>JABSTQ010009418.1:1200000-1800000 GCA_013358835.2 Ixodes persulcatus
TTGTAAATTAATGCAATAAGTTTAATCACAAGCCACGCATACTGTATCGTTGGCCACATCCGAACCCCATCCCCCCCCCCCCCCCCCCCAACAAAAAAAAACAAAAAAAAAAACGGCTCAAGCCCCGTCGTTAGGTTAATTAATTACATGAGGTGGGAACAGCTGAAAAAAAAATCTTTGTTCGATCTACTAAGAAAATACTTCTGCGGTCGTTCTTTGTCGAGGCATCGATCATCAGTGTTATTACTTATGTTGGGAGTACAACAGGTGATTACTCTGACTGTATCCGGAGATATGGCCTATTTTATGCCAATAAACGCTTATAAGCATTGCGATCAGAGACGAAATCTAAAGCTCATACCGTTTCCCGGCACATAGAAAACAGACCAATTAAAATAGCAAAGGGTGTTCAGAATTTGTCGTCAGAACTAGCGAAGAGATCGAGGTAAATGACTCAAGACAAGCATCGCGTTTTCCAATGTATAAATCGCAATATTTTTTATTACTTTTTTTAATTTCTTTGGTGCGTTTTTTTTGCAAAAGTGTGACATGAGGGCATTTTTCCTTGTAAGTATGGACCTAAACTTTGCAAGATGTAGGCCATATCTACATTTACAATGAAAAAGAAAGGTCAGAGCGCCCGCGGATGACATGCTCTTCAGACGGTCCAAAGAATGTCCAAAGCGTGGCGGCCCGCGGCTAGAGTTCCTGTATGGGCTCCCTACGGGAGCCAGAGTTGCGCGTCTGTTTTTCACGTGCCGCCGCGCCGTTATTCGCCGAGATCCGATCATGTGAGGAGCCGGATCAAATGCCGTGCAGGAGAGAAGACGTTGAGCGCGCTCCGGCGTACGTTCCCCTGCTTTTGAGTGCGTCGCGCGCCTCGAACGCGCGGCGCCGCTATTCGCCGAATTCAGTCACGTGAGGAGCAGGATCAACATGCCGCGCAAGAAAGACGGCGCTACGGGGATGAACGCCTTTCGCAGCACTCCGTTACAACGTGAAACTTAAGGGCTGTTTATACTCCGACGTTGAGCGCACTGAACGCAGCGTAGCGCAGAACGCGCGCCTTATATTGGCCGGCAACCAGGAACTCGATATCTGCAACCAATAAGTACCTGCGCGCGCTGCGCTACGCGGCGCCCGACGACGTTACGTTGGAGTATAAATGTACCTTTAAACAAAGGTACGACTTATATACCAACTTTTTGTATTCTGTGCGAAAACAGCCTTTTGTACAAGGGAGGGGGAAAGGGGGCGCCTTATACAGCATTGAGACTTATAAAGAAGAAAATATGCAATAAAAAGACTTAGACTACAACGGTATATAGAAGCATACGGCGAACCTGGGGTAAGGCACCAAGTTGGTCTGGAACTCGGTGAGATCAACGTTGAGTGCTCCATCAAAGCGGAGGGAGGCAGTGATGGAGGACACGATCTGGCTGATGAGTCGGTTCAAGTTGGTGTAGCTGGGGCGGTCGATGTCCAGGTTGCGGCGGCAGATGTCGTAGATGGCCTCGTTGTCCACCATGAAGGCGCAGTCCGAGTGCTCCAGGGTGGTGTGCGTGGTCAGGATGGAGTTGTACGGCTCCACCACGGCCGTGGAGACCTGAAAGCCGAAACGATGCGTCCAAATTTTAAGCGCGAAGTACAATGTTGTCCGAGAACCTGCAATGATAGATGAGCTTTGAATATCTTATTTACTGTGGAAAAGAGAGCAAAGACTGCCTATGACGTCGCTTCCTGCGCCTCTGCGCCGGCTGCGGAACTCACGTGTCCGCGCCGCAGGGGATATAAGCAATGCGACGCAAACGCAAGACAAAGGTATCGACGTCGTAGGCGCTCTTTGTCTTTGTAGTTTCGGTTTGAAGCCGTGTACGAGGATGACAGTTCTCGCTCCGTAGCTCCGACTACGATATTTTTTCTTCAATATTTCACGTCGTGGCTAGACCAAAATGAGGTCTAGCTTTTTTTCCCCTTAAATTATATATTTATTTATTCTTATTTTCAGTGACCCACAAACAGCTTAACGCCTCCTTAGTTGTGCACTTATGAATGAGTCAATTAGTAATAAAATGTTAAACAGAATAAAAGCGAATTATGCTCCAAAAATAAAACTTTAGGACGTTAGTTAAATATTTTAGTTAATTAGCTAACAAATAAACAATTTTAACATTTTTTTCTTCTAGTGGCCCCATTGACCCCTAAGTCAACCCCGTCACTAAAAATGCCTAACACAAGTTCCTTTAAACAAAATTGGACCCACTAAATAAAGCACTTTGTGTGCCATCATTTTCTTATGTGAAACCCACCTTAAACAAAACGCAAAAAAAAGGAATAAAACTACCCTTTGTTGGTTTACGCTTCTATACTTGTTTTCAGCTCAAGAAAAATGAAGTTTTGCGCATTGTTTATTCGCCGCGCGAAGTAGTACTTACAAGGTTTGGTTGTCAGAGAAAGAAGCGATGCTTTTGGCGTTTGAAACGTGTATGTCTTGATAAGATAACATATATATAATCTGAAATGCATCTACACATATCTCAATCCTCTGCATAAAAGGAGGAAATAACAACGCTCCGCGAGGAGCCGGACGTTTTTTTGTTTTTTTTTTACTATGATTCTTAGGGTGAAAACGAGAATATATGTTCCAGCAAAACTCAAACATAAAGCATTTTATCGAAGGTTCGTGGGTGTAGGCAGTACCTGGGGTGCGGGGTAAATGGAAAACTCCAGCTTGGACTTCTTGCCGTAGTCCACGGAGAGACGTTCCATGAGGAGGGAAGTGAAGCCGGATCCAGTGCCGCCGCCGAAGCTGTGGAAGATGAGGAAGCCCTGTAGACCCGTGCAGGCGTCGGCCAGCTTGCGGATGCGGTCCAAGACCAGGTCCACGATCTCCTTGCCGATCGTGTAGTGACCACGAGCGTAGTTGTTGGCCGCATCTTCTTTGCCTGCGGACAGATGGCGTACGCCTTGAGCTGCAGGCCCAACAGCTCATCTCCCGAGGGATGCGCTTGAAACTAAGATTGTGTTGTGTGTACGCTCAGAGGGTTACTCAGTCCAATGGGCGTCTGGTGCTGCCGCTGTAGATGAAAAAGTTTGCCAGTGTAGTACCACTACTATTCCCTTGGAGCTTTAACGTTCACCACGCACTAGTGACCAGACGTGTACACGTTACTGCCAAAAAAATAACTAAAGACCGTTACTCGTTACTCGCTCAGAAAGAAACTAAGTACGTTAGTCGTTAGCGAGATTCAAAAGGAACGAGTTCCTAGAGCTTAAAAGGAACGCTTTCTCGTTACTCTGAATGTCTCATTTCTTTTTATCCGCCTTCCAGTCTTTAGACACGGACATACTGCAATATGTTGATTGGAAGAGTCAACTAGAGATTAGTGTTGCTGCGGTTTTGTAGGCATCCGTTATGTATGCGCGTAGAAACAGACGTGACAAAAAAAAAATCTAATTCATATTGACGCTTTGATGCACTAGCCGATTACTGTCGTAATTAACTCTTTATGTTTTATCAAAGTAAGGTCCTTAGATCTAACGTTCTTCCCTAGGTAAAAAACAAAATGGTAACCTGTCTTGTACGCGTTTTCCTCCATAAGTAACTAAATACCGTCACTCGTTCGTCTATCAAAAAGTAACAAAAGACGTTGATCGTTTCTTTTTTTGAAAAGTAACTAAGTCGTTACTTCCCGAAAATGTAACTATAGATACACGAACGCGTTACCTTCATTTAAGTTTGCTAGTGATTAGTGTTGGATAAAGTACATCTTAAAATACTTCAAGTAAAATACAAAGTAAATGAGAGGTGATGTACTTCAAGTAAAGTAGCAAGTACACTGGGTGCAATGTACTTGATGTAAAGTACTATAAATACAATGTACTTTCGAAGTAAAGTACAAGTATTTTTAACACAATCTTTTATGATTCCCTTTCATTCCTCTAAACAGTGCTTTTTTAGCAGGTATGCATTGCCCCAGGGGTAATCAGGAATGCATGACCAATTTTCGGAAACGGCGCGAGTATTGGATAAAGTCAAGTGGCCACAGAAATGGCACTAAATTCAGAAGTCCCTCCGACTTCTGAATTTGGCGCCACTTGCACTGGCTTGTGGCACCCAAGGAACCAAATGGAGAGAGCATTAAGTCAGCCCCGTAGCTTCAGCAAGCAATCCTCTCGTAGAGGAGTGTCCTTTCCTTAGTGAAAAAGCATTCAGTGTGCAGGTGAGCTGGTGATAATTATTCATAATATGACACCTGAGATTGTGGTGCGAAAAAGTTAAGGAACTTTAAAGTAAAAGAAAAAGACAAAAAAGAATATCTCGGAACATTGTGACGTTGTCCTCTGTTTGTTTGTTTTTTCTTCTTCGACCTGAACTTTTACTTTTTCCGCATTACAGTACATCCTACATACTCGTAGAATGTACTTCAAGTAAATTAGAAGGTTTCTAAACCTACTTGAAGTAGTACTGAAGTACAATGCACTTCCCAACACTGCTATTGATACACGACTGCGCACCGGTATGATACTCATCCAGAACGAAGCGAGGGGGAGGGGGGGGGGGGGTGGATCGAACCTAGGATTCTTGAGTTCTACAGCGCGAGCTTTCGTTCCACGTGCACCGAACTGCACCGGTGTTATATTCGTAATTACACATCCAACTTTATAAAAATCATGGGATCATTCGTTCATTTCTTGTATTCACCACATGCACATTGACTATATATACCAGGCTCTAACATGACTTCATTTTAAACAAGAAAATCCGTGTAGAGGAGCAACACCGCAAGCTGATCATCAGAAAATTGACGTACCGGAGATGAGTTGTTCCGGGTGGTAGAGCTGCCTGTAGGCCCCCTGGCGAACCTCGTCGACGACGGTCGGCTCGAGGTCGACGAACACAGCGCGGGGCACGTGCTTGCCGGCGCCGGTCTCAGCGAAGAAAGTGTTGAAGGAGTCGTCGATGCCCCCGGAGACCTTGTCGCTCGGCATCTGCCCATCCTGCTGGATGCCGTGCTCCAAACAGTACAACTCCCAGCAGGAGTTGCCGATCTGGACTCCGGCCTGACCGATGTGGATGCTAATACATTCCCTCTGGGGGCAAAACACGAATCCCTTTTAGGTTTCGCTTCACTACTGGCAGAAACATTTCTACAGTGTGGGGAAGTAAACTTTACACTGACTCTGACGTCCAAAAAAGCGGTAGCCATCTTCTTTCAGATTAACTTCAGCGGGTGTACAGTTTAAATAAAAACTGATTCTGGGAATGGCACGCCTTCAAATATATATATATATATATATATATATATATATATATATATATATATATATATATATATATATATATATATATATATATTTTTTTTTTTTGGTGCAACCTCATACCCAGTTTTTGAGTGCGTTTTTGAGTGCATCTATATAGGGGAACTTTGAGGATGTTATTTTTTGAACAACAAGCTCGAACAGTACGTGTAAAGGTCGAACCGAATACTGTTACAGACCCAGCTCATTAAAACGTAGATAATAATAAAAACCTCTTCTTAAACAAAAAAAAAAGATGACTGATTGCTAGTGAAAAATAAAGCAATAATCAACTTTAACGTAATTTATAAATTTGCCTGCTTTGTTTGAGAAAACAATTAGAGGCATCATATTTTTGTGCCAGCCATCGCATAAGTAAATTTGTCTAACTATAAAAATCTTAAGGTGAAAAAATGGGTGCTCAAGGTCAATACTTACCACACGGCTCGAAGACTCGTTCAGAAATGCCTTAAATACGTGATCATCTTAAGCCGGGGTCACACTGCTCATGCATCATATACAAAAGACAGTCTGCAAACACAAGTCACCGCAATATCCGTGGTTCAAATGCCGCGTGCCAAGTTTCTCTCCTTGACCTCACTGCCATGTGGCATTCGAAGCACTGATCTCGCGGTGACTCGCGTTGGAATCTGTAAGCAGACTGCCTTTTGTACGACGTATTCGCTGTTTTTCACGTGAGTTGAAACGTGGTGGCGCCAGTGTGCGAATAGCCCCCAAACTTCCGGTTCTGAACTAGACGGCGGGTTTAGCAGTATTTGCGAAATCAAATATACACGCCATCTTCTGGAAATAGCCACTTATAGTACTGCCAGACTTAATTTATTTTTATAATAAGAAATGCTAATTAAAAAAATTATATATAAAATATACGTGAACTGGAAGTACGCCGGGGCTACCCGATAGATGGCGCTACTGAGTTTGTTGCCAAACAAAAAAGGGGCGAATGAGCACTGTGACCCGAGCTTTGCATGCCAACATATCGGGGGAAGCAACCATAAAAAATAACAATGTTATCTTAGTGCCACGTTATTTATTATCCTCAAATATTTATATATATAAAACAATACTTAGATTGCTTTTTAGTCTAAAAACAAAAACAAAAAAAACTTAGGTAATATCAACCTCACTCGCAGATTATTAGGTGATCATTATTGTTTAGAATTAAAAAAAAGATAATTTCGTTTGCAACGATCATTTTAAACGAAGGCTCCAGAAGTTTGTTTAGCTTGAAAGGAAAACTAAAGCAATTCTGTATTTGAGAAAAAAAAAAAAACAAAAAAAAAAACACACACACTTAAATCGTCTTTTTTTGGTCTCCAGAATTACGAATATCAGAAATATATTTCAAATTGATGCGCCGAGTAGCACAACAGTGCTTTCAAAATAGCGCTGAAGCCCCTCCTTCCCGCCGCGTTCGTTGCGAGGAGGATATTTCCTCGCTTTCCTCAAGTCTTACCCGAGCAGTCAAAAGCGCCGCACGTGTTCTCTCAAAAGCGCCACGCGCAAGGCTGCTGAAACCTCTAAATATGACGTCACAGGCATTTGGGTTTTCGGGTTTTCTCGCCTCTATTGATACTTTCTTCAAATGCTTATGATATTAAAATTATAAAGGACAAAAATACGCTAAAATTCACCTCTTACTCGTTTTTTTTTTCAAGAACCTCGTTAGAGTTTTTTTTTTTTTTATATCTTATCGAAACACTGGGTTCTTCTCAAATCAAAGCCACACACGGAAATGGTTAAACGAGCACGCGAAACACCGCAGATGGCTTCTGTCAGAGAACACTTTCTAAGCGTCCTCCAGGAAACCACTGCCGCCGGTATGAAGGCCACACACCCACGCGAAACGCGTTCGGTATCGTTTACACTGAGACTCGCGGGAAAATCGTGTATTTGCATAAGCGGTACAGGTTTCCGCACCGTAGACGCCACTGTCTACACGGCAAAGGCGGAGGCGAGAGACGGCAAGGATGAATCGTTCCATTTCCGCGCAGCCGGGGGCGACGGGTGCACCCACGTACCGCACGGAGCTGGCGCAAGCGTCGTGCTACACAACACGCGTGGCCAATTATGGGCAAGTTTAGAGTACCGCGTGCATCGAACCGGTTTATTAAGGGGGATTGCCGCTCGTAGCCCCGCTGAGCCTCTTGCGCTCGATAACACCGTGGCCAAGATACCGTCGTGTTTCGTTAATAGATAGTTTTAGTAGATTGTTCCAATACCTCCGATAAAGATACCCGATAACGATACGATGCAGGGGCAAAGGCGTCGGTGGAGTCTCGGGTATCATTATCGGAGTCATCGAACGGTATATGTACTAAAACTCCCTGATACACCTTCGTCTCCACAGGAAGTCGTTCATAATGTGAGCTGTCCGTAATAACGAGACAACAAATGTTATGTATTTACTTAGCTTGCCTCCCAAATGTTTGTCTGTATAGAGGATATCTAAGTTAACGAGATGCAACTGTATACTACTGTCGAACTGAACGAGCGGGCAGTAAAAGTCGTTTGGGAAATTTACTATTTTAAAACAAACATCGCAGTAGGTCATCCTTGCTTCACAACTCGGTGAGGGAAATATGAAACACATCGCTGCTATGATATCTTTTTTGCGTTGAAGGGTGCCTACTCGAGCTAAAATATAATAGTCTCAAATGGTTGGCTTCTTTCAAGATGCAAATTTTCTTCCCTACAGTTTTTTTTTTTTAAATTTTATTAGATCAGTAGTTAAGTACAGTGCTCCCCAATCCTACCGCCTTTGCGCGAGCGCACAACATTTACGAAGGAGCTCTATTCTATCGTCCAAAGAAGAGGAGGGGAGGGGGGAGAGAGAGAGAAACAGGTCGGATCGCTGAGCCAGATAAACGGGCAATCTAGTAGCCGAGAGTGATTTAGATATCGACTAATATCAAAGAGCGCTCCGCAATCACGGGACGGACTTATTTCCTCGAAGTCGCGTTCTCTGCACGCTTGAATTTTATCGAGACTCTTGAGATTACGAGTGGTCAAACGTGTTGAAATGCAGATATCGGTTTCTACAGCGTATGCCAGATACATGCGACACTTTTGTGACATACTCATTGGCGCTCATAAGCTTCATAATGTTTCTGTGGCAATACAGCACGCTAAATCAGGCGAAATTAGCAAAATTATGATGCCTCGCTCCTTGACATTGGTAGATACAAAACACTCGGCAAAAAATAGCCAATTTCGTGCTCAATATCTTGCGATGTGACGACGGGTAGTTGAAACAACAGCGACGTCATTTAAGAATAACTATGAACACATTTATTAATAAAACTGAATCAATCCGCATGAAACAAAGAAAGACTACATAAACGAATGCCGAAAATTGTTGATCCAATCGCTATAAGAACGCAAAGTACAAAAGCTATATTATATGATGGACATTCATGGTTTATTCGAAACTGAACCTAAACTGCGTAATATTAAGAATTGCGACTCTGTACGCCCTTCGAAACCATTAGAATAAAAATCTGCCTTTGTTGCCAGATATATGACTTCGCAAGGCCGTATAGCATGCCGCAACTGTATTATTGGTATTATAGTTGCAGTGCCCAGTGTTGTATCCCTAGTACCCTTAGTACAGCGTATCGGGTCTGCTTAAAACGATCATGGTCTCAGGGATACTGGCGTTCTATAAGTTTTTTTAGACGTATCGATAATGCTGATCTGCTCAAATATATTTTTATAGTTCATAATAAATATTCTTACAGAAACGCATACCGAACAAAATAATTGTGCTGAAAGATATTGGGATATTTTCTCCTCGGAAAGATACAATTTCAGGTGACAACGGTGAAATAAACGTTTCACTCATGTCCTTCACCATTGCGCCTAAACGTTACGCACTTTTCCCGGAAAAAGTGGTTTAGTAGAACCGTGTGAAACCTGGACGGGCCACAAACGCGGTGCCGATTTTACGTGGCAAATCCGATCTGCCGATTTATTGTTATAGTTTATTGTGCGCACCGATATGCTCTCTTCTCATCACTGAAATAAGCCATAAAGCGTCGTAAACCAAATAAAATAGTACAGGTATACAATCGAAATCATTGCAGCCGACTAACCCGAAGGTCGAAGCACACTTCATGCGTCCCAAAGGCAAATCAAAGCTTTAAATCATTATAATTTGAAAAGCTATCCGACACTCACCATGATGCTGCTTGGGTGTAGCCTACACTTCGTGCCGAACTTCCAAGGTGCTCGCACGAACGTAAGTGGAAGTCGAGGCGACCGCGGCGCGCTTTTTCTACGGGGCGCCGTGTCACGTGGTCACGTAGGCGACGAACCGGCTCTGTTCCCAAGAAGGAGCGCCGCCGATGGGTGGAGGGCACGGCCGGCAAGGACGCGGCACTCACGGCGATGCCGCCAATGCTCGCTCCAGCTGGGCCAAACTTCCGATTCTTCAAGACGTGGTTCCTTCAACATCATGGGCACTCGCGACCGAGGACCAAAAAAGAGAGACGACATATACAAAGGTCTTAAACACAGCTCGGCAGTGCTGCATGTTTCCTGAATCACGATACAAACCAGTTTTGATTTCCGGATTGACACTCTTAGGGGAAGGTAGGGCTGCTATTTGATAACCTTGAAAGCTATGAACTCCATGATTTCATAGGAGGAACAGCTGAGGCTTCTATCTCACCATTCCACCCCGCGCTGCCCCATGGAGAAACGGTAAAATAGAATAACAAAATAAAACTTTCCAACGACTACGTCAAGGAGTTCAGTTATTTTAATCTGTCTTTTTTAAGTTTTGTCTTGGGACAGTTAGTATTACTAATGACAAGGGCGCCAATGTCATGTGGTACACGTGCCTTTCTTAGAAATCCAGGGCAGGCTTACACACGCCGGTTAATAAATATTTTAATTTTCAATCTTTAAACCTTTCGAAACAGAAAAATCAACATCTTTTATTTCGGAAAATTGGGAGTCTAACAACTCCGTATATTTGGCAAAAAATGAACCCCGAAAAACACACTCCAAATTTCACGATAAATAAACTCCGAAGATACGGTATCCTACTCATCGCCAACACAAGTCGCTCGCCGGGGGGGGGGGGGGGGGGGGGTTACGTGACACTACAGTGAAACCCTCACGTCACGCACTTCTGCCGGTCAGGGCCACGCGACCTTCCTTTTCCTCGCGTTTTGTCGGTTGGCGTTATTTGGGTTCGTGGATCGTCAAGCTGATCGCTCGGCGAGCGGGTAGGCTCGGCGGAGCGGGTGGGTCAAGTGGGTTAACATTTTTGTAATGAGCAGCCGCAGAATGCAGCGGGGGAAGTGTGTGTATGTGTGTATGTCTGTGGGGGGGGGGGGGGGGAGGGGTCAACACGCTCCCCTGGTATAACAAACAGAAATTCGTGACGCAGAGAAAAAGCGACACTATACTTGGTTTTAGCTTAGGTCCGAGCGTGGCCGTTGTTGTGAGCTGAAGGTCCAATCAAAAAGCGCAACGTCATGGCGTTCTTCGCTCTTGATAGGACGAGCCGGCGGAGGAGCACGCACAGAAAGACGGCAAACACCGCTGGTCCTATCAAATGCGGAGAGCACGCCATGACGGTGCGACGTTTTCGCCATTAGATTGGACCTTCGGCTCATAACATCGGCCACGCTCGGACCTAAGGTGAAACAAAGTATAAAGCACCACGTGACCCCCCCCGGGTTGATGCTGTGCAAATAGAAACTCCCGTGTGTTACGCTTATCATCCGGGTATGCATAGGACGAAAAGGATACGGTCAGTAAACATCTGGGCTCTGCTCCGCACTTGCTATCTAGCGATAGGTAACGGCTATCCTATTGGCGATGTTCAGATCACAAACTACAAACACCGGAATTTTGACATGTTGTCTATTTGTACTTCATCTCCATTTTATGTGATGTGTATAATTTAAACCAGCTCATATGTTTATTGTTTTTGATTGAATTTGGTCGACCAACCGGCGGAACAAAATAAACACGTAGTCGACTCGTTTAATCTTCCGCAATATAGTAATGTCCCGTTTATATGGACCCCCCCCCCCCCCCCCCCCCCCTTTAAATCGTTCCTGATGTGAGTCGTTTTTAATGACGACACAAACATGCGTGTATTAACGAGTTCGTTTTCGAAAATATTGTCTATATAGCGGGGCATCCTTAATATTTCACTAAATTCTTATTAACGAGACAGTGACTGTACTGCTAATTCACAATTATGCGTTTTCTCTGTTTCTTTCCTTCTCTAATATGTAAAAATTGATGAAGATGTTTGCACTGACTTCACAGCGCCGGCCACTTCATATTATTAAAAAAAAAAAAACACACACACACACAAAAAAAACGTCGAAGGTTGTGTGCAACTATAACAAAAATATAACATAAAATAAAACATAGTATGTCCATCTATATGTCACGTACATATTATACCCGATCGAAATTATGGAGCGCAGCTGCACAATCCATTTACGCATATTCTTCCGGGGTTATATAAACAATTCTGGTGGCGCCCAGTCAATAGCTATTTGCGTTATCAGTTTCGATAAGCAAGTCACTAGAAGCACGCTGTGCTCTCTTTCGAAGTGCTGGAGACGGCCCTGGTTCTGGCACTTCGGGGAGTGCGAAAGGTGGACTGTCCATCGTTCCTAGCCACTGCTCCAGCCACTGGCGTTCCCTAAAAATAAATAAACAAATTCTAACGCTATACTTTAGTCACAAATGACAAAATCGTCATACACTCTAAGAAATGCGGTGCGTATACTTTCTTTGTTTCAAGGGAGTTCGGGCGAGCCAATCGCAGCCATATGTGGAGGGAACTCGGAGAATGACGAGGCTGAAAATATGTTTAGACATAAGAAAACAGTCTGCGTTGAAACACGCGCACAATGTTTCGCGTATAGTTACGCCATGCTTATTACAGCGCAGGCTATTTTCATTTTTGTTTTTACGTCGAAACATTTATTTGAAGCTTTTCATTCGTCGAGCTCCCCATTGCCGCGATTAACTCTCCTAAGTGATTTGCAGGAAAGTAGACGCACTGTACTTTTAGAGTGTACCTAGATTACGTATTTGGGTAGGTGAATCTCGGCGCAATGCTTTATGTACCTATGTTAGGAACGCTATTGGTTGTGCCGCTACCGTCACATGGTCACCAGCGGCAGCCAATGGAAGTGACGTGCCGCCCGCGAGGCGGCCCTGCTGTGGCAGTGACATTTTATTTCTCTCGGCTCTGATGCTTTCCGTTTTCGCTTTCAAGCATTACCTCGTTTGAGGCCATTTGGGAATTTAGGTGCTAAACCAACGAGGGGCATCTGGCACGCGCCCAGCGGAGGACTGAGGATCAATTTCGGCCACATAGGAATCTTTTGACGTCCATCCGAGGTGTCAGTTACTCGGCGCCTTCTCCGCAATAAGTCTACGATGGTTTGGGCTGGGGTCACTTCAGCCGTGATTCAAATAATCCAACTGGGGTTCCGTGGGCAGGCCCTTTGCCCGGAGTCACAGGAGCGCGTTTACGCGTATTGAGGCGGAGTCGGTTCACTGACGTATCGACAGATCTTGACAAGTCTGCATCCTCTGGAAACCGAGATGAGGACCTATACTTTGTGTCGCCTTAAGTCCGGACGCAGTCGATGCTACGAGCTGATGGAACGGTTCAGACAGCGTGATATGAGCACCATCATGATGTTCGTCACGTTTTTGTCCTTGTTCCATCATCGCTGAACCAATCATAAACATGCAAGGCCTCGTGACTTGTGCTTTGGGCGCTGCTTGATGGGTCCCATTAGCTCGTAGCGTCAGCTGCGTCTAGACTTGAGTTGAAACGAAGTATAGAGCGTAAAGAAGAGAGATTCAGACAAGTTCATGAAAGAAAGAGTAAGTAAACAGACGAGCTAATTAATGTTACAAATTAAAAAACAAACAAAAAAACCTGAGACGGCGGACGGGGAAAGACACAAACACAAAACGTCTTATGTTTGTTCCTTTCTTCGTCCGTCGTCTCCGGTGTTTTTTTTCAAAAATGCGTTAAGTTCATTAAACCTGACAACAATGCAAAACGTGTGTCACAGTAAAATCCAAAGAAACATGTCGACGAAGAAAAAAAAAAAAAAAAAAACAACGGAAGGCTTCAACTGATTATCTTAGGATTTCGATCAAGAACAATACGTCATAAATCTGCCGTTTACCGCCAAGAGAGTATCGTACTTTTTTGTGTGTACGTGTGATTTCGCGCTGACATTTTTTTTTTTTTTGTGTAGGAAGCCTGTCAGCAGCAGGGTGGAGAACAAGAAATCGATATGATCTGAATAGTGATTTAAATCATTATTTAAATTGGGTTATATATTACGATATAAATTGTGATATACATCTCACTAGCTTTATAGTACGGTTTAAATCAAGCCTTCCAAGGAAAAATAATTGGAACACACCTTTCTTGTTTAATATTTGTTTATTCTTTTACGCTTTTTTTGTGCATTTGTTTTGCATTTAAATAATAAAAAAAAATGATGGAGAAAATATTATATCAGGCTAAACACGTTCGAAACCGAGCGCTCTTCTGGGCAAATCAGAGCGTTCAGCATGAGTTCTACCGTCCGCTTCATTCTTCGGCTACGCAAAGTCTCATTGCAACAGAACTTGGGAAAAAACAATTAAAAACAAACTGGAAAAGTAATATTTTTTTTTGCAATCAAGTCCGAACTCAAATAAATCAAGCATTTGTGTTTTACTAACTGAACAATCAATCTGTTCTTGTTCCAATACGGCAAAGGTCGCAATAATAAAATGTTGTTAATTACACTGTAGTTTACATTTACAGTGATTATTTCTTACGCACTGGTATCAGTGATCGGACAAATTGATCAGTCAGTCTGCCATGTTAAAAAAAATACGCCCGTGGTAAAGAATCCTTATTTTCTAGCCGCAGTGATCTAAATAAAATTAATGTGAGCAAAAATAAAAGAAAACTGATTTAAATCAAATAAACCTAATTTATTTCGTAATAAAAACAATTATGATTTTTTTGCACTTTGGTCGTTCCCAGGAATGCCATAATGCCCCTGTACCCACTGCAGTATGATATGATGACCCACCTCTGTTAAGCGTCTGGCCATGTGTGTTCATAACATGCGGGAAAGAGAGGACAGCTTTGAAGTCTGTTTAATGCAGAGTAGAAAAAAAATCACACTTTTTTAAATACGTTATTTAATATATTTATTGCTTTAAGTCATATTAATTTTATTTAAATCACTGTGAACTAGAAGATAGTGGCAGATTGATTGATCAATTCGTCCGATTACTGATAACAATACGGAAGAAAGAATTGCTGTAAATATAAAGTTGTTTATTTAACCTGTTTTTATGGCTGTAATCACAGCCATACTAGAACGAAAAGGGCATAATTGATTGGTCAGTCCATTGCTTTATTTGATTTTTTTGGGGGCCTTCTGACTTGATTGGAATATAACATTACTTTTCTTCTAGTTTTCGTGTTTTTTTTGTTTTGATTTTGTTTGAATGTATGTTATATAGCAGCTTCTTATGTAGCTGGCGAACGAGGTGGAAGGTAGAAATCAAGCTCAACGCTCCGATTTGCACAGAAGAGCAGTTATTTTTGCTCGGAATCAGCCTTACCTAAATCTTCCTTGCTTAATTTTTTTTTTTATATACAAAGCAAACGCGCATAGTAAGCATCAAATTCTAGACAAGCAGTTTATAAAAATAGTTTCAGTAATATTTTTGCGGGAAAATTCTGATTTATATGATCACAAAAAAAAAAAAAAACTGTCTCGATTTAAATCACAATCTAAATCATATTTATTTTTATTCCCCACCATAATTTAGACCAACTAGTTCTGCGTACTCGCGGTTTGCTTAATAAAGTACAAAAAAAAAAAGACGTGCAACTCCGACGTGGTTAATGAAGCTGGATTAGAAAGGCGATTCAACTCGCGGGCGTTTAATTTCGGTATATATTTTAAATTAAAAACAAAAGTCACATGCATTTTACGCAACAAATCCTTAGGAGTATTCACGCACACTTTGTGTATCTGTTGTCAGAATGGCACACAGTTAGTGGAACTGAAACCAAAGGTTACACTGCTGATATTTTCTTGGGGTTTTATGCTTCATATTGGAGCTGGGGCGACGGGACAATCCGTGAGGCACAGACATAATTGTACTTCTAAAATGAAAACGGGGAGGGGGGGGGGGGGGCACACATTTTTTTGGACGTGAGTGTACCATATAATCGTACATCAGTCTTCTCATTTATAGTATAAGTTGCAAGAGAATGGTGTATGTACGTATCTTGTAGTGATCTCAAAAAATGCCTGAGAAGGTTTGGGTTCTGAAGAAATTCTGCAAGTACCCCAGAACCTTATAACAGGTTTGTTCACGAAGGTACTTACAAATTAAGCTAAGGAAGATTGCATCATTTCACTTATGTGTGTCGACAAGGGAAAACCCTAGATCTACCAGCTCTTCTCTGTGTCTCTCATGAGCTCTCTTCCTTCAGATGCAATGCTATACATAGCTATAATACCTTTTTTTAAAGCACGCCTTGGTTCTTATTTTGTTGCAGGTCACGAACCCTTGCCTCCACCTAATTTCGGCCTATTTAGGACACCGTATAAACATGCTACATAAACACTTTATTGGAGGAAGATGGTATTAGTGGTCACTAGCATGGTACTAGAAAACATGTTTTAAGAATTCCTTGCTTGCTTACCGATTCGTACTTAACTCCCTATTTTTCTTCTCAGGTTTGGATGAACAAATCTTCCACAATCGAGTGTTCACAGGGCAAGTGAACACGAGTTTGTCATTAGTGTCATGCGACAGGTGAGCGGAGGATCTTGACTTCAGCGAACGAGACTTTTTACACTTCAACCGCAAAATACAGGGTAGGCGGAAAGTCCCACTCTAATTTCAGGCAACTATATTATTAAAATTGAATATAATTACACAAAGTAATAGGTGTATTGTTTCGAAGTCGATGGAAATGTTTTTTGCACACTAAACATTTATATTGGCGCCCGCGTTGTTCACCATGCAGGCGCTGCAAGCATCGCTGTATGTCATAAAGTGTCCTGTGAAGGAAATCCTGGGAAACATTTTCTAGCAGTGATTGATATGTTCATCTAGCTTTTGCAACCGACCCAGTTGCCGTGAATTTTGCGTAGAAATTTTGTACCGCGTTGGGAAGAAGTGTACCTTGTCGACCATGAATGGTCACCATCGTCACTGAACAAGGAGGACTTCAAATATGAAGCTATATACGCGTGATTCTTCTGAGACAGTTTGTCCGTCATTTTTCTCACTCGATGTTGCGTTACTAGACAAGAAGTAGCTCTGTACAAAAGAGCTTCCCTTCCTTTATCAAAATGAAGTCATATTTCAGGTGCAGACGTATATAACTTTTTGAAGGATTCTACACCGTTTACAGAACTTCCTACATCAGGATAAATCTCCGTAAAAAATATTAATGGGATCGTGAAAGTTCTTTTATAGTACAGAGGACGACGCGGTACTTCCAGGCCAATGCTGATCGGGACGACTATATCCTCTCTCATATTCCTGCCGAAACAAACGTGCTGGAGTTCTCTGCCGTGCGAAAAACACATCGAAAAAAGACCAACTATGTGACTCATGACGCACAAAACATTTTGGCTTCAAATTCCATCATTACCAAGGCTCTAGGATACTTGGTGGTCTAAAGTCCAAGCTTAGGCTCCAAAGTGAGTAACTCCCTTTGTGATATTAGAGCATGCCTACAAGGGACTCGTACCGTCACCGACCGCAGCATAACGTCGTCTCCTCGTTCATTGAAGGTAGCCTTTTGTAGAACGAAGCCCACGCCCTCTGGATGTATGTGTAACGACCTAACCCACACTTGAGATGACTATCAAAACAGACCGAACACCTCGCCAGAAAAGAACACAAAAGCCAAACGACAAGCCACACATGTACATAGACAGGAAAATACATTCGCATAAAACAAAACAAAACGCGAGAACAAAAACAAAATAAAAGAGACTGGGAACTTATACTCCATTCGTTCGCTCCTAAGTTGACAGTGCGATGGAAGCTATAGTTCTTGTTGGACCAATCGTGCGTCGATTTTTTGGCTACGTGATCACGAACCCACCAATTTCCACGCCCAGAGAGCGCGGGGTGAGTAAATAAAAGGGATGCGGTTCATTGGTACGGCGATCTCGCAGCCACCCCCGGATTATCACCTCAGGGGTGAACGAAGTGGAGTGGCACGTCATCTGTGGCTCGGCACTGGCTGTCCGCAACCAAAAGAGCGAGTTAGCCCACGCCCATTTCCGTGGGTCGACCAGTCGTCCCAGCGAGACCGCAACTGAACGAGTCTCCTCTTGCAGGTCGTAGGATGGAAGCAAAATGAGGACGCATACGTGCACGAGGGGTCGCTAAACAAAATACAGCGCCTTTGAAAAAGAGAAGCGGTGTGGCTACAGAGAGCCCCTTCATGCGGCCTTTGAAATGCTGGGTCGACTATTTATGAGAACAGATAGAGGGATTGTCAAACTGGAAGACTGTTTCGAATAAGGTCGATGAGTGCCCGCAGTTAACGGAAAAACACAAAGTCCCGCTTTGTTTCATCGCACCGTTTACTCTTTTTTTTATTTCTTGAAAAAAAGCTCATAAATTTATGGGGTGCTCAAGAAAGGATAAGCTTTGCGATAAAACACACAAAAAACAAGAGCGTAGATAGAACTTATGAGTCATTTACATCGCTCTTGTAGTAATAAAAGAGAGAGAGATTGAAAAGCCGAAACCTGAGGTGGCGTTTACTTGGTATCGGGCTCCCTAAAAAACGAACATGTAAAATTAAAAAAAAAATGCTATAAAAATAAATGTTGCAAAAAAAAAAAAGAGAAAAGACGGACGAGCGGTGTTTTGCCGAATATTAAGATCTAAACGTTTCTTCAAAAAGACTTCAGACTATGCGGAGTGAAAGTTCGTCTGCTTGTTTTGCAGTCGTTGTGGTGACGTCAGAACGCCGAGCTCCGATTCGCTCTGATTGATGGATAGTGGGTAGACCGTAGACCTCAGAGGAAGCTGCCTTGAGGTCTACACACTATCCTTCAATCAGAGCTTGGCATCTGACGTCACCACAGCGACTGCAAAACAAGCACACGAACTTGCGTTCCGCATAGCTTTTGCACTAAATTTTCTTCCTGCATTGTTGATAAGTCGAACAAACACACACGAATAAAATATTTTGGCAACATGAAAAAGAGACCTGTATTTTCTATCACAACCTCGGTTTTTTTTTCTGCATCAAAATGTTCGCTAGAAATGCACCACTAATTAATAATAAAAATTATTTTGGGATGTTATTATTGATCATCACCTCTTCCCTCAAGAAAAAGAAAACAAAATGATTGTCTGCGGATAGTTCAAGCGATACGTAAAGTTAGACCTTTGCATCGCTTATCACCCGAGTGAAAAATGCTGAGCCACTGAGCTATTGACGAATGAGCAGAGTCCGATATGCTGCACATTAGATGAACAGCTCACGCTCAGAAGGCGTTCTACAGCCCAGCAGACAAAGATGGCTGCGCGCAGAGGGCGATTTTTGCAAAGGTCTATAGGTCATACAAGTTTTGACTGTCAGAGAAAAAAGTATGATCCTTGCGTGTGACACGCGTACTGTGCGTTTTAATGAAACTACGAACAACCGATTTGATATGTAGACACAAGCATAGATGCCTAATATTTTAAATACACACACAAGTAGTGCTTCAAGACGGAAATTCGTAACACTCCGCTGGGCGCCGAACTGGTCTAATAAAATTTCGCGAAATAAAAACGAGAATATTTAGAACATTATTTTACACATCATATCTGAAAATTTCCTTCGATATACAAAGTAAGAGGGGTGATTAATAAGTTCGGCTTCCTCGAGTGTAGCTTTTTTTATTCCGTGACGGAATTAAAAAAAAAATGTTATATTCAAATGAAAGTTTGGAATTCCTTCTTTCCCAGGAGCACATAACTTTTCAATATAGGCCCCACCGGCGGCGATGCACTTCCGCTACCTGTGAACTACTCTCTGCATGCCGTCGTAGATGATTGAGGGCGGCTGTTGGCGACACCACGGCGCTCTGCTTCGGTAACCTCGTCGTTGGACGCAAACCGTGTACCCTTTAGTACTCGGTGAGCACTACCCTAACGCCCGTTTCGCTACGTTTTGGCGTTAGGGTAGTGTTCAAGAGTGACTTCAGATTAAGTAGGTTGGCTCCTTTCACAGGAGGTAGAAAAGGTCGCGGGAAAAAGCAGAGGAATCCTGCGGTTGAATGTCAAGAAGGTGTTGTTTATAATATTCCTTTGGTATGTGGATTTTCGTACATATGACAAACTGGCCGTTGTGTTAATCAGCGACTCATGGAGCACAAAATGTTTGTTCTCCTGCAGTCCCCAAATTAAAAAAAATTGTAAAACATTTACAAATTTGCAACAGTTGTCATCCGGACTGGACGGCCACCACGGCGATAAGCCGAGAGCGCGATCAGTTTTAACGCGTAGTGAAAGCAACTTTTAGCATTGATTCTGCCGGAAATTGTGTAAGTGTCCCGTGAATGGTGATTGATAAGCGGGTACAAACATTGTTACAAATGTAATATTTTTTTTTATGTTTTAGTCAGTTGGTTGATTTTGGCAAGTGTGATACAGCTGCAAATGTGTGAGTGTCCCGTCGATGGTAATTGACAAACCTTTTGGAAATGTTTTATTTTTATTACTTGTTAGTCAGTTGGTTGACCTTGGCAAGTGTGGAAACGTCGAGGGCAGTTCTTTTGTTCGCCCAATTGCTGACAAACTAGGGGTGTGACTTGGTGTGAAGGTTCTTGGCGGTGTCTGGGGTGTACCCCTATAAAAGGGTGTTGTTTTAGAATAAACCTTCAGCTGTGTTTGAGACGTTGTTTGTGTCGTCCTCTTTTTCGTGTCCCACTTGCCTTCTTCCGGTTTCTCAGGTTTAGTCACAGTATGTCTGCAATTCACCAGCTTTCCTGTACTTTTACTCTTCTCTCAGTTACCCTTCAGATGTTCCTTTATCTTGAAAAACAGGGAAAAGTCCGATGGGGCGAGAGGCAAAATACACTGGAACTGCAGCTCCTCCAGTGCGGCGTTGGTCAGGTCAGCAGCGCCGCCCTCAATAATTTATGACGGCATGCAGTAGTGGAAGTGGACCGCCGCCGGTGGGGACTATAATGCGTAGAGCAAGTCGTCTGCTTCTTTTCAGAGGAGTTGCGGTGACGTAAGAACGACGCCGAGCTCTGATTGGTATTGATTGAAAGGATAGTGGGTAGACCTCAATGCTAGAGGTTCTGAGCTCTACCCACTTTTTTTCTTTCTTCTTTTGCAATTAGCCAACAAAAGCTTGGCTTTCTGACATTATCGCAACCCCTGTGCAAGAAGCAGACGAACTTGCACTTCGCATTAAAAAGTTATGTGCTCCTGGGAGAGAGGACATTCCAAACTAATTCGAATCCAACAATTTCCTATTCCATCGCTAAATAAAAAAAAAAAAAAAAAAGCTACAAGCTAGGAAGCAAAAACTTATTGATTACGACGCCTCGTATTTCCGTGAACTGATGCCACGACGCTTCTACGAAATATTGTAACCTCACAACAACTCTACTTCCAATGCAGACAGAAACAGAGGGAGAGGAGGAGAGGAAAGCGCGCGCAGACAACAGAGCGCCGAGCTGATTGGAATGACTAGAGGTAGACGCAAAGCTAGCTGCATCTGTTTCTGCTCACTGTTCGAACGCAATCGAACGTCAAGCGCCGGCGTCCGGCGTCCGGCGTCCGGCGTCCGGCGTCCACGTTCGAAGGTTTTCGAACACCTTCGAACGCGCTCTGCTGTTCGAATAGTATAGTATATTTCAGGTGGTATTTCTGGACTCGCAAAGCCCACCCTTGGTTTTATGGCGACATCATGCTGGATATTATATCGAGCCTGTAGGTAGCTCCGTAGAGGTTTGATGTGACATAACATATCCTCAACAAAGTTATTTAATTATGTAGACAGATATAGACGTACGGAGAGTGAAGTGATTATTGTATTACTGCATACTGCTACCGGAGTTTTACAAAACCAATATGTATTTTGGATACGGATCGAAGTCTCTGAGATAACGTTGAGGTTGCTCGTTTGCTAGCATGGGAAGGTGTGTATAAAGTACACACGCTTAGGTCTTATTAATAGACCTCCAGAACCAGCCGATACCGTCGCAGCTACACATTTTGGCAATGAGAAGTGTTTGGCCGGATACCCCATGCATTTCCTTGGCACTATATAGGGAGTATTCGCTAGACGCCATATTTGTGGGTGCTGTTTAGAGCGCATGCTCAGAACGAGCTCACATCAATAGCCTGCTAAGACCGGCACTCCTGACGGTGCGGAATGCACGTTGCAAAAGAACTGTGGAAGCTCGCCATCAGCACGCTCTCAGCATTCGCGCAGACATCTATGGCCGCCAGTGAATACTCCCTATACCAGCGTGCGTTTTTGTTTTGTCTCCACTAATAAGATATTTCAACGAGGAAGTATAATTCAAAACACGCATTGGAACATAACATAGGGTTCCGCGTTTTCGGTTTTTATTTTTTCAAAAGTCGGCGTACCTTTTTCGGTATTTATTTTAAAATTCAAATTTTGGTTTTTTTGATGTATATTTATGCCCACAAAAGTTTACCGTTTTTTTTCGGTGAATATGAAAGAGACATCATCGGACACTGGATCAGATGATCCTTGTAGCTCTGATATTTGTGATCACCTAAAGATTAACGGCACATATACATTGAAAAAAGAAACAAAAAAAATCGACGCTTTATTTAACAAATGTGTGCAAGTGTAAAAAAACAATAAAAAACGAGAAAAAAACAGAAATACAAACAAGTCAGTGCCCAAAAAGCATGGAACTTCACCTTCTCTACATCAGTATTACGCGATCGTATTATAGTAAACACTTACGTACTTCCCCAGGTTCCCCTCGTTGATCCACGCTTCGTGTTAATGACCCTGGGCTTCGAGAATGTCCTCTCAACGTTGATACTGGCAGTCTGAGGGGATGAAGCGCTGCCTCAGCCAAAATCGGCCAATCAACCAAATGTGACTACCAAAAGAAACACGGTGCGACGTTTTGAAGCACAACATATTTCGTGTACTCACTAAACTCTGGCTGCAGATCTTACATGAAGCGAAAAACTTTATACTAGCTCAAACCCGAATTTTTTTTTTTTTTTTGGACCAGGAACTTGACACACTAAGCCAGATCACAGAAAGGACACATATGTCCCGCAAAGGACAACCCAAGACCTCTTTTGTTGCATCTTTAACCTTGGAAGAGGGCAATCACAAAGAGGTCACACAATGCCAAACCTTGCAACGCACTCTCTCTCCTCCCCCACCCATCTCGACGCGGCCCTAGAAAAATGACCATTTTCTGTTAAAACAAAATTTTAGAAAATGGATTCGGCGTACTTCTATCGGTTTTTATCGGTTTAAACCGAAAACGCCGAACCTAAAAACTGACCTTTTTCGGTTAAAACCCAATTTCTGAAAGTGGATTCGGCGTACTTTTATCGGTTTTTATCGGTTTAAACCGAAAACTCCGAACCCTAAACATAACATCGGTCTGACTGTGCTCCTTTTCATCCTAGGATGGACCGTGAAGGATGCTACGAGCCTCGTAGCCAATCCGATGCCGTGTAAGCGTCACGTGACTTTCGAGTTGGGAGCATCGATGCGCGGGGCGGGGCGCTTTTCATGCGATAGGTTCAGAGAGCCGGATTGGTTGGTACGGCTTGTAGCATCCGCCGCGGTCTATCGTAAGGTGAAACCGAGTATAAAGGTTGCGAAGTAGCGTTAGATGCCGACAGACTCGAAGCACCCGAGAAAGTTATGCATCCAAGGGTGAACACCCGTGTAACTCAATGGGCGCGGCTCTTATCCTTGGGAGCGGAGGGTAGGTGCGAATAATCGATCTGGCGCCGCCGTCGTGTCGTACACTGCCCGACACCATTAGCACGAACACGAAGCGTGCGCTGCTTTGCATTTTACTCACGCGGGAGTCAAGAATTTCAAATCTTGGCTACCTAAGCTGGAGACCCTGGCGAATGACTGCCATTAAAATAATAATTTTGATTAGAATCCTTCAGCTCCGAGAGCCACGCAGAGAAAACCTAGATACCCTGTTCACACTAACTGTGCCTCGCCCTCTACTTTTGGAAAGTTATTGGAATACCGTCTAAACGGTTACAAGAACGAAGCGTACGAGTTCAGTAAATATTGATGAAATAAGGGAGGAAGTTTTCTGAACTTGAAACGAAGAGCCTAAAGTTATACGGAGCAGCCGTGAAGAATAGAGATAGCAGGGATTTTTCGTAATTAAGGACATAAGAAATAAAGCGTCGGCTTTAGCTCGAAAGAGAAAAAATAACTTGGTAGATTTTTCCATTTAGGAGCACTGTTAAATAGGGAGTAATTAAGTATAAATAGTGGGAATATAATTAGAAGTAAGTGTCACACTCCGTGAGCGCTGGAGAAGAAGAGTGATGTCGGAAGTACACAGTTCTCTTTACGTGCTGTTTGCCAGAAATTGTAAATATGCGTGTTGTGATGTTATTATTGTTAGTTCATTTGACGGTGTACCCATGGGTTTCGCAGTGAAAGGTAAGGAACCATGACAAAAAGAAACGAGCATATGTGACCTGCCCCGCCCCCCCCCCCCTCCACCTAAAATGCAATAGTTATGTACGACGATTGACACATAATCTTGTTCATATACATGAGACTAATAAATGTCCTTCGAAACTTTGCACATTCAAAATATGATGTGGGATAACTCAAAACACACTACCAATAAAAAATAAAAAAGTTATAAAAGAAAAGAGCGTTGCAAAACAATTTTGCGTAAAAAGCACTGGAAAAAAACAAGTTTCCCATCATAATTTCTTTTCTTAGTTTTGATTTGTATAGCAATATCATGTTCAGCAAAAACAAAACAAAAATTAATTTGACCAAATAAGGTTATAAAAACATACATAAGCGACATTTTAGTGCCCAGACTAAGACACTACTGCATAGATATGCACTAGAGTCTTGAGTGGGAATGTTTTGGAATAATACAAATGTATTAGTATCAAACATAAACCTGCTGTTGCGGAAGGTTTATATCTACTCATAGTTGGTCCGAATTAACTAGAAACATTATGTATGGTTTTCCTTCGTGGAAATGAAAATGGTAAGCACTGTGGTGCGCACTTTGTACTCTCTGCTTTTTACTAGCCATCCCTTGATGGTAATAAAAGCTCTTCCATTGTTTGCTGTTTTTTCGTGTAGTGTTGAGCAATAAATTACATCCAATCGAAACTATATACACGTTAGAGATTATTGAAAGTGCTCTGCGCAGTTGTATTGCATACTGTTGCTCAATAAAATCGGTATTTACGAAATGTCAACCTAATAAACGTGCATGTTCGTCACCGTATACTAGATGTGTGAAGTACAATAGAAATAATAGGCCGGAAAAGGAGTATGAGAATAGCGAACCGAAAGAATAGTTATAAAGAATTAAATTTATTCAAAGGCATAGGGATCTCCCACAGTCCCGACTCGGAACATCTATCAAAAAAGCTTTAATAAATTCTTCTTCGTGCTTTATCTTAAGGATTTGAGAAAATAAATGGAGATACTAATTATTGTAGAGATGTAGCCGGATATTTTAGTAATATTTAGAAAATCACGCTCTCCTGGACTTGATGTAGATATAAAGGAATATTATTTATTAGCTTTTCCCGTCCCATTATTTGTGCCTTAGTTGCCTTACAGGTACTATACAATAAGAACAATAGCTTAAATGACCCACCGTTATGTATTATTTAATTCTTGCCTGTGTCCGTCTTATTTGCAGTTACTTCCAATACCAAAATTGCGACAACAAAAATGACCACCATATGCAGAATGATTAATAATTGCAAAAGGAAACCAAGAGATGTTGCAAGAGGAAATTCTAAACTGGATTACAAAGAACGGCCGCTTAGCAGAACGCTGCCAGCTTCTGAGAATTTTGCCCGCATTGGAAGGGGGGAGGCTAATTCTTCTTTTTTTTTTTTTTTTTAATCTGGGTTACTATTTTAATATTTGATCGCAAAACTTACAAGTCATCTTGGGCGTTAAACTGGTTCTAATTTTTACGTAATGTTATTTTTTTCTTTGTGCGTCATGCATCATTGTTGTAAGTCTTGAATTGCACCAGAAAAACAAAGAACCGCCATAAAACTGCTGCTGCAAAACTTAGCTCCACTTCCTTTTGATCCTTCATACGGAACAACCCAAATTTCTACCATTTTTGGAGTGCTTTAACTTAAAGGGATACTGAAGCGAAACTTGAAATACACCTATTATGGTCAGAAATAGGTTTAATATGATCAATGATATCCGTAATTTATAATCGCGCGTTTGTATTTTGAACGGATGGCTATATTTTGCACCGTGAGGGGCCCGATTGGGCGCGCGCTCGAAAATCAGCCATCGGAGAGCCCGATGCGTCTTGGGATATTCGGCGCATTCGTGACGTCACTTGTGCCAGACGGGAAAGGCTACGGCGTGAATGTTGTGGTTACGAGCGTTGCCACTTGGTGGCGCGTGGACGATTTACAACCTGTGACAACGTGGCCGTTTGAGATGTGCAAGGGCTGCACGCACGCTGCACCACGGCAAGTCGGCAACCACGGCACCACTGACAAAACCAGCTCGGAGGCCGGATTCTCAAAGCGAACTTACGACGAAAAACGTGCGTACGACAAATTTGAAAGAAAACCCGTATTCTCGAAACGAAATTGTCGTAACTTTTGCGCAGGTTACGACAGAGTCCTACTACAGCTCCGAAGCTGTCTTCCGCATTTTTTACGGTCAAAGCCGCATGGCCGACAGCGTCGCTCAGTTACATGGTCGCGACGACCAACGGACAGTTTTTTTATACGTGCTCTTCTCGCGCGTCCCGACTTCAACCAGCAAGAAAAAAGGAAGGAGTACTTGAAACAGACCACGACGAACAAGAACGCTGGATCCACAAACACCCGAGAAGAGCTACAACGGCCACGATTCCACTGACCAAGCGAGCTCGGCCGAATATAGTAGGCCTAGCAGCAACACCGACTCGACGCACCGTTGCTCCGGCGGTCCTTGGCCAAGACCTTCTGCCCACGACCGGCTGGCCTGCTGAATGGAATATGCCCGCGCGACCCTTGTGGACCCTTCCCGGATAAATAGTTTGATCCCTGAACTAAATTTCAGAGGTCAATCTTTTCCCCTTGTCATCTCGATCTCTTTGTTTTCTGAGGCAGCGGATATGCAGAGTGATTAGAATTGCAAAAAGAAACCAAGAGATGTTGCAAGAGGAAATTCTAAACTGGATTATAAAGAACGGCCGCTTAGCAGAACGCTGCCAGCTTCTGAGAATTTTGCCCGCATTGAAAGGGGGGAGGCTAATTCTTTTTTTTTTTTTTAATCTGGGTTACTATTTTAATATTTGATCGCAAAACTTACAAGTCATCTTGGGCGTTAAACTGGTTCTAGTTTTTACGTAATGTTATTTTTTTCTTTGTGCGTCATGCATCATTGTTGTAAGTCTTGAATTGCACCAGAAAAACAAAGAACCGCCATAAAACTGCTGCTGCAAAACTTAGCTCCACTTCCTTTTGATCCTTCATACGGAACAACCCAAATTTCTACCATTTTTGGAGTGCTTTAACTTAAGCAGCCTGCCCAATCGTGCACTGCAAAAATCAGGGATCACAGATTCAATCCCCGTTCCTGTTCGTATCGATCTCTGTGAAAACGGTACTAACGCGCAGTTGTCGTAGAATCAAATACTACATGATAAACGTTAAAGAGACAACACCCCCAAAAGAATTTTTTTTTCAATATTTTGCGAGGTGATTTAAAGTTACAGAAGGGCGCTTAAGTTTCGCCTTTATAAGAGTGAAACGCGACAGGTACACACATAAACCCCCGTTCGTTCCCAAGGCGTGCATGCGTGTATGCGCGGCCGAATTTCCTTGCTCGGCTGCCGAGCAGTGCGGACACACGAAGGGCGAGCTCCGGTCGAGCTTTGATAACGGTTGTCCGTGACAGGGCTTTTTGCGCACCCGCGGACTATCGGGTTCTGCTCCCGATGCTGCCGGCTGACGATAAAGCGACACACCAGGGACCCTAAACTCGTCGAACACAAAGTTGGAGGCGAAAGTTCGCGGAGCGCGCCGATTGGACGTCGGCGGAAAAAAACGCGAAATCATTGTCGTGGTAGGCCAATTGGTGCGCTCCGTCAACTTCGGCCCCGACTTTGAGTTTGGCGAGTTAAGGGCCCCAAGCCCTAAACTCGTCAAACACAAAGTAGGCCGTATCTTTCTCTTTTACACATCACTACATCTTCACTCATTTTCAAGGGAGGCGCCACGCGAGGCTTGATACGGACAATGTCTTAGGAGAGATGGTTCTCCAGTGTAGTGACTATGCCGTTCATTTTGTATCGTTTAGAAACCATAGCTTGGTGACGTTTAACGTGGGTCAACGCCAGAAGCGTGGCAGTTCTTCGTGGGAGTTGTTGAGGTCCAACGCAAATATGCTGGACGATAGGGAACTAATTGCCAAGGTGGAAAGTAAAATACAAAAAAAAAACGTGGGGAGAAAAAAATTTGTAGAGAGTGGGAATGGTTTAAACAGCAAGCAAAATAGACGCAGTAGGAAGGGCATGTCAAATAAAGTGGGAAGAGCGAAAAGTAGAAAACAAACTGCGCCTTGATTTGCGAAGGCTTCTCGCCGAAGAAGGAAAGACACAGGGCGCCTTTAAAGATGACATCAACACTATTAGGGCGAATCTTGAAAAAAAAATTACGCAGAAAGATAAAAAGGGGCGATTGTCCGAGCCCTGACTGAGAAGTTATTGGTCGGAGGAACGCCCACGGGACGGGCCCACGCGCTAGAAAAGAAATACGCTAGCGTAAACCAAATCGCGACATAGATCACCAAGGCCTAGTGGCCAAGGCAATCGCGAGCTTATACAGCAAGCATTTGTAGGATATTGATAGCACCTTGCTCGATGAAAAAAACACCAAAAGGAAAGGGGTTTGATGAAGAAGTTTGCCGAATTTACCGAAGCTAGATAGCGACACCGCGCAGTTTTTGAAGAGCCGATCAGCGTAACTGAGATTGAGAAAGCGATAAACGAACTCAGCAACAGCAAGACGTCGGGACCGGATGGGCTCAGCGCAGTATTTTATAAAAAGTTTAAGTTCAGACCCCTGCTGTGCGCCGCCATTCGCTTCCTAAAACCTACACCGTCACGCAGTCGGTGCTTCAAAGAATGTCGCTACTTGTAGGAAGCTCTTATCTAGGACTGTACTATACTTCGTCTCACCCTACGATGGACTAAAGGAAAAAGCTATGGACCGCCAGATCCAATCATGAGCCACTTAGAAATCGCGTATTGCGCTTTGATGCGCGTATCAGTGGCCGCGTCTTGGATCACTGATGGGGATGGGCGGACAGTGGTTCGAATCGAAATAGCACTGAGTGACTCAACAGTTTTACCTTGCAAAAAAGAGGCTGTTTGCAGTGTCGAAGCTATAGAAATGATGCATCGTTTTTGGGTTCGGAGCATTATTCGTCCACCCCTAATCAATGCTAGGCATGTCATAGTGTAGCGTGGAACGGGATTGGACCTGGCGGCCCATGGCTTTGGCCCTTAGTCCATCGTTGGATGAGACAAGGTATAGCAACTATATAGGCCAATGTTGACTATAAAGGTCTAATGAAGGTGCTAGCACGGAGGTTGCAGAATGCAATTTGGAAAATTATAGGGTCGCATTAGATTTGCGGGAACAAGAGCCGCAGTGTTTGTAGAAACATACACACTGCTTGAAGCATTCTTGAAGTTTGTGACGCGGAGTATCGATAAATAGCAATGCTCAAGATAGATTTAGAAAAGGGTTTCAACCGGGTGTGCCACAATGTCCTCTTTTGTATTTTAGAATATATTGGCATTGGTTCACTGATTCTCAATGGCGTAAAGGTGGACTATTTAAAATGTGCAACCAAAGCTTATTGTTAATAAAGAAGTTAGTTCTCAAATAAATGGTCGTCCCTCGGTGCAGCAAGCTTGTCCCTTATCTCCATTGCTTTTCGCAATCTATTTGGAGCCTTACTATCCTATACGTCATTCAGTGTACAGGCATACCAGACTTCATTTTTAATGAAAGTGAAGTCAAGCTTCTGTCATACGCAGATGACGTAGGCATTTTTTGTTACGGACGCCCAGAGCGTCTTGGAAACCCTTGAAGTAACGAGAAGGTTTTGCGACCTCACTGCTTTTACCGTCAACTTGTCTAAATGCTACAGGCTTTGGCACGGAGGGTGCGACAACTGTGCCAAGTTTCTTTGAAAATGTTCAATGGTCTAGCGTGCCACGCAAGTACCTGGGTGTTCCCCTTGATACTTACGGCGAGACTGCCGGATACTGGCAGGGGGAAACTGTTAAACTGAGAGCGTCAGCTAAACAGCACGTGAGGAAGTATGTTTCAATTATCGCGAGAGCGACTATCTGATATTTGTTTTTTTTTTATATCAAAACTGTGGTATGTACTCCAGGTGCAACATTGTTCGCGAGTCCATATTCAACGTATCAACCGTGTTTTCGCAGTGTTTATCTGGGCGTCTCAATGGGAAGGAACAAGCCGAACGAAACCTTTTCTTCCGCCCACAGCGGGTGGCGTCGGTCTCTGTCATCTGTTTATTCTTCAAATTGGTTCTCGTTTCATGCTTATACGTAATCAATCCGGCCCTTTTCTTCGAACGGCGATACAGACCAAACTGTTTGACGTGTTACCGGGTTTTGTAGTATCGACTTGCTATGTGCGCTATGGACCATTGTCGGGTTTTCTGACAGAGATAGTATCTGCACGTTGTTTTCTTTTCGTACGTTTTTCCTTCGAGTACCTGTCATCGATATCGCGCAAAAGGTTGACGCAAGACTTCTTGGATCTTCTGATGCCTACAACCAAATACCGGTCCTTATACACTGAAGTCTCAGGAGAAGACGTACTAAAACGTGTTAAAAGAGGATTGGTTCCGCCTGGGTTCAAAACATTCTTTTTTTAAATTGCACAGTGACACACTGCCAGTAAATACATTTTAAAGCGGAAAAAATTAACATTTACTTGACGGTTAACTGAACGTTATGCAAACAACTGTATACTATTAAACACGTTTTTTTTTTTTTTTTGCACTGCTGGGATGCTTTTCTTAAGCGGGACGTTCTCCAGCAAACTAATAAAAGAAACTCCCGTTATCACCACACGGAATACAGTTTTTAACGTTTGACAGTTTACCGTTGCCACACGATATAATCAAGTTCTTGGAACTCCATAGTATATGAAAAAATCGGATGGCGGTGCGTCATGCGGATTTAAGAGCTCGCACCGTTCGTGAACACTTTACTGAAAAGTATGAAACGGCTTCGAGAATCTAATAAGACGATCAATAGATACTTGGAGTGGTTGCCAGTTTTGGACGAATTAACAACCGATAAGTACTTTTAACCTCACTCATCGTGGCTACCGACCAAAAGACTAGTTGAGGTCATTTCAACATCACGTGTACCTGTCGTTTGATGCGATAATATTGTGACTGTATCTACCTCGACAGCCTTCATCTCATGGACAGCATACCATTCCAAACTGGGAATGAATTAAAGAAAGTCGGTAGCGCGTCTGGCTCGCAACCGAAGGTTCGTGGGTTCGAATCCCGCCTCCGCCTACAAGTCTTAAAATGTTTCGTTTCGGGCAAATATAAAGTTGAGTCATTTCAGTCATGTCGCGACATGAGGACACAGCACTCTGTCTATGTCCTCCTTCAATCAGTCCGTCGTCTTTATGCATTGTTTTAACCTTTTAAGTATGTCGTACCAACTCGCCCAAGCTTCAACTATAGGGACCTTTAATTCGCATTACCCGTCGTGTCTTATTCACTTTCATTCCACGCGTGACGTCACGTGAGCGTTGTAGGCTGTTTAAAATTCCCGCACGAGGTCATGTGGCTGTGATGTCATGACCTTAACGACCAATCAGGATTTTCGCGGCTTTTCTGGGACGCCACCGGCTTTTCTGGCAAACCATCGAGGGCGGCGCGACACGAGCTCCATAAAGCTAATATAGTGTCACAAGACTACCCAATCAATATTTTGCTAGTCCCGTATATTTTTAATAAAGTAAAAAATAAGCAAAACGCAACTGCTCGAAACCGAAGTTGAGACTGGACTGGGGAGGAAGAAGAAATATAGAGGGGAGAGTTGCCGGAAGTCACGTGGCTACACCCAACCGCGTTTTCGTTTTTTTTTTTTTTTCCCTTTGTTTTTTCGGCGGTGAGAAGCCGACGAAAAGCTCGCACGTCGCACGTCGCACGTAAAACGCAAAAGTCAAGCACTTGTTTTTTCCAGTCTCAGGGTGGTCTGAAATCAAGCACTTCGTGCTTGTCGTTTGCGAGTTTTTCAAGCTCTTACCAATTTGTGTTCGTAAGACGAGCGATGTCTTGAGCCAGGAGAAGGAGCGACAACTCGGCGACGTCTTTGTGCGAATCAACTTGGTGGTCGGGCGTGTCGTGCGGAATAAATCCACTATTTTGATCGGCAAACGATTTCTCTTTTGAAGCTAGACAGATTTTCCGGTACCGCGAGCAACAGTTCCGAAGTAGAGGTCCCCCCTCGTCGTCCGCTGCCATCGCTTAGCCCGCTTCGTTCAGCCGTCCAGCCCGCGACACCCACGATACGACGCCACGTTGAGAATTACGCAAAAAAAGCAAAGATTTTTTTTCATTTTTACAGCGGAGCTGTTAAGGGCTACTTTCCCCAGGATGGTGTACCCCGCAAAGAAATGTCGACACAAAACTCTGGTTGCCGCCGTCGCTCACAGCTGGCGGTAGCTGTCCAGAGTGTTGTGTTTGCCGGTTGTCCGCTTGCCGCCGTCGCTCATAGATGGCGGCAACATTTCTTCGGGGGAAGAAGAGCGGGAACAGAATGAGCGGCGAAGTGCGCAGCAGCGCGAATGGTTTCGTAACCGCCGCGAGGCCGCTATCGCCTAAAGTTACACCGCGTTGAGCGCTTCAGATTCCCTTGCGAAAGAAAGCAGATCGCTCGCCTGGAAAGCCACCGCCGAGAACAGAAGCTACAGCTCCGCTGCTCTTCCTTCTTCACCAAAGTGGAAAGGCTGAAAGTTTTTTTTTTTTTATCAACGTTTTTGAAGCCACAAAAAATGGGCATCATATTTTTTAATATTTTTAATATTCAGTGTCTTCCCTCGATGACCCATAACTTTGATTATATTTTGTGTGTGTGTCTAAAGGGAACGGCACGTGACCACGGGGAAGAGACTGAGCGCGACTCAAACGGGCCAGTTCTCGATCGGCAGTTTTCGGGCAGAACAAAATCGAATTTCGAGCTGCAAATTGTGTTCTGGGTGGTTGGGCTCTCATAATTCATGTACAAATAAAAACCTCGGCGAGCATAAATACCCTGTCAGTGTCCCTTTAAAGACCCCAGGTGAACAGTCGTGCGTACTGCACTGACTAAAATTGTATCTACGTCGGAGGCAGCACAGCCATTTCAGGGCATACTAATGTAACTCTTCATACATCAAACCGACAAAGCTTGAGTTACCTTTCTTTTGCTGGGGTATACCCATCCGCACCCTTGCGATGTAATCTCCAAATCGTCCAGTTTTATTTTTAGTATTGGGTGACTCAATATTATTATTTTTGAAAACGCTGGTCTCTGTGGGATTATCTTTACGTTTTTTTATTATTAATAAAAATCGTCACTTCAAATTTGTTAGAAATGAACCAATTTAACCATTCACGCCATGCCCGTATTTTCAAAATAATAATAAATCCTGCGGCAATTTGTGCCATTCTAAAGAAACAGAAAACGCCTGCTGAAAGACACCAGATTTTGCACTTCCCCATTTTGACTACGAGGATACGACAATCCTCTATTACCCAATTGTGTCACATCGTCTCGCCTTTTCGGGATTATTCGAGAAGTCACTTTGACGTCCGGAAGAGAGTTCGTTCACTTGCGGCTCTGTCAATGGTTTCGTCCTACCACAGGTGGCCAAAACGTCAACGCTGCTTGCAGTCATGCAAGGTACAAGTACCTCTTTTGAAATCAGTTTTTCGCTCATTATAATCGACTGGTCCCTAAAGAAAATGTCTGTGAATCAACGGTGCCAATAAATAAATTTTGGGTTGTTAGAAATCTGGTTGTACTATGTCGGGGAGCACTGGCTCATTGTTAAGCGCCGTTCACACAGTTGCAACCGAGAAGGACCGAGAGAGACAATGCCGGGTTTTAAGCCTCTTACGACGGCGGAGGACGGGATGCGCTACTGCGGGGCAGGTCCTCCGCCGTCGCAAGAGGCTTAAAAACCGGTCGTGTCTCTCTCCGTCCTACTCGGTTGCAAGCGTGTGAACGGCGCTTTAACGTAATTATTCTAGTCATTTTATATTCCAACGCGGTTACTTTTGAATATTAAACCACGCCGGCCTCTACCTTTCTTTGTTCTTCTGGCACCCTTAAACTCGTGACTGGTATGCTGCAGAAGAGGACACCAACATTTGTGAGTCAACTTTTATCGCATGTGTGCCCAGCAGAACACCGTCGTCCAGTCTTCTGCGCATAGGTGGCGTGCAGGAACGCCGAATCCGCAGCTGAAAGCATGCAAGACACTTCTGGCCTTTGACTTGGGAATATATTAATATGTATTCACGTCATATGTACACACACTACTCTCTTTGATGTGACTCCAAATAGTCCACTCGAGGCCGGTGTGAGGAGGGACAGCAGAGAAAAAAAAAATCACACAAGGAAACCCTCCTGTGCAGACAGAGTCCGTGCCAATGGTCGGTATGAAACCTCCTGGGCAGACAGAATCCGTGCCATTGGTCAAAGACCCTCAGACAGAGTTCACGCCAATGGTAGAAAGGAACCCTTATGGGCAGACTGGGTCCTCGCCAATGGTAGGTAGGAACCCTCCTGGGCCGACAGAATCCGTGCCAACGGGCAAAGGAACTCTTAGACAGAGTCCGTGCCATTGTTCGAAGGGAAGTCTTCTGGGCAGACAGGGTCCGCACCAGTGGTCGAAAAGGACCCTTCTGAACAGACAGAGTCGGTACCAACGGTCGACACCGTGCACCGGCTCTCAGAAGTTGGCCGACGAAGGCGTGCTGTCCATGTCTTCGAGCCACGAGGCCGGACTGGGCGGGAACTCCCCGTAGGTGTCGTCTCCGCGTCCCGGGAACTGCTCTCCGGAAAGGCCGAAGTGCGGCCCCATCTGGGCGCCGGGGCTGGCTGGGAAGTAGGACGAGGCCCCGCTGTGGCCCGAGTGCTGGCCCGGCGAGTGGGATGCCTCCGGGTCGCTGCCGGTCATGCCGAACGGCTCAGAGTCCTCTGAGGCCGCCGGCAAAAGAGACACCACGCGCGGTGGAGGACTTTGTTAGTGTCGGGGCAAAATGATTTATCTGAGATCGCAGCAAACGCTTACCCGTCCTCTAGGAATTCAAAAACCATCCTAAAGAGAGAGAGCGAAATGGTATCGTCTGAGCTTTCAGCACACAGAATCTGGAGCTCGAAAAGCCGCATTTTCGAACCATATCGATCGCCAATAGCGCCCGTTCTGCCCTAAGCACCACCGAAATGGCCGCACCTCCAAGAAAATCAAGAACTGGAGATCCGATGTTATAAGCCTGACTTGTTCAGTGATTCCAGTCAGAGTTAAGCAATAAAGGTTTCACTAGGCAAGTCGTTTATGTACGGGGCGATTCCTCTCATTGTGCCTTCTATATATTGGGACATCGAGTCACTAGAATGACATCAGCACTTCCTTCTTCTATTGCCTTGTGGGCCCCGCCTTCCTGGTGCTTAGTGCAGAGCTGGCGCCATTGACGGGAGTCACGATTCAAAAATGCGACTTCTCGAGCTTCCGATGAGGTGTTGGGAAGCTCAGGTGATTTCGTTTTGCTCTGTCGTGGACTTTTAAGTATTTCTGGAGGACGAAAGAGCGTTTCGTTCGATTTCAACTGACAACAATGATTTTGAGCACTAAGATATTGAAAAACGTTGAGAATGGTGTTAAGCACCATGATGTTGAAAATAATTTTCTATGCTAGGTGGTGGAAGGTACACCGTCCGTTATTAAGGGTACAACCATTTGCATTCATCTATCCATCCATCCGATGGCGGAAGTGTCGTCACTTTGACGCGTAGCTTATTTAGTGGCTGTATGGACTCATACATCAGTTACTTCACCGAGCACGTTGTATTATCTCCCAATATGGAGCATAAGAGGGTACAAGTCTTGTTCTTAATTTACGCCTGTGCGATAACATTAAATTCAATGAATAAAGAAATGGTTTATTTAAGGTTGGGGAATAATTTAAAAAAAAAGCTTAGTTTATCACTGTGTGAGGTCATTTTGGTATAAAAAAGGGCTAAGCGCTGCTTCTATACTTGGCTCCACAAAAGAATAGTAGTTTACGAAAGTCTACTCATGATCAGAGTCCTATGTTATATTGATGTCAAAATAAATAACCCAGTAGACTAAAGTGCTGATCTTAATTGACTTTCTTTTACTCTAAACTTACGTATATTTATTTACACATGGTGAAATATATTATGCAAAAAGTAGAACAAGTGGAGATCCACGACTGAAGCGCGTAGGCCCTCTCATCACCGCAGTTAACGGCGCCACAAGCCAAGACCCCTCACGTTGCGGTCCTCTGTAGGCAGTCGACTTTGACGTGAATCTGGAAGTCTGTTCTGGGTGTTGGTGTAATTACGCAACTTAGCTTAGAAAGTGGAGTACTGAACACAATTAGTTTTTTTTTTTTAAGATGGGCACTTTAGCTGAACTATGGTAGAGCGTATATTTTAGTCTGAAGTCTTTTAGCTCCGACGACATGAAACATGTGCTCGATGGCCTCGCGGCAGACCTCCTGTGGCATACGTTTTCCACCACAGTATTGGTTTCTCTCGGCAAGAAGAAGTAGAAATGGCATAAAGTGAGCAGCAGCAAGGTACCGGTGTCGTCACGTGCAAGCCATGCCTACCTGGATGGTCCTTGATATCCCGCTTGATACTCGCGCCGGACGAAGACCGGAAGAAGTCTCCCCAGCGCGTCTTGCCGGCGTCCTTCTTAAGACGCTTTTCCTTTGCGCGTCTGTTCTGGAACCAGACCTGGACGACGCGCATGTCCAGGCCCGTGTCCTGGGACAACTGCTCTCGCACGTGCCTGGCCGGCTTGGGACTGTTGTTGTAGGCGCTCTTGAGGGTCTCCAGCTGCTTGGCCGTGATGGTGGTCCGCGGTCGCTTGGTGGAACCCTCGCGCGCTTTGGCGGCCTCATAGTCCGCTTTGCAGACAAGCTTGTTGTCCTCCATGAGGTAGAACTCGTCGCCCGTGTTCAGCTGTCGCTTGCACAGGATGCAGGCAAAGCAGTGCAGATGGTACACGTTGTCCTGCGCGCGACGGACCACTTGCGTCGGCGGAATGCCGAGCTCGCAGCCCGCGCACTTCGTCCCGTAGCGCCTGTGGGGAGAGAAACCAGTAACGACTCAATTAGGGGCACAGCTGAAGCAAATAGGCAGTGGGTCTGTACTTCGTTTCACCTGGGGTGCTATCCTGGTCATAAACGCGAAAGTTTGAGTTCCAGTAATACACCTGCCCATGGGAACCGCGCGCTCCCATTGGCCAGATTGCACGTGATAATTTGAAGCTGTTGCCATGGGGAAGTTCGCAAAACACGAAAGCACCCGTTTGCCGTAACACTCGATTTTTGAGTTTGGATCGTGATGACAAAGTGACGCATGACTACGTATGATCTACGCGGCACATAGCAGAAGTCGCGTAACTGGATTAACTCCGGAATTACTCTGTTTCACTCTAAGTGCGAGCTACTGCGAGTGTAGGAGGTACAGGAACGTGCTCCGGGCTTCCCTTTCAAGCTGGCGCGCATGCGCAGTGCAAGCATCGTTCGGGGCCATGTGCTCGTGCTTGTAGCTTCTGCTTCGATCACACGAACAGAAACAAGCTCTAGGCAAGATTCTGGAACGTAAAAGAATGGCGGCGATGCTCGTTGTGCACCGATGGCTCGACCAACGAACGCAACGACGGGTTTTTCGCGAGCACGCGGATGCCTTCGCGATGCTTGACGACTGCTTACGACGGAAATACCGCTTTTCAAAAAGCACACGCAGCTGTATGACCAGCTGCGCGACGAGAGACGGCGCCCATTTGCAACTTTCACAGCCTATCGGGGGCGCACTAGTTCTTATCAAAATGATTGTCATATAAATGATCGTCGTATAACAGCAGTACGAGGTTGGGTCTGCAACCCGTAAGTAATTCCAATTTTCTGAAACACGAGCGATATCAAAGCCTAATCTCATTCTTCACGTCAGGAAGGTGTAGGCAAGCAACTTAATTCTAAAGCCTATCCTCCAGGAGCTAGGGATCGCAATTCTCACACCGCGGTCCCACCATCGCTGAAAGTTGCGAATAATCATCGTCGAGCAGCAGGTATTAATCGCGCTCAGATTTTTCGTAACGGGGAGTTGCAGGGGCATGGTCGTAACCGATGAACACATCGCTAATGCCTAGTCGACGGTGAGCAGAGCCGTGACGGCCGTCGTGAGTGCCGTAAAGTCAACCGGCTGGAAAGAGACAGCTGGGTCGACTTCCCCGAACCAAGGCAGCCAAGGCAGCTGCGAAAGAAGGCTTCCGTCGCCACCATGGCAAGCTCACCAACGTCGTGGGTTGCGTTGAATACACCTAGAGTTTAACTGAACCTTCGTTAGCATCATAGGACTGAAGGAGATTGTCCTACATTTTGCCGCAAATACAACTTTACCTTTAACATCATTGTGGTAAGCTTACGTTAAAATTTGTGTGTTTATACCACTTCTTAGCTAGTGCACGCTTAGTACCTATGCCTAGAATTGGCCATTTGTTGCCCTTTGTAACTACTGTCATTCACAAAATAAAGTCTGAATAGGTTGCTGATAGCATTTTTTTGTACCAATTAGATATTTGACCTATTCACGCCAAGCCTCAGTAGTGGCATGCCAGTCACCGGGCCGGGTAAAAAAACATTGCAGTGAACTGAACAGGTGGGTTTTAAAATGAGTCGTTAGTTGTTTAGACAGCACGAGTTTAGTCTACCAGAGAGTGGCGACATGGTTACCCACTGTAGACAAGAAATTTAGTCACTGCAGTACGAATGATAGCCTGGGTTATTTCTTGTGTATCACACACTGCTGATACACGACCGCACGTCGATACGATGCTCATCCACTTATAAACGGGCCGGGGTTGATATTAAGACCCTGGTGGGTCCAACGATACTGGTAAACTAATGCAAACTAAACCGGTGTCATTATCGACGAGGATAAAGGTTACTAGTCATCCAAGTGGATGGTTGTTGTCTCCGTGACCAAGGAAAACACTAAAATGCACGGTGAGTCAAAGGGATCGATGGCTGTCTAAAGGGACGTCATAAGGCGGGTTCTGAATGTATCAAGCTAAAATTGTGCAGAAAGGTGGTCGACGAACGTGCATAAGAATATAACATTTTCTCTAAACAAACTTACCTGAGTAAAAAATTAGAAATGAAGAAAGTGTGGGGGGGAGCTTACAGAATTTTGACGCCCCCCCCCCCCCCCTTTCCAAAAAGAAAATCAAGCCGACATTTCAATATACACATGCATTTCAACCCCCTTCCCAAACCTGTGCACCCCAAGTCTTAGACATCCTAGCCACCTGAATAGATCCTCCTCCCCCAAACACATAATTTACGCGCACACGCACAAAACATTTTCATGGCTACGCCACCGGTATCACAGGGCTCAACGGTTAGTCAACAATATCAGAATAAGGCAAATGACCTTTATTTAGGAGACCATATAGGCAATGTTACAGTAGCTTTACAAGCATGGAGAAAAGCACACACTGCAGAAAACACTTTTGTGTGAAGTTTGCGCTCACCAGTGCAGTCCCCGTAAAACTTTCTTGGCGTTGACCAATTCCACACACTGAATTTTGAAACGAAACGCGTCAGTTTTTCAAAGCGCTGGCCATTACACTTACATTGCGTTTAACTTTGTCCGCCTCTGTCGTCTAATATATCAGCAGTTCATGCCACACAAATCTCAGTAAGCCCATCGAACGGCTTTTTTTTTTTTCGTGGCGATTGCTGATTATTGTTGAGACAAGTAATTACTCAGACCAATCACTGCAGCCTCGGTAAAGCGGAAGCCTTGCTCGCTTGATGTCAAAATAAGGCTCAGATTATTTACGTGTGACTGCGCCGAATAAAGAAAGGTACAACAAGCACCATCACTATCAAGCTCCATAACACCAACACACGTAGAAGTCGAATGTTTTATCTCGCCAAAAATTATGTTAACAACTTAAAAAAAAAAAAAAAAAAAATTGGTTGTAGGTACGTTTTGACAGCCTTGAAGTTAGTGTCCCTTCAACGAGCAACTCGTCTTTCAGCTGTAGATGATCGATTCAGCACAACGCCATTTCACCGTGCTCTTCAACTCGGTATTGCCGCCGAATGGACTTAATTAAGATCACAAAAGTATTTCGGTGGGCGTCCAGCCGATCCGTAAGTCAAACCCCGGTTGCGGTCAAAAGCATCGCGGCCATTTTCTTTCGAGTTTTGCGGCTATTTTCTTCGGATTTCATCTCGCCAAGGGTACGAATTTAAACAAGGCAAATAAGACCATGCAACCTAGGCCTTAGGTTATTTTGTCATCACAACCCGAACTCGAAAACGGCAGTTAAGAACGAACTAAGACATTCTAGTTCCACGAACGCTTCCACGGCAAACAGCGTCAGATTGTCACGCGCACCGTGGTAAATGACACAGCGGGGTAAATAGGTATAGGGAGATGGGAAGCCGTTTTTGAGAACGTCGTTTGTGACGGTGTTCGCACAAGCTCTCGAGCAAAATAAAGTAAAAATAAGAAGAGGTCGTACCTGAAACTTTGCGGTCACTCAAAGTTTCAGGTACTTCCGTGAGGACGAAAGCTCGGCTTATGGGGACTGCCGTCGTAAATACTTTAGATTAAAGGGGGAAAAGAAGCACACCGGTGCACTTTGAATCGAGCTCACAACCTGTGGATGCTCATCAGCGAGTCATTGTCAGCCGCTATCTATTGAGAGACCTAATCGCAGACACCGGCAAACAGGACACTTCATTCACGGCTTGTGTTCAAGGCGGTATCGCAGTTGAGGCTTCACAAAGGATGATTCGTGTCGCGACGTACTGTTACACATTACATTTTCTTCTCATAACAACATCAACATCCTCGAAAACGAAACTACCAAGGACGCAAACGAGGCGCCAACACAAAAATGGCAACATCGTTTCCACTGCTTCCGGGCTCCAGCATGTTTGTTATGGAGGACTGAAGTGAATACTTTAACAAAACAAGTTGAGCTATTTTAGCTTAATTTACTTTCGTTGGGGGATTGGTGTCTGCGTGGGCTAGCGCATACCAGCTCTGGGCACGATAGATTGCGCTGCGCAGAACCCAGGGATCCTGGGTTCAATCCCCACCCCTGCCCGTTTCGATATGTGTAAGCATCGTACCGGCTTGCGGTCGTGTATCACTAGTGCCTGAAGAACGTTAAAGACCCCAGGCTAGTGCTTGTACTGCACTCGCTAAATTTCTCATCTACAGCTGGGAGACTCGTCGCCCGTTGAGGCAGACCAAGTTCTTGGCTCTATCAACTTGCACACAACGCAATTATTTATTGGTTGACCCTCGGTTAATAGGGAAGAGAAACGGTGCTTCATGTAAATAGTCGATTTAAATTTATATTTGATTTAATGAGACATATGTTCGTAATGTAAAACTTTGCTGAAAAAGAGCGGTTTATACTCCGACGTTGAGCGCAGTGAACGCAGCATAGCACAGAACGCGCGCCTTTCATTGGTCGGCAACCAGGAACTCAATACCTGCGACCAATCAGTATATGTGCGCGCTGCGCTACGCCGCGCCCGTCGACGTTACGTTGGAGTATAAACGTACCTTAAAGGCCCATTCACACTCTTGCGACCGAGTTCGACCGAGAAAGACCAGACCGGTTTTTAATCCTCTGCAGCGGAGCTGGTACAGCAGAGCTGGTCTTAAGAGATCGCAAGAGGCTTAAAAACCGGTCTGGTCTCTCCCGGTCGAACTCGGTCGCAAGAGTGTGAACGGGCCTTTACGCTCGAAACTTCGTATCCGAGCCTTCTTTGTAGGGGCGAAGCTCCTTAGGGGCTAACCATGTCCGACAGTCCGTCCGTCCGGCGTCCGGCGTCCAGTGCTCGTGCTCCTGCTCGTGAGCTCACGTGCTCGTGTAGAGCAAAAAAAAAAAAAATTAATAAAAAAATAATAAAAAAATCAATGAAAAAAAATGATGAAAAATGACGAAAAAAATATGTTTGCGCAGTCGACAGGATTCGAACCTGTGCGGGGAGACCCCAATGGATTTCTAGTCCATCGCCTTAAACACTCGGCCATGACTGCAGGACGAGTAGGGGGCTCTGAGATGTGGTAGTAACTCAAGAGCTGGGGATGTCATGGATGAAACGTTGCATGTAGCCGCTCAACGTCTATACAGGAGAGGGCGCTGCGGTCAAATGCGTTCGGGCCTCTAGAATGAGCGTTCTGCGATGCGTAGTTTATTTTCGCGGTGAAAAGTAACCTTGTCATTTTTCCTGTTGCGACACCTTATACTTCGAATAAAAACAATTGCTACCTAATTTTATACGTGCATAAATGTGTAAGAACAAAATATTTTAACATATCTTCAGAGGCAAATGTATTTCCTCAAGGTTGGGGGAATGCAGTAGTTGTACCTCTACAAAAATCTGGTCGAACTGACTGCGTTAGTAACTAAGACCGATTTCTGTTCTAGCTCTTTTTCTAAGTTTTTTGAGAAGGCAATGTATAAGCATATTTACTTCCATTCTAAATAGTCTCTCTGTCTAAACCAACACTGTTTCTGTCAAGGGCCATCAATGGAAACTAGCCTTGTATCATGTTTGGAACACACTTTACCTAAGGTCAATTCCCGTGAACAAGTTGACACTATTTATTACGATTACACTAAAGCTTTTGATCTTGTAGATCAGAAGTTGTTACTTGCCAAATTGTCAGCAGTGTGCAAGGCTAGCTCGTTTTGCAGTTGGTTGTCAAGTTATCTTGATGGAAGACCAACCAGAGTGCTTTATGAAGGGTGCTTTTCTACCTCACATGTTTTAAATATTGGAGTGCCTTAGGGGTCCAATATTGGGCCGCTGTTATTCAATAGTTTTGTCAGTGATCTGGCAGATAGTGCGCAACATTCAGAGTTCTAAGTTTAGAAAGAGTTATATACGTAAAGACAAGAGACGGGACAAAGATGTGTTGTTCCGTCTCCTGTCTTTACGTATATAACTCTTTCTAAACTTAGAACATTACCAACGCGCTCACTAACAAGTATTCAGAGTTGCTGCATTTTGCAGATGGTGCACACATTATCACGAAATTCATGCACATACTGACTGCCAGATGATGTAAGATGATGTTCAGGCAGTTCTAAATTGGTGTTTGAAACATAATTTGGTGCTTAACTCAAATAATACCAAGGTTGTTTCCTATACCCGTCAAGCAAGCTGCATTGAATACCCGTATACTATGCTAGGTTCAGCTATCGCGATGTGGGATACTATTCGTGACCTGAGGGTGCTGTTTGATTCCGGCATCTCGTTTACTGAGCACGTCTCGAAGATTTCGAATGATTCTTATCAGGTACTATAGTCGGTTACAAGATAAGAAGGTAGGAGAAGCTCCTCCCACAAGCGTGGTGCGCCGGTTTCAAATCCCTCCGCAATCGAAAGAAGATCGAGTTCACTGGAAACGCTCCTTGTTCCGCTTCAATGGATAGATAATGGCCACAGAGTGGTGCCAACTTGCCTCCGACCCCCACTTTTTAGAAAGCGACCTTTGTATTCATCGGAGAAGGAACCGAGCCCCTGAAAGCAGCCTTTGTATCAATCGGAGGGGGAAGCTAATCCCCGAAAGTCGTCTTTGTTTCCATCGAAAGGGGGAAGACTTAATCTCCCTCTCGTGGCTTCCACAATGCTAAGTTAAAGTCGAGAGATAAAGAAAATATGTACAGAAAGGCACGACCCTCCTCGCGCGTTGGCCGCAACGTCACCGAAACGATGGGACGCCATTGGATGCGGAGGTGGCGGAGGGATATAGGATTCCCTTTGAGGGGCATTTGCCGCTACTTTCTTGACTTGTAACCTAGTATAGGCATTATTTTCCGAATGACGCGGAATTTTTGTAGTCACGCTAGCATGAGTAATCTATTTTGCGCTCTTGTTGCGTACAAACTGGAGTTTTGCTCAGTCGTATGGAACACGATTGGAATGACACAATCATGTATTTTAGAAAAGGTGACGCGTCCGTATGGTTTGTGAGAGATGTGTTGGGAAGCTCATCTGTTTTGATTATGAATACCTACTTTATCTGCTTGATCTTGTACCCTCGCACAAAAGAAGATTAACGCGAGACTTCGTGTTTTTGTATGAGATAGTAAACGCTATAGGCTTGATGCACCCTTGCTTTTAAGTGCGATTTCTTTTTGTGTCCCTCAGAAGCGTATAAGATGTTCATTTCTTTTTTACCCGCAAAAAGTTGGTGTCCAGTCGCCAATGACACGCCTACAGCCCTTTTATAATAACTATAAAAGTGATTGAGAAAGGAGAGCTAGTGGATATCGATTCTTTTCTCGGCGCCCGAGTATTTGGGTCAAAAAGCAAATTTTTTAGTCGAAGGAAAAGACACTGAAAGAGCGACGTTTCAAGCTCAGCTACTTTCTTTGCTTCCACAAATTCTCATGCACCATAAATCTAAGGCCGACTGCAGTCATCACTGAACTTCCACAAACAGACCTACAGTTACAACAAAAAAACAAACAAAAAAAAACAGGTTACCAGACATCGAACACACCCTCGTATACCGAACATTGGTCACTTAAAAGATACACAAAAATTAAACTATATTTCTTCTCCCCTTGTCCCCCACCTTCAAACTGAGAAACGAATTCAACCTTCACGAAGGACTTGAAGTTTTCAAGACTGACCTTCCAAAAGCCCTATCCTCTTCACTTGCTCGTCTTACGGACAGCAAGATTGAGAAGTAACTGTTGTTATGTTCAAACAAGGGACTTTGCTAAATTGAAACGTGTGAGGTTGTTGTAAAACGCTCGTACAATAGGGGGTAACAGAATATTTTGGCTCGTCTGAATCGTCCACTATAAACATGATTATGGTTAAAAGCTGAGATTTTTAAAGAAGAATATATCGACAAATAAAACCCTGCTTCCGCTTGTTCTCGTCTCCTGGTACTCTTCCATCACGGCATTCAAATTTGTATGTTCCCATTAAATGAATATATACCGTATTTTTCGGACTATAGTCCGCACCCGGTATATAGTCCGCAGAGGAGAATTTTAGGTAAAAAATAAAAGTATTTGCTTAGATAGTCCGCACCCGGTACATAATCTGCATTCCGTGCATAGTCCGCACTTATTGCCTAGTCCGAACTTAAAAAAAAAATATCAAGCACAGCACACCTTGACAAATGCCTACTGTATTAGCTCACAAAGAAGCTTTATTATACTAAAATCAACCTTAATATAGTCCGTTATCCTAAAATCCTTCACGACTTGTCACAGTGAATGATCTAGAAAAAAAAATCATTGTATAGTCCGCACTTGTAGATAGTCCGCATCGGGTGAATTTTTAAATTTTAAACATGTATAGTCCACGGATTATAGTCCGGAAAATACGTATATAAAAAAATTTCTTCGATTTAATTAAATACATAGTTATCAGCAAAATACAAATGTAACGTATATGTAACGATACGTTTCATTTTTTTAACTGTAATGGGAACGAGTTACTTTTTCACATATGGAACTTGCAACGGGAGCGCGTTCCAAAAGTAAGAAGGAACGAGGAACGATCTTTTGTTCCTTATTTTGAGGAACGTGTTCAACACTGATCTTAGGTAAGTGGTCAGGGTATTTTTATTTGTTTTAAGACACGTTTTGATCATCGCTTAAAAATAAAAGGAGCGCCTTTTGATTGGATCACCTATCTGCTCCGTTTCAGACTAAATCCGACCGCAGCCAACGCTACTATCCGATAGGAGCCAATCCAGCAGTACCAAAAGTACAACGGCATGGCGCTAATCGCTTTTGAGCATTTGCCATCACCGACTATACTTTGTATCATCCTACGATGGACTAAGGGCCAAAGCCATGGGCCGCCAGGTCCAATCACGTTCCACGCTACACTATGACATGCCTAGCATTGATTAGGGGTGCACGAATAAATGCTCCGAACCCAAAAACGCTGCATCATTTTTATAGATTCGACACTACAAACAGCCCTTTTTTGCGAGGTAAATTGTCGAGTCACTCACTGCTATTTCGATTCGAACCACTGTCCACCCATCCCCATCAGTGATCCGAGACGCGGACACTGATACGCGCATCAAAGCGCAATACGCGATTTCTAAGTGGCTCGTGATTGGATCTGGCGGTCCGTAGCTTTTGCCTTTAGTCCATCGTAGGGTGAGACGAAGTATAAGCCTATCACGCATACAGTAAATGTGCGACCATCTTGCGCTTTTTCTTTTTCTTTTGCGTGATTGGGTTAGTTGGCGATAGCAGCCCCACAAAAGGCCAATGCCCGCAACGCTCTACTTGCGGTCGCTTGTTGTATTGACAAGAGAATTTAACTCGGTCGACCTACCGTAACAAATCATGTTTGTGTAGATGGCGTCCATGACATAGGCACTTCTTTTTTGCACTATATATATATATATATATATATATATATATATATATTATATATATATATATATATATATATAGACGGCAGAAAAACGCACTTGAGACGGTTGTCGGGGTTTTTAAACATACCATTCGTAAAGTTCGTCGACGTTTCGGCCTGAGACAGACCTTTTTCAGGGTCTGTCTCAGGCCGAAACGGGCCTGTCTGTCTCAGGCCGAAACGGGCCTGTCTGTCTCAGGCCGAAACATCGACGAACTTTACGAATAATATGTTTTAAAAACTCCAACAACCGTCTCAAGGGCGTTTTTATGCCGTATATACTTTACGTCATCCTGCGCTACTTTTTCTCTCTCTCCCTCTCTCTTTTTCTCTCTCTCTCTTTATATATATATTTTTTTCTTTTTTTACGTAAGGCGAAGCGCGAAGTTTATTCAGTTTATAACCAGGCTTGAAACGACTCAGAGTGAGTGGTGCCAGTGAGCATCGACACTGCACCTGAGCCATAAGGGTGCGCGATCAATTGGTGAAATGAACTCAGATATCTCACAATTAGGTAACTTTTACTTTAAACTAGGATGGGTGGTGGTATGGTCTAACTAATGGTGGTTAGTTAAGATTATGTTAATTGGTGTGCGGGTTTTTTGTTTTTTTTTGAACGGCGTGAGATAAATGTGATCAGTTTATCCATGATTTTGTCATTAGTTCAACTCGTGTTGGGAAAAGTTATATCTGATTAGATGTTTTTGTTAGGTCTGGTGGGCTACATCGAAGTTATCAAAAGGTAGGTCAGATATGCTGAATCGGCTGGAACATTTTGATACGAGGAGATGTGGAGTTAGGTGAGGCGAAGAAACGTATAGCGATGGTAGGGGATTTGGGGTGGTATGAGCTTTGGTCAAGTAAGTAAGATGATGTTGGGGCGAACGGTGTGAGAAAAGTTTAGGTCAAGTGAGTTGATGGGCGTTTACGGAGGAGAGGGTTGTCTGGTTAGGAGGTTACGGAAGGTCAGATGAAATCAGGTGAGTGATAAGAGAAACGAGAAGACGAGGGGTGAAAAACATCGCTCCCACTTAGGGGGCCCCCCTTGTAGTTTTTAATGGAATAAGAAACTAAACTTCATTCTTGTTCACAACTAGAGCTGATGAGTGTGTCACTTGAATTCGCATAATAGGGCGACAAATACGCAGGATATACGGTTCAATTGTGACTTCCTTTAGAATGGCAGCGCTGTCTAGTGCTACAGGTGTCCCTCTCTCTCTCCCTCTCTCTATTTTAGTTATGATTAACAAGTAGACCGTCCCACTCATCTGTCAGTCTTGTCGAATGTCAACACCGATAATAGAGATTTGTCGATTGTGACGTTCCCTTTTGCAAAAACAACCGGATATGAGTTTACATGTTGTATACTACGTTGCCGCACGTATTACGTTCTTTTTATTTATTGATCTTAGAAAACGTCCGTTTCAGCGGATGCACCTGTCATGAAGGACCAAAAAAAAACAGTTATTTTAGAAGCATTTAAACTTGCATTCTCATTGATTGCCAATTAAATTTTCGTGATCAGAAAATATCAGAAAACCTCAATCTAGAATGGCAAGGGAAAACATGCGAACCACTGGAAACAACTTGAGACTTTTTGTAATTACTGCGTTCTACAATAGCAAAAAAACAATTAGATTTCTCGTTTTTTGTTTAGTTTTTTAGACGAGTGCGTTTTGGTAAAAATTTGGATTAGAAACCAAAGCTACTAAGAAAAACAAGATATTTGCCTTTCCTCCTTGCTGTCACCCATCGAGATATTTAAAAGTACTGAACTAGAATTAAAAGTATGCACCTAACCAGTTTTTGTGCTGGACATTCTTAATAAACCAAAAGAGCTAAAATAGCGTACTAGAAAAGAAAATTGATAAAAAAAAATTTAAGGTGGTTTTATTAATTTTAGTTTAGTTATATATATATATATATATATATATATATATATATATATGTGACAAAATACTCCTATTAATTAAGGAGAAAACGTTCCTCGACATGACCTAAAATGCACGGGGTGCATAGGACTTACCTTGTGCCCTTAACAGCAAACAAAGATGGCAAAGCTAGCGGCAGAAAGGTTATTCGTCCGCTCATTCATTTCGACCGCATCTATGCGGCATTTCATGGCGCTTCTCATCGTTATACAGCGCGATCCACTTATAACGATACCACGTATAATGGCGTACCACTTATAACGTTAAGTTCAGAGAGTTGGTAGACTAGAAGCGATCATTTTATATAATCCAGATACAACGTTAATCGGTTCTAACGATTAAATTTTCGTGTTGTCTCATTATCGTCGTAAGTAGATTGTACTCCGTTTCACACTACTCGACTCGGTGTCTGCGCCAAACGTGACGGCGCTCGTCGTGTCTCTGCTTGCTATCACCAGTTCAAGTATTCACCCGGACGAAAAAAGATGGCGGCGCATCCACTGTGCGTGACTGCTTCAGTTGGTCGCATGGAACGCACAAAGGCGGTTAGCGCCGTGACGATGCACTTTTCGCGCTGCCCGATTGGCTCCGTCAGAGCGCGGTGTCGGCTGCGCTCGGACGTGTCAAACGGAGTATAGGGGACCCCGACCCCGGCACTCCCCTTATAGGCAACCTGCAATGCTGTTTGGTTTGGCGCCGTCTAGCGACTGAAGCTAGAAATATTGGGTACCCCTGGGAGTAGCGGCTGCATTGTTCAAACATGAACTTTTACTCAGGTGGCGCCGCTTAGCCTAGTGTCTGAAGCAAGAAATACTGGGTATCCCAGGAAGCTGTGATCGCGTAACATGCCAGTACAGCGGAAGCTAGGGCCCTGGCGGGCCAATGGGAACGTGACTGCGTATCACCGGAGCGCGCCTGATACTCCGAAGAAGTATCAGGCTTTTCGCTTTGTCATGCTCCAATATGTGTGGGTTGCGCTCGTACACGTCGCGCATTTCGAAACCTTCGGCACGCAATGTGGGGCTTATCATTCACGCTTTGCCAAGTTACAACGAGACAGGGTATAACCGTGCGCTCTCACGCTGCTGGCGCCGCCTGGCTGTTGCCGGCTGGCTATTGAAAACGAAAACTGACAATCCCGCGTACAAAAAAGGCCCAGCGTAGCACGTGCCTGTTCCTTCGATATATACCCATATAAAAATGATTTTTGACTTTTTATTGAAAACGTGGTGACTTCTTGTTGACTGTGATTACTTTCTTTTGACTTTGACTTTCTGTTGACATGGTCAACAGAAAGTTTGCTGACTTTGTGTTGAAACTTTTCTGATAATTTTCTTCAGCCTGACTCAAAAGAAAAGCTGTTGACTTTCTATTAACTTTATGTTGACTTTTTTCTGCTGACTTTCTGTTGACATGGTCAACAGAAAGTTTGTTGACTTTCTTTTGAAACTTTTCTGATGATTTTCTTCAGCCCGAGTCAAAAGAAAAGCTGTTGACTTTCTATTAACTTTATGTTGATTTTTTCTGCTGACTTTCTGTTGGCAGTGTCATCAGAATGACTGCAGACGTTCTGTTTACTTTGTGTTGAAAATTTTCAGTTGACTCTAGGTAGCCAATTTCAATAGAAAAGCTACAGACTTTCTGTTGACTTTTTATTGAACATTGTACACCCCAACTAGATGCCAAAAGTCGCCAAGTTTCTCAGTAGTCGCTGACAAGGTGAGGACGGGAAGCAGCCTCAGTTGTCCCGCCTCCAGCGCGAGCCTACTACCCTTGACAACGCTTCGGCGTTCGTGCACCTCGAGCGCGCGCGTGCAGTCAAAGCACGACGGAAGGCATGGGGCGCGTCCTGGAGGCCAGGCATTCGAAAGGCACGCCCTGCCGTTCTGACGTTGTAAGTTACTATAATGACTTTAATGACCACATTAAAAAGTCAACTAGTTAAGAAACTTAAAATAACTAATTGAAAGTGGAAAAACTGCCTTGACTCGCTTCGTCCTGAGTCGTGCTATGCAGAGAAGCGATGTTTCTTCTAGGAGCCAGTTTTTGTTGATGTTGTTTTAGCGACTGCGCCGAATTATTATTATTTGTACCAATGCGTTTTAGTAAGAGATATCGTCCACGAACTTCAAAACACTGTTTTCCCTTTGACAGACTCCCGAGGAGAGATCAAATACTTGGAACCTTAATAAGTGCTAAGGTGGTCACCGGCCGAATGATTACCTTCAATATGTAGGCTATATAAGGCTCTGGAGCAGTCAGTGCGTGAGTGATTCAGGTGTTCCGTGCTTCATGGTGTTTGTGTTTCTGTTCGTTTCTAATGTGTAGCTGTGGGATAATGTAGTAGTGCCTTCAAATACCACAGACTTTACTAATATTTACTGATTTAGAAACATACTAACAAAATATAAGAAAAAGATCCCGTTTTTCTACGTCATTTTGCGGCAGCCTATTCGGAGTAAAGTGAAAAGCCACAGTAAGCTTCCGAAACTTTGTTGAATGAATAACTAAGCTGTAAAGCATTTTTTTTTTTTAATCTTCCGAAGCTTTTCAGTTGAAAAGCTACAGAAAAAGCATCTTGGAGGCTACAGAAAGTGTGTTGACTTTCTTATTACAAAGTGGGCCAATATTCAAAAAAAGTCAATAGAAAAGCTAGAGAAAGTCAGATGAAAATCTATTGACATTTTATATCCTCTGATGACTTTCTTCAACAGCCTTTCAACAGAAAAAGCATCACAGTTTTTTCGTAAGGGTATGATGGCGCATCCTTAACAAAAGCAAGTGTCCTTACTACTGACCAAGCTATATACGTAGCGTAGCGTTTTTAAGGTGTACATAGAGTAAAAAACAAAAACAAATCGCATGCTGTTAAAAAAAAAGAATAGGTCGGGAGGGCCGGTGTAATGATTAACGAAATGTCGTCACGATGTATACTGTCCTGTTCGTGAAGTTATATTTTCTATTTGCGGTGTCTTTTCGTCGGCGATAGACCGATATAAGCAGCCAGTCCGACTATACGCCACCGCTGCCGCGATACATCGAGTGAGCTTTAATTTTTCTGCTCGTGTGCGCAGACTGGCTGTGTGTGGAGCATGCACGAGACGGAGCGAGCCCGTAGACACTGTACACTAGAGAGATTTGCGTGGCTCAGAGCCGTGTGTTTAGAGAGTTTGGTCAATGGGAGGCGCGGGCAGAGCCAGGGTGTGCACCAGACTCAGAAAGAGGGCTTTGCATGCTCTCTTGACCAACCAGAAGCCGAAAAGAATCTCCTAGTGGTGGTAGCGAGAGACAGTTCTAATCAAAGGTGTATGTTTGTATATGGTCTTAATAAGCGCGTAAGAGTGAAGTGTAGTAACTCTTCGTTGCTGAAAATAGAGTGCACGTGATGTTTCGATCATGATCCTGCAGAAAGATGTAAGAAACGAATGCGCCGCTTAATTCTGTTTTGCTCGGACAGAATGTGACCGCTCGGACGGCAGATACCCGGCCCTCAGCGCTTGGCGTAAGGATTATTTCGATCGCTCCGCTAGTCGCACTCGTCCACCATCATTTTGGATGAGCGTGATTGAAACATAACGTGTACCATATTTTCAGTCACCGAGAGTTACTTCGATGCACTTTTCAGATTTGTTTCTCGCGACCACCGCCAGGGTATTATTTCCGGCTTCTGGTTGGTCACATTCGAATTTCTGAAGACGCCCTGGAACACACCCAGCCCGCTTTTGGCCAATAGAGCCTTCTCATTTGTCTCCTATACTTACCAACGAATGGCCAAACTCTCTACATATATGGCTCTGGCGTGGCTAGCGAGAGCTCGTGCCATCACTTCGAAGCATGGACGGAGCACGCGCCCGTTGGACCCGCGTTCCGCAGCATATGCACCATTCCAATAGAGAGTTTTAGTAGAACCAACGTTAGTAGAACGTAGGGTGCCTTCATGTGCTCTTTGCTTGGGGTGATGACAACTGGCCATTTTGTTTCTAACGCTTATTTTTATTTTTTGTTCTGAAGCGCGTGAAAGAGCGTGTCCCTGCACGCGCTCGTGGCGCTGACTGTGCTATGGCGACATTTTGTTTCCTGCAATTTCTTTGTATTTTCCCTGTGAGCGCGTGCTGTCGGCATCGGGTACTACAAACGATGGCATCACCCTAAACAGAAGGACATTGAGGCACTCTAGTAGAACGTATCCAAGAGCTACGCTTTGCTAGCTGGAGCTCGTGCCATTACCTCGAAGCGTGGATTGATCACGCGCCCGCTGCGCCTTCTCTCCGTAGCGTACGATCTACCAAAACACTCTAATATTTACAAGTCCTCAGCCCAGCGTGCGATCTCCCCAGTTCAGCACGCGCATGTTCGTCGCTTCGCAAAGCGAGCAAATCACGCACCATACGCACGAACAATGAAAAGGAAACAGGCCAGAGGCCCGTGCCGTGTCTCTTCTCGTGCGGGAAATCCCGTGCAAATTTAAGCGTGGCAAATATGTATCTTGAGGCCCCACGTGCTTGCACGCATGGGGCACCAGCCGGGCCTCTTACGCCGCGGAGTCTCGTGCGGGCGCGTGCTTAGTCCATGATGCGAAGTGACGGCACGAGCTCCCGCAAATCTCCAAGGTACGTTCTACTAAAAGACTTTATTGTCACTGACGGAGTGAGAACAACAGGTCAGAGCCGTTTATTGAGAGAGTTTGGCCATATATTGGTTTGAATAGGCGAGCATCTCGGGCCAACCACAGGCCGCGAAACAGCACCTAGCGGTGGTCGCGTGCTCTAAATCTGTGCCACGACTATACTTCGTCTCACCTTACGTGCGAGCGAAGGCAAAACTGGAAGCGCGAGCACGGAAGCTCCGTGCGTTCAGGCTTTGCTCGAGCGCGCGAGCTGGGGAGAAATGCAAAAAGCGCTGGTCTCGCGCTTCTAGCTTTGGCTTCGCTCCAGGTAAAGTGAAACGAAGTATAATTTGAGCCGTGCCGAGCGGAACTCCGCGTCTCAAGACGCTCGCGCACCCCACCCTTTGCACTGCTTTCTTTCAGCCAGTCTCAGGACGCTGTTCTAGCAGTGCAGACAAAGGCATGGGCACGAGCGCGTGGCTTTGGAAAGTGTCTCCTATGCACGAGGTCTCGTACAAACAATAGCGTTTCGCTGAGCTATACTTCGTCTCACCTTAGTATGGACTATTGTTAGCCGCGCGTGCTAAAAGCGCGAGCTAGTCGCTTTGAATGAAGCTGCGGCGGCTGCACGAGCGCTCGTGCAGCAAGTGCTCTAGTCAAGGCAGTCAAGGCTGACCACTCGCGCTAGCACAGCCTTCGCGGTTAGTCCATGCTGGGGTGAGACGAAGTATAGGCTCACGCGCCTGTGCCTTTGTCTTCACTCTCGACATTTGTGAGATGGAGTAGAGGTCTCCTGATTGGTCGACGCTTTGTCACAAATTTAGTTTACGCTCTAAGCGTGGGGGGAATATTCGGCGCTGGCGGCGGCCTTTGCTCCGCCTATTGTCCAAACTCTCCTAATATACGGCTCTGCAACAGGTCATCTCTTATGCTCTTTCTGATGCCAGCCCTCCAGCACCCTCTCGTTTCACTCCGCCGTAATGGGGTTGTGCGTGAAAGCCAAAAGATAGGGAGAGGTTGGAGTATTCTCGCAGAGGAAGCTGGAGCTGGAGACGGGACAACTCAATTGTCTTTCAGCCGTTTTAATCCTGTCAGTGACAATGTATAGGTTACAAATAGAGTGCAAGAAAAAAGTCCGTCACGAGCCACCTCGTGCAAAGTGGAGGCTTATGACCTACACGCCTTGTACAGAGCCGTTCTTTACTGAGCAGTTGACAGCTACGGTTGCGGTACTTGTTACTTGACCGACGCACGCGACTGAGGTGCATGCTTCTTGCACGACAAACTGGGCTGACCTGAAAACAGTGGTAACAACTTTAATATGACGCCTTATAAAAATCGTCAATCACTGCCAGTGGCGTAACTAGATATGACGGCGCCCATGGCAAATGAAATTTCGCGCCCCTCATAGCCCATGGCAAATGAAATTTCGCGCCCCTCATAGCCCATGGCAAATGAAATTTCGCGCCCCTCATAGCCCATGGCAAATGAAATTTCGCGCCCCTCATAGCCCATGGCAAATGAAATTTCGCGCCAATCATAGCCCATGGCAAATGAAATTTCGCGCCCCTCATAGCCCATGGCAAATGAAATTTCGCGCCCCTCGCGTAGCCCCGCTGCCGTTTTTTTTCCATAGGGCACATGTTGGGTGGACTCGGCTCGGCGCCCCCTCCCAAGTGGCGCCCGGGGCACTTGTACCCCCCTGCCCCCCCCCCCCCCCCCTAGTTACGCCACTGATCACTGCATAAGGTAAGTATGAAAGACACTGTGTTCGCGACGTTGCGTGCAAAGCATCTGCACGTCGGATTGCGTGTATTTGGTAGGCTGATGCACTAACTTGCACACAACCCGATATTTCTAGCACGGGCATGAAAACGGTAATTTTTTTTTAATTTCATTTTAAAAGTACATTGTCGAGCACCAAATATGTTACTGCTTAGGTTAGTGCACTAAGTGAGCAATTTGTACCACCATTGTAGTTTTGATTATAGTCCTTAGATTTTTAGGACAAGCAAAAATACAAACTAGCGATCACTTGTTCGCGCTAAGAGCGTTGCGCAGTCTGCGTCTCTGTTTTTGTGGGGTTTCCTTTCAAGAATCCGGAATAAATATAGGAGAACCAGCTGTAGCTAAGCAACTTTCCAGAACTGCCCAGTCATTTGGACTGACCTTATTCGACGCGAAAATAAAAGCATTCACGTAAAGTGGATTGATGCCAATGGGACAGCTCGTTCGCTTCGATAATAGATGCACCAGCGATGACCAGGACACGCTAGTATACGACGCGAGCCACAGTGACCGCCACACGCTCCCCAAAACACCCTCACTCACAGCCCCCTCCCCCCCCCCCCCCCCTCCCTCACTTTCCATACCCAACCCCACACTGCAATGCGACGTCAGTTCGACAGATGGCGCCACCAGCCGCCTGAACTCGTCACTGTTTCTCCGGGTGCCGGTCGCGTGCGCGTACCCCAGTCCGCCTCCTCGACCGACAAACGCCCACCCGAGCGGACGCGTGCGCGGACCCGTCGGCCGGGGGTTGTTCGCGCGGTTATTTATAGCGCGCGAGGTGCCTCTAATCCGTTCCGGGCTTAGCGCCAGATCATCGTTCTAATCCCCGACGAGTCGCGAGGCGTAGTTCCTTCATCCTTCGGAGCCCGGTCGGGGGTCTGTTGACGCGGATGAGGAGCGACGTACCCTCGTGCAACAAACCCCCGGGTCCGAGTTTTCTGAGGATTACGGAAGTGATGAAGGGATAGATCGAGGCAGTCGCGATTACGATTATGTATCGCGTGATTGTTAAAATGCATTAGTAAATTATTTTCCCTGAGTGTATCAAAATGTTTCATTAACAGAAGCGGAGCAGAACGTAAATTATGGTGCAAATAAAGGGGCGGGAGGAACATTCTTGCAGACTTAAATAAACGAGTTTAACATAATAATACTTAGGGCTAGGGTGCCTCAATGTCCTTCTGTTTAGGGTGATGCCAGCCTTTGTAGTACCCGATGCCGACAGCACGCGCTCACGGGTAAAATACAAAGAAATCTACGAAAACAAAATGTCGCCATAGCACAGTCAGCGCCACAAACGCGTGCAGGGACACGCTCTTTCACGCGCTTCTGAACAAAAAAGAAAAATAAAAGTGTGGGACAAAATGGCCACATGTCTCCACCCTAAGCAAAGCGCACATGAAGGCACCCTACTTAGGGCCGGTTGCACCTTGCAACGCCACTTAGCGCAAAGCGGAGCTTAGCCGGGAACCTAAGCTAAGTTTCGGTTTCGTTCAGTTGCACCAAAAATCGCTTATCACTAAACCTAGCACTAAACTACGCTTATCGTAAGCGCTCAACATTGGGCGCTTTGCTTTTGGTTGTTTCTTAATCCTGGATTTAAAACATGGCGGCTGGTTGTGGCGGTCGACGCGGTGGACGAAATTGGTTGTACAAAGTGTTTTAGGCTACAACAGCGTGAGAGTCTCGACAGAATGACCTTCGATTGTGACAAGGATGCAAAATATTGTCGCGTGAAGTGTTTATCGACCCCTGTTTTCAAGCTGGCTATCCACTCTCAGTGCGTGTTAGCCCTAACCGAGATACGTACGGAGCTGTGGGGCTCACGTCTGTCTTCACGTTGGTTATTCTGTCAACGAGCTTATTCGTATGTATACCTTACTGATTTTCGCATAACTGTAACGTATTGTTATTTACCAGCTTGTTTATTTCTACTTGCAGCGCATATCCTTCAATCCGATGAGCGCGCGCGTTGAATAGTGGCAGTACATGATCTCGGCGATCAGCTGATTGTCGACCCTTCTGCCGTTTGCATCAGATTGCGGCGCTTTTAAATTATAAAACAGCGAAAAGTCAATCTTTTGTTTTCTGAGTTTCGAGACATCTTCAGTGAATATTCCTTATCTCGCGAGTGGAATCTTGGCTCCAGAAAACTGTATCGTTCCATAACTGTAACTTTTCTGGTGATCGCGCTTTTTAGGAATATTTTGCTTTATATCTTTCATTCGTGGCGACGACAACTTCTATTCGTGGCGACGACAACTCGACGACTTCTATTCAACGACTTCCGGGCATTTTCGCAGCTGCCGTGGCGAGTTCGTCACTGTTTTGAACTTCATCGGTCTCAGGCATGACTTGATTTTAGTAGTCATCTTACCTGCCTACTTATTCTCGATGATGTTTTGTCTTCAGCGATGTAGCGAGTAGAGCGTCCTTCTCGCGTTCGGTGAGATTGGGGCCCCCGATGGCTCCTTTATCTCAAAATGTGAGCACGAAAACTACTGTCACTGTCAAATATTCTGTTATCAACCGATAATAAACACACAATCACAGATGTAAAGAGCATTTGTGTTTATTTAAAGCGTTGACTCCTGTTTTTGAAAGTTAAGCGAAAAAAATTATTGAATTTGGAGACCTTTAATTCGTTACTCACCGAAGAAATACAGCAAAAAGCAGACGCCGACGACGGCTACTACAGCAGGTTTTTTTGTTTACATCACGAGATTCCTCTCCGCCAATCGTATTCGTCCCTCTGAACGTTCCCTAGTTCGCTCTGTTTGTCCCTACATTCCCTAGGCAAATCCAGCGTTTAGCTAGGGGCGCGTCTGTAAAGCCGGGTTAACGTTGGTGCAACCGGAATTTAAACCTGTGCTTACCCGAGCTCGGTTTAGGGCGCTAAGCCGACTTAGGAAAGAGCCGCTTTGGGTTAAGGTAAGCGACGTTGGTGCAACGGCCCTTAGCAGCTTAATATCTAGTACATATTAAGGTACGCATTTGTTTGTAGATATCAATTGAATTTTGATTTTATGCTCTTTACACGACTCGTCATATCCATAGAGATTTCAAATCAGCTCTCGCGTATCTATATCATACCTTTAAAGCTTAGAACATGTCAACTTGCTCAGCTTTTTTACGCATTACTTCTCATGACAAATACAGTTAGTCTGCGAGTCTAACTTTTACGTTCATACATTACGTTCATTAGCTTTACAGTGTGAAATACGGTAACAAAGCCACGTGGGGCGCTACTTAAAGTCGCCATAAGCCTATGTTATAAACTCGGCTTAGTTCGTGTAATTAATCGGCGGACTAAAATCACGTTTCGCATAAATCCGCCCTCCCCACTTTTTTGTTTTTCGGTTTAGGCTTTATTGCAGTTAGTCACACTTTGCATAGCCGTAAGTACAGGATTGGGTACCAAATATGTATTTATGTAATACTCTGTCTCACTGATAAAAAATATAAAAACGTTAATGTGTATAAAGGCAGAAGGAATACGTCATTGCCATCAAGAGATTACAAAATAAATTTTAAAATATATTTAATTAAAAATATTGTAGCTAGTTTCTTTTTTCTTTTTTTTTTTTGCCTCTTCCTAAAGTACAGGGAGATAAAATTTCGGTTTGTGTTTTCATACTTTAAATATTGTGTGTCGCATTACTACTTCTGAATCATAAAGTATAAAACACGCTGGGATGCCTAAAATTATCTATTATCGAATTATTGGTTCCGGTTCTGTTGCTGGGAGACTCGGGTTGACGTCACAGACCGGTAAGCGCAAGTATATGGTAGCGATCACGTGGGCCCACAAAATTGGTACGCACTGTTTGTACTCTCCGTGCACTATAGTTTACGGATGCGCCTTAAAGGGGCGGTGCAACGATTTTATGATTAAAAGAATTTGCATCTTGTCATTTTTAAGTTGTTTATCGTGTCCCGGAGAATAGAGAAAACACCTCCTTCATTAAAAATGTCGCGATTCCGCTGCACAATCGCAAAGCAAAAGTCGAGCTTTTGCGCCCACCTCCAGCCCCAAGTGGCAGCCGAAGAACTACGGCGAAAAGATTAAGTGGACTCGCTCGGCTAAGCTGCAGCATCACGCCCGCTAATGCTCAGCAGAGAGAGGGCGAGGAAGCGTCCTCCGAGATAGCACACGGGAACCTACACGGCACTCCGGAATTACGTCATTGGGAGTGCGGCCAGGTGTGACCTTGAAGACTGGGAGTGAGTGAGGGGTGCCGAAATGCCAATATTATCTTTTTTTTTACGCAACAACTAGGACACGCAGCGCGAAATCGGTTTTCTGTTCCTTACTTCAGACAGTGTCAGAGGGCAACTTCCACAATCTTTCACCGAAGTCCGGAAATCGTTGCACCCCCCTTTAAGAAACTTCAGGGCGTGGCAAGAGCCGAGCATCCTCATTATCGCAGCGCAGCCAATGAGATTGCGGCATCGGCCGATAAGGACGCCCAAGAACAACCACGAAGCGAGATAAACATTAACATAACTAGCCACGCTCGCGTAATTCTTAAGTAGTCGATGACTCGGAATGGGACAAACACGACAGTCATCGCGTCGACGAAAATAATCCCTGGAGAAGGGGAACAAGGGCGAAAAGGGACAAATGCAAATCTCAAACACAACTAGGTGACTATTACGCGACCCGAAAAAATCCGCTTGGTCCTGGTATCGAACTAGGGACCTCTCCATTTCCAGTGGAGAGGTCCCTGGTTCGATACCAGGACCAGGCGGACTTTTTCGGTAGAGCGCTAGTCACTTAGCTGTGTTTGGAGATTTGTGTTTGTCCTTTGTCCCTCTTGTTCCCCTTCTCCAGGGATTATTTCGTACTTGTCCAGCTCGCTTGCACCTTTGCATTTAATTACATCATATCATCACATTCATCGCTTGACAGGATTTTGGGCCCACGTGACTGGCTCATAGTGGCGATCACTGGACTGCGACGCTCCGTGGTCTGTGAATTGAGTTCTTAACTTTTTCCTTCTTTTTTTTTTCGCATAAAGTATCTGAAGAGTATGAATGTACCGCACAATCACTCATAAAGGACTATCGAAGGGGGGAACTGAAGCGGTCGGTGTTTGAGGAAAACACTACATTCTCTTCATTTAACCTTAACAGTAACAAATATCGCGATTTTTTTTTTTTTTTTTTTTTTTGTAAGTTGGTGCACGGAGGTTGCAGGAAATCATTTTCAAAGTACCGTTGAAGCCCCTCCTTCTCGGAGCGTGACGTCATATCCAGAGTTTCGGAATCTCCGCTCTCGCGCATCTTCAGCGCCTACCTTGCTATTTTCTAATGGTGAATTCCGCTCGCAGATCTCGAGCGCTCCAAAAGTGCTCCATTTGGAGCGCGCATATTCCGCTGGCAGATCTGGCTCGAGTTGGTCATCTTCCGCTCGCAGATCTCTAGCAGCGTCCACTCCACGGAGCGCCTCAAACCGCGCCCGAACTTGCTCTGCGGGATTTCACAGATCTTTCCGGAAGTACAGAGCGCTCTACGCCATTTCCTCCTAAATCGGCAGTGCGCATGAGCGGCGAGGTTGGCGGGGTCGCGGGGTCGGCGGGTTGTGGCAGTTTTGTGGGGCCACGGTCGGGTCGTCGAGTTGGATCTGTTCGGGTGCGTCGGTTGTTTACGTGGGATTGTGACGGCTCGAACGCTTCTACCTCGCGTAGATCAGGGATAAAAAGCCGGGACTGTGGAGCGTGGTAAATCGTAAGCGCTGACATCTGTGACCGTGAGAGGAAGAACGACAAAAAAGCCGGAGGCAGACGCAAGGTTAGGCCTGTTCATTCTGCAGCCAATGATTGTTTACCTTTTTACACTGCATACACCGGCGTTTTCCCGTGCAATAAGCAAGAAGAGATTAGGCAACGACCGTGCAAGTGATGGTTTGTTACCTCTGTGTTTATTAAAGTCGTACCAGAAATCTGAACTCCACCGCTGGCAATCGCTGTCCGTGCCCCGCCGCTTCGAGGCGGCCGAAGGTATGTGACGGTGCCGAACGCGGACGTCTTCGTATTTGTGACATCGGCGCCGCGGTCCGTATAATTTCGTCCGGCCTGTGTCGCGTGTTATTTCTGCAGCTAAGCAGTGACAGCTGTCACTGGTCGTCCGCCAGAAAGATCAGTCGGCCTGAGGCGGTTGGTGGGCTTGTCAAGTTCGAGCAGCGGCCATTTTGAACGGCGGAGGAGGAAGCGGGAAGGGGGGGGGGGGGAAGGGGAGAGGTCGCTTTAAAATGCGAGTTTATCTTCCCCTCGTCGATTCGGAGCGGGTCCTACGGAGCGAAATTTCGCCTCCCTCGCGGAGTTTGGAAAGCGCTCCGGATCTACGATTGGAATTCACCATAAAAAGGTCAGAAAAAGGCGTCACGACTGGTGGAAAGCGCGAAACACATGTACGACGAAACCGTCGGATCCGACGTGCGGACTGCCGGAATGACCTTGGAGGGCGAGGGTTTTCGTAGCACCGGAGAGCGTTGAAAACCCTCGCCTCCGACCGTCGTATTGCCTGATCGGACGTCGGATCAGACGGTTTCGTCGTACATGTGTTTCGCGCTTTAGTGTGAGGGAACAAACACCTTTCCATAAAAGCGTACGAGGACGCGTTCATTGCTGTCTTTGTGTATTGTGCACGCGCACTTTCTGGCGAGGCGAACGCTAGCTTGACTCCGATTTAGCACTTGCGGACTTTGATTTTTGTAAGCGGTGGAAATCTACGTGCATAGCGACATGCGCTTGGCGTGCGAAATATCGTTTTTGGACGTAACGACTGGTCGGAGGTTTTTCGTGCCTTCGGGCGTTTAGTTTCATCTTCGCGGGAAAACGAACGCTGATATTCAAATACACGGGACACAAAAACTCTAGAATTCACCTCTAACTCGTTTTTTTTTGTTTTTTTCAAGAACTTTACCGCTTTCCTTCAATTTTTCTTACGTAATAAAAATTTAAATAAGTAATCATCCCGTACTGCAAATTGTCTTAGACGGACCGCGGTCGCAAGAGATAAGTATCACTAAGCAATTTTGATTTTATTTAGTCTGCTTTCCACTTACAATCGAAACACATACTCATTAAAAAATTGTAAAATAAAATACATTTATATTAGCTGAGTTTTAGTATTAAGAGAACGTGGGAATTTCTCCTTTTTAGAAGGCAGCTCTTAGGCGTTCGTTTCCGGCTTGAGCGGCGTCGGCGTCACCATCGGCGTGACCGTGCGTTGCATTATGGATCGTTTTCTAAATTGACGTCACCAGGGTCACGAATGACGTTACCCTCGTGACGTCACACAGCGCCTAAGTTTGGCGGAAAATTTCTCCGTTAAATTTAGCGGGAAATTGTTTTCCCTAAATTTAGCGGGAAAAGTTCCCGCTAAATTTAGTGGAAAACTTTTTCCGCCAAATTGGGCGGGTAATTTTTCCGCTATATTTAGGGGGGAATAGTCTGCCAATCTTTTCCGCTAAATTAAGCGGGAAAATTTTCCCAACAAATATAGCGGGGAAATTTTTCCGCAAAATTTAGCGGGGGAAATTTTCCACAATTTCACGGTAAATTTCCCTTTGTACCCTTTTTCCCCCTCTGTACCCTTCCGCCCTCCTCCTCCTCAAGAGCTGAGCTCTAACTCGGCACTTCAGAAAATTGTAGAGGTCTTTCTTTGTCTTTTTTTTTGTTTTTTATTAAGGCATTTTGTTTTTTATGTTGTGTGGTGCGTGTGACTTATAAAAAAAAAAAAAAAAAAAAAAACTTTAAATTTGTTAAAGGGGCACTCAAGTGGTTTTTGAGTTCGTGTTTTGATGATGACAGCTGAATTTAGACCCCCTAAGTATCCCTAAAAACCAAAAAATATAGTCATACGGTGCTTATTTCTTTCATAAAAATGTAATTGAAGGCCGCCAAACCTCGGATCCACCCGAAAACGAAACCACTCTCATTGGTCCTCGCACGCTTATCAAAAGGATCTCGGGCCAATGGCGTTGGACGACGTTCCGTCGCGCAGTGATCCCGAGGTAGCCGCATCGGCCGAACTTCTTTGTCATTCGAGCTTCGATCATGGCGGAGTTCTCTACGCTCGAGGACCTGACGCGTTAGAGGTTGAAATTCTTCGGCGGACAGCCGACCTGGGGATGATTTTCTATGACGCCACTTCGACGTGCGATGTGGACGATAGCAGCGCTTCGGAGTCATGTCGGGTTCCGAGGACGGCGAAACGCAGACTTTTTCGGGCAATTCTTCGATTTGCGGTTGGGGCAAGTCGTAACCGAACCAACGTTTGACATCGCAGCGTTACCTCTGGTACGTGATGTCAAACGATGTCGCCACGTTGCCTTTCGCCTCGGGAGGAAGGGGTAAAGGCTGGTTCAGGACATGTGCAACGAGCGCGTACCTACGACTGCGTTTGTTGCGACCCGGAACGACCGCTCTGCGCCGCGCGTACACACACCTGCAACCACTACAGCAAGCGCAGCGGCAAGCGGGTCGTCAGCACGGCGACCGCTTCTATACGCGGCCGTCAGCTGTTTCAGCGGCCCCTCTAAAAAGGGGACGCACTGCTACTCAATGCCGTAACGAATATAGACAGACAGTTGTCTATAGCCCAAAGCTTTATTATTATTTTTCTTGATAGGCTTGCAGGGTACAGTGGATGAAAAAAATAAAATAAAAAGATGCAGTACGCCGTCTTGGACGATCACGACTCTAATACACGACATTGCAATAGTACAAATATCGCCACACGCCTTTTCTACGATTATAAAAGACAATGTAATCTTAGCAGCGATATAGCAACGTAGAAATATGATTCGTGATCAGACAGACGTTGCGAGCGGTCAGGATTGCTAACACTAATCACTTCTCTCCGGTGATGAAAATGCGTGAAAATTCGCATTTTTCATACGGTACGCGTCAGTACACCTTGAACTGAGCACACGCATGAAATGCGCCAAATAAGAAATCCGGGCGATATTCGAGGACACAAATGCTTAGAAGCACCACTGTAGTCGAAGTAAACAACACGACGGCACGGGCGTTTCTGCTGTCTTGAGAGTGCCGCCACGACATCGCCACACGAGTAGGTGGATCTTCCCTTTTAGTACGTGCTGGGTTATCATAGCGACACACGACGAAAATTCACAGTCAAGGATAGCGCTTTTACGCGGAACGATGAGCTTTCACCACGCCGTTCACGTCGACGACCACCACCGAGGCCTGGCCGGCCCGCTACCGACACGACCGGCCCGACCGGCCTGCAACGCGGGGACATACGTGCGCTTCCGCGCATTCCGGGGGAGCGGGAAATTCACCCCCCGCGGAGGAAGGCAAGGAGAAAACGTAGTCCCTTGTTTGTGAACGATAATTGCAGTATCGCGTATTCTAAACTAGAAATAGTTTACGTCTTTTGAAATTATCATGCACAACATATTTAAATGAACTGAAAATTGTTTCTTTAGCGAAACTTAACAAAGGCCGCCAAAATTTTCAAACATACGATAATTTCATTGGTCCTCGCAAGTACAGAAAAGAGTCCGCACGTATTTTATTCCTGCGTGATTAATAGGCGGTTCTGCCTTCTAAAACTGAAGATACTCATTCACTGACACTTCCTTAACGCCATCGCACCAAAAAGTAGCTTCTCCAAAAACTGCTTGAGTGCCCCTTTAAGGCGCAACCCCGCCTTTGGTAGAAGTGATTCTGAACCAACAGATGGCGATGGGATCGCCTTCCAGACCCGCACATCAATGCAATAAATCGTGTGTGGTGGCATTTCGATTCAGTGTGTATTTTTTTTATATCCTGTAGAAAGTTGAGGGAAGAACGTATCTGCCGCCAGTCTTGCCAACTTATTCTCCCCAATGTTCAAACGCAGGGCCAGCTGCGGCTTGTGTTCAGTTTAATTTTGATGTCTTGGTTTTGCTTATTTTTGCGGTAGAATTGGAGCACCTGCCGTCGGCTCGCCCGTAGGTTCAGGAGGTGAGGTCCAGATTTGGGTAGTCTTCTTGACCTGATATGCTTTCTGGGGCTTCGGTAGAGCCAGAACGGCTCTGGGTAGAGCCTCTTTGATACCCAGGGCAAGGTCCGGGATAGAGAGAGTAGCGAGGGCCTCATGGAAAGATGTGTTGTTTGATGAAACGGATTTCCTCGTGTGGGCTGCAGCCGATGCAAAGCGTGGTGCGGAGAAGGACGTGATTACTTCTTACGGGATCTAGGCAGACTGCCCACCGAGTCCGGAGTTTTCGGGATGCCCACGTTAGATCCAGGGAAGTGTCATCTTGTCGTGTGAACGCACCGAACCAAGTTGGGGTGTTGTCATCATTGAGTAGATCGAGATTGCATTTCTTGCAGAGTGATGCAAGGAGATGCCCTTTGCGAAGCGTGTTCTTGAAGCCCCATCGCGTAGGGGAGGGGGGAGGGGCACTGAAAACTACCAGCAAGGATCACCGGGTCAGTTATGTAACCATGATGCCATCAATCCACGTGCAGCCATCAAAATGCGAGTGGTTCAAGTGAATATTGACATTGTAGTTGCATAGTCTTGGTTCCGACTCGAATACCCCGACGATTTCTCTTTTCTCCTTGCTGAGACGGGAGGTGTCAAATTTGGACTGGGGAATGTGTTTTTTGTTAGGGTGAGGACCATGCCTGGGGTGTCCGGGGGCCTCCGAGGTTCTGCTGCAAGATCGAGGAGTAGGGGGTGCTTTAAAGTGAAGTGTCCAGTGACAGCAGGGGTGGTGCTTATGGCCTCTTGAAGGAGAATGTCGCTGGGTGCGTGGTTTTGTATTCTTTCGAGACTGAGCTTTAGCTTAGCTGCCTTTTTGCGAAGCGCCGGCAGTTCCTCTGGAACATCCAGCGGGGAATAGTTGTGGCTTCGTAGAGTTTACGTTGGATATAGGAAGGGGTCTATTCATTGAATCGTGTCCAAGGAGCTCTGCCTTCCTTTCTCCTTTGTCCTGCGCGTCGGATGACCTTAGGTTTATTTAATGTGGTGTATCCCTTTGTCCTCAGGCATTTCCTACTGGTTTATTGTAAGTTTAGTTGAATTTCTGCAGCTTTATTAGAAGCCCCTGCCGATCCTGGTAGGGTCCAAGGTTTTTAGGATGCTGCTGCGGTGGTCTTTTTTCCTTCTTCGAGTTCATGAATTCAACTCCCGTAATTCGATCCACGGCGCCCGCTAAGTCGGGTGCCAAGGCTTGCATTATGTTTCCTAGCAGCTTTCATTTTGTCTAATCAAGCTTCTAGGGTTGCCACTTTGTTTTCTGGCTTCGCTAGACCCTGGGGCTGCCAGTTGAAATTTCCCATTAATTGAGTTGCGTTCTGGCTTGCCATGTTGAAGTCCATAGACGTGGAGGTCTTTCTCTTGGTTAGGAAGGGGGTAGTTCATCCCTTCTCCTGCGTGGTCTCTTTCCGAGATGTCTTTTCGGCAGTCTTGTTGGTGTGCTTCCTTCTAGGTGGGATCTGTCGCATCGGGCATTCATTACTTGTAGCGGCGTGTGGTCCGTCGCAGTTGTTACATTTCGGCTGCCGTTTAAACTCATCCATGTCCCCAATCTCGTGGCAGGTAAAACGTACCAGAGACCGGGGCCTGTACTCTGTCACTCTTAGCAGCTCGCAAAAAAGTCGAAAATTCCTCGGGATTGCTGTCCCTTCAAAAGTGACCAGCGCCGACTTGCCGCTCTTGAGAATGGGTCTAGCCGCGATTATTTTGTGAGTGCGACAGTCAAGCCCCTCCATGAGGGATTCCGGTGTCTCCCTCATATTACTTCCATAAATGTAGATTGCTCCCCGCACCTGGTTACTTGCTACCGCTATGTATGGTGTAACCTCGTAGCTTTTTTTTTGTCCTTTTCTATTTAGTTGATGTTCATAAGCTTGCTCGTGATGAGCAGATTTCTTGTGGTGATTGCAATGGTATTTGATTTTTCGCTCAGGTGAACAGAAAAACCCATCTCTGTTTTGGAATGCCGGTTTTCTCTATCGCGGCAAAGATATTTCTTCCCGTAAAGGTGTTCACCCACTGCTTACATGTTGGCTTCACATAGCCTCCTCTATATTCACAAAGCCTGGCAGTTCGACGACAGAGCCATAATGCGCCCGGTCGCCAAATTTGGAGCGCAATGATCTGGTAGCACAGAGCACTTTTCGGGGAACCTGGAGGTCAGCGCACAGCTTTGCTGCGGCGAGGACCGAAACATGGTTTCAAACCCGACGAGAAAGAAGCGGCAGCGCGAGGAACGCGAGGAGCACGAGCGGACATTCCATCGCTCGGGAGAAGGTGTGTTCCGGCGTCTCGCCGCAGCGGGGGCGCCCGTTACATGACTCCGTTGTCTACCGCTCTACCTTTTCACTTTCGGCTGCCACGTCTCATGGCGATCTGCCAGGCTTTGTCAGTATAGAGGAGGCTATGCCTCAGTACAATGGTTTTGGGTCGGCGATTTTCCGTTTGATGACGTTCTATAGTGGAGGGTCCATCGGGGTAGCGCGATATCTTTTCCGAGATTCATATCTTGCTATCTCTCCATCTCAATCTTGGTGGTCGACATTGCCGCCACGTAGGGCCTGGTCGGCGATATGCTTCTCTGCGATTCCGTTGTTACCTTACTAGGTTCAGGGATGTGGCGATTTTCGTTTTAGTCAGGACATCGTCTACTTCTTTCCTGTTACCTAGGTATCTTCGAAAGCGCTCCTGTTTTGGAGGAAAACCTCGAGTGTGCTTTATGATTGATGTATTCCTCTTGTGCTTCCTGGGTCGCTAAACTCGTCAGACACAACTTTCTTCGTGTTAGACATAGCGGTGGGGAGGAGCCGAAAGATTGCTGCGAAGTTTTCTTTTCTCACAAACCCGCAGATCCGTATATCTTCGTGACGTTTTTATTGAAAGGGGGAAAAATCCCTACTACTCCCTAGGCGCCGAGCTAGAGCAGCACACGGAGACGAACGTGGTTCGTATACGTATAATATCACGATGAAGATTATCAGCTGCGACCTTGATGGTCTCTAAAAAGCACAGCGGAGGCTTGGGTAATTGCATTCTAAATCAACACCGTCGAACTTGATAGTCTGATATTGTTCTTATTTCCGCTGATAAAGCAGATTTACTAAAAAAACGTCCCTGTCGTCCCTTTTATTTATCTCGGCCTTTTGAATTTGATCAGAGTGTAGCCCGACGTGGCTAGGTCACAAGCAGCCGAGTAGCATTGTCCACCTTTGGACGGATTTCGCTTACAGGCAGTTGTCCCCCATCAGCGGGAGATAAAATCCTTTTATGATAGACTTTCAAAGATAAGCCAAACTGGGATTAATTGTGCGTTCATCAAATGAAATAAGAATGATGTCAGTATGGTCAATATTGACGGTGATGTTTCGAAAACGCGAGGACACCAAGCTTTCATCGTACACAACCAAACTTTTCACCGTCGACTCGAACACACACCATCAATTTTTCGTTCACAACTGATCATCCTGACCCTGACGTCAAAGTTATGAACTATACAAGGACGTCATTGAACGCGCCTGCACACAACGAGCCCTGGCACGAGCCCCTCGATTGAAAGTCTGTCATGGCCGCTCGTAAGTTCATGAAACGCGCCCCGTTTTAATTCCAGAATCTCTAGAACCATATTTAGAAAATTGCACGCTGTGCTGTTTTTTCGTCATCGCTCAGTTGGAATGCCTCTAAGCAGAGTCGTCGAAACAGAAGAACGGGGAGGGGGGCAATTCACCCCCCCCCCCCCCCCCAGTGGCGTTCAAAAAGGGTGCGCAAAGGGCATAAGGGTGTAAGGGAGGGGGGGGGGATATCGCCCCAGCCCCGAACTATAGCATTTTAGAGAGTTATAATAAAAAAATGACAGACGTTTACAGTTCTCTATAATGTCGAATTAAAGCGCAGCTCTTGAGGAGGAGGATGGGAGGGCCGGAGGGGAGGTATGCCTCTCCGCCCCCCTCCTCCTATCCTGTTGCTTCTCATTTAGCGGGAAACCTTATGGTGTCAAAATCACGTGACGTCAATTTCCCCGCTAAATTTAGTGAAAAAACGTCCCATATGCAACGCGCGCGCAGTTACGCCGACGGCGACGCCGCTCAAGCTCGAAAGGGGCGCATAAGAGTTGCGCTCTAAAAATTCAGGGGAAGGGATATCCCCCTTCTTCACTACTATCACCCCATCCCCTCTCTCTCTCTCTCTCTCGAACAATTTCTACGGCCCTTCCTGATCCCTATTTGAGTGTGTGTTTGTGTTGGTTATACCTTTTTTTTTCCCTTTCCCCGGCTTTTTCTCGCCATCCCCCCTCGCCCCCTCATCTCTCAGACATTACCGACGTCTCTATACACAACGCCTGTGGGTGACCCCGGTGGCGTTGTTGACAGTGGCGGAAGATGAGCTCTGAAACCGCGTATACCGCGCACGGATCCACAATATCACAAAGTTTAATCTTCGCCTCGATTCCGAAGCGAAGATTTTGGCCTCAAATAACTCCTTCCCAAAGTTGTGAAACGTCACTTTGTCGTCACCAATAACTTCCACAAACGACGATCTTCCGACGAGAAAGTTCAGAGTATTTACAGCCCGCCTAGGTACAACTTGCGTTTCATTGACTCTATCGCGGCGTAGGGATGTAGGGACACGCGGGCGCGACGTCATCAGCGCAGCCGTTCAATCGGCTGGCCCCACGGTGTTGCTCGCGCGCGCTGCGATGAAGCTCGCTACAACTTTGTGCCCAACATTCTCGCTGTAATTTGAGCACCGAGAGAGCTTGGATGATTGACATCTCGTCCCGCGTGACGCCAACGTCGCGGGAGTCCAATCAGCACGCTCCGCGAACTTCGTGCCCAACTTTGTGTTTAACGAGTTTAGCGACCCTGGTTGTTCTTGAAAACCAGGTATAGCTGGTTCTCAAGCTGCTGGACAATAGTGAAGGTGGTAGTGGCTTGACCTGGTATGATCGGCTGGATGGGGTTTCCTTGGCTGTCGCCTGGCGCCGGGTAAGGGCTGGTGGTTGTTTGGCTCTTGGCGCGACTCTTCACTCCGACTCGTAGCTTGCAGGTAGGAGTCCTTAGAATTGTCTCTGAAAACATTTGAAGGTCGTCTTCCTGGCCCGCTGAGGTGGCGGATGTTCCATTGTTCAAGTCGTTCAGGCTGTCGAGGTTAAGGGCGAACCCCAAGTGCGCAGGCGAAAGCCGTTTGGTTTATCTTGTTAGGCATAAACGGAATGCTTCAATGCAAAAAAAAAAAAAAAAAAGAAAAAAACCGTCTGCATTCGTTTGAGGCAGACGCGGCACAAGGTCTAAATGCACTTCAACATATTCTTGAATGCGTGTCGCCATCTGTACTTTATATTAAGAAACTGCAACTTGCCGTAACTGAATGAGAAGAGTTTGAGGTATAATGATAAACTTCACGTGAAATATATTGATATGAAAGTTCTGGAAAATGTAATATCGAAACACGCTTTGTAATTTAATGTCTCGAAATTTTTATTAGTTGACGTGATTTCGTTTTTCGAGCACAATAAAATAATATAATTTTAAACTTTATTTTTAACTTTAAATTATACGTTAACTATACAGTTTTTTGCTGACTTTTTTCTTTAAATTTATTATATAAAACCGATCGTTCATGTAAATTATCGCGGACGATGGGACGTTATAACCTGAGAAAAAAGAAACGTTCAGTTTAAGAGACTGTGGTCTATTAAAAGCAAAATAATACACTAACAACTAAGTATGATCGTAATATTGAGACATTAAAGTGTAGGTAAAAACAGTTCTTTAATTTAAGATAAACTTTATGCCCGTAGAATACATAGAAAGGAAGTTATAAACCGTCAAAAAAGGACCAAAAGACAAAAACGGCATGTACGGTGGGGTTGCACTTTAAAGGAGTGATGCAACAATTTTCGTGCTTTCAATGAATACAGTTCAGAATTATTATTTGCCATTTATAACCTATGAAACACCGTTGACGTTTTTTGTTTTCCCCCGTGCAATGCTATTTACAAAAAACAAAATCTGAGAAGGACAAACGTTTACCCTGTCAACTCGATGCCAGGGAAGGCGGCCACGTGATCTAAAGCCGATTACATGCCGCCAATGTTTTTTTTTTTCTTTTTTTTTTACATAGCCACTCGCTAAGGTTGGCCGAGCACAGGGCACTCGCTGAGTTCCACGCATTGTTAAGGTTCGGCTATTTCCGTTATCCCAGCAATTGGGCACGAGCCACTATCCGAATGGATGTCGAAGCATTGATTGTCACCACCCAAAATCGAATGCCTACGCAGTGCTCGGTCTCACTGTATGAGAAAGGAGGCACGCCGGCGGCGTCGCCTCTGTCGCCTATGTTCGTAGAGACCTTAGATTGTAGAGAGGTTCAACTCAGACATGGGGAGCATTTGCAGGTATAATGGCGGACGCCTCCATCGGAGATTGGTCGAAAGTGCGTATCGCTTGGCTTGGAGGGAAAGTAGGTGAAGAATGTGAGACGCTCGCGGACGACCAACGCGTTCGTCACCTGTGGCTCGTATTGCAAACGCGGCCCTTCAACCACGTGACCCCAATCGGGCAGTTGGAAATTTTCCGTAATACGGACTCTCTGATTGTTCGCTGCCACCTAGCGGTTGTAGCCGCCTACTCGTCGGGAAGCAATTGTGACGAATAGAGCGGGCCTCGTGTGCCCGTTATTATTACGACGGGATTTAAGGTTCTTACAAATTCGTCAAGTGTTTTTTCGTGGCGCAAAACTTGAGCGAGCATAGTCTGAGTGCAGCGGCTAAAATGTACCTACCGGTGAAAATTATCTGTTTGCAGCTAGGGGCGCCCTGGTCGGTTCTTGAGTTATGTCCGCTCCTTTCTCCATTTAAATATCGTCACAGCGGGGACCGCAAAGCTTGATGACGCACTCCTGGGAATCGCATTGTTGGCGTTGTCCCCGCAGCTTTTTCATTAAGTTTCGCGAAGGAGAGACTGAAAAAAAAGGGCCGCGATTATCTTTAGAGTTCCACCGCGACTAAGACGTTTCTTGGTCAGTGGCGTCGCGCTTGAGTATTCTTGGGTCCCACTAGTGCCAGTAAGAAGTGCCAGTATAGGGTAGGAAAGTGAGAAACTTGCCTACCAATATCGTTGCACGGCCCCTTTAAACCAAAATAGTTAAAGGGACACTGACACCCCCCAAAATTTATTTTTTTGCCAGGCGATTTATTATGGTGTCAGAAGACTACCCAATCAATATTTTGCTACAGCGTCACGTATATTTTTATTAAAGTAAAAAACACAACTGCTCGAAACAGGAACCGAAACCAGACTGGGGAGGATGAAGAAATATCCCCCTCTCCCCTGGAGAGAAACAATAAAAGTTGAAGTTGAAGTGTAAGTCACGTTGCCGGGATAGGTTTCTCCCCCCAAACAACGCATTTGCAGCTTTTCAGAAGCAACGAAAATGGGAATCATCTTTCTTTTCTTTTTAATCATGTATGCGTGCCTTCGATGACCTACGACTTTGATTATATTGGTAGTTATGACTAAACCGTAAAAGATGGCACGTGACCACGGAGAAGTGAGTGAGCGCGACTCAAACCGGCCAGTTCTCGATCGGCTGCTTTCGGTCAAAAAGAAAACGAATTTCGAGCCGCGAATTGTTTCCTTGGAAGTTGGGCTCTCATATGTAATGTACAAATAATAAACTTGGCGAGCATAAATACCCTGTCAGTGTCCTTTTAAGAGAACAGTTGCCACGCGAGTGGGAAGCAGCTCATCAGCTCGCATTGAAAAGAAGAAAGCAACTGATTTGTTTTGTTTAGTCTCGTGAGCGAGGCACGTGAGGCTCTTCCTTTCAACTCATAGCGCCGTGAAAGAGTGTAAAAAATCCGAGATATTTTACGGGGAAAAAAAAGACGAAGAAAACAAATTAAAATAAAATATCACAGTTCTCACCGGTAAATATATTAATAAAAAAAGCGGACCATCTTACGACGGATCGTAAACCGACACTTTCCTTTTGCCCCTCGCCATAAAAGCGTTCAAACCCGGTTCTCCCGCATACAAAAAAAAAAAGGAACACCAAGAACTAAGCGCAACAAGGATATGAAATCAAAACAAACGGCCTAAGAACAATCGATGGTGCCGCAATAAATGTAAAAAAATAAACCGAAGGCTGTCCGAGCAACCAAGCGTAAAAGCCGGGAAAAAAAAAAAAAAGGAACGGCTTTTTTTTTTTTTTTTACAGCGCCACCCGCAGCCTCCTCGCCACTCGCTCCTTGCCTCATCCGTGCCTTACAGACCTTAGCCCAGAAACGCAAACAAATACAAACAAAGCAAGGCAGGCGCTCACGCCCCCACACACGCGCGCATATACGCACGCACACGCACTGACGGAGACACATACAAAAACAAAAGCGGCAAAGGCGGAAGAGTAATCATTTTAATGCATGCCAGATCCTGGAAGCGACGGAAACCCGGGTGAGGATCTCGAGCGTATCCGCCATATTGGTAGTCCTAAAGACAAAAAAAAAAAAGTGGAAGGAGAAGGGGGGGGGGGGGGGGGGGGGAGGCAATGGGATGTGCCAGGCGTTATCACCTAGCGTGAGCGCGCCGGAAAGCCGAGAGCGTTGGGTCACGAGACGCGACCGCGCGCGGCGCGCAGGCGCGTGAGTGCGTGCGCGTGCGCGGTGCATCCCCGTGTTTTGGCGCGTGAATTGCTCGGGCCGTATGTTTCCTTGCCCGTGTGAATGACGGTGGGACAGCGTAGATTGAGATTGAGAGGAAAACAGGACCTTGTTAACGTAAAGGGGTGTCATTATTCGGAAATTTCGAGTAGGAGTGAATTAGAAACCTTTATTTTGTTTTATTGTTTGTATACCGTTCTGATAAAATGAATTCAGAGCTCGGCAATTATGCTACTAAAAGCGCTTGCCCGCCTTTACGAACAAAGTGGAAATCAAATGAAAACGGAAAAACTGCGAAAAATATATATAAAAATAATTTAGTGCATTCTTTGTACAAGATTAGCTTGCATGAGCAATAACTTCAGAATACACACTATACTTTGTTGCAACGTAAGTTTGGCAGTCATGCTCCGAAGTGATATAGAAGCTAGGGTTCCGGAAGAAATGTCCCCGGAAAAAAAGTCCCCGGAAATAATGTCCCCGGAAAAAAAGGCCCCAGGTGTAAAAAAGGAAACAAATGTCCCCAAAGGGACATTTTTTTCCGCTTTCCTGGGTTTTCCCGGATTCTCATGGCCTTCGGGCGGTCCTGTCATTGTCCGGTCACAAATGACCTGAGTCGACACTCGTCGAAATACAACGCCCTCTTCACAACCTCTGCGAAAGGTACGCCGCTGGGGCAATGGGAATTGAAGGTTTCATATGTGCTGTCGGCCGTGCAATCCGCTTTTGACTTTTGTGTATGAATCTAGAGTGTGTCATTTCAGTCCTGATTTTGTAAGATTGCATCTCAAGTGTTTTTGTTTTTCATTGTGAAATAAACATTTATAACACTTTTAGCCAAAACCAAATTATTGTGTTTGGGGAAATTTGAGAGGTACTTGTGTCATTTCCAAATAGGTAAAAAGCGCGACACTGTTAGCACGAACAAGCGATCGCTAGTTTTTTTTTTAAATCTTTTCTTAATATAAACGAAAGGTTAATTGTCATCGAAGTTATTATAGGTACTGCAAGTGCTTATTTAGAAATATAATGCAGACGGTAGAATTTCGTTCCCACTTATATTCTTTCTAAGTAAAATGTGAAAATGCGCCGATGTCGTGTTCGCGCTAACAGTGTCGCGATGTGTACCTCAGAGAATCGTATATTTCCTTATTTGTTGGGGCCGTTTTTTTCTACTTGCCACATGGTGCCTTTTTTCCGAAGGACATATAACCGGACCGCCCGAAGGCCATCAGGATCAGGGAAACTCAGAGTGGAAAATGCTCTGGGAACATTTTTTCCTACTTTCCACCTGGGGCCTTTTTTCCGGGGACATTTTTTCCGGGAACATTTTTTTCCTACACCCATAGAAGCTGGAAAGCCCGCGCTGAAGGCGGATCACCTGTGCTGATTTTAAGTTGAAACAAAATATAGTAAGCAGTTTCTAGTTTGCAAAAACTTAATTTGCGTATGATATCCATACAAAGCAATCCATTAAATTATTTGAAAAAATAGGCTCGGTGAACACTACCCTGTAATAATTAGACCTTGGAACGAGTGAAGAAGCCAAAAATTTTTTAACGAAAACCGTTTTTCTGTACTGTGTAATTTTCAAATACATATAATTGGACGAGAACGTTTGCCTTTATTATAAATGTTCCTCGATGAAGGCAATGGAAACATATGTTCAACAACTACTGAGCGTACAAGCACTACTCAAATAATGTAAAACTCAGCCAATGCGGTAACCAACAATGCAAGCAATATTGCGGGCGTAAATTGACACCTAACGGGGCTAAAGCTTGCATTGAATCAAAATGTATCCGTAAGTTTGTAAAACAAAATAACAAAATACCTCATCCGAAGTCAAATTGAGTCATTGAATGCATTTTTCTGCAACGTTAAAAGTCGCTAGTAGATCAAAACGTTTGCAGAAGCAATGCTCACTCGCTCATTTTCAATAAATCACTATCGTTTTCTTCCGCGTGAGTCCAAACTGGCTGACTCGACTGAGATATTCCCCCTTAATTTTTATTCACTGCGTGACTTTACACTTCATAAAATGGAGCACGGATCTTTACCCTAGAAGGTGCCGTGGTTTTGAGCGACAAAAATTAAGCTAAAAAATAATTTGTCAGAAACAGGTCACAAGTAAGAACGTGAATGTTTTCAAGTACAAAAACTCCCAAGTATAGGTGGTATTTCATGTTTTTGTTTTATTATTTCTTGCCTTCTTCAATATAATATGCGCTGAGCAGTAGCATACCCTAAATAGGTGCATGTCGCGCTTGCGTCCTACTATGATGAATGGCTCCAATTTTGGACCGCCGACAAAACTATCGCTGCTTTGTGATAACCAAAGAAATGTTACGGTGTACGGCGTGCTGACAAAAATATATACTATGCTACCAGTTGAGGACCATTGAGCGTTAGAAAGAATGGTTCTTGCAAGATGTGCGTGTGTTATGTCCCTAACAATGTTTGTTTTTCGTGTCTCTAGTGGCTTCGTGGCCCTAGGGCAAGCCTTGACTCGATGATACGCAGCAAGAGCAGAGCGAGGTCTCACTTGAAGAAGTCGTCCTTGCAGTAGACGTGCCCGTTCCTGGCGAAGCACTTGTTGGCCAACTGTGCCTGGCAGTCGGCGCACTTGAGGCAGCGCGCGTGCCACGACCGCTCCAGAACCTTGAGGATGAACCGATCCAGGATGGGTTGTTCGCAGCCGGCACACTTGGGGATGCTAGCTGTAAAAGGGCAGGAAGTGATAGGACACATGATAAAGGTCAGAGATGAACTAGTCAGTAATATGGCAGCTATTATTTTTTGTTTATTATTTATGCAAATATTTTTATATTTATAATACCTTGAAGGTCCTGGCATTAGGTTAGGCTAGGTTGGGTTAGGTTAGGTTAGGTTAGGTTAAATTAGGTTGGGTTTAGCAGCGCAGGGATGAGCTGCTAAAATATGCACGGCGTTTGTAGGCCGACATATTTTATAAAATATTGTTTCATCTGAACAATAATCACACTGGGATTAAGCATACTTCCTAAGTATTGAGCGATTACGATCGAACGAATATTTGATGTTGGATACAAAATAAAACTTTCAGAAAGCGAACGAATGATTTACGTGCTCTAAGGAAATTGGGTCTTTTATTCTTTAAAATGAATTCTAAACGAAACATATTCTAAATATTCTAAACGAAACGTTTCCGAAGTCTGCTCAGAAATTACACACAAAGTGCATTTGGTACTGACCACTGATATGCTCTCCTAAATGAAAGTAAAAAAATGACGGATATTTCTTCAAACATTACTTGCGGTTTACCAAGGATAAAATATTAAATTTCCGCGACATTTTGTGGCATAGTAGCGATTGTGTAAAACTGGGCATTTGGATGCATGTTTATCGCTCTACACTTTATTATCTGTTCGTTCCCCAAACCTGTACTTCAGTTGTGGCAATAATTGCAGACGTTTTAACGTATGAAGGACTTTTGGCAAATGATTCAAAAAAAAAAACCCCAACTTCTGTACACAATCATACGTATGAAAATGTTTCAAAGTCCTCAATAGAGTTCCAAAATAGATGAACTTTGATTTTTGTGCCCGACTGGTTGTTGACAAGTTGACATAAGACAAGTTACATGGTGTGTAAGAAGACCATGGAACTTGTCATTTTAAAGCGATGATAAGTCGATGGACTGATTGCTGACGAGCGCATATGTCCAAGTGACGCCATGCTTGTGTTCAATGGGTGAGCGGCAGTTGGCTGGCGTGCTTTGGACACCGTGAATGGATAACGGTAAAAAGGCGGAAAGCTTTTGAAGAGACTGAGGTACAAAATAGTCCGCTATATTTTCGAAATTTCATACCGGAAAGCAGGCTTTTGACTTTCTACCCTCTTTCTTTTGACCCCCTATAGAATGTGCGATTAGTAAGATTCCAATCTAAAATTATTTATACCAGCTCAATTTTTATTTCTTGACCCTTTTAAGGTACAACATTGTGATAACAAATATATAATTCTTGCATTATTTGTTTTATTTGTATTGTGTTTCCACATCATTCATCTGTGAAAAACTAATAATTTCACTTTATATTTTATTGTTGTGTTTTTATTTTGCTTATATGTGTTGGTTTGAATTCTTCTTTGAGTTCATGCTACTTATAAAATACGACATTTAGCTATTGCGTATTTAAAGGGGTACACCGGCCGTTTTTTGAGCTACCCAAACAAGTTGCATTTTCTAAATGCCCGGAATTTAGTCTTCACGGTATGCTATTTATTGTCTCGAAATTCAACATAGGTATTAAAAAAACCGTAAATAAGGTGATGCCGAAACCAACAATCAAATTTTCGCGCGCTGTTTGTCCAGCATTTGTTTTTCATGCTTCGTGAATGAGCTTGCAAGCATTCTTTTCCCACCATCAAACGTCTTGTAAACGTGGTTTACTGCCCACCACGTATTATTTCTGTCGTCACACTTCAGTGTTGCCAGTAGAGGCTCTCGGTCTGAGAAACACGATGAGAACGAAATAATAAAATTCAGCAACTTGGCGAATTTGTTTTTCCTTCCACGCAATACTTGGGGGACTGGTACAGTCATGTCTATCGGTGTGTTGAGCCAATTTTGAGGGAAATTAGTGACAATAAAAATCATTTAAGTACCCCGTTAATATAACTGTTGACTACATCTAAGTCACCAACATGGTTTTGTAATAAAAAACATTTGCCTTGCCTGCATAACAAATAAAATATAAACATAATAGTCTAGCAACATTTGTTATTTTAACATCAAAACTCTTTTTTGTTTTTTGTTTTTTAATTTCACGCGTATTTTAAAGGGAATGAAAAATCCCCTTACCAATTTCTAAACACCATCATATTCGGTCTGGCAACTTGTATGCTTAAACCCATAACCGTGAAAAATGTTTCATCCACTCATTTTCAAAATTCTAGTTCCACAACTGAGCAATTGCCATTTGGTTTGAGACAGCTTAAACATAACGGCGATTGACTTCACCCGAGGCAAATCCTCGTCAAGTGCGTAAGTCGATGTGTGATGAGACACACAATCTGTAAAACGTTTAACAAAGCCATATTTAAAATTGCTTTTCTGTTATCCTTGACAGTACTGTGGGAATGCGTGATACATGGCACGTCACTCGGGGAAGGAAACCTAAGGGGATCGGTGGCCGAGTGGTCTATTAGCCCCGTGCGCCACCGAAAGCGTCGCTGTGGTCGGCCTTCCACGATTGGCCGAACGCTGACTATGACGTAGGAAAGGGATTTATCATCGACGGAAATAAGAGGAATGAAAGAACTTTAATTTTGACGGTGTTAGCAGTGTTCCTTTGAGAGCGCAATGATTTCAAGCTTCCACCATGCTAATAACAAACACCATCGAACTTGTTGTTTGCAAGGTAATGACGTCACAAGGGGGAACCACAGGAGGGCGCCACCAAAACTTCTCGCCGCTAATACTTCGTTTCACCTTATGTGCGAGCGAAGGCAAAACTGGAAGCGCGAGCACGGAAGCTCCGTGCGTTCAGGCTTTGCTCGAGCGCGCGAGCTGGGGAGAAATGCAAAAAGCGCTGGTCTCGCGCTTCTAGCTTTGGCTTCGCTCGCAGGTAAAGTGAAACGAAGTATAGCGCACACCAGCTCGGAGCACGTGGAGCGAACGCTCGCGCTGCAGAACCCAGGGATCCTGGGTTCAATCCCCACCCCTGTCCGTTTCGATCTGGATGAGCATCGTACCGGTGTGCGGTTGTGCATCACTACTGCGTGGTGCACGTTAAAGACCACAGGCTAGCAGTTGAACTGCACTGGCTAAATTGCTCATCTACAGCGAGTGACTCGTCGCAACTTTAAATGGCTGACCAACTACACGCTGTATAAATATCCCCACAACCACAATTATTAAGGAAACCTAAGCACTCGAGAAAAAGAAACGTGATGACAATTCTGACTGAATAATTGGCTACTCTTTGTTGAAACAATGATGACAGAGGACCTTATTTTCTAAACAAAATGCAGACTTCTCAAGTTTTACGAGACAATATTTTCTTAATGAGTAGCATTAGGGAATAATGAAATCTAAAATGTCTTTAGAGTTGGTCTCCTAGGAAATTAGAGATACTTGCACAATTCTATCAAAACGCGGACGATGTTCCACCAATCTTCAAAACCATTTAAAACGTTATTAGATGTCTTACTTTTTTTTAATCGCACTATCGCTTTTATCTTCTCATTATCCTGCCTTCGTGAATACATCTGTAAAAATTGTTCAACATGGTTTTAATCTTTTCCCACTTTAGACTAGTAATTAAACAAAACCAAAACATGATGCCCGTGTTTTGTTATGAACATTATTACAATATTTTTGTACAAGTATCACTCATTGCTTGTGTTATTATAGGTCCCCAGAAAACTGTCCAACTGCAAAATGCCAAAAAAAAAAACTTGTGTGAGCAGCAGTGCAACACACAGGCCGACACCGCTTATTGATAAGTTGTTATTTTTCACGGCAAGGCTACGAAGCCGTACCCGTCGGGATGTATTTCGAAAGAAAATTCACAAATTCTCGAAGAATTCCCGCTATATTTGGAGTTACAAATAAAATATTTCTCGTTGCATCTCATTATAAATATCCACTGCTTGTTGATTTCGCAGTGGGCGCACAGAGAAGACTAATAATTAGGGCTGTGCGTTGATTAAAAATTGTAACCCGATTAATAGCCACACCTTGATTGATTAATCGTTTTCGTTCATTCCGTAGCATAATAGTTTGAAAGGAAAAAAAAGTCAAGATTACATCTTTTGCTTTTGCTTAATATGATGAACGGCGCAATTTACAATTTTGTATTTTACATCAACTTTGATGAGCTGTTGAGAACAGTCCAAAGACACCCACAGTCACAAATTATTACTTCAGCCGCAGATGTAAAGATGCTCGTTGATATTCTCCAGCAATGGCGATTGTTTACATGTTGACTCTTCTGCGCTAAACGGACACTCGCAGGGACACTTGCATGGCGTTGAAGCGACTGGGACACGTATAACGTTCTCCCCTTGTTTGGTGTTACGAATCTCGCCCCTTCAATTTACATTAGGTTAAAATTTCACCTCAAGTTTCCCTTCATACAGGCGTATTCGTCCAAGACTGCGTGGTGAAAGTGTGTAATTTTTACTTGTTTGTTTGTAGAAATTTAACCAATTAACCGGTTAAAAAAAATGAATCGCGATTAAAGCATTAATCGGTAGGTTAATCGATCAAGAGCCCAGCTCTACTAATAATAGTCAGCTAACTCCAAGCGGTGTTCTAATTTTCATATATAAATTTCGTTTCCTCTTTCTAAATATTCATACGTTATAAATAAAAAAAAAGATTGCTTCAAAGGTGATTTTTTTTCTATCATAATCTTCTCCATGTCACAGCTGAAAGCAAGCTATGCTCGAACCAGCGTTTTCTTTTTACTATAATCGTTTGTATAATCGTTTGTTTAAGTGTATGCTTTAAAATTTTTAAATAAACGCTCAAATTTCTACGTTAAATTTATATCCTGCATAACGCACCGCTATAGCGGCTTGGGAAAAAAAACACAAGTGAAATCGGCCTGCCAGTATGATGAACCTGGCCACGAAACCTGTGACCTTGTTCCTTTAACTCTTTCCTAAAAACTGTTCAGATGCTCGTATGGAGACATATTAGGCGCCTGACCCCCTTTAACAGGGGTCTTTGCGCAGATACCGAGGGCCAAGACCTCAGAGATTCGGCGGCACTTCTCGCACAGAGGCCAATTTCTTATTCAGGAGGGATCGTGAATTCGATACGAACTCTCGCTCCGAGCCTAGGCGGCCGACATTTTTTGTTTTGTTTATACGTGTTTTTAGGCAGATATTTTTGTTCTCTCACTGTTAAAAAATATATATATATGTGTATACATTTGTTTTATTTATTTATATCTTGAACACGAGAAGGAGCACGTCTTTTCCGAATAGAAAGTTATTTGGGACGCCGTTTCTTTGTCCCCGTTTGCCCGTGAGTTGGCTTTACCGCAGAATGGGTCTTGATGCGGCAAAACGACCTTCCGGGCGTCTTTTGGTTTGGAAAAACGCTGGTAAACGGGATTAACTCGAATTTTTTTTTATCTATTAATTTTTTTGGAGTATATGTATTGGAAGAAATAAAATATTACAGTAGATTTTTAACCTTTCAATTTCAATACGATTTTTTTCAGTAGGAAAATTTTTAAGGGCGTACAAAAACTCCGTGAATTGTACCGACGGTTGTGGAGTAGTGGCTTGCGTTGTAAAAAGGGGCGTCGTTACAGCATCTGCGATCCTGGAAAGTAGGCCCGTCCACTCGATCCATATTTAGATGTTTGTGTATTGCCAAACAAATACATCTTAAAGCTTCCTCCACTTAGCTGAATTAAAAATTTTACGCCCGTCGTGAAATAAACTTTACTATTATGAGACCACGACACCGAGTTCGCAATAGGAAAAAAAAAAACGTTTTATTAAATATTGCAGTTGCGCTACCGATACTTTTTGTTACGTTAGCACCGAAATATTTTGGCGATCTCGAATTAATGTTTAAAATTCCTAATGGGATTTTTTTATATTAGTTTCATTGAGTCTCAGTGCTATTGTACCTGTTACTGATATATGCCAGTGCGGATTGACTGCAACAACCCATCTTCAAACATATTTTGTGTAGAGTCTCAATAGCCTTCTACAGTATTTAAAGTGAACAGCACAAAACCACGTAGGATAATTTTGTGTTGTTTTCTTCTAGATCAAAATGATTGGTGAAACAATTTTCCCGAGGCGAGCGAGAGATGCCAAAAAAATATTCGCAAAATAAACGTCTCGTGGGTTCCACTTACTGACTAGGAAATACTGCGGCCCATTACTCTTTTAAGAATCTTCCCGAATTCTCAAGCTGACATCGGTTTCGACACAAAACAGCACTCACGCACAAACGCGAGAGAAACTAAGTAGATGAGCGCAGCAAAAGAGCTCATGCAGTCGTGCGATACGGTAGAGAAAATTTCTCCGCCGCCACAAAAACCACACCGTGACTCGTAATCGACTTCCCTGATTGAGTTACGAGTCACCTCGCTGTCAATGCATCGTTGGGAGGTCCGAGCGAACATCGGCAACCTAATCTCGCTGCCCGCAAGTTTTCTTCGCAGACGCAAAGTGACGTTGCGGGGTGCCATCTTGTTATCCTCCTGTTTTATCACTGTCAAGGAGGTCATCGCCCTCCACCCAAACACACGCACGGAAAAAAAATAAACATCAACGAGAAAACCAAGGCCTAATCAAATCACACGTCGTCTCGATCGCCGTCATCGCGTCATCCAATACCAGGAGGACGCCATAATGAATGAAAATATAGACAAGATATATGAAGCAACATCAACCGCTATGGGACGGCTGACAAAAAAAAAGTATAATATCAAAGTGAAGAGAATCGAAGTGAGCACCTCGTGCTAAAAAAACGGGTGATGTCAATGAGTTGGTTCGTTTTCTGGTGAAACAAAATATTACGTGTCAGGCAGGGGTGTCGAAACATACGAAGAAAAAAAAAGATAAGGTAAACTGGAATATAAGAATCTTGGGTGTGTGTGTAAAGGTGGGGGCGGGGGGTCAGGAGGGCAAGCTTGTTTATGCTTGACAGTCCTTGCGTGAAGGCGGAAATAGAATTAGGAGCCTCACCAGCGTGTCAACGAACGGAAGGTGCGTTCGCTGCTGGGCGTAATAATTGCGAATGTCAATATGCTCAACACTCATGGGCTGACGGGTCCAAGAAAACGCGTCGGATGCTTTGTTTAACGTAGACCACACCAATTTTTTTTTTCTTTTTTCACAGAGATATTACAGAGAACGTGAGAGAGAGGGAAAAAGCGGGTATAGACAAACGTCGGTGGTGGCGATGCATTAGAAGAAAACAGAAGAAAAAGTTCCGAGCGATCAGGAGGGCAACTTGGGGACTGGGGGAGAGGGGGAGGATTAGAGGTAGAGGGTTAAGCGTGACTATGTGTGTGTGTGTGGGGGGGGGGGGGGGAGGGGGGTCAGAAGCTGAAAGGGCGGTAATCACAAATTACGGGGAGGGGGAACAGAAAGGGTCTCGTCGAAGGGACACAGTTAAGGTAATTGAATAAGCAAACAAGGCCAAATCGAATTAGGTTGCTGGCTTCTCCATTTGCAGTGTTTCCGCGTTGCGGGATGCCCGAAGAGCGTGGCGAACTGCGAACGAGTGGTTATAAGCGTGCGTGGGTTTGCAGCGCGGGGAACTGGAAGTGCTTTGACACGCGCGTGAAATGAATATCTCTCCTTCCGTCCTTTCTTTCTATTTTTATTCTGGTTACAATTTGTAGACTCATATCGAGAGCCATTAAATGAGCTTCCGAGGTCCTTCTGAACGTTTAAAGTAGACAAACGCAAGACCCGGATGAAGATTATGTTAACAAACCTCGGTATCTAGAAAGTGTTTTCCTTTCTAGTTTCGTGTTGTGCGCGTGAGTAATGCAATGATCAAATTTGATATCTAAATCTTTAATACCTATTGTCAATTATAGGCCATTTTACCATTGCTTTTTTTAATATTTGCTGATCTTTTAGCACTATTTTGATTTTATAAATTAACAAATGAACTTTGGTATGTCCCTTCGAGAACCACGCATTAAGTTTGCGGTATTTGATTCCCCCACCGTGGAAACCCTGTCAGAAACCTTCGACCAGAAACATATAATGTGAAAGAACATGGCGGGAAACCAGATGGTTTCTCGCCCAGGCTTTTATCGCCTAAGAGAATCAGTTTCTGAGTTAATATATATATATATATATATATATATATATATATATATATATATATATATATATATATATAATAAAAAAATCCCTGCGAATAAGAAGGCTTGCGTTTAGTACAGAACAAAATGGTGCGCAAAAAAGAAACTCCTAACCCTATTTTTTTTAATTAAAAATATAAATAAACACTTTTGGTATGGCGGGGTTGGGGCCGAGGGAAGTTTGTTTGGAATTAGCGTTGGTTTCTCTGCTGTAAACGGGCAATTTGTCCAAAAAATTATGACTCCTAACCCGGCGTTTTTTAACGTTCGTAACGCAGTGAAGAACAGGACCGCGCGATTGTACGATTTTCCTCCGGATCAAAGTTTTTGAACTGAACTCGTACACGTATTCGAGCTAAGCGTCGGGATAGATATCGCAGAAAATGACAATGTCAAAGTTTGCCTCAATTTTATCCGCACGTTGATTGACAGTTGAGCCGTAACAATGCAGAGTATCGAAATAGCTAGACTTGGAATCGTTATATGCATTTCTTCTTCTACACTCGCAGCACGCAGTGTGTTGAAAGGTCTATCTCCCTAACCATCTCTGCACATACGAATTCGCCATCCCCGCGCATGCGCGCCTCAGAGTCTAATGGATGAGGTAGAAGTACGGAGCTGTAACTATACTCCTTTCACCCTTACAAGCTGAGACGGTATCCAAAGCTACAAGCACGAGCTAGCCCGCGTTCTACGGCTTTGAGACATACATTTCTAGTGTGAGCACTTGTCCTGCGGAAGAATGTTGCAAAGCAGGGACCTCGTGTTCTAGTGCAAGTGGCATTAGCTGTAGTGTCAGCTTAAGGGTGACCGGACTATATCTTATTTAACACACACACACACACACAAACACACGTCGTTATGTTTGTTTCAGACTAAGTCCGACTGCAGCAAAGGTTTTGATCTGAGAGAGTCAATCCCGAAGCGTCAAAAGTGATTAGCCACGGCGCTCGTCGTCTTTGTGCGTTCGTCACTGTCGGCTAAGCCAATCAGTGAGTGCGGCGTGATCCTTCGCTCTTTTTTTCTCAAGGCGTGATTGGTTTAGGCGGTGATAAAAAACGCACGAAGATGGCGACGAGCTTCCTGGCTAATCCCTTTCGACATTTCAGGATTGGCTTCATCGCATGGTAGCGTCGGCTGCGGTAGGGCTTAATGCGAAACGGACTACAACGATTATAAATGGGGTAGGAAGAAAAATATACCGCCATATACTGTACGCCAAAATGACTCACACGCAAAGATGGGATGACATACGGAGCTGAACATCCTGGTCAGCGACACGGCGACTGTCGTCATCTTGCGCACACGCACGCCCATGAGCAAGCCGCTTTGCACGGCATCGACGACCTCCTCCGCAACTCCACAATTCAACGTTCACAACACCAGGAATCAATTCACGTGAAAGATAACGGCAGAAGCAAAAGAAAAAAAAATCACTGGCTCGTCACAATCACGCACCACACATTCGCGCAGGAACAGCCTCCGAAAACCTCCCTCAAATATATTTTTTTGTCCGATATTGCAGAGCGCGTCGTCTGTCCCGCAAACACACTGAGAGCTCCGTTCCGTTTTCACCTGAGCGAGAGCGCCACTAGACCAGCGCACGCGCCTTTTTGAAAACAAACGCTCGCAATATCGGGGCGGCGGCAGACGGTACCGCCACCGCCGCTCGAGGATTTGGGGAAAGGAGAAGGGTCGGGAAGATGGCTCCCCAAATGTAAAAACGAAAAAAGAAAAACAAAATCAAGATAAAAACAAAAATTAGGGAGGTGGTGGTGGTGGTAGCGCTCCAGTGTGGTTCGAAACATAGCGGGGGAGGGGAGCGACGCTCCTAGGACGCGCCCTTTCGATTTCGTCCTACCCGTATCAGCCAATCGTAGCTCACAGGAATAAAATAGAGGGAGAGGGTAAATCAAAGGGAAGGAAAGAGAAAGAGAGAGGGAAGAAAAGGGAGAAGGTAAGGATTTGTAAAACGGCGAGGAGGAAAGATAACAATAAAGCGGGCGTTCGTCTGACTCTAGGAAGCCGATTCATCGAGCGAGCGGCGACTGCACGATCTCGCTACAGGGCGGTGCGGCGCTCGGGCGGCAAGGCAGCGCGGTGGGCGCGCGGCGGCGCCTCGTGTGTGTGTGTGTGTGCGTGCCAAAGGAAGGGATTACGACTCTGTTAGGGGACAGAGTAAAAGCGGCCGAGATGAAGCGGGCTCGTTCGGGGAGAGGGGAGGGAGGGTCGGATCTGGGAGTCTGGGGATCTCGTTTTGCGAAGGAAGACGCGTTCTGGGGATGAGGCGCCCACGACCCGGCGTGTGGCTGTGGATGCCGATGAGTCAGAGAGTTGGATGGAGACCACGCATCTTGGACCTACGAAGGAGGCTGACCAGGAAGAGTTCTATTACCTTATGGTTTTCGCGTGTGTACTTTCCAAGCGCGGAAATTGACACGCATTCATCGGTTTCGTAAATCTTCCATGTGAAGCTTGATGGTTCGCCATTGTCATTGTAATGTGCTACTACTTTTCAACATTTTTTTTTAATATTGATATTTTTTTTTAAAAGCTGGAGTGATGTTTTTTGTTCAATAACCCATTTATAAATATAGTTGGCTAAACAAAATTAATAAAAGTGTCATTTTAAATGAAAATCCTCAGCTGTTATGTCGGAGGAAAGAAACTGTCTACCGTCTCTATTATTTCAGTCAATTGCCCCGCTTTATGCTCATGCCACAGGAGACACCCATCGGGCCCATACAAAAAACTAGTCCCTAATTTAAGTCAGTTTACAGCGCGAAACAAACATCTCGAATTCTTTTCTCTGGGTATTAAAAGAAAGACAAGGTTTACAAAATAAAGTTACTTTGTGAGATGCTAAATGCTTCAGCTCACAAGTTGTGTGAATGGGAGCGAAAAGTACGGATGCGAAAGCCTCGCTCTAGAGAATACCGTGTATTTATACCTTTTATTTTTTCACACATGTTCTGAATGAAAATATCCACGCAGCACTGGAAACATGGTGATATAATGGGGGTTCAATGCAGTTCACTGATTTACTATATACAGGATTTTGAAGAACACTTAAAGGGGCGATGCAACCTTTCTTGTAATTTGCGCAAATACCGCTTAAACCGAATTTCTTAAATTAATGACCTATGAAACACGCGTTCGTTTTCCACCTAACGCAACAGAAGTCGCAGAAAAAAATTAAAGAAAAGTGAGCAGCGTTCACCCTCTCGACTTGCAGCCAAAACCAGCGGCCACGTGATCTGGAGCCGATTATATGCCGCCAATGTTGATCATAGCCACGCGCTGGGGTTGGCAAGGCACAGGACACGCGCTGAGTTCCAGACTTTGTTATGGTTCGGTTATTGTCGTCATTGCAGCGATTGGACAAGGGCCACTATCCGAATGCTTATCGAGCTATTGATTATCACGAGCCCAAATCAAGTGATTACGCAGTGCTGGGGTTTAATCTATGAGCCGCATTCTAATATCGTCATTGGGGTATACCTCCAGCTCATCGAGTTTTGCGAATCATTGATTAAAATAAAATTGTCGCATTTGTCCTTGAAATTACACCGCAACAAATGAGTTTCTTTGTTAGTTGCATTGCGCGCCAGTATACTTGGGTCCCACTAGTTCCAGTAATCTCGTGGAAAATAGAAAACATTCCGAGCGAATATCGTTGCACGGCCCCTTTAATTGTAAAAGATCGGTGCAAACATGTCAGCGTGCACAGAAGAAAAATTTCGCCAGCCACACAATGTATAGTATTACTAGGGAGGATTCAGTGCAGTAATTAACTGGAAGCACAAACTAGAATCGAGTGCCAGACATTTACGGGCTGGGTTAGGTGGTGGAGAATGAGCATATGTAAATTGAGGTCATGAAGGTAAGGAGTCAATTAATGTGGCTAAGAATGCCTGGTTTCTCTCGTAGGACCTGTTTTAGATATGCGTGTTAAACAGACAAACTTAATATTTGAAAACAAAAAAGCTTTGAAATTTATATTTCCTCTTGTTCTATTCATTTCAATTTATACCCCATTCACAGGATCATAAGGTCCTTTTAGCTAAGGCACCTTTACGGTCGGCGGCAAATCAGTTCACTATACTCCGCGCGTGGCATGTGCTCGCGACTTAGAGCGCGGGCTGATTCCCCGACTGCAAAGGGACATAATGTTGACGGTACGTTCATGCTGGCCGTGTGAATAGGGTGTATTGCATAATATAAGATAAAAGTCCGATTGATCAAACTGATCTTACATAAATCTTGTAGCCTGCAATAGAGCTTGAAGGTGGGCTTTACGGCGCATAATGGTAACAGGAGAAAACGGCGCAAAAAAAAAAACAACAATACAAAAACAAGTAAACGAAAGATACAAACACAGTGCTGACTCACGACTTTGGTTTCTCTCTCATATTTTTTAATAGAAGGAAACCATGAAGTTAAAAAAGAAGACGTAAACACATTCATAGCAGGACACTTCTTCAATCGACCATTCGAAAATATAAAAATGAAGTGCTTCAAAATATCTACAAAGTTTAAAAACTGAGGGAGCGTCCAACGTTCACACATGCGTTCTCATTCTACGATTGAATTCAAACTCTTCATTGCACATCGTAACGGACTCTGCACTAACGCAAACAACGGGACCCGACCTTGAAAGCGTATTAAAAGCAAACGAATCCCACCCAACGGCTCCGTATTCAAGCATGTTTAGAAGATCTCCAATAGTTGTCAATGATCAGCCCAAGACACTTAGAACTATTTATTTCAACAATGGGGGATTAATTTATATTTTACTGAGAACACAAATATATGTTTTTCAAGATTCAAGCTCATCTTTCAACAAGTACTAAAACCTTCCGCACGATGCGAAACCCAGATTTATCGCGATTTAATTAATATAAAATTATTTTGATTTTATTATTAATGCAAAATTTCGAGCGTGCGGATGATGTTTGGTACGGAGAACAAGCATATCCGCACAGGGCAGAAAGAGAGAGAGCAGTACTTACTTATTGAAAATCAAACTATATTACCTGGCCTTAAATTTATTTTGATCGTACACGCGCAAGGAGTTACTGATCCAGTGTTACTGCGTAGTTCTTGCCGTCTCTCTTGGTTTCCCAGATGTCCTTTGTTCGTTTGGCATGTATATCCCCATGCTGAAAAAACGCCGACGTCGTGTTCGCGCTAAGAGTGTCCGATAGTGCACATAAATACACGAAGAAGTTTTAGCACCGTTTTTAATGCGATGAAATAAAAAAAAAAAAAAAAACGCCGTAACTGACCAATTATTTTGTCGGCCTGACTGAGAAATGTTTCAAGCTACCTAGTACGTACGAAATCTTCGGCATATTTGCTCTTATGATCGAGCGCAGGGAGAAAATGCGCTCACTTCTTCCCACAGAAATGCATTACCGGAAGTCAATTTTGGACTGGTTGCTGTCTGCTTCAATTTGCGTCAGCACACTAGCGTCACTTGAACCTTTAGCGTACATTACAATAACTCTATGTGTTCCATAGAAAGTCACTCTTGAGAATCCAACACAAGTGGCGCAAAGAGCCGATTCGAAAGAAAAGTGGCGCCATTCATTGTGGGGGAAATGCTCGATACACGTGCCCCGCGACAATTCTGGGAAGAACGTGGCGCCCTAAACCTAGCTCAGTGCTGCGTTGTGCCGCCATGATCTTCCCAAGGGCTTCAAGTTGCACGTGTCTCTTGCACCGCCGCACCTTGAGCTTCCTTTAAAACATGAATTGGCTTTAATTCGGAGAGAAAGTAGTTTGCTTCTCACGCGGGGGGTTGCGGTGACTTCATAACGACGCCGAATTCTGATTGGCTTTGATTAGAAGTGGGTAGACCTCAATGCTAGATGCCTTGAGGTCTACCCACCATTTTGTTTTTCAATTGGCCAATAAGAGATCGGCGTTCTGACATAACCACAACCCCTGTGCAAGAAGCAGACGAACTTGCGCTCCGCATTGACCCGGTAAGTGATGACGTCAAAGCATGGCGCTGTGTACCAAACAAACCGTTGCTATAGGGAGTATTCACTAGACGCCATATTTGTGGGTGCTCTTTAGAGCGCATGCTCAGAACGAGCTAACATCAATAGGCTGCTAAGACGGGAACTTTTGATGGTGCGGAATGCACGTTGCAAAAGAACTGTGGAAGCTCGCCATCAGCACGCGCTCAGCATTCGCGCACACAGCTATGGCCGCCAATGAATGCTCCCTATTAGCGGCGAGATGTTTTGGTGGCGCCCTCCTGTGGTTCCCCCTTGTGACGTCATTACCTTGCAAACAACAAGTTCGATGGTGTTTGTTATTAGCATGGTGGAAGCTTGAAATCACTGCGCTCTCAAAGGAACACTGCCAACACCGTCAAAATTAAAGCTCTTTCATTCCTCTTATTTCCGTCGATGATAAATCCCCTTTCCGACGTCATAGTCAGCGTTCGGCCAATCGTGAAAGGCCGACCACAGCGACGCTTTCGGTCGCGCACGGGGCTAATAGGGGGTATTCACTGGCCGCCATATGTGAGGTCACTGTTTAGAGCGCATGCTCAGACCGAGCTCGCATTAATAGGCTGCCAAGACCGGCAATTTTGGTGGTGCGGGGTGCACGTTGCAAAATAACTGTGGAAGCTCGCCATCAACACGTGCTCAGCATTAGCGCACACAGATATGGCCGCCAGTGAATACACCCTACAGACCTTTCCAAAAAAGAGCGTGTGGCCGGTGCCATTTTGAGCGTTCGTGCGTATGGCGCGTGCTTTCCTCGCTTTACGAAGCGACGAACATGCACGTGCTGGGCTGTGAAGATCGCACGCTGGACTGTGATTTTGTAAACATTGGAAAGGTCTATACTCTATTCGCCCTTTAGCTCAGCCTAGAAGCTCCGACTTCAGCGCGAGCCTTCTGCCCTTGCTGATACAAGTGTGAACGCGTAGGCACGCGCAATATGATCACTGCGGAAGCCATCGAGCTCGCGCTGAAGGCGGAGCTTCTATTCTCAGCATAAGGGTGAACGGAGTAAATAGGCCCGTTGTTATGGACAAATGCCTGGGGGCTCGATGTTAGGTTAGAATTTGTCTGATAATAAAGTAAACACATTTTTGTGAGCATTGTGCCTTTGCAATCCTGACCTGCCCTCAGAAGATTGCGCCTGCGCGCAAGCCGCGGCGGCGTTATCTGGTCCTGACGTACTTTTTCGCGGCATCTCGTCAAGCTTGTCAGCCTCGTCAGACGGTGGGCGCGAGGCAGATTTGAATCGTCACTAGAGGCGCCGACTGGCAGCACCACGAACAGCAGAGTGGCTGTTCATGTCTGATCCGAGAATGCGACCTATTTCGATGATAACCCGAGAGCAGCCGGAGCTAGAAGACGTTTTGCTCTTCCGTGCCTGAGAAACGGGCTCTTTTGATCAAAGCAAACATGAGAGCAACGCGCCCTGCTACGTGCTACTGCTACTGCAGCCTGGTGGCTCCACGCCACGGTAGGTATCACCAGCCGATATCATCAACAGATATCACCAGCCGCGCGCCGTGCGGACCGTGCGCTAGACAGACTGTGAACCGCGTTTTTGGTTGCAGAAGAGCCAGAAAAGCTAGAGTTCCTGTATAGGCTCCCTACGGGAGCCAGAGTTGCGCGTTCATGCATGACATGTGGATACAGCTCCTCACGTGACTGAATTCGACGAATAGGAGCGCCGCGCGTTCGAGGCGCGCGGCGCTCTCAAAAGCCGGGGAACGTACGCCGGGGCGCGTGCAACGTCTACTTTGCTGCACGGCACTTGATACGGCTCCTCACGTGATCGGATCTCGGCGAATAGCGGCGAGGGCGGCACGCGGCACCTGGAATCAAACGCGCAACTCTGGCTCCCGTAGGGAGCCTATACAGGAACTCTAAGAAAAGCCTTTACTGAGCGCCCCCAATGGCAGAGCGAGGCACTTCACCGGCGACAGGGGTCTCCCATAGGGAGCCATTTTGTGGGCAGATTAGGATTGCAGTAGGTCGTGCTGCAGGCCAGCGCACCTGTCAGAAAGTTCCGACGGCACAGAAGTTGCTGTAGGGCACATTTGTGTGATCAAACAAACGGACAGCACTTTACCTGATGTTTTTACCCAGCCCTCGCTATTTGGAATTTTACTAAAAACGTAAGGATTGTTAGGTCTTTTTTTTTTCTTAGTGTGATGGTTAGAAGCAGGTACAAAATATACACCCATATTGTGAGCTTGAAAAACAAATTTTGGGGTCTCGAACCGATCATGTAATGCTCAAAATAATTTATCCTTCATTAAAATGCGCGTCAACTGCAAAATTAAAAAAATAGGGCCTGACGCTGCTTCAATATCATGCTCTAAACTGATGCTTCCCTCGCTGTATTTTATCAAATCTACATACGTGTGATGATTTTCGTCCCCTGTATCGCACGTACGTACAATTCGTTTTTATAAACGTGATGAGTTTTTTTGAGAAATGCCATGTTCCCAATAAATACGAGATCAAAATCGTATCATTATGTAAACGGTTTAAACTGTTGCAGACGGCATACTTCAGTCATTCAGTATGTGTTCGTCGTCTGCAGTAGGCATCTCGAGAAGTCTGGAAGACCGGAAGTTGCCGTTGCAAATATTTCAGGAACGGCCGATTCGCGGAAAACTTCTGTCGAGTTAAGTGTGTTTCTTTGCGGCGAGAAATCTTGGTATCGGCGCCTGGTGCAATTTTTTCACGACCCAGGGTGAAGATAATTCAAGTTCCTCTGCTGGGGCAAGCACATGCAGCGCTAAGCTTCTATCCACTATGGAAATTAAAATATAACCACCTGGGTAGCACTTGCACTACTCATAGTGAGGAAAACAGAAGCGCTCCTAGCGAGCTTCTCACCGCCAATATGCTTCCCATATCTCTTATTTTTACACGTTTAATTTCCAGGTCATATTTTTTTTGAACGATGCTTCTTTCGGGGCGAAATCCCCTTTCCCATATATTTGTCCATAGAAACGTCCCTAGCAACGGTTTGTTTATAGAAGTGACGTCATACTTATGGACTATAATATTTAACGCAACGCATGAAAAAAAAAGGAAAAAAAAGAAGATGCGTGAAAGATTTGTAGGAGCCCTCGAGAAAAATAAAATAATACTGCGTGGTATTGCCTAAAGCCACGCGCTCACGTCCCCACGACGTCGCACGGAATTCTTTAGAATGCAGATCTCGGATCAGGATCACGACGCATTTACAGCGCGCGATTGGTTTAGCCGGTCAAAGCAGACACACAAAGACGACGGTCGCCACGACGATACACGATTGGCGTTGCTCAATAGACTTCATCAATTCGTACAGCGTTGGCTCCGGTCGGACTTTGTAGAGAGTTTTAGTAGATCGTTCCAGTAACTCCGATGACGATACCCACTACTCCGCCGCCGCCTTTGGGCATGCATCGTATCGCAGTCGGGTATCGTTGTCGGAGGTATTGGAATGATCTACTAAAACTCTCTCATGTGAAACGGAGAATACAAGGGCTGCGCGATTTGGGCTTTTAATTGACTAGCGATATGTCGTAGTGCAAAAGAAATATAAGATATACAGGCTCTCTTTGCAGTGTTGAAGCAAGGAACAACGCTGCGTGCTATTAGATTGAAACCACAAGTCGCATACTCTGAAAGCTAGCCTTCATTACAATTTTTTTTTTTATTTATTTGTTTATTTTTTAAGATTGTTAGTAGTCATCTTTAGATTAAAAGATCTCTCTCCATTGAGATTCTCTCAAATTGTCAGTTTATTAATCTCGGTTAGACACAATATAGAGAAACAACAGACGATGAGTTCCGAACGGCTTTTCCACGCCGAGAGAGACACGGTGGACGCGAGCCACTGGGCGCGCGCCGACGCGTGTCACACCCCTAGATGACCTCATGCGTGACCCCCTCGGGCCCCTCCTCCAGAGCTAGGATAACCAAAAGGCCAAAAGACAAAAGGGTGCAGCAACCGTTATTGTAACCCGGCGGTGTGCTATCAACACGCGCGGTCAGAGCCGCCGCCCAGGAGCGTCCCGCTTCCAGGTGCTCGGCGCAAGCGGGGCGTCGCATGGCCATCTGCATCGCGCCTCTGATGACGTCACTGAGTGCCCTCCGACTGACCCGATGCCACTGTGCAAACGACTGCGCTGCACTCGAGGCGAACGCCGCGCTGGTGGCGAGCCATGCATGACGACGTCCTGCCGCGATAGGTTGCGTGTTATACACGCTGGCCACTACCCGTGCATGTCCGGCGAAGCTGTTGTGGACCGACTACTTCGCGTGCGTTGTGAAACTGTTGGACACTTCACATACTTGCAAAAACTATCTTTAACCGTCTTAATCCGTCTTGTTTATGTTTGCTTATTTATTTATGCCCACCGACATCAACGTGCCTTTCCGGTGGTGCATCGCAACACAGACAAAACAAAACGCACACACACACACACACACACACACACACACACACACACACACACACACACACACACACACGCACACGCACACGCACACGCACACGCACACACACACACACACACACACACACACACACACACACATTTCAAGCGCATTCACACTGTACACACAAAAATACAGAGAAAAAAAGTCTACCTATCCTAAGATAGTTCTGTCAACACTAGGTTTTTAAAGTAAATTAAAGGCATAAGCATGTCAACTGAAGATGATGATATACCTTATAAAACGAAGCTTCCATTCGGCCGTCAGGTGAGAGGCGAGAGGTGGGAGCTCCCACCATGAAACCGTTTCATTGACGTCAAAGAGTAAGAAGACACTCAAAACCTAACGGTTAATAATAAAATAGAGCACTACATTTCCCGTTCAAAGCTTAAATCACCACAAAAGTAAACAAATGTGATATCAGGTTCTTGTCTTCTATCTATAGCAAGTTAATTGGAGCGTTAGGGAAGTGGGAGACTCGAGAGTATATGTTTTCAAAGTACCTTTTAAGCCGTGCTCACACTGCTTATACACTAAAAATGACAAAAAGTGAACGTGTTCTTGTTTGGCAGAGAGATTAAACAGAAAACGTTATTTGGGAAAAAAAAAAACACACCAAAGCATGCAAGTTAAAGGAAAGAAGAAGTTTCCTTCTACAGGAGCAAGGTTTCTGTATCTCATTCTTGTGGCGCAGTTCGTGCATGCAATTCCAGCATCAAGTGCACCAGCAGAAAGAGACTTCTCCTTAACTGGCCATGTAATGCAAGAGAGGTGAACTAGTGCCACTAAATAAGCTACGCTTCAGAGTAACAACACTTGCCCATATTGTGGCTTAAAATCATGGTTGCCTCTTATCCGAAGCTTTATCTGAAATCACAAGAAACGCTTTTCCGCCATCCACAAATGTTTAAACAGTTCGCGACAGAGCAAACAAATATTACTTGAGCTTCCTAACGCCGAATCTAATGCTGAGAAAGTCGCACTTTTGAATCTTGTCGATCGGCAGTTGCGTCTGCTCTGCACAAGCACCGAAATGGCGGCGCCCACAACAATCTCGGGGAACAGAGTGCCTATACTCTAAGCGCAGCTCATTTAGACGCTCTAAAGCGAAGCAGTCTGAATCCGTCCATCGTTTACGATATTATTTCTACACAGCTTCCTCGACAAGTAAAACATGCACATGTGTGCGTTTTTTTTTTTTTTTTTTTGTCGACAAATTGCAAGCTGCTGTTAAGTATATGGTTCGTAGCACGCAGTCTCTGGCTCGTGTTTAAAACTGAAACCGATAGGTGTTGCTATTATTAAATATTCTGATATTTTTCTACTGGTGTGCTCGCGTCTTACCCGGTATATACGAGTACTTCGCCGCGGTGAGTGATCGCCATTCCTTACCCACCTTTTTTTATTGTTTTACGTAAATAAATTGACACAATAATATTAGTTCGTCCTTTGCTAATTTTCATGTTTAGAAAATACGCTTCTGCTTAAAATGAGTGTTACAAAGCAAAACAAAATTTTTACTTAATTACAGGCGTATTTTCTGGGCAGTGTCCCAGACTTCCAGGACGATCCCATACCCGCGATAATCTTCCCAGCGACGCGAAGTGTCTCTGGAAGGATGATCGTTTATAATATAAATTCGATACAACAAAATGTAATAAAATGACTTTCACCCAATTCTAACTTGAAGAGTTATTTGCACTAAGATAAGCAAAAAGCTCTTAAGCTACGAGCTTCTTTTTTTTTTTAAATTCACGCTTGTTGTAATGATTTAAATGAACGCGCGAATTGCCTATCGTATGCGGTTCCGAATTTTGCGGCTGCGGTTTGGATGCGGAAAGAAAGTATGCGGATGCGGATCGGATGCGGATGATCAAACTGCTATTCGCGCAGGGCTCTATTTATGACCTATTTTAAAGGGATTGTCCGGTCGAAATCGGAAGTACTTAAGCTTTTGCGCTCGTTACGTCGAGAGAGTCTTCATGTAGACAAACGCCATTTTTATTTTGTTATATAATCTCCCCTTATTAACGAAACCTTTCATGAACGTATGTACGAAACTGCACCCCGAATTACGCCAGTGTCAATGGCTGACATCCGTAGCTGCTGCGTGACGTCACAAAACGCAAAGGTTTGTCGCATTTTCGGGGTAACGAGCGGTGGTTGATGAATGTCTTGTATTTTGTTTCGAATTATAGTCTCCTAGGGTGTACCCTACTGAAATACGGTTCCTTTAATGCAGTTCCCAAGCGTGTGCAAAACGAAGTCACACCTTTTAGCAGGATATTACTCGAAAACAGCCATAAGCTTGAACAAACATATGCTGTTCCGCGCAAACACAACTGCGACGGCCACCGATCGAACTAGGAGCGCTTGCAAAGCAAAGGAATCAGATTTTGCCTCTGAAGCGGCATGCCAAGGTACGTGAAGCGGCATCTGGGCACACATATCGGCGGATCCACTGGGTCGGTGATGAGGCTGCGGGTCGTTCCCTCGGAGGCGATGTCCGCCGCTCGAAGGCAAACGGCGAATCGTTCAAATGCATGTCGTCACTTGGGCGAGCTTGGTGAATTGTAGCCGCGCTTCATTTTCACACGCGGGTCAAACAAAATCTGCAGCTGCACGCGTGCTAAATACAACTTTTGGCATCGTTTCCAGATTGCCTAGCTGTTGGTTTCGGTTTCGCTGCATAATAAAACCAATTGATCAGATTCGGGGGAGGAGTGTGTGGGACGTAGTTTAATATCGTTAGCACAGCATCACACGTCAGCTTACAAGCCTTCTATCCGCTTAGAGCTCAGCTCGTAGCACTCTTTCGTGAGGTGATTGCTGCATAAGCGGGATTTCGATCTTGACGGGAACTCAGTCCCTAAGCACGGCGACGATCCATTTTGCTAGTCACTGCACGTCTGCGGAAAAGTGTGGAACGTCACGTTTTGGCTCGCATGTGCTGCCCGGTAGTTGTGGCCCCCAACCGCGCAACAAAAATCTCACCCATCTACGAAACAAGTCGAGCGCAACAACAACAACAACAACAACAAAAAAAAAAAACGAAGCACGCTGCGGCGTTCACTCGCAGGCAAACTGGGCAAACGATGTGTGTTGTGTGACGTCACACTTTCAATGTTGCCAACGAAAGCAGCGTTTACGCTAGGATGCGATTGGAGCAGTATAAATTCAATTACTCATGCAGAGGGGCATATAAAATCCAAATATTGCACCTCCGATGCCTCTCGAGCCAGTAACAATGATAGTCAATTGTTTTCTCGAATAAGAAATTTCACCGGACAACCCCTTAAACTACCAAAGCTTCATTTAGTAAAAAATTAAAAGAAAACTTCTTTTATAAAATGAACTAAATAAAGGCTGCAGATTCAACAGGAAATTTTCTAGTTTTGCATGCGTTACTAAAGTTTTAACCGTTCAAGCTATATGAGACTAGCTTTGTTATTCTTAGCTAAGGGCAACGCAAAAAGCTTTGTTTTAAAAAAAGCCTGTACATTCACGAGTTCACTTCCTGACCACAGCGTTTTTTTCGTGTGAACAAATAAAGTACTGTTTACTTTTTTTTTTTCTCAGAATACATTCGAATGGGAGGCAGGGGTAAAAGGCTGCAAAGCCTGACGAGGCTTCTGCTTCCTTACAAAGTACTTGGTGCAGGTCAGCCAGCAGTCAGCCAGCAATCAAGCCGAACACAAAAACAAAGCAACTCGATCTAATTGGGTCATTTTCCAAATAACTTTTTACGGGATATTTGTTTTTTTTTTAACTTCGTCATTATTTTTTTATTAGAAAACGGCATCACTTGCCACCAGGAATTTTTTAATGTTTTTCTTGAAATCTTGAAATCAACTATAAAGCTTATTTGTTCTTCAATTTAATTGAGAAAATTAAGAACCTGGTAAGTAATCTGTTGTTTCCTTAAATCTTCTGACTTTAGGGGCTTTCAATAAAATTCTGCACTCCAGACCCCCGAATCAGCACAACTGCCATCCCAACTTATACATGGCTTCGGCAACTCATCCGAGACGATGTCCGTCTTGTTAACGACCCAAATATAAATCATGAGCAGTTGGCTGAGATGAATTCCATGCTCTTCCAAATCTCCGAACAATTTCTTCAATTACGCTCGCTGCATGGAACAACATGGCGTCGTTCTATATGTTCTATGAGCCAAAAACAAAACCAAGGAAAGGCTGCGTAGCCTGCCGCAATTTGCATAAGAACGACCGGCAGAATGGAACAGTTTCGATTAGAGGTCGTTTGGAGCCAAAGTCCAGACGAGAGACGTGAGCAGACTCGACATTGATCTTCTCGGGTACTCCTTGATTTTACCAAAAGCACGCTTTTTTTTTTCGCAGAATTTATCGTTTTTTGTTGTACCTCCTTTAGTCTCTTTAAGCTAGTTCCCGGAGTGGGAAGGCATGCATTGGTTTAGGTGTTAGACGGTCAAGTGTGTTGACGCATTGCAGCTCGTCTCGGTAATGCAATAAGTGAAAGCTCACGCAGCCGACTTTGATACTGGAATGCATATACACATCACTGAGAGGGAATTGCGCGAACGCTGATTTACGTTAAAGCACATTGGTTATCAGTAGTACTAAAACAGTTGTTTTCGTCTCTTCACATTTCTGTGGCGTGCACTATATTAAAGAGAAGCGGAATATTACTTGTCTTTATTTATTGTTATCCTTTTTTTCTTTATTCATTTAGGAAACTAAAATTTAAATGCATATGTTAATGTTGTATTTAAAGTTATTGGGTGCAACACGGTTATCTATTGCTTCTGGCGAATTTTCTTTAGCTCCTTTCACTCTAGAAAATATTCATTTAAAGTCATGTGACACGTGCTGAATAGCCCTTCACTTACGGAACATATATTAGAGTTACCTTCAGGCGTGTGGCGTCGAGTTTGGTTTTAAACCTTAAACCCCATATCGAAAGGGTCTGCAGCGATGTAAATAAACACATACACACCCACAAATTTACCGTTTGCGAACTGAGCGCATGTCTACATAAAACGAATCCACTCAGCGTAAATAAATCAAAGCTCATACCTTCGCGCACGCCAAACTGACCAACTTGGTACGGCAAATTTACGAATCAAATCAACCAGAAGCGAAACACATTAAAGAAATCAAAAGGCTTCAGCGATGCCACCGCTTCCTAGAAACGGCCAAAAGAAGCAGAAGGCACCTTAGACTCGTTATCAGCGCGTAAAAGACGCTCCAGATGGATGAGCCAAGGAGAGACAGTGAGCCAGCAGCACGTAGGTCATTTCCCAAATGTGGCTTTTAAGTCGGCAAGCAGCTCCGCGCCAGATACAACGCGATTCTCCGACGTGCGCCCCCGAGCACTTCATCCACGCACACCGATCCCGCTTGTACACCAGCCATTCTCAGTTTGACCTCACGACGGACCGAAACGAACGCTACGAGTGCGTCCCAGACCAAAGCAGAGCCGCGAATTTAACACGTGACTACGCACCACGTGCGTCGCTGCACTCCTTCGGGAAGGCACGTGACAATCACACGACAGTGGACTGGCTTCCATGGCTCGTTGCGTTCTCTGCTGTCTGTCGTAAGGTGAAACGGTGTATAGTCGAGATAGGCTCTTAGGGACGCGCGCTGTGTGTCAGTGCACGCCGCCACCGCACACTCCTCCCCGCCTGCCTGCCTGCCTGCCTGCCTGGCCGACTCCCAGATCGCCACGACTGCATAGCTCATTTATGTAATGCACCCATCGCTGAATCGATCTTTTGCCCCCCCCCCCCCCCCCCCCCCCCCCCCCCCGCGGAGTCGCCCGCTCGTCTCTCAATCGATGCGAAGCGGCGAACACACGCCGAGGCTGCTTTGCACGGAGGGCTCCGCGGTGGGGGAAGGAAAGGCTGGCTTTTTTGTACGGCAAGCCAACAAGGCTGGGGGAGATCGGTGATCGGGATAAAGCGTCAAAGAGGTTCGGGTCACGTTTGACGGTTTCAAAGTAGATCCACTTCTTTGGGGTGCGCGCGTGTTGCACTGCCACGGAGTTTACCTCGGAGGTTCGTGACATTCCGTTTTGTGAAGAAAAAAAGCGTGGGCACGTGGGATGCAATCAGCCATGCAATGGTGGCCTTTCTGTACACGCCTCGTGGAGTAGGGGGAAATAGTGTGAGGGGATGTGCACGCGCGCTTACGTGAGAACTTGAAACGTCTTTGTGTATGGTTGTATGGAACAGCGCGGATATAGTCACACTCACAGGCACACACGACGGTAAGATAACTTTTAGATAAATTACGAAAAGTCTCGCTTCGATATACACGGAGCGACCTACGTGGAGGCGGTATTTCTTGGACTTAGGATGTTGAATGGGAAATGCAGTTATTCTAGAACTTAGAATTTTATACATAAATTAGTAATGAAGCATTCACTTGAAAAATATAATGTATGTAATTTACCTCCAAAATCTCAAACATTTTTTTTTTTTAGCTTGAAGAACAACGAAACGATTCGTGTTCGAGGCACGGTACGACGTGAGGAAAGCACGCTAAAGGTTTCCGTTGCTTGAAGAGGGATATGTGGTCCTCGCTTTTATCAATAGTGGATGACAGGTCAAGACTTCATTGGCGTACGCCCGTCAATGGAATTCATATGCCTCCGCTCTTAAACATTTTCCACGTGTTTTCTTGACGAAACAGGTATCCGCCTCAAGTTACTTCGCACAATTGATACAATATATGATCTTCTATGAGGAAGTTTCCGTGAGGTCCCATAAAATTCTGGGGTCCTCATTATTTAAGTTCTACGGTGCGTATCATGTGCTCCAGTGATACCGTCCCCGTCAAGCTGCTTCACTGTACTCCGACTGCTTTTATACACATTCTCCGTGTAGTCGTCGCCACTTTGAATTGTGAAATTTCCGGTATGAGAGAAAACACCATTTTGCCGTCGCCATATAACTGGAAGGCTTTGACGGTTTTATCGCGGCTTTCAATTCTTTTTGTTTTGCCTCTTCTGTATTGGTTTCACTTGATTCAGGTTGTAATGTCTCACTTTTGAATTTTATCGCACATAAAGAATGTGCGCACAAGTGGCTGGGACGAACAGTAAATGTAAATGTCTCTAAAATAAAGGAATGAAGGTTGAACACCGAAATGGCAACCTCAAAGTGGTGTTAAGTAATTTTGAAAATCTTTGCGCCCTCGCTAGGTGTGGTCGTCGTCAGTTGCGAAGTAAGCCAGGCAACCAATGATTGCACCGTCCTACCTCATATAAACGAGTCATGGAACGAAGTCACCTTTGTGCCCCCCCCGCAACGCCTCTGGCCACTGAGCAGACATAGTATTTTCTCGACAGTAGAAGGACTTGGAGCAGACTGCTTGTGAGAGGAGCCTTTCTGTATTCCAAATTGCAGCACAAATATTTTAACCTGTCACGGACTATAGGTTTCGTGGGCTAAATTGTTGCGTGCATGTTTATACAACCGGAAGTTATTCTGCCCTAGTGGGCGTCTAGTGTCTCAGCTGTAGATGAGCAATTAGCCAGTGCGGTACAACCGCTAGCCTGTGGTTCTTTAACGTGCACACACGCAGTAGTTGATTCACGACCGCATGCACGCCGGTACGATGCTCATCCAGATCGAAACGTGCAGGGGTGGGGATTGAACCAGGATCCCTAGGTTCTGCAGCGCGAGCTTTCGCTCCACGTGCTCCCAGCTGGTGTGCGCTAGCCCATTCGGCCACCGATCCCCAGTTTCGTGGACTGTTCGAATACAAGTGGACGAGAGAGGGCACTGAGCACTTTCGTAAATGGCTAATTTGCTGGGCGGGTTCAATACTCACACACATTCCGATAGTGCACACGCCTGTGTACGTAAAAGAACAAAGTTAACTAAACGGACATGTCGCAGTGCGACACAGGGGCACTAGCACATGAGGGCCTATAACGAGTAAGAAACAATTGCCGTTGTGTATTTTGTAAAATAGAGCGTTCCATTTTGTGTGGCTTTCTCTTCTGCGTAAATCTTTCAGACTTATTGTGATTTATATTGGATCAAACGGTTTCGGGCGCGTCGAGACCGAATGCGTCTCGGTGTTTGGACACGAAGCACAACGTCCCCAGTTGGCTTGAGCTTGATAACTCCCGATCCGTCGGCAAATATTCGGTTCGGGGTCATGGCCAATTAGTATTACTGTTACGAAAATCGTTCTAATTTAATATGTAATACTGATACTCATACTTATACCCTGTAATAATATCCATCTCTGTTCCTCCAACTAGACCCACAAAGCGCGTCTAAGTGAGGGCACTGAACGGCGTAACTATTATCTTGAACTCGCTCCTGCCAAAACAAAATTCAAACAATTTGTGCTACTTCGTTGTTTGCTTTTACTGAGGCCGCACGTCAGGGGATGTAAACGAGGAACGAAGCCCACGTGTCGGCCGTAAAGTCCGCACCGTAAACGGGCAGACCGGGGGAAGGGGGGGGGGGGCACTAACCAACCGTCCACGTCCCCAGCTTCCCCGTAAAGTAGTGCACAGCGCTCACGCAGCCAACCCCGCCCCACCGCAAAGGCTAGGCAGGGAAAATACGATGACCGTGTGTACCTATACGCCGAAATAACATAAAATAAAAATAAAGATATAAGGGAGCATCATTTACGCAGCAGGGAAGCGTGGCAAGAACCTTGACGCGATAGGCAGGTGGTGTACTGCTCCCCTACCTGGAACGAGCCCGGAGGAGAGCAAAATGACGTCATCGTTGGGGAAACGCCGATGCCACCGCGCGAAGAGGATGGGCCAGAGGCAGATGGCAATGAGCAGCCCAGTTGTTTCCCGGTTAGGTTTGGGCTAAAGCCGCTAAATGGGCTCGACGTCAGATTACCGACACTTCAGCCATCTTCGTGCCTAAAAGCAGATAAAGCATTGAAAAAAAACAGAACAAAAAAGCACCGGGAGAATACACAAGGACATAGAGGTGTCGTTCACATTCTTGTCTTGTGTCTTTTTTTTTTTTTGCGCATTCGTAGATAATTGTGAAACCAACTGACTTGACTAAACTCACTTCCATAAATCCGTTCACCGCGCGCGTTGCATTCTGGGAACTGTGGGCAGGAGCGGGCCGTGTATGAAATTTTGCTGCCCACTGATTCCCCAATGCATAACGTGGTATTACGCTGCAATGAGGCGCGTCGAGTTTGGAATAAGTATACTGCCGTATTATCATCTAGAGCTACTGAATTCAGTACCTTTCAGTGTACAAAATGTACACAAACGCTTGGAGTTAATTTTGAACTGTCCACAAAAATCGGTATCTTAAGGAGTATTCACACGAGGGAGAAATCCCCGGGGATTTCTCCCCGGCACGCGCATCTCACGACGAAAACGTCAGGCTTTGCGATGTGCAAAAGCCTCGCGTTTTCATCTCGTGAGGCGCGCGTGCCGGGGAGAAATCCCCGGGATTTCTCCCTCGTGTGAATACCCCTAACGGATGGCGCTGTGATTTACTGCAGCGGTGCGGCTAGGTGGTTGTAGTTTGAAATGAAAATATCAACCGATAAACTTACTTTGTTAAAAGAAAAAAAAAAAGACCTGTTTTGACCAATCAACGACGGCATTCGCAGACAGTGCCATGACGGTGCTCGCCGATTCGTAAGTGCTGCCGACAGATGGCACAACGTGAATGTGGGGAGGATGCGGAACCTTGTTCGATTATCTCCATATAAAAATGAGGGAGGTTTGAGGGAGTTAATACTTATTTGCGTGTTTAGTGTATTCGAGCGCCGCTTTGAGGAAGCGCAGTCAAACCTTTCGAAAGATAGTCTGCTAAACTTGGCACCGGGGTGTCCTCGACGCTTCCGACATATCTGTCATCAGCAGCATTGCGTAGACAGCCCGCACCGTCTGCGAATACGAATGCCGCCGTAGGTTACTGAAAACAAGTTATTATATTGTTTTTTTTATAACAAGGTAAGTTTATTCGTTGATATTTTCATTCCACGCTTCCACTACCTATATGAACCTCTGTAGGAGATCGCAGAGTTATTAGTTTGTAAACTGATTTTGGCAAGTCACCTAAAATGAGTTCGAAGCGTTAGTGTACATGCTGTATAATGACACTTAAGTCATGTTGATGCTTAAAGAAGTTGCGCAACAATATATGGGCAGGAATAGTTATCACTTTAAAGACGCTTACTGGCACTATAGTGATATTCAAGTATACTGGCATGCAACGCACCTGAGCAAGAAGATTTTTTGTCACCGCAGACGCGTAATTTTAAAGATAAAAGCCTATGTAATTTTTTTCAGTCTTTCTTTCGTAAAACTTTATGAACAAGTTGTAGAAATCGCATTCTTGGCGTTGCCAGCAATGTTAACCCCAGGATTTTGTCATCAAACGTTGTGATGTCCGCGGTGATAATATGTAAATGCAGCCCATGCAGTGGACACGAGTCCTGCATGGGAATCTGGGCTCGTGACATTCAATGCCTCAACACGCATTCGGGTGTAGTGGCTCGTGTCTAATCGCTGCAATAATAGGAATAGCCAAACCTTAACAATGTGTTGAACTCAGCACGCATCATGTGATTTGCCAACCCCAACGCGTGGCTATGATAAACATTGGCGGCATATAATCGGTTGCAGATCACGTGGCCTCTTGTTTTGGCTGTGAGTTGGGGGAATAAATGCGGCTCGTTTTTATTTATTATTTTCTGTTTTCGCGATTGCCATTGCGTGGAAAAGTTCACTTGGGTTTTATACGTTGTAAATGACAAAAATATTTTTATAAGGTATTTATTGAAAGTAAAGAAAATGTAGCGTCACTCTTAAGGGACCGACACATGCACGACAAATGATACGCGACAAGCGGTGGGACTCTAACGCCGCGTCGGAAAGCCCTGCACTGCCACTGCGCAAACCGGAAACTCTGAGCTCACGATCCCGGAAGTCGGGGCTGGGGTCACTCCTTGTGTAGTAGAACCCACATTTTCTTTAAATCATTTTTGTGTGCGTGTGTGCGTGTGTGCGTGCGTGTGCGTGTGTGTGTGTGCGTGCGTGCGTGCGTGCGTGTGTGTGTGCGTGTGTGTGCGTGTGTGCGCGTGTGCGTGTGTGCGCGTGTGTGCGCGTGTGCGCGCGTGTTCGCGCGTGTGTGTGTGTGTGCGTGTGTGTGTGTGCGCGAGTGTGTGTGTGCGTGTGTGTGTGTGCGCGTGCGTGTGTGTGTGTGTGTGCGTGTGTGTGTGCGCGTGTGTGTGTGTGCGTGCGCGTGTGTGTGTGTGTGTGCGCGCGTGTCCGCGTGCGCGTGTGTGTGTGTGTGTGTTTCTGTTTGTGTGTGCGTGTGCGCGCGCGTGTGTGTGTGTGTGTGTGCGCGTGTGTGTGTGTGGTGTGTGTGTGTTTCACGGAGGCCCTAAAACTTTAGTTTGGGGAATTGTGTTACTTTAATTAATGAGCATCGGCTATAGACGCCCTAAACTGCAAACATTATTTTGTGCGCTACGTCGTTTCCATACGTGACCATTGAAAGAAAGATGACACTAGTTGTGAACACCTCAACTCTCGATAATCGGTGGCGTAAAAAGAAAAAAAAAGAGGAAAAAGATCTCAAGTTAAGTATTTTTTTTTATCGGTGGTTAGACCCCTCTAGATTGTGTTTCGGTAAAACACTTTGCAGGCATACTTACATCATAACCGTCGTCAACTATTTTGTTCTACTTTGTCAAAGCTAGCGAATCTTCCAGGGTGCTTCAACCCTCACTGCTGCGAGAGCACGTGTACTAAAAGACAAAGAAGTCGAGGAATGAACATGGAAGCGCCCAAAGATTCCAGTCGACAAAAATCTGGTAAAGAGAAGTCCGGCCAAGAAAATAGAAGGCTTTCAACCGTCGAAAAAGCAGAACCGCACCTAGTGAAGAGCCACCGTAGCGAAAAGAAAAAGCCGAAAGGCGAACAACCGAAAGAGTCAGCCGCGCCTTCGCAGTCGGCAGCCCCCGCTACATCGGGACGTAGTGCTTCCCCAAGAGCGTCGCCTCCCGTCACATACACAGCGGAACACAGCCCCGAGGTAAGGAAACATGTAGTTGCTACGCCATTACATTATTTCCAAAGGTTTCCAACTGCCCAAACCTCTGGGAATTCTGCATAATGGCAGACAAGTAAAGCGTCCTTCTAACGGTCTTCAATTCATTTGTGATATGTGTCCATTCATTTGATGTTTGCCCATATTTGTTACTTATCTGGTCTCGATATAGACGAGCCCTAAACAGTTGTGAAATCGCGTAATCCCAACTGACTTGTTACTTGTGCAAGGTCCAAGGGTAAAGGATACTGTTGTACTGCCCCAGGTTGTATTTCCTATACTTCTGAGACATTAAAGACGCTATTGGACGGCCGACTGCCCATTGGATTAGTGAAATTCTTTGTGCTCCATATTTTAACATCGTTGTTTAACGCCGTGGAATGCACGATGCAGAAGCTTTTCGTCAGTACGGGCTCAGTAGTAGGGCCTTGATTATGGCGGCTATACTTACGGGCAGAATGAAAACGGCGGGGAGGCCCTTCAGTTGTACTGTGTCCAGCGCGAGCTTCATGGCTTCGATAACGCTTAGACGTAACTTCGAACGTTCACCCGCTGCCAGTGCACGGCGGAAGTCAAAGAGCGAGTGCTCGAGGACGGGCAGCTGAAAGAGGCGCCCTGTCGTTTTGCATCTTGTCACTATAAATAGATCCCGCATGTTGCTGCTGAGCATTTTATTACGGCAATCGTTAGTGACTACTCAACTATAATCCTGTTTTACGTCAAAAACTATAGTAAAACAAGCCCGGCTCCTCGCGGAATGTTACTAAGTTTCCCAGTTATGTGTTCAATTAAGATATGTGTAGGTGCATTTTAGATTATATGTACGTTATTTAATCAAGACCTACACATCGCGACACTGTTAGTGCGAACACGACATCGGCGCATTTTCGCATTGTACTTCTAAATAGTATTAACGAGCACGAAATTTTATCGCTTACATTATAGAACTAAATAAGCTTTTTCCGTAGGAATAATAACTTGGATGATATTTCTTGGTTTCAAAGAGAAAAACCTGGAAAAACAGGTGATCGCTTGTTCGCGCTAATAGTGTCGCCCTCTGAACGTGTTTCAAACCCCAAGTCTTTCGGTTGTTTCTTAGACAACCAAATATACATGAACTATTTTATGCAGCGTAAAAATAACGCGCAAAACTTCCGTTTTCTTTCTTGGTGTGACAGCGAGTGTAGGGGTGTGACCAGCACGCTTTCCACGATTATAGGCGCTCAGGGCGTCACAGGTTTGCGTTCCGGACAACGTATACCAAAATATGGCGCCAGTGGATTCCGCGATAAGCTAGAGACGTTAAAGCATCTGTATTACGAAAAAGAGTATCGAGTATTTAGCATATTTTACGTTCTAGCTGTCACTTCAAATACAATAGATTAATACTGGAAAAGCGAGTGCACCGTCCGAACGAAAGGGGCTTCATATATGTGGCAGGTTTTTGGTCGCGGGAGCTAGCTGTACGTCATCTCTCGTTGATCCACCTTCCGTCTGCCACGGATGAGGCTAGACATCGTTCTAGATACGAACAGCTTAACAAAACGTGGGGCGTGGCCCATTACGTTCACGCGTCCCGCCTTGCGATTCGTTCTTCGGCTTTGTTATTGTCAAATACCGTAGTTTAATTTACTGCGCAACTATAATAAGCTGCTCGGGATTCGCCACGCCAAAAACCAATTCCGATCAAACATGTTTATTTTCTCAATGCCCATAGCTTCTGCGATCTCAATTAATCTTTTTTTGTTTTTGTTACAGTCAGTCGGATCACCGAAACATAAAAAACCCAGCGCACCCCCCGAAAGGCAAGGAACCTCCTCGGCTGCAAGAAAGTTTTATGAATGAATCTCTCGTGAAACAATCGCCAAAGACGAAGCAACCGGACGGAGATGCAAGCGAGATCCTGCAGCTACCCAGGTTGAGAGAAGCTGTCCTTCTCTCTCGTCTGCATTCTGATAATCCTGATAATCTTGCTGCTCATAGCGACCGGTAATCTAGGCAGGAAGTTGATCGCAAAGGGACTACTCCTTAAAAAGCCGTCTCAAAAGCCCTGCATGGCGTCGAACTGTTCCAACTAGTGCAGACTTCTTAGAAACGACTCAAATTCGGGCGGACCTCGAATCATTAATCAGATGTAGAAACCACATCCATCTATGGACACTGACAGGATGAAAACGACAGGTCGTATCCTTTAGATTTCTGACTTCCTGCACGCAATCATTGCCCTTTGCCCTGCTCTGGCTGCTCGTGCACGCTCGACGCTCACGAGACGCCGAAGCACCATAGAAGGTCGGAATCGCCCGCTGGAGGCGCCAACACTGAGAGGACCGATCTCTGCCGTTCTTATCGTGTCAGTGACTATTGATTGAAAGAAGTCACCACATAGGAAAGCGTACTGCAATATTGTCAACTCCAACTTTAGAAGCAACGCCTTCCGATGGGCGCGAAATCTCCAAATCCATAAACCGCACATATCCCCCATACAAAAAAAAAAACTTTTTTTGTGACATTGGTATATGTAGTAGGAATCAATATAATTATAAATAAATATTGAAAAACAACTGTTTCCTGTAGCGTCAATATTTATATCTCCTCACGTGGGAACAGATCCCGCCAACAGTCGATGACAGGTTAAGAACCCGGTATACATACTTCGCCTCAAGATCGAGACTGGGGATTGGTGGACGAGTGGGCTAGGCGCACACTATAGAGCCACTAAAGGAGCTGTGCTTAGAGTATCGTCACTCTGTTCCACGACATTGTCGTGGGCGCCGCCATTTTGGTGCTTGTGCAGACTAGACGCAACTGCCGATCGTCATGATTGAAAAGTGCGACTTCCTTAGCATTAGATTTGGTGTTATGAAACTCGTGTAATATTGTTTTGCTTTGTCGCGAACTGTTTGAAAATTTGTGGAGGACGGAGAAATGTTTTCTGTGATTTCAGATAAAGCTTAGGACAGCGGACGTGTTTTCGAAAGCTCCCGAAGCTAAGTACTTTTGTTTTCTTCTCCTATTTAGCTGTGCATGGACTAGGGACGGTAGCTTTTGATAGCAGTAGGGACAGGGGATAGGATAGTTTTTAGTTTAGTTAAGTTTAGTTTTTTTAGGCACGGGAGTCTATCAACGTTGGCGGGATGGATAGCGGCGTTGTTTAGAAAAGACACGTGGGGAGAGCGACGTAGAGGTTTGCCAATTCCATTTATCGAGTATATATAGCGTAAAAAGGAGGGGAAATCGGCTAGATTTGAGCAGCAGAACACGTGGTGTACCACGTGTTCGAGATTAGTGCCGAATTGGGCTGGGATCCGGGAGTAGGGAAGAATGGCGAAGAAGGACGTTCAGGTGCAGTGCGGGGAGTGTCTGATCTGGGTTAGTATGTCGGAAACCAGGTTCGAGAGCGCTGAGGAAGCGGAGGCAGGAGAGTTCCTATGCAGGTTGTGCGTCCTACAGGCGCGTCTGGACAGGATGGAAACCGAGAACACGACAATAGTGACGCGCATTGTGGAGCTGGAGAGCCAACTGAGAAGGGAGAGAGACGAACGACAGGCGCTGGAAGAGAGACTGAGGAACGTAGAGGGGAGTCGGACAGAGACGGTCGCCCTGAACGGTAATGGCGGACAGGCTGAGAAGCAAAATGACGAGGCGCGGTCGGCCACCAGCGTGGGCGACGGGGATGGGGACGACGACGGCAGCGTTGGACAAAGCTACGCGGGGGCGCTGACGCAGAACAGCCAGAAGAATAGGGAGACAAATGCGGTGAACCAGAAAGGGCAGTTGGCGGGGGGCTAGACTGGAGCAGGCCCAAGTGAGGAAAAGAGGGTCCTTGTGGTTGGAAGTTCGAACGTGAACAGGTTCAAGGCAGGTCTCGCTTGGAAGGTAAAGGAAGATGAGAGGGTCACAGTGCAGGCGTACCCGGGTGCCTGCATCGGAAAGGTTATGGAGGGGGCAAAGAACCACTTATGGGACAGCATGGACGGGCAGAACCTGGTGGTGATACACGCTGGGCTGAACGACGTTTTGCAGGGAAGAGAGCAGAACCTGGGGAGGCAAATCGAGGCCGGGGTGCGGAAACTGAGGGCGACGGCTGAAGGGGTCTAAATCGTCATGTGCACGATTCCGGAGATTCAGGGGCAAAGTGTAAAAACTGAGAGGAAGGTGGTCAGAGCAAATGCGGTCATAAGGGGACTGGGGCGGGAGCTGGGGTACGAGGTAATTGATATTAACAGAGAGGTGTACCAGCCAGCGTCTGCCAGTCCATTTGTTGCGGACGGTATTCACTACCGTGAGCACACCGGAAGGAGGGTGGGTCGAAGGATCGGATGCACAGTGAGGTATTTTTTAAATACACACAGGTCCCTAGGGGACGAAGCCTAGAGGCCGGGGCGGGGAAGGGGGGGATGAAACAGAAAAAATGTAGAGTTAGGAAACAGACAGAATGTAGAGCTAAAAGCACAGACCATCCTTGGCTAAATGGCAACATAGCGGGAGAAGATGTACCGGTACCAGAGTAGGAAGAAGTTACTGGGTGTGAGTACCGCAGGAACAGCAGGGAGAGCAGGAGGAAGCCCCGAAAAAATAAGAGAAAGAATCTGCTCAATATAGGGTTCATAAACATGCAGGGGGGTAGAAACAGAATAAAGTGGGAGGAGATTGGTGAACAATTAGAGGCTGAAAATTTCACAGTATATGGGGTAGCAGAAACGCACCTTAGAGATGAGGAGGAACCACCGTACATATCAGGCTACTCCTGGATGGGATGCAACCGGAGGAAAGGTGAACGCAAAGGCGGGGGTCTGGGCATGTTAGTGAAAGGGCAGGACTGGGAAAGAGAGAGGGAAGGCTGCAGAGAGCACTTATGGTTGAAAGGTAGGGTAACAGGCCTCAACACTCTTCTGGGATTTGCTTACCTGAAAACAGGAAAAGACTCGAGGGAGGAAAATACAAAACACTTTACATGTATTTCGAGGGACATCGGAGAAATTGGCCTTAATCAGGAAATAATTATCATAGGAGACATGAATGCCCATTTAGAAGAGTTTGATGGATTCACAGATACAACCGGAAAGTTGCTAGAAGATTTCTGTGATGCCCTTGACCTAGTGTTAGTGAATGCTCAAGTAAAATGTGACGGCAAAATAACGTGGGAACGAAACAACTCGCACTCAACTTTAGACTACTGCCTCATGTCCCACAAACTGTATGACAGGTTAGGATGTATGGAAATAGATGAGGAAGGAACAAAAAGCATAGGGAGTGACCACAAACGAATTAAGATTAAATTTGGCGCATCCAAACCAGAACAGCAAGCCCAGGAACGAGCGGGTAAACCTAAACTGAGTGAAGCTCAAATACAAAAAGTATCGAAAAGCATTGAGAACATAGTATTGAAACAACCAGAAAGGGAATGGGCATATGAGGATCTAATAGGAATCTTTAAAAGAGAATTAGAGAAGCATCGAATTAGACAACGAGGACAGCAAAAACGAAGACACAAACCAAAAAGCTGGTGGGATAAGGAGGTCAAAGCAGCCATATTGCAGCGCCAAGAGGCATCTAGGGAGCATAGGTGGGCAAAGAAAAGGGGAGCCTTGCCAACTGAGGTAGAATCAAAATGGTAAAACTTCCAAGAGCGAAAAAGGGAGGCATCAGCTTTAATACAGACCAAAATTGGGAGTGCAGGAGTGCAGTGGATGATGGAAATAAATAAAAAAAAGATAGGAATGCAGCGAAAAGGTTTTGGGAACATATTAAAGCGCAAGGGAGAAAGACAGATAGTTTCCAACACGTGCTAACCACACAGGAAGGGAGAAGAGTGGAGGGGGAAGAGGCACGGGAATATATTAGGCAGACAATCGAAGGGGCTTTCTCCCAGCTTGAGCAGAGGGGGACGGTGGATAGCACTGACAGCAGCAGAGTAGAGGAGGAGCAGAATTATGTAACAATGGAGACGACCGCAAGGGAATGGGATAAGGCAGAAAGTAAGGTGCCAGCAGGTACAGCGACAGGCCCAGACAACATACCCATGCAACTCATTAGGGCACTAGGAAAAACAAGCAAATTGAAGTTACGACATACGATAAATCAAATAATTATGGGAGGAGAGGTGCCTAGGGATTGGAAACTGAGTAAAATGAGACTAATATATAAAGGCCGAGGAAACAAAGACAACATTAAGTCGTATCGCCCAATAACGGTAACTTCAGTTCTATACAGATTAGCTATGCAGATAGTAAAGCGGAGAATGGAGGAATGGGTAGAAGAAAATCAAATACTGGGTGAGCTCCAAAATGGATTCCGAAGAGATAGAAGACTGGAAGATAACTTATTCGTCACCACACAATGTATAGAAATAGCAATGAAGAACCAGACTTCTTTGTGGTTAGCTTATTTGGACATCAAGGGAGCGTACGATAATGTGAGCCAGGAAAAACTCTGGAGTCAGCTGAGGGAATATAACTTAGATGCATATTTGGTTGGGTTTCTTCAGCAGGTGTATACAGACAATAAGGTAATTATAGCATGGGAGGCAGAAACTACACAACCCGCAGCGATAAAAAGAGGGCTCAGGCAGGGCTGTCCACTGTCACCTCTGCTTTTCATGATATATCTCAGGGAAATGGAAACAAAATTAGAGCAGAGCAACTTAGGTTTTGATGTGAGTTATATGGAAGGAGGGAGAAATGTAGTATAGGTAATACCAGGACTGATGTATGCCGATGACATAGTACTTATGGCAGGTAACCAGGATACGTTACAGGAACTAGCTGGAATATGTGGAGAGGAAGGGGACACATTGGGCATGAGTTTTAGCAGAGAAAAGTCTGGAGTAATGGTGTTTAACGACGAAAAGAGGGAACCCCTGAGGATACAAGACATCGAAATAGACCAAGTAGGAAAATACAAATATCTGGGAGTCTGGCTCAATGAGGGAACGAAATATCTAGAGGAACATGAGGAGAATATAATTAGAAAAGGGAAAAGAAATTCATCAATTATGAAGCTCAAGGCGCTATGGAACTATAATAGATATGAAGTGGTCAGAGGTATATGGAAAGGAGTGATGGTGCCAGGGCTGTCTTTTGGCAATGCGGTGCTGTGCATGAAATCAGAGGTTCAATCAGGATTAGAAATTCGACAAAGAAGCGTAGACAGGCTGGCACTGGGAGCACATGGAAAAACACCAAATGAGGGAGTACAGGGGGACATGGGATGGTCGTCTTTTGAGAGCAGGGAGGCAGTTAGTAAGTTGAAATTTGAACAAAGGTTGACCGAAATGGATGATACGCGGTGGGCACGGAAGGTATTCAAATATTTATACCTGAAAAGTTTAAACACAAAATGGACAAACCGAACCCGAAAGCTTACATTTAAATACATACACACTGGTGATGGGGCTGAACAGACTACTTCAGTGAAAAAGGGGGTGAAAGAGGCAGAGAGGAAAATGTGGGAGGAAAGAATGCAGGATAAATCAGCTCTAACAGTGTACAGGTCACGAAAGCAGGATATCAGAAAGGAAAATGTCTTTGACAATTCAATAGGAAGTTCTTTGCTGTTCGAGGCGAGAACGGGGGCTTTGAGGACGAGGACGTATAGGGCTAAATTTCAGGAGATAGACACATTATGTGCTGCCTGCCATAATGAGAGTGAGACACTTGAGCACTTGGTATTAAAGTGCACGGGGCTTCGTCCTGCACTCCCTGAAGGGGTAACAGATCTGGCCGGGGCCCTCGGGTTTGCGGGCGACGATGGAGGGACGGAGGAGAAGAGGATTACAGTCACAAAGAGGCGATTAGAAGATTGGTGGAAATTATCTAGGGAAAATTGAATGATGCAGAACTAACTAGCACAGCTGGGGACAGGCGGGACAGAGGAAAATTGGGACTCCCTCCCGCGTGGCTCGGCCCAAAGTCTCAACCCTGTCTCCTAGTGGGTCCGGTGTGGGGGTAACGCCGACAAGGTCTGACCAGAGGAAAATTGGCGACTCCCTCGCCAGGGGGAAGAGGCGGGGGGTGATGTTTTTAGTTTTTTTGCCCGATACCCCAAAGGTCATCCTGGTGATATCCCACACTACCTGGTGATAGTTAGGGGGTAGAAAATTGGCTTAGAAGGGCGCGAGAAATCAAATGTTTGTCTTTCTTAGACTTAGGCTAGGTGGCGCAAGCTACCGCCCGCTACAAAGGGTATAGCCAGTAACATCCATCCATCCATCCTATGGCCAAGTGTTGTTACTCTGAAGCGTAGCTTATTTAGTGGCACTATAGGAAGTAGTCACTGGCGGCCATAGCTGTGTGCGCGAATGCTGAGCGCGTGCTAATGGCGAGCTTCCACAGTTTTTTTGCAACGTGCATTCCGCACCATGAAGATTGCCGGTCTTAGCAGCCTATTGATTTGAGCTCGTTCTGAGCATGCGCTCTAAACAGCATCCACAAATATGGCGTCCAGTGAATACTCCCTATACTCTATTTCACATTATGATGTACCGCAGAAAAGGCTACAAGCGCGAGCTCCATGCTCTGAGACAGATCTCGGCGGCACAAACTATCGTGCATCAAGGGCAGCTGCCAATGCTATGAGCTCGCGCTTTTAGCCTTCGCTGCGGTACAACGTAAGGTGAAACGGAGGATAGCGCACACCTGGCACACAACAGCTCCAAGCCCGGGGAGCTTCGATCACGCAGACTTTCCTTTCAGTAGTAGAAGAAGAAGGTCATTTGTCACATGTGCACATTCATTTCATGTTTGCCGTATTTGTTACCCATCCGGTCTCGATATCGACGGGCCTTAAGCCGATTCGCAATTGTGCAGTTTTTGGGGTTTTGTCAGTGTCCCTTTAAAGCTAACCAAACGTCCTTGTAGCCTTTAAGGTAGTCTGTACTAAGGTGAATTCAGTGCAGCGTGCGTAAAAAAAAATTATTGTTGTTGTTTCCGAACGTTTTTTTTTTTTAGCTTCTGATCGTGATCATGCTTTTGACCATATTTTTTTTCATGTTCAGAGGTATCGAAGAAAGAAGAAAACTACGATGGACAGTGTTAGCCTCAGGTCTACTTTGCCCATAATACTAATCTTTCTGGACCATTGTAAGGTCAGGGGAATTTCAGACTTCTTCACGTCGACCCGTGAACTCAGGTTTGCTCTGGACACGGAAACGTTAATCAGTGAGGATCTCCATTACTTCCTTTCCCTTGAAAGACATCGTTTGAACCTCCTTGAAGACAACGTCCTTCGACTAAACGAGCAAATCCCCATAGCCCATGACTCCTTGAAAACTGAACCATTGGAGTACTGGAAGATAACGTCACTATGCAACCATGCGGCGAAGTTGGCTAGTGCCAGGCTGACGAGAAACCTTCATGACGCGTTCTCCTACTCCCCGCTTAAAGACTGGTGGCCCACGAAAAACGACCTTACAGGAGCAGCACTGGGTGTATGCCGACTTTGGGAAACTTACAACCTAACAGTAGACCAAATGAGAAGGTTGCGTTCGCCCAAACTTCCGGATCTGGCCGCTGATGACCTGACGGAGCTCGCAGAGGGTTGCGCTGCCCAGGGAGACACTGAAAACCTGAACGCGTGGACCTTGGCCGCCTTGCATCAAGCTCGCTCTGAAGGAGCGCTTACATCGAACTTCCAACAGGCCATAACGAATCTCCTCGAGCGCGTTAACCTGTCGACGAATGCAGCGAAAGAGTCCGCTGAGTACATGTCCATGTGTGTTGCGGATGGCGATGTAAGGCCTCGTCAAAGCAAGCTCTTGTGCAAGATCTCAACCATTGGCGGTCACCCTTTCCTTGTGTTGCAGCCTTTCAAAATTGAAGTGCTCTCTGAAGATCCTAGAATCGTCGTCTTTCCCGACTTTTTGAATCCTAGAGAATGTGAAGTCTTTCGACATATTTCACAAGAAAAACTTTCTCGTGCAAAAGTCTACATGGGAGGGCTTCCAGAGGGAGGTTTCAGCCTCCGGCGGACCAACAAGGTAAACATATGGGTAATTTTGGGCACGTCACCGAACGGCGAAGGACGCCATTAGACACCTCATAGATGTTCACACTACCCTGGCTGTCCTTGAATTGTTTTAAAAGTCCTAGTCAAATATACGTACAAGAAAAACGCCATCGAATTCGCGAATAATACAACTTCAATTTAGGCGTCCTCGCAATCCTTAAAAGAGAAACAAACGTGTGTAACGACGGTGTTAACTGATCGTTTGTTTTTGGTTGCCTTCATACTTTTGAATTGTCCAAAAGGTTTCACGTAACGTTCGAAATAACGCTTGTTACCACTCCGTCGTGACGGCTCTTTTGCGGCGTTCCTCGTATGGTGCCTCGATGTGAACGCGTGTGTAGAAAGAGACTCTTTTATTGTCGTGCAAGTAAAGCAGTCATTCGACATATGTCGCACTTTTCTTTTACTTTATACACGAGTGTAATGCCCATAATAATACCATAAATAATCGCTCGCTTAGAAAACAATTTTGTGCAAAGATTATTGATAAGAACGAGGAAGAAAATTATTTGACGATTTTCCCCATTTTTTTGTCAAGTTAGCTGCCCAGATGTCCACGTGTTTGTGTAGAGAAATGCCATCTAGGCAGTGTTGGCGGCAACGCGTTACAAGTAACGGCATTACCGGTAACACGTCACTTTTTCCAGTAAAGTTGTAACGTACTGGTTTCTTTTTCAAAACGGTAACTTCGGTAACGTACTCAAGTTACTTTTTTTGCAAGTAACGTAGTTTCGCTACTCCTTACGTTATCTTCGCATGACTTAAAAGAACTACACTTGATTTTTTTTTTCTTTTCGTGTTTCTAGTCATTCAAGCCATATAAATTTTCGGGGTTTTTGCTTGTTTTTTTTTTTTCCTGCTTTTTTTCTTGTGAGTATTTAGCGGCACCGTAAGAAATATAAGGTAATCACGTTCAGTTTCTGGAGGGACATACTGTTTTTTTTTTAAATATCGCGCTTATGCATACCTGTAGAGTCAAAACAGTAAAACGTGTAAATTCATAATTAAAATGTAACGCAAAAGTAACGTGCATTACATTTTGTCGGTAACGGTAACACATTCCTTTTATTTTGAGGTAATGTATGTCGATAACACGTTCCCTTTCTTTGCATATGAGGAGTAACGTATTTCGTTACTTTTTTCGGTCACGCCTACAACACTGCATCTAGGTCATTATACTTTGCAATCAATATTTATTCTTAAAAAAGTGTATGCGCTCTGGTGACTCTTGACACCCTTAGTACGTTTGACTTAACGATAACTAAACAAGTAGTAAAATAATTGTTCGGACTTTGCTCTCCCGTCCCCACTTTTAAATATCTTAATTCCCGACTTCCCCCCCCCCCCCCAAAAAAAAAAAAAAAAAAGAACACCTCGAAGATCCAATCACTGCAATCAAAACATACGACCAGCCGCGTCATTCGCCGAGTTCCCTTTGTACATTGCAGCGATTAGCACTCCCAATTGCTTTGAGGTAAGCTAGACTCTCCAGAATTGTTTGAGTGAGCTCTCCCGCCCAATCAAATACCTAAATAGTTCGCAGAAGAAACATTTTGTGACTTCAGCTTGGAAAAGGTTGAAATTTGAATTGAGTCTTTGGTAAATGTTTCCATAATTTATAAATGTTTATTAGTCAGTGGTTGCCTCGAAAAACAAAAAAAAAGAGATATAGATGCATTGTGTATATATTAGCTGCAGTAGAACGGATTCCGGCCACTCCACGATGGGAGCAAGATATCAAGACAGAAATATTTTTACATCACAGATCCGTCACCTAGAGTAACGTTTATGGGTATTCACGGTGTCGCAACATTCAAAACTGATTTTGGCGATTTGCGACCTAATTAATGTGAGCTAGATCCGTTGGGTCATGTGGTAGTTGCCAGTTCACACAAGCGCACAAAAATTCCGCAGTCTTATTACAGGATGTCCCTTTTCCGGTCTTGCTGTAGCGAGAAGTTTTTTTTTTTTTCTTTTTTTGACCTTGTCAAGGTCTGCGGCCATACAGTCAGTCATATTAGAATCTACGGAATCAGCTAGTAGCACGCCATTTTGTACTTCTATTTCATCTATATGCGTATTTTGTAGCAAGTATGGGTTAGTGATGAAACGCAATTACTAATAATGAACTTGCGGCTATCCGCTGTAGCAGCTTCGCGCATTTAACTCCATTTCGTCTGTTTCACTTTTTAGCCACCAGGACTCTCCAGTTTTTGTTGCTCGATTCGCTAGGCGGTAGCTCCCCGCTTCCCTCCTTCACATCTTTTCCGCTGGGTGGCGCCGCCTCTTTCCGAGTAGAAACAATCTATAGCGCACGCGCAAGAGCGGATAACCCTTGTCTCATTAGGTGTCTGCACTTACCTATCTCTCGCAAAACCTCTGACCCTGCCTTTGGGTATTTCGTTTTCCAGGTCGCCTGGATGTCCGATGACCTGCACCCTCTCCTTGGCAAAGTGTCCCGGCGTATAGCCTTGGCCACGGGACTCACCCTGACGTCATCCGAGATGTACCAGGTTGCCAACTACGGTCTGGGCGGCCACTACGTCCCACACCCTGATTACGCCGGCTTTGGCGAAGTCCAGGGCGACGTTTATAAATCCTCTGGCAACCGACTGGCAACAATGCTCATGTACCTGGCCGACGTGGCCGGCGGGGGTGCGACGGCTTTCATCAATATGAGGCTGGCGGTGAAGCCCACACTCGGCACAGCTTTGTTCTGGTACAACCTGAAGCCTTACGACGGTCCGATTGTCAACGAGAGCTTCTGGAACCAGAGGAGGTTCGGAGACCCGCGAACCTTCCACATGGGATGTCCGGTTCTTACGGGCTCCAAGTGGATTGCGACCAAATGGATTCACGAAAGGGAACAGGGCATAGTGACGTACAATCTCCCCAATTAGGCGAGAGCTTGTTGATATCTTTTGTTACCAGTTTTAACGTATGAACCAATACTTGTTTAGATAGTTGTTTGAGCGTGGTGGTACAGAAATCTTCGGTGCTTATTCACTTCATAAATATAAAGTTTAATTCATCAGCCGTCAGTATGACTGTGGTTCTTTAGAAAATCACGTACCAGTCGATAGTTGACAAGAATTTGCGTACCATGGCACGCTGTTTCTTTTTTCCCCCTAGTTAAAAGAAACAACGAAAAACCTTGTTATTAACAATAAAAGAGCCCTACGACGATGATCTCTTAATGCAAAAAGTTGCTTCGGTGCGGTATTTTATAGAAATATTTGATGAAAGCATTTCTTTTTGTGTTACAATTACAGAAAACCAGTTTTTGCCCAAACAATAGTTCTGGTTCTGTGTTTATATTCGCAACTTTCACGACCTATAGGGGGCATCAAAATGGCTGTCATTTGGATGATCGTCGTTGAACAGGAGTACGAGGCTGGGTCTACGACGTGTAAGTAATTCTAGTTTTGCCATATACGAGCTCTATTGGAGCCTTTGTTTATTTTTTCACAGAAGGAAGGTGATGGCAAGCACCTTTATTCTGAAGCCTATCATCCAGGAGCTAGGGAGCGCGATTCTCACACCGCAGTACCACCATCGCTGAAAGTTGCGAACACCTGGGAGGCTATGTTGCGCTTTTTGGACTCCCAGGAGACTATAGGAAGAGGGAAGTGACGTCAACAACGCAGCAAATGCAGATTGGTTGTTGATTTTGTTTTCTTCTGTCAACATCCAATCTGCGTTTCTCTAGTCGTTGACGTCACTTCCCTCTTCCAAGTCTCCTGGGAGTCTAAAAAGCGCAACATAGCACCCCTGGCAGCAGTGCCCACTTCCAAGGTTGCTCTTTCGCTGGGCGCCGTTATGATTCTAGTGCACTGTAGTTATGGGTTTCGGCGCACTGTTCAACGTTTCTACACTGAACCACTGTCTGATGACTTTTTTTGTTGTTACTGAACTCATAAAATTGCCGTTGTCTCAAAGCGTAACTTTGCGTAGAGGTCATACTGCTTTTGCTCTGCGTTTGAGAACGACAAGGCGTCACGGAACCTCAGAAACTCAGCTTTACAGAACATGGGACAGTACAGATCCTCTGGGCCGCGGAAATGGACGAAAATACGACAAATTCACTCTTGTGGCTGCAAAACAATGACAGCGCAAAAGGCCCGCATGCACCACCTGTGTGAGTGAGCTCTCAAATACATTTCCTCAGCTACACTGGTTTAATTTTATATTTTGAAACGGCATCCTAATAACTAATAGACTGCACCGAGCAAGCAGTATTTCTTTTGAGCACGCAGAAGGGCACGTGCAGAACCGATATCGCAAACTAACTCATTGATTCTACAAATGAGTTCATTCTGAAGGCTTTAAACATGCCCGTAAAGCGGGTATTAAAAGAGATGTTTTGATGGCACCTTCTTATGGTTCCCACCCATGAAGTGAAGACCAGTTGCGGGCAAATAGTTCGATGGTATGTGTTAAAGGCCCTATGGAAGCTTGGAGTCGTCGGATTCTTAAAAAAGCACTCTTGCGGCCAAGGGGCGGGGAGCACATTTTGCACTGCTTTTAAATCCCGTCGACCGATGATAATGGTGATGATGATAATTCGCGGCTATTTCCTTGTATTGTATGGTCATAGCCTCCTGTATGCCGACAAAGCCTGGCAGATCGTTTCGTGACGTGGCCGCCGAAAGTCAAAAGGAGGAGCGGCAGAAAAGAGTCATGTAACGGCGCCCCGCTGCGGCGAGACGCCGAAACACACTTGTCCCAAGCGATGGAATGTACGCTCGTACTTCTCGCATTTCTCGGGCTACCGCTTCTTTTCTCGTCCGGTTTGAAAATCACGTTTCGCGTCCTCGCCGCTCAAAAGCTGTGCGCTGAATACCGGACTCCCCGAGAACGGCTCCGTGCTACCAGATCCTCGCGCTCCAAATCTGCGACCGGGCACTCTATGGCTCCGTCATCGAACTGCCAGGCTTTTCGATTATAGAGGTGGCTATGGTTTGGTTTACGTTTGGTTTGTTTGGTTTGGTTGCGAGCTCCATCACGCGCCCCGCAGTAACAGTCTCTGCCACGTGAATGCAATGACCTGAGGAGCAGCGCAGCCAGCGCGAGAAACATTCATGAGGCCATGGTTGGAGCCAAGTTGGAGCTACATGGCTTGAGGCCGTCTGCCTGCAGTGACTTATGCAGAATACTTCTTCGTCTTTTCATGAAACGCATTTTTATAGAGAAGCGTCTACTTTTCGTGAGCCAAAGGGGGATCGGTGGCCAAGTGGGTTAGCGTTAGGTTAGCGCACACCAGCTCGGAGCACGTGGAGCGAAAGCTTTCGCTGCAGAACCCAGGGCTCCTGGGTTCCAACATCACCCCTGCCCGTTTCGATCTGGATGAGCATCGTACCGGCATGCGGTCGCGTATCACTACTGCGTGGTGCACGTTAAAAACCCCAGGCTAGCAGTCGTACTGCACTGGCTAAATTGGTTTTCTACAGTATGTAACAATGTCGCCATGTTCTGGCAGACTAAAGTGCTGCTGTATGAACAACTAACGACTATTCTTTTTTCGTAAACCAAATTAGCACACTACAGTTGTTTTACGTGAGTGAATTAGCACTCAGTTTCAATCACGGTGGCAAAAACAGTCGTTCAGGATTGTTCTTCAGTACTCGAAGGGGTTAAAGCCCCTAGGTAAAAATGGTGCTTGGCATTTTTTATGGCTAATTCGGGTGGTCATTTCCCAGCAAAATATTTTGCCATATATTCGACAAGGATGTTCTCGTGGTCAAAGGATGGCGGTGCGAGCTGTTCGGATGGCGCTTCTCGGGCGTGTGCCGGCAATTTACCGGCACAATTTTTGCCCGAGCTCCAAGAGGACCGGTAGCTTGTTTGCCAGACTGTATCCGGTATTGTCACATTCGAATAGGGAAAGGGCACCAAACGAAACAATGCTCGCCGAAAGCGGCGAATAGCGGGTTCAAGTGGCAAACGAAGCCATCGAGACAGACACCCATTTGTGCCCTGAGACAAGCTAGCGAAAACAAGGAAGAGAAAGATAATTTATGTTTCAAAGAAAGCTAACATTTTTGCAAGAATATGTCCAGCCTGCGCAAGGTCAGTTTGCTCTGAGACACGGGCTGCATCATACATCACTTTGTTTTACAACTCTGTAATAACAAGTTATTACACCGCTGAAAAAAAAAAAAGCATGGTGACGCAGTTCGATACTTGAATACGCATTACAGTTTGAAGGGGATGGGCGCAATGAGAAGACTGAGGATTCCGGGAAAGGTAATAACAATAAACAGAATATGGAAAGCGACGCTTGCAAGCCTCCTTGGGATCCATGTAAAATGAAAACAGTTAATCGGAAATCTAAACAAAATTTATTGAAATTTGACCTCGTGCGGGCAGCACCACGCTGATTTATACATCTGCCCTTTCAATAATTTTGTAATTTAATATCCTGTTAGCTGTAGAGACTGTGGTAATGTTAATATTTTGAAAACTTTTGTGAAGCCACCTGTGTTTACACGCATCTCGAAAAGTTGTAATTTATGTTGTTGGCGCATGCAGCGTGCTCATTGCACCATAGAATAATCGAGGAAAAACCTAACAATGCTTACTCGCGACCCGGGAAAATAAAAACGCCAGTTCACGTCCCTTTGTATTTGGGTGGGGATGGTCACGTGGCGCACCGCTGGCGCGTTTTTCAAGGGCTCGCCGTCGACTGACTACTTGAATTCGCATAACAAGTACCGCCAAAAAATTGGGTTGTGTGTATGTTTATACAGCTTAGAACTTGGTCTGCCTCAAAGGGCGACGAGTCTCCCAGCTGTAGATGAGAAATTTAGCCAGTGCAGTACAACCGCTAGCCTGGGGTCTTTAACGTGCATCATGCAGTTGTGATACACGACCGCACGCCGGTACGATGCTCATCCAGATTGAAACGGGCAGGGGCGGGGATTGAACCCAGGATTCCTGGATTCTGCAGCGCGAAATTTCGCTCCACGGGCAAGTACCGCCAATCCATATTGTAAGAGCGCGCAAGACACGTGACACGGGCTAGTGCCCCGCCACCATTTGCTTCCATTGGCCGCACGAGACATGCGCCTCGTGCAGTGGCGCATTTGACGCTACTTGCAAACCCAAACGCATCAAGGAGCTTTGGGGGGGGGGGGGGGGGGGGGGACTGCGTTGTCGCGCCCTCCGTGGTAGAACAATTCATTTTGCTTCTAAATCAAAAGCAAAGATACAGTGAACTAGAGGAGGAATAGTGAGATCAGGCCCCTACGCGCGCCATGCATGGTTGTGAAGCGGCGGGCGTGAAAAGGTTCCGGATGTACGGGGAGCGGCGTAGCGCAGCATGGGCTGGAGGATCCAAGCTTTCTGACGGCCTTCGGCGAGCAGGTTTCACCCGTGTTTTCTGTCGCTTATGTCAAATAAAGTGCAATGCCGAACAGACTACGGTGACAACGACGGCGATGACAACGCCAGTAGCACAGCAAATGCAATGCATGCGCTAATAAAGCCGATGGTTTAGATGCGCCCTCTCGTGCCGTCGACACGATGTGCGGCAGCCGTGAGCGCTCGCGAGGCTCAATACCCCTCCTCTAGTTCACTGTAGCAAAGGCCGTAAGGAATGCCGCAGTCTTTTTTTTTTTTTTTGCCATCTATGCCTACGACTCGCGCGAGACCTGCTAACGCCGTTTTTTTGTTTTAAATGTTGAGTGAGTGAAAAGACGTTTATTGACACTGGTGAATGGAGGAGTCAACTTATTGGCAAGTTTAGAGATAGTTGGTTAGGCGGGACATTGTTAAGCTTCGTATTTTGAGAATGGTGTCGGAGGACAGATTTTAGCTGGCTGCAGCAATTCCAAAAATAATTACGGGATGTCAGTTGGTTTTTGTTTGTGTTTATTTCTACCTATTTGATGAGAAAAAAAAAGAGCTGTGTTTGCGCGAGATCATTTTTGCGCGAGAATTCGTTCTCCAGGAGCCATACACTGGTCTCGTACAAGCCAGACGGGAACTGCGAGAAGCACCCAAGAAATGTCTCCGTCTCCGGTGCGGGTCACTTTCCTCGGCCTTACCTATTTCGTCGCCAAGCTGTTGACAGACCTGGCAGGCGAGGCCTTATTCCCGTGGTGCGACCACCCGGTCGACTGCTTCGACTTCACAATCGAGCTCAGCCAAAGCGTGGACCACAGCGTGGACGCCTGCGAAGGTCTGTACGATCACACGTGCGCCTTTTGGGCCCTGAACCACCCACTCGCTTCGTCTCACTTTGACCATCTAAACTCAAGAATCCACCTGGAGCTCTTCAAACTGCTCATCAAGCCACCTCAGCGCCGCTCCTTTTCTGTTTTCGACAAGACGGTGGCTGCCTTTTCCGAATGCCGGGCAGTCGAGTCGAAACAGAAAGAGAACCTCCATGTCCTCCTCGATGTCCTCAAGAAGTACTCGCTCGAGTGGCCATCGTTGAAGGTAGCCAGCAAAGCTAGCGTTATGGACGCGCTAGTGGGACTGTCGCTCGACTTCCATTTTGGCGTCATATTCGACTTTCAGATGACCATTGACTTCAAGACGGACAATCGCTACGGATTCGCGCTCTCGTATAGTGGTCTAGATCATAACAGTTCCGTACTGACAAATCACGAGCGTATTAAAAATTGCCTGAAGTCAATACCTCCGAAATCCAGTATCAGTCCCGTCGCCATAGCCGAGCGGATAGTGTCAGTAAACACCGAGCTCAGGGCTCTGACGACTACTTTTAAGTTAGCGAACAAACTTTTTCCTCACCGCACTACTATTCAGGACGTGGGAAACGCGACGGGCCCAGTTTTGAGCACCGGCGATTGGGTGAACGCAATTAACAAGCACTTACCCAAAGACAGGCAGATCACATCGAGCGACGAAATCGTAGTGTTTCAAGGTGGGCTGTTGCCATATATTAAAGAACTCCTGCGCGGTCGAGGACACAATGCTATTGACCTTATGATCTATGTAGGATGGGTTATTATTCAGTTGCTTACTCCCGGGCTGTCGTTCGGTCAGATAGGCTGCCTGGACTTAGCGGGTATTGAGACAAGTTTCGGGTGCCTGCAATTAGTGAATCAGATACTTCCATTCCCAATGGGACGGCTTCTTTTTGATGCGATCAGTCCCGCCGGTGTGGAAAACTTGACCTACAAAATTCTAACCGATGTCAAATATGCGACCAAGCAGTCCTTTGAACAACTCTCCTGGATGGACAACAAGACTGTTGCTGGCGCCAAAGATCGTGTGGATAGCATCATCTCTGTAGTGAGCCTCCCAGAACACCTAACGCAGCGCAAAGACATCGAGCAGGCTCTAGATTATGTTCCTTCTTTCCAAGATCCTTTCATTCGAAGCTACCTGGAAACATTGCAAAAACAGTCGGAAAAGCAGAAACGGCTTCTCGTACATGACCCCACTGTGACCGTCCGCAGGGATGACCTTCTCATTGAAGTGACCTCAGTTAACGCGTATTACATCCCCCTCTGGCACATGATTATTATTCCCGGCTCCATCATGCTGCAACCCTTCGTCCATCCTTCCCTCCCGACAGCCGTTAACTACGGTGCCATTGGAAAAGTGATGGGTCATGAGATTACGCACTCGTTCGACTTTCTATTTGGAGACATCGCCACGTCGGGCGACAAAGTCGACTGGTACAGCAAGGACTCGCGTGCCGAATTCAGAAGAAAAATAGAGTGCGTAATGAAACAGGTGCAGAATGCTTCGGACATAAAGGGCATCGGTCTCAGTTCTATCAGCGAGTCATTTGCGGATACAGCAGGGCTGGAGAAAGCGTATTCTGCCTTTAGCAGAATCGCCAAAGGCAGTGGACTGCTTCGGTATAATCCTGATCAGTTGTTTTTTGCGAGCGGTTGCTTCGCCTTCTGCGCAAGTAGACGCGAAGGAGTCGACAAGGGAAAGATATATCCTCCGACGTTCCTGCGCTGCGACGTGCCCGCCGCCAACGAAGCACACTTCGCCGACGCGTTCAAGTGTCCCAAGGGAGCGCGGCTGAACCCGACCAACCGCTGCGACTTCCACTGACATCACTGTAGTCGAGACCAACGCGGCTTCCCTATAGTGAGAGACTGGCGCCCCTACATCTCAAGATCTGAGCTTGCAGGTGTAAAGTCATGATGTTTTTTTGTGATCTTGATAGCTCGGCGTATGGCGCTTTCATGTACATTCAAACACCACATAGTGACGGCATAAAACCACTTCCTATTCGCCCCGTCGTTACCTTTATTTCTTTGCTCAAGATAAAAGGCAGGTCATCTGGCTGCCGCCATCTCTCCTGTCCTGTGTTTAAACCTGCTATATTCTGCATCAAGTAGTTCGTGGTACGTTGTCAGGGTTAGGTAACACACATGAGTGCTTCAACTCTCTCATCGCTTCCTCAAAGATGTTTTGGAGAAGCGATGGAATTGCACTCCTTTCCATCGCGCTGATGAATATTGATAAACGCACAATAGGAAGATTTAGAATAGAGGGCCCCAAAATTAGGGGGTCCCTAAGAAATAGGAGCTCATCACTGCGCATGCGCCGAACCTAAACCAGGTTTTGGGTATGCGTCCGCCCCTGATGCCTCAGTCCCACTAGAGCGACAAGCAGAGACAGGCGACACGTAGTGCCACCGAATAAGCTACGCTTCAGAGTAACGACACTTGCCCATATTGTGGCTTAAACTAATCGTTGCCAGTTATCTGAAATCACAGTAAACGCTTTTCCCGTCCTCCACAAATGTTTAAACACTTCGCGATAGGTCAAAGCAACATTTTATGAGCTTCCTAACACCGAATTTAATACTGAGGAGGTCGCACTTTTAAATCATGACAAACAGCAGTTGAGTCTGCTCTGTCCAAGCACCAAAATGGTGGCGCCCACAACAATGTCCGGGAACAGAGCGCCGACATACTCTAATAGCCGCGTTCCACGCGCGGCAGACAACAACAAACGACAGCGACACACGACAACAAGCGACAGACGACACTGACAGACAGCCTGTTTGTCGGAGTCCGCCGTCCCACCTGGCGGACACGACGCTGGACGCGGGACAAGGAAACTTGTGTTCCAGTGGGACTGGAGTGGTCAACAAAAAACTTCAAAATACAAGACAAACTGAGTCTGGCGATGCGGTTTTCGTGTTTTGCTCTTTGGGCATAAAACGCGCGGACAGACACGGTGAAAGTGGAGACGGTTACTTTATTTCTTGATTAAATTCCGCTTCTCTTCATTTGCCGTTGGCGACTTTCCGCAAACAGTCGTGACAATCGACACCAAACTTTTTCCGAACTAGAATACCCGTATCGTTTCTTTTTCGGGTCGTTCGAGGAATTCTAGGTGAGCGCCACGGAATTTCACGCCGATTTTGAAGATGTTTATAATTTCATATCCGAATGATCGAGGGCAGGCGTTTTTTGGAGGACAATACGGCATCCCGATTATCACAGAACGTGATGACAAGTCTCTCGTCTGCCGGAATGGCTTGCCGCGGAACGTCATGTCGTACTTTGTGGTGAGCGGTCTTACTTTGGTCAGTCCTCGAACATGGGTGTATGCATCCTGATGCAGGGGCGTAGACCTCGTCGTCGTGAAGCACCACCTCGCGCACCAAGTTTTCGCGAGCAAAACCAGCCACAGCAAATTCCCCTTCTCAACACGACCGCCCGGCGCCAGCAAGCAAGGCGCGCCCGCGACCACTACGAGCTATCGAGGGACCGGAACTGCGGGAACGAGGAGTGGCCGCCAAGGGCTTCTCTAAAGGTCGAGTGGCGGAGCGAGCCACGGGAGGAACCGGAGGGAGGGTAGAAGGGTGGGAAGGGAGGCAACAGAAGGCACAAGCGGATGAGGAGGATAAGTTTGTCTCCGAGAGATGTTCCTCGGCGGGACTGCTTGCTGCGCTTCAAGTCCAACGGCAGACAAGAACTCGTCCGTCGTCGATCGTTTGTCGGTGCTTGTCGGCGATTGTCGCGAATGTTGGTCGTTGCAGTGGGACAGCATCGGCGACACGGAACTTTGTGGTGTCCTTGGACAAAAATTTGTGTTTGTCGCTCTTGTGGGACGAGGCTGTAAGCGCAGTTCATTAAAGGTCTGTTCACACGATGCATCTTTTAGGCGCGCAACAGTTTCGCGACACTCAAGTTTCGCGAAATGTGCTCGTTCACACGTACCGCTTCACGTGCAACAACGATGGCGTTTAGACTCGCGAACATAGTTTCGGTGTTAACCATAATGTGGCGACCCGAATCAGATCGCTATTTATCTGGGGACCTGCTTTGCGCATTTTATGCTGTCAATTCAATTTAATTTGTTTTTCTCACATACTGCACTACTTGGAGCGATCTCGCATGTGCGCAAATCCGATTGAGGCGGCAACCTGTACGTGCAGGACATGTGCCGGCGCCGAGCCCGTACGCAGCCAATTCCTTGCCAAAGCTTCTATCAATGCACATGGTATTCATAGAAACGCTACGTGCCCAATCTGGTTACTTCTCGGCGCCCATGTCTGCCCCGATTTTACTGTGCCAACTGTTTCAGAGAGCGCACATGGTTTCACGTTCGCTTGTAAACAAAGCAAGCTAGTTTACTCTATAATCTCTTATCCAGCGATATCGTCGCGACAACAACGCTATGAGCACTATTCTAATCTCGCCAAGTTCCGCTAATTGTCTTCGTCCATCGCTAGACTTTTTTCCGATATGCTACTCACTTTTCCTTCAGTGGTGCTTGACGTGCTTGCGGAAGCGCCGGCTGTATCCATCGTTCGTGGTTTCGGTTTTTTCGGATTTGGCTCGGCTACAACACCGGCAGTGAAGTGGTCTTCTCAAACAGCTCGCTCCCCCCTCAAAGGCCACGTGAGAGCGTTTCTGAGCGGCCATTGGCGGCGCCCTCAGAGTGATTGACAGGACTCGGCAAAGTTTCAGCAAAAGCTCGCTCCAGAAGCGAGGTGTGCGCGCAACTTTTTTTAGATGCGCGCGTCCTTTTCGGACTCGTTCAGACGGCGCAACCATTTCGCGAAACTACATTTCGCGACACTAGATGCGCGAGAAAAATGCATCGTGTGAACGGGCCTTTAGTGGCTCTAACGACACCGAGAAGTTTCAAACACTATACTTCGTTTCACCTTATGTTGTACCGCAGCGAAGGCTAGAAGCGCGAGCTCATAGTGTTGGCAGCCGCTCTTAAGTCACGAGAGCTTGTGCCGCCGAGATCTGCCCCAGAGCAAGGAGCTCGCGCTTGTAACCTTTCCTGCGGTACATCATAAGGTGAAACAGAGTATAGCATCATGCACGCGAAGGCATCTTCACGGGCTTGCAATCACTCGTGCTTACTTCACGAGCACCGAGAAGCTGAAAGCCTGCCAAAGGTACCATCGCGTGCATGCTGCACGTGTTTGAGGCTTGTCGGTGTAGGCTAGTGTAGGCTGTTTTTGTTCGTCGGACTCAGGCATAGCGCAGAACTCGAAATGCCCATAATGCAAAAAAACGTGGTGGCGCCCTGCATCACTCGCTTCTAGAGTGTCTTCATACACACGCGCGCTTTTGCTTGAGTGGTGACATCTCAGCCATTTTCTCGCCCAATCGTTTTTTTATGCATTTTGAAGTGCACGCAATACGGTGTCATTCAGCTCGAGCGCCCAGCTTTGGCTAATGCATAGACGCCATTTTATCGCCCAAGTGACGCACCGAGTGCGCGAGAGCGTCACGCGCTGGCACATTCAGTGCGACAATGGATGTCTTCACCCTGAGACAGACAGACATGTAGGCACCCTACTCGCTTCTAGGGTGCCTGCATGTCTGTCTGTCTCAGGGTGAAGACATTCGGTGTTGCCCTGAATGTGCCAGTGCGTGACGCTCTCGCGCACTCGGTGAGTGACTTGGGCGGTAAAATGGCGTCTATGCATTAGCCAAAGCTACGCGCTCGAGCTGAGTGACACCGGTTTGCGCGCACTTCAAAATGCATAAAAAAGAACGATTGGGCGGAAAAATGGCTAAGATGTCACCACTCAAGCAAAAGCGCGCGTGTGTATGAAGGCACTCTACTCGCTTTAGAACAAAACCACAATGGACGCTGCAGTATTAGGCACGTTCATCGGCAATTAATGGTGTAACGGTTTTTCACTTTGCCTTACCTCACTTAAAACACAAAGTATGAGTGACAAATCCTCCCTGTTTCTAGATCGTCTCCTGCTTCTTGCCGTTCTTAAAGGGCAACTCCGGTCGAAAACGAAACCAAAAGAAATGAACGGTATCACTTTAGTGGCATGGACAATGACCACAGCCATCATATTACGTCAAAGTGAAGCCGCGTACTACACTAAAATTGATTTTAAAGATGCGACCACCTGATCTTTAGTGGGCGGCAAGCGAGCTAGCTTTTAGTCAAGCAACACTGGGCGACGCGTGCCGCAGCCCACCATTGACGTGACGTCACGGTGGTGCTCCAGTCAACGTTGGCTGCGGCCAACGTTATCCGATTAGCTCAGTTACAGAACTGCTCACAGACGCTGCTTCCACAAGCAGTACCCCCCCCCCCACACACACACACACACCCCGGTTTACCTCCCGTCGTTCGAAGCGTCACTGCTTTGGAGGCGGCCGTTGCAGTGACTATAGTTGGATATGCCGTGTGCTGAGGACCTGCGTGAAGCAATATCGTCGGGGTCGTCGCGATCTCACTTCTTCATCGCAATTTCGGTTTATAGCGCACTTGTCTAATCCACTGGAAATGGAGAGGTCCCTGGTTCGATATTAAGACCAGGCGGATTTGTTCGGTCACGCACCAGTCACCTAGCTGTGTTGGGAGATCTTTGTTTGTCCATTGTCCTCCTTCTCCAGGGATTATTATCGTTCCTAGCTCGTTGCTTTCTGGACTCAGAACGGGCACTGAAACTTAACTACAAACATTTTTTTTTGTCTGCAAACACAAATTAGTTGCTTGATGTGCCATAGCAATTGGGAAATAAGCTTTATTAGGCGCCCACAATACTGCCTATGGCACCCGATGCCAACATAACCAAGAATAAGCGGGCGACGGAACAGCGAAAGCAGTCTTGTAGTCGTTACCGATAAAAAGTAGCGGAATACGTTACTCGTTACTTGCAAGTAAAAGGAACACGTCGCCGACCTACTTTACTTCAAAATAAAACGGACGCATTACAATTACCGATGAAATATAAGACACGTTACTTCTGTGTTAATTTTTTATTTGTGAAATTTAAACGTGTTACTGTTTTCACGTTACAGGTATGCCTAAGCGCCACATTAAAAAAAAAAACAAAAAAAAAAACATTAGGTTCATACAGAAACTTTGCATAATTACGTTATATCCTTTAAGCCAGGGTCACATTGCGCATACATTACACAAAACACAGTCTGCAAACGCGAGTCAATGCAACATCCGTGGTTCGAATGCCGCATGCCAAGTTTCTCCTTGAACTTATTGCCACGCGGCATTCGACGCATGGATCTCGCGGTGACTCGGTTTAGAACATTAATGCAGACTGTCTTTTGTATGGTGTGTAAGCAGTGTTATTTTGAATGCATGTGGGAGGAATGCAAGAATTCGTATGGCTTGGCGCCTATAGACCTTTTTCGCATAACCTCAAACCAGCCGGTAACTGACGTACCCTCGACCTGGTGCATTTTTGGATTGCCCGCTGACACAGGGTACGCAACCGCCAAGGGTATGGGCGAAAAGGCTTAAAAACGGACGTCGTGCATAAGTTAGTTACGAGTGCTCCTTTTTATCGTGCTGCAAATTCCGAAAATCTACGGCTGTCTGGCTACCACTGCGTGGTCGTCGGATGGATAAATAATTTTCAAAAGCATAAGAAGAATAGCAGAAAGTGTGCCATGAGCACAAGAAGCTGCAGCGCGAGTGTGGCTGCAATGTCATCGAGCTCCGCATTTTTCCCAAGAATCCTTACTTATGAATTCAGTCCATTGCGAGCTTGAATGTGAGAGATTCGTATCAGACTCAACGTCACGTTTAAGCTCACGACCACTTGGTCTACGACAAGAGGACCGATTTTAATTCCCGGTGCAGGTGGTCCAATTAGGTTATCACTGCAAGCCCCATGGTATGTGAAAGGTATGAAAACGTCTACATGCCACCACTCAAGATGGAGCTATCAAATGCCGAGAGCTTACCTGCATAGACTGCATTAAACTGCTCATATATACTTCGCTGTGGAAACTCAATCAAAACATCCCACCGTCTTCGTCGTCGTTCTCTTGAGTAGGCAAGGTGATGGCCTGGGAGTAGCCAGCTGGATTCAACCGGACCAGCTCCAACCAAGTTATTGCAGCTCACCATAGCCAAGTCTAGCCAAGTTCCCCCCATACCCACACCGTTGCCTACCCAGATAGCTGTGCTGCCAGAACTAGCCGGTATTTCTTTTTCTAAGCCGCTAGACGGCGTCGTCGGCGCCGCAATTCTCAAGATGGCGGCGCCGTTAAAGAAAAGGTCTATAAAGATTCAAACAATATGAGAGTTTTTATTTTTTATTTTTTAAGTCTTGAGAAGAAGAGGTAACGAGTGAGCAACTACGTCACCCGTTACTCGAAATAAGTAACGAAAGTACGTTACACGTTACTGTATTAAAAATAGCGAATACATTACTACGTTACTGAGAAAAGTAACGCGTTTCTAGCAACGCTGTTGCTTGTAGCGCGAAACCCCCGACACTGAGCGTAAGGCGCTTTTGTCGCCCGTTCGTAGCCAGTATACATGAACTATATACATTACCTTATTTTAAAATCTTCATTCACTGATGTGTCAATGAGTAGGCGCAACTGAACGAACCACAGTCAATGAGTAGGCGCAACTGAACGGACCCTTACTTTATAATTTCGCCAATCTAGCAAGAGTTCCCACAAGCCGTGGTGGGAAGCTCCCTCGGTGAGCATGAGCCTAAGCAGGGCTTTTGGCGCACAATTTACCAAACGACGTGAAGATTTTGCAACACAAGAGTTGTCTGGAACTAAAAGCGACTAGGTAAGCTATAATAAGGAAAATTGGAAAACGCGTGATTATTTCAGTGATTTACCACACGGTGTTGTACCGAGTGTCATTCGTAAGAAATGAGTATCTAATATTAGCTAACTAAAACACGTTGCCACAATCAGGTTTTATTTAGTTAAATCAAAATTATTTTATTGAATGCAGACATGCTTCAGATCAAAGTCATGTTATTTTATTTACTTTATTTAGAAAACGATACCTTTTCTTTCTTCTTGTTGTTATTTCTTCTTTTCTTAAACATGGAAGATTTACTGTTTAATGTTCTGAATCACTGAAAGCAGCGTGGGAAAATAAATGCGCAGTGAATGTAATTGTGCCGTAAAGTGTCAGATGAAATAAGGACTTTGTATTCTTAATGGAAACCTACGTTTTGCTGGAGTAGAGGTAGGTTGATTGTTCTACTTAGTGAAAACTTTTTTTATTTGCTATAATACATCAACAAATCTTAACATGAGCCACACAGCCTCCAACCAGTTCTTTTCCCCTTCTGTTGAAAGCGTTTAGCCGAACTTTGTTCTGCCAGTTTGCTGCACATTGCGAGCTGTGGCTATTGTCTGTGCAGTATGCCCCAGGCCAAATATGACGCACCAGATGTACAAAGCAACAAAAAAAAAAAGTCTTCAACTATGAGTTGTAACCTGTAATTTTCCAATTTTAATCTTTTTTTTCTTTTTTTTTCTTTTTCTTTTTGTTAACGTGAACAACGCTAGTACTTTTACAGAACAGGTTGGACGATTATGTAAGAAACAACGGCTATACTGGTCAACGTTACTGGAGCAAACTCAGTTTCCTTTCCAATGTTTACAAAATCACAGTCCAGCGTGCGATCTTCACAGCCCAGCACGTGCGTGTGCGTCGCTTCGGAAAGCGAGCAAAGCACGCGCCATACGCACGAACGCTCAAAATGGCACCGGCCACAAGCTCGTTTTTGGAAAGGCCTATTCTCGCCTGCAGAGGCGAGCGGCCCAGGTGGCGGTCACAAGAACTAGCGGCGCTGCAGTCGGATCTTACTTCCCTGCCTCGCGCGTCGTGTACTACCACCGCGTTAAGCGCTTCCTTTTCTTTTTCTTTTCTTTTTTCTTTTTAAACTTCCATGTGTATAATAGCAAAAAAAGATTATGAAGATGAAATGTAATACGCCACAGGAGATCAGAGTCAGCGCATTGTGAGTGTTCTTTCTTTGAATGTTTGAAAATAATGTTTGTGTGCGTCTGTTTCTATGCGCTGCGAAGTGTTAGTATGAATCACCAACTCGCCCACGCTCAAGTATTGCTATTCAAACATGGCGGGCTAGACAATCCGGAAGTTAGACTCGACTGAAGCGCTGCTAGTTCTCGTGACCGCCACTGAGCCCACGTCGCAGGCGGAGCTGTGAAACTGAGCTTGCTCCAGTAACGTTGATACTGGTCGATGTAAGATCAAGCTGATGTATGTCTCGGTTTTCTCTGTCATACTGTATATACCTCTATCGGCCTTAATTTGCATGTCTTTGCATGAAGGCATCCGTTTCTTGATATTCTTTCTTCCTTTCGTGTTGTGTACAGCTTGCAATTGGGCACCAAGTGGCTGAGGAAAAAAGCAGAAGATGGAAGAAAGCTGAACGCTCCGACTCCCTCAAAAGAGCACCACTTTCTTCTCATGTTCTGTCTGATTCAAATCTTGCTTGCTTCATGATTCTTCGATTTTATCACAAAATTCCGTGCACATGGAAAGATTTCAATGATAAAAAAAACGGTACGCAACAATATATTGTATAATCTTTTTTGTCTGTGAAGCTATGATTTAAATATCTAGTAAAACATGTATAATATAAATCAAGCTTCCAATCGTGATTTATATTATTATGGTTTTTATTTCCCACCCTGCAGGGAAGCGTGCGCGTTCATAGCTTTGATCGGCGCTGAAAGGGGCGGTGAAACGATATATAATTGGAATGATTTTTTACAGCGGAGCAGTTAAGGGGTAGTTTCCCCAGGATCGTGTCCGGTACCAAACAAATGTCGACACCCATGGCCGACACTAGTGCCACTAAATAAGCTACGCTTCAAAGTAACGACACTTGGCCATATTGTGTCTTAAAATCATGGTTGCCAGTTATCTGAAGCTTTATCTGAAATCACAGGAAACGCTTTTCCGCCCTCCACAAATGTTTAAAGAGTTCGTGACAGAGCAAATCAATACTGTAAAACCCTTAATGTTCGCGAGCCCTTAATTTTCGCGAATTTCGCGAATTGCAAAATTCGCGAAACTTAAGGGCACGCGAAAATTTTGGTCCTTAAGCATTTCAATGCAGGTGTCTGGAATTCGCGAAATTTAATGGCCGCGATTATGTCCTCCGTGACCGATTCGCGAAAAATAGGGGTCGCAAAAATAAAGGGTTTTACAGTATTACATGAGCTTCCTAACACCGAATCTAATGCTGAGGAAGTCCCACTTTTGAACCATGAGGATCGGCAGTTGCGTCTGTCCTGCATACGAGCCAAAATGGCGGCGCCCACAACAATGTCGGGGAACGGAGTGCCGATACTCTAAGCGCAGCTCATTTAGTGGCTCTAGCCGACACAACACTCTGGTTGCCGCCGTCGCTCATAGATGGCGGCAACATTTCTTCGGAGGAAGAAGAGCGGGAACGGAACAAGCGGCGATGTGCGCAGCAGCGCAAATGGTTCCGCAACCGCCGCGAGGCCGCTATCGCCTAAAGTTCCACTGCCACGAGCGCTTCAGATTCCCTTGCGAAAGAAGAACAGATCGCTCGCCTGGAAAGCCACCACCGAGAACAGAAGCTACAGCTCCGCTGACCTTCCTTATTCACCAGAGTGGAAAGGCTGTTTTTTTTTCCCCCTTTACACGAGCTTGCTGGCGCTAGTGGAATTCGAGGATACTCGCAAGTAACGTCACTGGCCAAGAAACTCCTTTCTTGCGGTGTAATTTCAAGAACAAAAGCGAGCGTTTTCATTTAATCTCTCCTTCGCGAAACTTGATGACGTAACTGGGAGATCGCAGTATCCTCCAGTGACGATATTTGAATGCGGCTCATAGATTAGACCCACGGTGATCAGACCCGAGACTTGCTTGGGCACTCGATTTGGGCTCGTGATAATCGATAGCTCGAGAAGCATTCGGGTGGTGGCCCGTGTCCAATTGCCGAAATGACGACAATAGCAATAAAAATAACTTTGTCTGAAACTACACCGTGTCTGAAACTCAGCGCGTGTCCTGTGCCTTGCGAATCCCAACCCGTGGCTATGATCAACATTGGCGGCATATAATCTGCTCCAGATCATGCGGCCGCTTGTACTGGCTGCGAGTTGAGGAGGTGAACGCTGCTCGTTTTTCTTTAATTTTTTCTGCCACTTTGATTGCGTGTGGTAAAAAACGAACGGGTGTTTTACAGATCATTAACCTGTAAAACATCTACACGAAGACCTAATATTTGCGCATAAGAAGTAAATTGGTCACAATAAATTGGCCGTAATAAGCAATGAGAAAAATATGTCAAACATTGCAGTAAAAATATTAATTCTCCGCTTCGTTCAGCATGAGCTTAAATTCACATAAACAGGGATCCGTGTTTTATGGACTCACATGTGATTGTGTCTTGGTTGACCATTAATGGGACCATAAAATTCATTTTCGGTTTGAATAGATTGGGATTTTACTAATCGCATATCGTTTAGTGCGCCAAAATAAAACTCGTGTACGAGCGTAGAAAGCCTAAAGCCTACTTTTCGGTACGAAAATTTGAAAATATACCGGACTCTTTCGTACCTTCTTTCCTTCAAAAGCTCTCCGCCTTTTGGCTGTGAGGCATCCGCGGTGCCCAAGCAGATCAGTCAAACCCAGCTCACGCATCGGACACGCGCACTGTGTAACTCGGGTGTATGTGCTCGTCAACAATCAATCCGTCAACGAATATTTGAATTCGTGTTCGTGGCCAATTAGTGCCGCGACGACACTTATCATCACTTGAGAATGAAAAGTTCCATGGTGTGCTTAAAAAGCATGGTGGAGGCTTGGAGTCATCGCCTCCGCTTCCCAAGCCCGTCACGATCACGTGATTTTTCAGTTTTGCTGTAGAGTTGAGGATTGAAGCTGAGGAGAAAGAAGTTGAAAATCATTTCGTGGTTATTTTAAGGAAATTTTCAATATATAATAGACGCACCAGTATCTCAACAAATCTATTCCACGCCTTTGTCGACATTTCTTACCGAAGAGTATAGTCAAATCGCGTTTTTTCTGCAACGGCTTAATTTTGACACAGAAGGATGCTTGTCATGGCTGTCACGGCCCCAGTTACGGCGCTCAGAAGTTGTCTGTGCACTAAAATCACTTGAGCTTGGCTACAAACTTTTACCGGCCAATCACCGCAGGTTACTCATGGCTATCTTCAAACGTAAACCCGAGGGTCCGACGAGCGCCAGACAAAGTCAATGTTGTTGTTGTTGTTGTTGAAACCTTTTACTGGACATAACTGGAAAGATTAGGAAGGAAAGGGAAGGGGGAGTTGAAGGGATAGAGAGTGGGTGTATGCCCTCATTCCAGGGCTCCAATTGCGGCTTGGGCATGCAGCGCGCGGGTCACCAGCAGCTTTTGCACATCGATGACGTCACTCTGCAGCCCCGCTTCTCACTCTTGAGTAGAAGGCTCCACCAGTGGAGCCAGTCCAGGGATCTTCTTACACTTCCAAGTTACGTGATGCACGTCCACCCAGGGATCACCACAGAAGGGGCAGGCTCCCGTAGTGTACCGGTCGGGGTACCACTGGTGCAACTTGGCGGGGGTCACAACAGTGCCCGTCTGGAGCCTTCTCCAAGTCCATTCTTCTTCCTTCCCAAGCCCCCCGGACGGGCTCGGGAATACGCGCCTGTCGAGTTTCTTCGTTTTGAGTGCCTCGTTAAACGAGAGGTCCGCGTCCACTTGACCACCCGACTGGGACGAGTCCCGGAGAATACAGCCTCGGGCCGCAGCATTTGCTGCCTCATTCCCAGTGTTACCCGTGTGGCCAGGGGACCAGATCAGATGCACCCCCTGCACTTCCGTCTTACTAAGTATTCTATCAGCGACGGCGCACACCATCCCGCGAGCAAAATTTCCACATGCTTTCTGGGAGTCAGAGATGACAGTCGCCCTGGGGTTGCAAACGACCGCCAACGCAATCGCCGCTTCCTCAGCCTGCCCAGCCGACTCTACTCTGACCGAAGCTAATCTTAATACCCGACCCTGGGCTTTAGCCACTGCGAGTGTGGTGACTCCGTTTACTGGGCCGCCACAGTCAACATATAGCGTTCCCTCTTTGTGGTCCCATGTCTTAGACAGGGCCTCAGATCTGGCCTTTCTTCTGCCGTCGTCCTTTCCTGGTTGCATATTCCTCGGGATACGACTCACCAATATTTTCTTCCGTATTTCTGCTGACAGCTCATGTTCGGGGACAGTACCCGTACGCGTTCCTCCCGGAACCGCCATCCCGAGCTTGTCCATGAGCCACGCCCCGTTCTTCGTGGATGCCATCCTCTTTAGCTGAGCCACGAGGTGTGCTTCGTGAAGCTCATCTATCGTGTTGTGGACCCCTAACTTTAGTAATTTGTCGGTCGCTGTCCTCTCGGGAAGCCCTATCGCACTTTTGTATGCTCTTCTTATCAAAACATCAATTTTTTTGCCGTTCCGCTTTACTCAAGACCAAGTACGGTGTGGCGTAAGTGATTCTGGAGATAATAAAGGTCTGAACGAGTTGCATTGCTTCTTTCTCTTTTATGCCCCTTCTACGATTTCTTATCCTCCGAAGCATGCCACAGACCTGGGTGGTCATGGTGTCAAGTTTATCGATAGTCGACTTGTTGCCCCTGCCCTGTCGAATGAGCTGGCCGAGGATACGAATCTCAGTGGGCTTAGAGACCCGTTTCCCGCTCACCCAAACCTCGATCTGTTCCGACACACTTTCATAAGGGTTCCTCAAGACAAGTAATTCAGACTTCTCCGGTGCACACTTTAGACCGCACTCCTCAGCGTAGTGTTCTACAATTTTGGCAGCCGCCTGTAGTCTTTCTTCAATCTCCGCGTCGTTCCCCTCCCGACACCACAGGGTGATGTCGTCGGCGTAGATGGCGTGTTCCACACCGGGAACCGCCCCCAGCGCCTCCGGGAAACCCCGCAGAGCCAGATTGAAAAGAAGCGGAGATAGAACAGCCCCTTCAGGCGTTCCCTTTGAGCCCAGCTCGAAGCTATTGGATTTCATGCTCCCTAAGGTTAGAGTAGCCTTCCTGTCCGTTAAGAAACTTCGTACGTATTCGAACGTTCTCTGTCCGCAGTGTATCTCGTTCAGGCCTCTGAGTACGCTGGCATGCGAAACATTATCAAAAGCCCCCTTTAAATCAAGAGCGAGAATTCACCGTGTTTGTCCCCTGGAAGGGTTCTCCAAAAGATCTTTGTATATCCACAGGAGGATGTCCTGTGTTGAGGTATGAGTTCTAAACCCAAATTGAGTATGGGGCATGAGCTTTTCCTTCTCCAAGTATCTCATGAGCCTAGTGTTTAGTACCCTCTCAAAAGCTTTACCCACACATGAGGTAAGCGAGATGGGTCTAAGATGTTCTAGATTTAAGTTCTTTTTGGGCTTGGGAATAAAGCGAATGTCGGCGGTTTTCCAGCAAGCTGGCGTCACCCCCCTAGCCCAGTAGTGCTCGTTAAAATGATTAACTAGCTTCTTGAGTTCGCCTTCTTCCAAGTTATAAAGGAGTTTTGCCGTGATGGTGTCCGGCCCCGGCGCGGTGCCCTTTTTCATGGCCCCGAGCTCGTACTCGAATTCTGCCTCCGATACCGGCCTATCCAGTTCAGAGTTTTCGCGTCCTAGATATTCTAGAGTTTCCTCCGCACGTTCAGGACACAAATATCTGCGCGCGAGTTGGTCCATGAATTGCTCTGTATCGCTGGGTAACTCGTAGATGAGTTCAGCTATTCGACTGTCCGTAACCGACTTAGTCTTAGTTGGATCTATCAGTGCCCTAAGGAGACGCCACGAACGAGCCGTACCGAGGCTACCGCGTATAGAGTCACAAATCCCATACCAGTTGTTCCTAGCGAGGTCGACCGCATGGTCCTCCGCGACCTTAGTTAGTTCTTGGATCTTAGTACAAATCTTCTTGTTGTGTCGCTGTCGTTTCCACCTCTTGGTCAGACCACGCCGGGCCTCCCAGAGGTGGAGGAGTCTTGCATCCACAGCCTGGGTCTTCTCCGAAAGTTCAACCTCCGTGACAAAAGGGCGCAGGCTGGTGGTCACGTCCGCAGCCCATTCCTCAATGTCCGCCAGGTGCACATTCGTCTTTTCTCTTTTCTTCCTCCGTTTGTCCCAGTCCGTGATCTTTGCGGTTCCAGTTCTTCTCTTGTATCCTGCTTCCCTTAGTGTCGTTTCAAGGATGCAGTGGTCGCTTCCAAGTTGTTCTGCCAGGTTCTTCCAGTCGGCGCTCCCCACGTTCTTCACCAGCGTGAGGTCCGGGCACGTATCTCTGCACGTGCTAGTCCCCGTCCTGGTAGGCTGGTCAGGTTCCGTGAGGAGCGAGAGGCGTTCCTGGTTGATTCCTTCGAAAAGTTTGCGTCCTTTCGGCGTGACGTATTTGTAACCCCATCCCGGGTGCGGGGCATTAAAGTCCCCCGCGATGACGAGAGGTTCCTTGCCGGCCGCCCTCACCGCACTTCGCAGGAGAGTTCTGTAGTCAACCTTGTGAAGCTAGGGGTTCCCGTACAGATTCACTATGTGGATACGCCGGTCCCCCTTCTTCACCGGGACGATCACCACGTACCCACACTCCACTCCGCCCCCGTCCAGGTCCCTCTCCGTGGCCGCGAAGGTCCTGTAAACGAGGGTCGTGAAGTATTGGGTTCCGCCGACCGTCCGGTAGTCCTTAATCTTTACGGGCTTCTTTCCAGGTTCCTGCAGAAGTATTACCGCAGGGGGATCGGTTTCAAGCGACAGCCGAAGGCTGAGACTGGCCTGCTTCCGACTCATCCCCCTGCAGTTCCATTGCCATATTTTCAGATATGATTCTTTGAGGTGATGCATGGTTATTGTTGTCTTCTATTGATTGCACTTCACGTCGTTTATCAGTCGACAATCTTCTCTTCGCCCCTAGCTCCTGGAGCAGGGACCTTCTTTTTCGTTCCGTAAATGTCGATTTTTTCCCGCTTGTCCCAAGTTGCTTGAGCATGGACTCCCGGTTTCGCTCCAACGCTACCACTTTGTTGGAAAGCTGCGTGATTTTTTCCATAAAAAGCTGCGTGGCAGACTGCACCGCCTGTTTCACCGCAGCCTCCACGATTTCTCAAAATTTGTCTGTAGTGACCCCGGGGGTCCCAAAGCAAATGTTCTTCATCTCCACATCTTCCACTCCTTTACTCGGGGTATCCCGCCTGAGGACTTGTGTATGCTGGCTATTCCCGCTTGACCTCGGTGGCGGGTTTTCCTTGGTCGCATTGATATTGTTATCATTTTTCTGCAGCTGGGGCCATTTCTCCCGGTCCCCCGGGTCCTAGTTCTTCCCGTCCCGCGACATAGGTCTTTGATTTCAATTTTGCTTCTTCCCTCTTTTACGGCGTTTCCTCTTCCTTTTCTTTTCGGCAAGAGGCGCCGGGCGTGACGAATTTCTCTTGCAGCTTGCTGATCTGCTGCGAGAGCGAGCACGCGGCCTTGAGCCACTCTGCTCCTTCGACCGCCAGCTTATTTACAACAGTCTGTCAGCCTTCGAAGGGGCTTGGAGATTTCTTTCCCTAAAATAAACCAGAAGTCTAGGTTCGGTCACCTGAGTGATTTGGGCTGGCGAAAAAAAGGACATCGTTTACAGAAATTGTTTCAACATTTTTCTCGGCACCGCGAGGTTGGCCTGCCCTTGGGTTATGACTGCACCCGTTCACTTGTTAAGTGAGAAATTCAGCCAGTGTAGTATAATTTCTAGCCTTTACAATACTCCGTTCACCCTTAAAGAGGTCGCTGCTTTGAAAAGTTCTGCCACACACGAACACTCGCGCTAGAAATGCACGTTTCAAAGATAGGAGCACGGGTTAGCTCGCGCTAGCAGCTTTGTCTGCAGCCTCAACCTAAGGGTGAACGCATTATAAAAACAAATTGGGGTGTGTTTATTTTTATACAGTTTAGAACTTAGTTTTCCTCAACAGGCGACTGGTCTCCCAGCTGTAGATGAGAAATTTAGAAAGTGCAGTGGAAACCACTATAGCCTGGGGTCCTTAACGTGCATCACGCAGTAGTGATACATGACCGCACGCCGGTACTATTCTCATCTAGATCGAAACGGGCAGGGTGCGGATTAAACCCAGGATCCCTGGACTCTGCAGCGTGAGCTTTCGCTCTACGTGCTCCGAGCTGCTGTGCGCTAGCCCACTCATTCACCGATCTCCCCCAACGGAGTATAACATAACCGAATGTCGGTGTATATTTATAAATACTTAACCAAGCCTGCAAACACTACAGCGAACGCTCGTGTTAATTGTTATGAAAAGCAAGTAAAAACGCGCCATATGCGCGAACGTTATGGCACTGAAGAGAAGTTATTTACTGCTCGGAGACAGCTTTCGCGGAAAACGAAGCAAGCTATTGCCTACGAGTGCACGTCCTCCTCGATCGCCGATCAAGGAGGACGGTATCACTAAGCGTTCGGCGCATGCGTGACGCCGCCATAACTATAGTTCACGGAACGCAGACGGTCGTGCATGCGAGGGCTCGTACCGTCTTGTGCTCCACATGCGCATAACTCCAGGAAAATTCTCACGCGGGCAAAAAGACTACAGTTCCCTCGATGCATTGCGGCAGAGGTGGCGTAGTCAAACTGGCTGGTGAGATCGGTCTATTTCCACTCAAAGTTGTCCCTGAGTAGAGTGCGGCGACACACCGTCCAAGAAGAACATCAAGCGGAAGTTGAATTGGTGTTATTTCATGCAGAGGAGGGATCGGCAAAAGCGCAAACAGGCATGTCAGAATGGCTTGGGTGGCGAAACGTCATTTGCTAAGCCTAGAGTTCCTGTATAGGCATACGCACGAACGCTCAAAATGGCACCGGCCAGAAGCTCGTTTTTGGAAAGGTCTATAGGCTCCCTACGGGAGCCAGAGTTGCGCGTTCACGCAAGGCATGTGGATCCAGCTCCTCACGTGACTGAATTCGGCGAATAGCAGCGCCGCGCGTTCGAGGCGCGCGCGGGCTCAAAAGCCTGGGAACGTACGCCGGGGCGCGTGCAACGTCTACTTTGCTGCACGACACTTGATACGGCTCCTCACGTGATCGGATCTCGGCGAATAGCGGCGAGGGCGGCACGCGGCATGTGGAATCAAACGCGCAACTCTGGCTCCCGTAGGGAGCCTATACAGGAACTCTAGCTAAGCCAGAGCGGTTGCGCCATCTAGATTCCGAAATATCTTGAATCGGAGATATAAATCTACTGTGATATCCTCTTCACAGTAAGCAAATAAAAAAAATAAGAAAATAGTCGTGCTGTGCGGTGGTTTTGCTTTTCTCATTCATTGTCTGGAGACGTTTAGCATTAGTGGTCAAACTGCTTATATATTATATAAAAGAATCCTCAAACATCAGTCATCACGATACCCGTGGTTCGAACGCCGCGTGCCACGTTTCTTCTTGAACTGGTTGCCATGCGGCACTATAAACACAGATTTTGTGGTGACTTGCGTTTGAATCTGTTTCCAGACTTATTTTGTGTGACATATGAGCAGTGTAAACCCGCCTTTAAAGTTCAACGGTGTAGTTATAGGAAGTATTCACTGGCGGCCATAGTTGTGTGCTCGACTGCTGAGCGCGTGCTGATGGCGAGCTTCCACAGTTCTTTTGTAACGTGCATTCCGCACTCTCAAGATTCCCGGTCTTAGCAGCCTATTAATCTGGGCTCGTTCTGAGCATGCGCTCTAGACAGCACCCACAAATATGGCGCCCAGTGAATACTCCTTATACGTTCGTTCGCGATTCTATGAATTTGTGCTTAGAACGAACATTTCCTAAGAGCGAATCGACCGGAATTAAAGCAAATATTGCGTTTTCTAGTGAATGAAACAACCAAGGTGCTTCCCAATAAAAATGATAATCACACTGTGGTCATTCTCTTTTAATAGAAGGGTTTTGAATCGAGTTTGTACCTAAGAAGTAAATTAGGAGGAAGAAAAAAATAGTTTTATTTTATTCATTGATAGTACTTCTCCAGCCTCTTCCTTTAGCTCCTTTTCTTCGCTGACCACCGTGCTTCTCAGTCACTTTGACGCGCTTTATTAACCGCACTTTGACGTCCACACAATCAGCGCAGACCCCGTAGCATTGAATAAGAAGCCGAATTATTTTTAATATTTGCAAATATTAACTCTCGATTACACAGCTTAAAATTTCAGTTGAAGCAAACGTACATGTCCAGTTCAGCCACGGTCGATTGCTATTACAAAAAAGAAAGAAAGAAAGAAAGAAAGCCATGCTCGTGCCCCTCGTGGAAGTTTGTCCGATCCCCCCAGGTGCAACGCGTCATTGCATCCAGAATCGAACGAGACATCTAACCTACCTCTTCCAACCTCAACCTGCCGTCGTAATGAAGAACCCGGATAAGATCCTAGACTCCCGCTTTCCCGAGGACGACAGGAACAATGGGCCTCTTTGCGACCACCCCCACTTCGAAGATCACGAATGTCCCAAACGTCAGGCTCCCCCGAGCCACCACTCTCAAGATGCATCGCACCCACCACCGAAACGACTCAAGAAAAAGCACCATAGGCGGAAAAAGAGCCCGGAGCTACAAGAAGACGGTACCAAACACCGCAATGAAGCACCAAGACCTGAAATTCCCAAATCGTTGACGTCAGTTGCTGTGGATCAAGCTACATTTGTGAGTCGTGTCCGTTTTAATACACATGTTATTTAAAACACGCGTTTATTTACCAATATAGACATAGAATGTCCATTACTGCTCATGGTTTCGGTAGAACGTGGAATGTCAGTCCTCTGGCGCGTACTCCGAGCTCGCACCAGCTTCATCGTTCTCTTTGCTGGCTGGCGATACATATCGCTCTTGTTGGCTTTAGAGCACGGTGTAAGATATATCCGCAACTCTAACTCCAAAAAGGGCAAGTAGCGTTCTATATTCGAACCTGCCCAGTGAAAGTCGCGCGTTAATTTATTCTTATGCAACGAGATTGTAAGTCGCACGGTGGTGAAGGAACGCAGCTGTTTAGCGAGGGCTTGAAAGCATGCGCTTGGAGTCGCGGATATAGGGAGTATCCACTGGGCGCCATATTTGTGGGTGCTGTTTATAGCGCATGCTCAGAACGAGCTCACATCAATAGGCTGCTAAGACCGGCACTCTTGATGGTGCGGAATGCACGTTGCAAACGAACTGTGAAAGCTCGCCATCAGCACGCGCTCAACATTCGCGCACACAGCTGTGGCCTCCATTGAATACTCCCTATATGTGTAAACGCCGCGCGCATCGCAGCTGCCAGACAAAGTCTTCTACCCATTGCAAGCGGCGCTACCAGATGACTCCTCGATACGCGACTAATGGCTGCCTGTTGCGGGCTCGCTTTTCCGTGGTTCTCTATGGGAAAAATGCTCGTTTTTAAGTCGTTTTCTAGGTGAGCCACGTCATGAAAAACTTGTCACTTGCACTACGCGTGTTGCTTAGACATTGCTTCGTCATCGACCCTAGATTCGTGTCTCAACGCTGGCAATAACAGTTTTATGGACGCGTTGAAGCGGAGAGATCTCTGGCGCAGTGTTCAAACCACCGTCCGTCAATGTTACTGCTGCAGGCTGTCGTCTGCAGCAATGAGTGTTCTAAAACTAAAGCCTAAAATAAATGGCATCCCTCAAGCGCGTTCGTCAACGCTTTTTGTTTTGGTTATTTACTTCAAATCTTTTATACGGGGAGGCGAGCGCGTGCAGCGCGTAGATACATTTCCAGCATTCTCGTTGATACTTGTCCATTAACCTATTTGGCATTGATATGTTTGTCTTGTTCTTACAAGTAGCGTCAAATGCGCCAATAGGGAGTATTCACTGGCGGCCATAGCTGTGTGCGCGACTGCTGAGCGCGTGCTGACGGCGAGCTTCCACAGTACTTTTGCAACGTGCATTCCGCACCATCAAGATTGCCGGTCTTAGCAGGCTATTAATGCGAGCTCGTTCTGAGCATGCGCTCTAAGCATCGCCCTCAAATATGGCGTCCAGTGAATGCCCCCTATAGACGGACACGCTGTTTACAAACGAGCCCGCGTTTGCCCACACCAGGTGTGGGCACTGCGCGTGCGCAGAAACCGAACTCGGGTGAAGTGAGGCCTCTGCTCATGCGCAGTGTCGTCGACAGCGCCACCGCAGCTGCGTGACGTCAGGGCTGCGTGTTGATCTATACATGAGGCCGGTGGCCAAGTACCCACCGGCCTCATGTGTTGGCGGCACCGCACTCGATCGCTCGTGGCACGCACTTGTCTCGCACGTGCGACCGCTACTTGTAGCAAACGCGAAGAGTGGATTTTATCCATGGGCTTTAAATGTCATCTTTCATTTTGTTACTGCTCGTGCTGAAGGCGAGAATTACAAGGATTCCCATGACACCCTCAAAGGAGTAGTGCATAAAAACTTATGTCTCATCAAGCTGACATCGATCAACACGATGGCGGGTCGCTTTAGGTGCTCCGCAGTTTAACAGCTATGCGTATGAAAGTAGGCCCAGTCAGGAATTATTATGTTGAGCATAAACTCGCGCAGCCTATCAGCTTAATACCAAGACGGCAAATATTGTACACCGTGGAAGCTTAAATTAAAAATTATTTATTATTTCTAAATTTGCGAATATGTTTATGATTCCCTTGTGCGTGTTTTGTAGAAAGTAAGCTTTCGTTTTACAAAAGAGCTTAGAGCAATACTACGCTCCGGAAACCGCGTTTTGAATTAGTTTATTGAAGAGTCAAAATACTGCTTAATCCTCTGGAATGAGTCGGGAGACATATGTGCAGCATGGTTTAAGTTCTGCCGAATGTTTTCTTAAAATTTTTTATTAGCTTTTCTGAGCTTCAGAGTTATACTAAATTTAACAGTACGTAAGCCCAATGGATTGAGCGCATAACGTTATTGAAACCACATGACAGTTTTTCGCTACACTGTTCCGTGACACTCCTCTCAACTCATAGATGCCAGCCCTATATAGCACATTGTACGTTGACCCCGAGTCATAATTCCGACCTAACTCATTGCAGGCCAACGCCACTGAACTCAAGAGTCAGCCCCGGAATGCAAGGAACGAACCTGCTGGAGAACCACGTAGGGCAAGAAGCACGCGCGCTGCCTTTACAGCACTAATCACGTTCGTACTCGTCGTCATCGTCATCACGTTCTTCTGGAAATACCGGTTCCCCCAAACTTCAACAAATTTGAGGGTAAAACAATGCGGAAAGCCCACCTGCAATCGCTACGCATTGCTTTATCGCGAGATCATAAACGAGAGCATATCGCCCTGCGACGACTTCTACGAACACGTCTGTAGTCGTGGCAAAATGACCGTTCCTGCTCTCAAAAAAGCATTCTATTCCAAAGTGTCTAGCGTACTCATTAAGTCTAGTGTGCCTGAGCACGGTCAATCGACGGAAGAGAAGGCAACAAAGCTATTCACCGCCTGCCTGGATACCCTGACCAAGGGTTCAGATCACGTAAACGATGTAATGAAGCTGATGGACCACGCTGGCATTCCCTGGCCTTACGTGAACCAAACTTCGGACATCTTGGACACAGTATTTTACATGTCATCTCACCTGTCTGGTTATTCGATACTGAGTGTAAGTGCATCCGTCGCTGACAGCCAAGCGAGACTGAACATAAGAACAAGTTCGGCATCGTTAAGGATGTTGTTCCCCCACGAAAGCAAGCAGTTCGTAGACCAGAGAAACAAACAGTGGTTTGAAGATTACGTCGAAACGATGTTCAGATATTTTTACCGACCTGGGCGGAATATTAGCGTTCCGTATAAGACCCTTTTAGATGCGCTCAACCTTGCCAACTCTAGAATTCAACACCTTACCTCGCCAAATAGACCATCCGTTGATCTAAATATTATTTCCAGTGAATTAAACGTATTAACACCATCAATAAACAAAACTCGTTGGGACCGGGTATTAAAGGTCTATTATAATACTGTCGCAATGAACGTCAGCATCCTGAATTCAAACCTTTTTAGGGCTTTTTTCGAGCTTCATGCTGTGCTCGGAGATCATAAGTTCCAGTTGGTCTATGGATGGGTAACTCTTCAGATGCTATTCGCTTTCATAAATGACGATATAATTGAAATGCATTACAAAACACGCGACCAGGCATACACGAGACAAATTAATTACTGTTTGGATGCCACCAATAATTATATGGAAGACATGCTGCAATCACAGTACATGGGTGAGATGATCAATCATCATTCAAGAACAGACATTGAGATGTTAGCAAGAGTCACCGAGATCGCTTTTGATACCCGCATTTCGCACAAATCATTGATCCCGGAGAAATCCGATGCTCTTCACCACTTCAACACTTCCAGATTACTTATCGATCTACTCTACAAGCAAAATTCCGAAAGGACTGATATTATCTACTCAAAATATCCCGATGCCACGGATAACCCTATCAAGAATATTATGCGACTCTCCGATCAACGCGCAGCCAGATTTCTTTCTGATCTCACACGTTTGCCCGATAGTAAACATCTCTTAGTACCTGAGCACTTTGAGTTTCCGTTCTACATTCAGGACGCACCGCAAGGATTGAAGTACGCCGGACTCGGGGCTTGGCTTGTCCTGGAGGAAGTTCGGGATGTTTTCGAAAGGACTGACTGGGGCAAAGGATCCCGATCGAGAATGCTGAAGCAAAACCTATGCGTAACTGGGAAGAGAACTTCTTCATCAGCTAACACTGTATCACCTACAGGGCTAGAAGCCTCAGCGCTGAGCATTTTATGGGTTGCTTTGAACAAGGCCATTGCTTCGGAAACCACAGTCCTTGAAGGTATCGCGGAGGTTTCAGAATTTCAACTGTTTTTTCTGTTCTGGTGTTACAGGCTGTGTTGGGAAGTCGACGGCCCACGGAGATGCAATGTGCCTTTGCAGAAACATATCGGATTCGCATACACATTCAATTGCAGCGGAGAGAGCAAGATGTTTCCGAAATATGAGTGCGACTATTTTATTTAAAATAGACATTAAATACAAAAATAAAGACTGGTGGATGCTGTTTTTTTTTTAGTTTCGCTCTTATCCTGCTTCGCTTCTTTTAATAGGTGACAGTCACGGGCTGCACAATTGCTTAATGGCGCAATTTTGGTGTTTTGTAAACATTCTCTTGATTTTTTTAAATTGTCGTTTGAGTGCCCATTCGTAAAAAAAAAAGCGTATTAAAGGGGTCATGAAACGATTTTCCTGCTTCTTCCTCCTTAGCTTTAATCCTCAACTCAAATGCGAATTCTGAAGTCACGTCGTCGTGACATTCTTCGGCACCGGTGCGATGACTCCTAGCTTCCACCGTGCTTTTTATGCACACCATAGAACTTGTCATTCCCCAGTGACGATAAGTTCCATCAGGGCACTCATTGACCACGAAAAGCGTTTCCTGTAATTTCAGATAAAGCTTCAGATAACTGGAAACCATGGATTTAAGCCACAATATGGCCAAGTGTAGTTACTCTAAAGCGTAGCTTATTTAGTGCCACTACTCATTGCCATGCGGCATTCGCAGTACGGATCTCGCGGTGACTCGTGTTCGAATTTGTGTGCAGAATGTCTTTTGTATGATGTTTAAGCAGTGTGACCCCGGCTTCTCGGCCGCTGGAGTTTCGTATTTCAACAGGGGCTTTCACGAAGAAAAATGGGTCATGGTTTCCGAGATTTTTGCGCGCGCTGGTTGCGCTCCTCAGGACGTTGCATTCGCCGGTAAAGAATGTTAGTGTGGGGGTTGTGTGTATGTTTATGCGACCTAGAGCTTAGTCGTATCCCAGCTGTAGATGAGCAATTTAGCCAGTGCAGTACAAACGTCCTCATCTACAGCTGGGACACAAGTCGCCCGCTTTGGCAGACTAAGTAGGCTGTAGGTTCTAGGCAGACTAAGTTCTAGGCTTCTAGGCGCTTGGTGGCGCTCGCAACTAAGCCAAACTCAAAAGTAGCACAATGTTCGTCGATGCACGAGGCACGTGCAGCCCTTGGGAAGATTATGGCGGCACAGCGCAGCACTGGGCTAGATTTCAGACGCCATGAATTTCCCAGAAGTGGCGCGCGGCACGTGCCTCGAGCACTTCTACAACAATGAATGGCGCCACTTTTCCCAGGATAGAGGGGTTTTAAGCCAAACTAAGGCCCCTAGCCAAACCAGAGCCGTTTATTGGGAGTTTGGCCATACATTGGTTTGAATAGGAGAGCATCTCGGGGCCAACCACAGGCCTCGAAACAGCCCCTAGCGGTGGTCGTGAGCTCTAAATATGCGACACGACTAATTTAAGTCGTTTTAGCGTCGCTCAAGTAAGAAGGTATATAACTCTTGGTGACTGAAAACTTGGCGTATTTTAAAAGGGTTTCGTCACGTCCATAATCAGCGGTAGAATAAATGAACGAGCGGCCCGAACTAAAGTTCATAGGGATGTTAGTCCGAACCAGGGCCGACTTGCTAGAAACAGCGTCTCAGCTGAGACTGGGGGATGGAAAGCACTGAAAAAGCCAGCGCACCAGCCGTCTGAGACCGTCTCAACCCGGGCCGAGCAAACCATGTCTCAAGACGCTCGCGCGCCCCACCCTTTGCACTGTTTTAGTAATAATAATAATAATAATAATAATAATAATAATAATAATAATAATAATAATAATAATAATAATAATAATAATAATAATAATAATAATAATAATAATAATAATAATAATAATAATAATAATAATAATAATAATAATCTTTTTATTCACACAACGCTTTCGGTATGTCAAATGACGTGTCCGTCCAAGCCGACAATGGCTTAATAAAGCTTGGACTTGGGTTTGGGCTAGTTGGTTGTACATTGATAGACGTGCTGCGCTGCGAAGTTAAACGCGTGACCAAAAATTGAAAGGAAAAGGATGATTTACATTGAGATGAGGAGAAACACGACGAACACGAATGGGCGCAGACTAACAACTGTTTATTCTTTTCTTTTTCTCCTTTCAGTGCACGAGTTTCCCCATGCGTGAGTTTGGAAAAGAACGATAGCTATGAAATAATGATAAATGTCTTCGTAAAGATGTGTGAACTTGCGATTGTTGGGGTGTTTTTTCCTCTCAATGTAAATCATCCTTTTCCTTTCAATTTTTGGTCACGCGTTTAACTTCGCAGCGCAGCACGTCTATCAACGACAATGGCTTGTAGGGCTGGACCCAGCGAATTCGCATAGGTGAAAAAAAGAACACAAATAAACAAACACTCAAACATGGCTTCGGCTAACCAGCTTCCCAAGTCAAATCCAAAAAAAAAAAAAACAAGTATGCATAAGCGAGAACAAAATGAAGAACGCACATAGAAGCAAACACCCGATCATAAGCTTCAAGTCACCAGCCTCCCAATTCAAGTCAAAACGACAACAGCACAATAATTAGCTTTCCCAAGCATATTGTCGAAGCCACTTCTTCAACTCTCCTTTGCCAGTAACACTGAAAATGTCTTCAGGAAGGGTATTAAAAATATCTGAGACGTAAAACAACCGCATTCGTTTTCCATATCTAGTGACACATCTTTGTACTTCATACATAGGAGACGTTCTGAGGAGGCGCGATTGTGTATGAAGCGTTTTAAAACTTTCAGTCCAAAAGTGGCGTAGCACAACAGTTTCAGTATACAAACTACGTAATCTTGACATCTGCAAATCTCTAAAAAAATCCTCACTGGATGAAAAACTTGAGTTGTACGCTACACTTCGCAAAATTCCTTTCAAAATGCTGTCAATTTTAGAGTGCCAAGATGTTGTGCAATGGGCATGTAGCGTCACCCCATATCGCAGTACACTGTACGCAAGAGCATGGACAATCGTTTTTCTAACCTTAAAAGGAACAAACACCCTCAAATTATACAACATACATGCAACTCTCCTTAGCACACAACACACATGAGCAGTTTGTTTGTTCCACGACATATCATATTCAAAAATCAGACCCATATATCTTGTATAGTCCACCCAGGGAACAGGCTTACAACAACAAGGTTTACAACCAGAACTGTGTAGAAGAAAAGGGGCATTAGAAAATCCAGGTTTCAGGGGATTACGGAAACAGACGAGTTTAGTTTTTAATGGGTTAACTCTAATACGGTTGGCCGCATACCAGTCCATAACATTAAACACATTTAACTGTAGAGCGTGAACCGCCTTTTCTAAATTGATATGTCGTGAAACAAGCAAGGTGTCGTCGGCATACTGAAAAATAGTACATCCAGAAATAACAGATTCTAGGTCATTTACGTAAACATTGAAAAGTAATGGGGATAGCACCTACCCCTGAGGGACGCCGGTTTCGAGAAACTGCGTTGAGCTATTACCTTAATCTATAGAAACCACCTGGGCCCTACCTTCTAACAGATTTGTCAAGAGCGAGTGAAAAGGTCCACGGAAACCGAACCTCCAAAGCTTCTTCAATAAAATCTCGTGATTTACCGTATCGAAGGCCTTGCTGACGTCTAAAAAAACAGCACAAGAAAACATATTGCCCTCAAAAGCGGAGTAAATGTTGTCAGCTACATCCTCTAAAGTGAATGTATAATAATAATAATAATAATAATAATAATAATAATAATAATAAAGTTTATTGCTCCTCTTTGAGACTAGTCAAAATTAATGCAGGTTCGTCAAAGCCATCGAGGGCTTGTGAGACAGAACCTAAGTTGAAGTGACATCGAGTGAAGTACTGTTATGAACAGAAAAGTTAAGCATCGCAGTAGCATCAAGAAAAGTATCAGAAAAAAAACTGGAGCATCGCATTGGTATCAAGTGAAAAATGAACATAAAAAGCTTGAGCGTCGCAGTAACAGTAAGTGTACAAATGAAAAAGAATGTCAGCTTTGTCACAGTCTTGAGAAAAGTTCGTAAAGTTTCAGAGGTTGGTCATGCGACACAGAATGTCAAATGTTTTACATACGAACAGTACATACTCTGGAGCACAAATCAGTGTGATCAATTAGCTCTAGTATATACATATCTATCAGTCTTCGGTCCTTTTAAATCACAATAACTTCACAAAGTCAGAAAAAAGTAAAAAGTAACCAAAACAATGTGCACCATAAATAAAAATTTGAAAAAAATGTTGCAAAAAAAAAAGCAGGGATGTTTGGTCTTTTAAACATGACGAAAAACCGCAACCAAAAAAAAAAACAAAAAAAAAACACAGGCCTTTTAAGGGGTTTTATTTAAGGAAGTATAATGACGTAGAACTTTCCTTAGTTTCTTTTTTGAAGTCAGGTCTTCAAAGTTGGATGGTAACGAGTTAAAAGTTTGAGGAACATAGTAACATCGCATGTGTTTGCCATAACGTGTATAAGAGGTGGGAACAGAAAACCGAGTGTCTAGTCGTAGTTCACGGGATATTGGACGGGGTGTTTTAAATTCGTCATTCCAGTAGTGGGTGAGCACGATCGTTTCAAACAAGAGAGACTGAAAATTAGGCATGAAGAGGGCTTGAAAATGATCGGGACAAGATGTCATGGGTTTGTAAAGTACATGACGCAGGATTCCTTTTAAGATACTGTTGACGTTTTTGTGCCATAACCCGGAGCAGTTGCCAAAAACTGTTATGCCATAGCGGAGTATGCTATATGCTAACGAGTTAGCTGTAAGTTTTTGGATATGAAATGGCAGGAAGGGCTTGATGTTGTATAATAAGCAGGAAACACTCCTTAATTTGGAGCATAGTTTTATGAAATGTGAGTTCCACGAAAGGTCTGAGTCAAAGAGAATACCTAAGTATTTTACGGTGTTCGAATAAGGAATGGGAGCACAGTGGCAGGCGCCGCATCGTGATGTGTGGAGCAGAAGAGGAATGTCTAAAACGATAGTCTTAAGTGGATTGTGAAAACAAACTAATTTTGTTTTTGAGACGTTTATGTCGATTAGATTTTTGCCAAACCAGTCCATTAATTCGATGGAGCATTTCTGTAGCATTTTCATCGCTATGGGAAAAGAAAGGTGACTCGTTAGCAGAAGAGTGTCATCAGCATATTGATAGATGGTGCAGTTTGAGATGGAGGTATGCATGTCGTTGACGTATATATTAAAGAGCAGAGGGGATAAAATCGAGCCCTGTGGCACACCTGCTTTTAGGGAAATTTTGTTGCTACATCTTCCATCTATTGAAACCATTTGTGTTCGATCTTGTAGAAAATTTTTTAACAGGGCTAAGAAAGGCCCTCGGAAACCAACAGCTGAGAGCTTTTGTATTAAAATGGAATGGTTTACAGTGTCGAACGCCTTGGAGACGTCGAGAAAACATGCGCATGTAAACAGGTTAGATTCGAAACCTAAATTTATGTTGTCTGAGAAAGCTTCGAGAAGATGTTGAGTACCACGTCCCGGGATAAATCCGTACTGGGTGGGACATATTATGTTGTATTTATCCACAAAGGACGCCATCGTTATATAAATAAATTTTTCTAATATTTTAACCAAACATGGCAGAATAGATATTGGCCTATAGTTTTCTATCCGGTCTCGTTGTCCTCCTTTGAAAAGAGGTTTAACAATGGCGGTTTTGAGTTCGATAGGAATTGAACCAGTTAGGATTATTTTGTTGAAGAGAGCAAGAAGTGCGTATTTTATATAGTTAAAATTTCTACGAAGATCGCTGAGGCGCATCCCATCGTATCCTGGGGACTTGTTCGGTTTCAGACTAAACGTTATTGTCTCAAGGTCGGAAAGGGTCATTTGTGGAAGAAATGCCGACGCTATATTTAAGTTAGGGAGATGCGAAGCTGATGAGTCATTTTCTCGGGCTTTGCCTGAAAATGTTGCGAAAACATTGTTGAATGCACGAGCCGTAGCCAGTGGATCAGGTCCAAAAGAAGCATAGAATGCATTCCCTTGTAGTCGTCTGGAAGGAATTTCCCGTAATTCATTTATCAATGACCACGATTTCGCAGGATTGTTTCGAGCTTCTAGTATTTGTTTATGAAAGTAAAGACGCTTTGCTGAACGAATCAGGGCGCTTACTCTGTTGCGAATAGTTCTGAACTCACGTAGAAAGTTCGAGCTCTGTGGTGATCTACGGCATTTTTTCCAAGCAATTTCTTTAAGCTTTATGGCAGATAGTATATCCTTATTTAACCACGGTAGGTTTGCTTTTCTTTGTTTTATGAAGATAACCTTTTTTGAGTTCTCATAGAACTGCCTAAATAGCTGAACAAACGAGGGGTATATGTCCAAGTGTGTTTGTGTGAAAGCCTGCCAGTCGTAAGTGGATATATATTTGTCAAGTTTTTGATGGTCAGTAATTTCAACTTGACGCACTTTATTTTGCATTATTTTTGATGTAACGCCAGGAAATTTTATGTGGCATGCCACGAAGTAATGGTCCGATAGTTTTTGAGTTATGACTGCTGCTGTTGCATTTGATAATGGCGACCTTAGATTAATGTGATCTATCGAGGAGGTAACCAAATTGCCTCTGAACAGTTCCTCCCTTGTAGGACCAAAAATAGACGGCTCGATGCCATGATCTGACAGGAGAGTAAGATATTCGCACACAAGTGGCTTCGAAGACTTCAGTAAATTGATGTTAAAATCTCCTACAAGACAAAGGGACGCTTTATCTGGCAAAGCTGACAGACACTCTCGAAGCTCGGCTAAAAATTCGAAAACTTTTTCCGAGGGGGGACGATAAAAAGCCAGCAAGCATAGATCGGAGACTGGTGTAAGTATGCGCAGTGCTATTGCTTCAGATGACCGAAACGCTACTTGTATATCCGAAAAAATTAGGTCTTGTTTTAAAAAAAACTGCGATTCCACCGCCGCGTCTCTTGTCGCGAGTGTGAAAAATGCTTTTGAATCCGGGCAAGGAAAATTGGTCTGTACTTTCATTAGAAATATTAATTTCTGTTAGAACAAGTGCGTCAGTTATTGGGAGGACAGAGTTAATAGCCAATTGGAATTCGTTCCAGTGCTTCCGGAGGCTACGGATATTAACATGAAATAAAGTGAAATAACATGCACTTGTTGTGAAGATTTCTAGGCAAGATTGAAGGTTGTTAAGCCGAAAAAAGCTAGCCATTTGTTTCTAGGCGATTAGCTCCAATGCTTCAGTATTATTGATGTGAAGTGTCGTGGATCCCTGGCTTTGTTTTGCGAAAATTTTGCCGTGTCGTACCCAGATAAACTTAAAGTACTTCTCCTTTCCTCTAGTTCGGGCCATCCAGAATAGTTTCCGGTTGGAATCTGTGAGGTTATCATTGAAATATATTCGAGGGTGAGCACCGTCACTAGGTAGGGAGCCGAGCTTCCCACGGCGTGACATCCAACGTTCTTTCAGAGCAACAGACGAGAACCTAACCATGATAGGAGGTATAGCAGCTGGTCTAGCAGGCCTAGCAGGCAGGCGATGGGCGGACATAACATGTCCAGCCTGAAAATCTTCAACTTCAATTTTCTCGGCGAGGTCTGACATGATATCTCGAATATTTTCCTGAGCTTTCAACGGAATACCATGTATCTCCATGTTGGAAAGACGATCGACTTGCTCCGTGTCGTTTTGGCATGATTTCAGCCGATGTATTTCGAGTGCCTGCTCCGCTGTAGAAGATCGCAGGGCGCTCAGTTCTAGTTGCATGGCTTTGATGGTGTGGTCTTGGGATTTCGCTGTTGTCACGAGCGAATCGTATTGAGCGGAGACAAAATTCACGGATTCTTGCAACGCAGTTAATGAGTCTTGCATAGTGTCGACCGCCTGCTTCATTGACAACAGAGCGTCGACTTTTGGGTGTAAATCATGAAGGGTGTCGACGGTGTCTTTCCAGGAGAGTAGGAGGTCTAGCTTTTTGTTTACTTTAGCTAGCTCTGAAAGAAAAGAACTAGGGTCTGATTGAGATGACGTAGTTGGAGTGGAGTCTATGTGTGACTTCGCGAGTCCTCCTCGACATTCAAGGCAACACCATTTCTCGTGTTTCGAGGCGCTCATGCCTTTAAAGGTGTTTTCAGAGACCCCCGAACATTTTTTCCCAAGGTGACTCGATCGTGCACAATCGGCACATTTCATGAAGCGGCCGTTGCTTGGTAGAGACTCAGAGCATACAAGACAAGTATCGTCTGATGACATGGTGGAATGCTGTGTAGAACGGCGTTGTTGCTGACACAGGTAGTAGTTCATAATAAGCCAAAAGACAAGATAAAGAAAAAGCTCCAGGCTCACCCGCAAAGATTAAAACTACAACTGCACGTGCAACCGGGTGCCGGGAAACACTGCCTCAGATGGTGCTGAATGGGCTTGCACGGACGATCCGGTAGAGATACTGAGTTGATGGTGCCGATTCTGACCGCAAAATAGGAGGCTTGTCGGAGAAGCTTCGCACGGCCTGGGTGAGGATTTCCAGTGGGTGTTTCGAGTCATCGGCAAAAGGCGTCTTGAGTTACCGGTGTCGTCACTCAGAGGTACAGAGATGGATGATTCAAGATGGAGGTCTTGACCGGTAGCGGGCGACGAATCATTCTTGTAACTAGGTCAATCGTCGTGTTGCACAGAGTTGGAGTTGCAATACCGTGGGCTGGGTTTCTCCAGGGATGGAACTTCGGATGAATTACGATGGAGAGAGCGATAGAAACCAATATTTACAGAAACATTCGAGCAACTCGAAAGTGGATTGCTGTGCCTGCCCACTTCGTCTATAATAATAATAATAATAATAATAATAATAATAATAATAATAATAATAATAATAATAATAATAATAATAGTAATAATAATAATAATAATAATAATAATAATAATAATAATAATAATATTAATAATAATAATAATAATAATAATTTTATTTACGCAGGATGTATTCAGAACGGCACTAGGCAGGTTCGTCGAAGCCAGCAGGGGCTTGAAGGACTGAACTTAAGTAGCAGTGGTAAATAAGGGAGTTTCGGAAAATAATAAAATAAAGCAGGAAAACATCACATAGTTTCTTCAGTTGTGAAAACTACACAAAAATGTCAGTCAGAAAGTTATTGTCAGAGTCAAGGAAAAAATATGCAATACAAATATAAGCTATTTTTCTAGTAGAAGAAAAAAAGAGGTATGGCTAAGTTCCAGTCGTATAGTATCAGAACTTGATAAACCATTAAGGGGGACTAGTCGGCTAATCGTATTAAACGCGAATAGCGCGAAGGACAGACAAGGACATGAACACCAAGACGATGTTCCGGGCAAACGATCTCATGATGCCAATCGAGCAGCACCAAGCAAGCGCATCGTCATGAACCGATAGTCGTCTTTGTACGTTTGCTACAACCGTCTAAACAAATCAAGCACAGAAAAAAAAAGCGCAGCATCCACAGCGCATTTATTGTGCGTAATTTCTTTAGTCGGTTATAGGAAACACACAAAGTGATATGTACATCATTTAATACTCAGGAACGGTGTTCTGCACGGCAGGTCTTTCGTCCGATGGCGTCAGGAACCCCCGCTCGAGCACACTGCTCGTGAACGTGCGCGCTCACACCCCGCGCCCGTTGCGTCATACATAACACAAAGACGACGAAAGCGGTGGTTATGCACTTTTGGCTCTGCTTGATTGACTTCATCCAATCCTTGCGTTGGCAGCGGTCGGACTTTACGTGAAATGAAGCGTGTACGGCATGCAAGTTTGCTTGCTCCTTGCGCACCTCGCGCGTTTGTTTATCCTCAAATGAGTTCGCATGCTTTTGTTCGCCGTCCCCCCCCCCCCCCCCCTTTTCCCCAGAAACTGAACAGATAACGGAGCACGCTAGGCTGCCACTTCATGGCGAGTTCCCTTTGCGTCCTTTACGTTGCTGTTTAGATTGGCGTCCTTGCGTTTTGATGCGTCGAATTGACGCATTTCGGAACACACTCTTGCCATATAGTCCTGTCTTTGTGGGGGGGGGGGGGGGGGGGGGGGGGGATCGGTGGCCGGGAGTTCGAAGAAGACGACTAGCTGCACGGCCGCGTTGTAAATGGGCTCCGTAAAGGAAATCGCAACGGCTAAGCCTAGCCGGGAATACTGTGAAATCATTTCTGCTTCTGCCCCCTCTGCACCAAGTACAACGGAGTACAAGATTTTACTGCCACCTCTTCCCAACGGTAAGCTGCTTGAAAACTCACTGATTCTTCATGGGGACCCATCAGCCCGGCCATACCGCATCGGCGATTTCGGTCCTGCTTTTAAGAAAATCATCAACCCAAACGAGCTAGCTTCGCTTGGGGCCTACCAGTACAATCAGTGTGGCTGCTCACAGTGCGTTCTGCCAAAGAAAAAGGAAGATTGCTGCAGCTCCGAGAGATCCAAGTAAAGAACAAGACATGTTTGATAATAGACGGGAGGAAGACTGCGCTGTCCATGAAGGTCCGCTGGGTTCCAACTAGCGTCCCAGATGCAAACGTAGCAAGTGCTTTTTCTACGTTTGGAAAAATAAAAAGCATCGTTCGAGACAAGTGGCACTACTCCGGCTTCGAAGAAGTAGAGACGACCACACGAATACTGTCAATTGAATTGAACGAAGGGGTGACTGCGGACAGCTTGCCGCATCAGCTCAAGATTCTGGGAACCACCGTACTTGTCTCCGTACCTGGCAGAGCACCGCAATGTCTACGATGCAGCCAAGTCGAACACGTCCGAGGCCAGTGCCGCGCTCCCAGGTGTAACGTATGCCGAAACTTCGCCCACGATCCCGAAGACTGCATTCAAACGTACGCCAACCGAACGGCTGCTTCTCTCCAGATTCCTACAGAATACTTGATGGACGCAGAAGAAACAGCACAAACAGAGGTTTCGGCAGAGGTCAGTACCGCTCACAGCACAGCCCACTTAGAGGCAGTCTCACGGACTGAGAAGTGCGAAGACAGATCGGCATCGTCACGCTATGCAACGAAGGAGACAGTGAGCAATGTTGTCATCACCAACTCGTTCAGTGCACTTGTCCCTGAAGAGCAAGCTGAAGACCAAGCTGAAGAGCCAATGAAGTCAGACGAAGAGGCGTCCGAAATGTATGAAACCAGCGACAAAGAAATGCTTGGGAAAAGAAAGGGAGAACAAATTCTGTGCACGTCAGATCCTGGCTCCACATCTCAAGGGGAGCGGGCGGAGTCAGAGAGGAGGAGGAAGAGGCGAACGAAATCGTCATCTCCCAAAGCTCCCATCAGCGAGCAGCATTCCATCCTGTCCGGCCACGATGACTTGAAGAGTGAATTAGTTGGTGTACTTTGAAATTCCTACGGCTGCACGACAAAAGGACGCTGAGTGACCTGACGGAGATAATCATGGTTTTAGGCCTACATGCGCTATGGTGGTCAAGAGTAGACATGACAGAGTGCACACTGAACCCTGAACCTGCGTGGTGACACTTTGCTAACAAATTGGACTGGACTATTTGAACTTTAGAACCAATTGAAATAGAAAAACAATCTGAGAAACACTCTAGGAAAAGGTCAAAAGGTAGCACCAAATGTTCATGCTTCGAGAAGACTATCTGTCGCCTTCGCAAGTGCCTCACTCTAAAATATTTTTTTTTTAAATCTTCGAGTGTAATACACATCCAGAGCTGAAGTTACTGCACTCTTTTACAATGTTGTAACCTTTAACTGATTTCCTTTGCAGCTGGGTCATTCAATGCAATGTCTAAATTATGGAATATTCTTTTTTTGCTCTAACATATGTATATACCTCAGTTTTTCCATTCTTCCTACTTATGTTTTTAACCTGTAAATAAACATTTACTCAAAAAAAAAAAGGGGGATCGGTGGCCGAGTGGGCTAGCGCACACCAGCTCGGAGCACATGGAGCGAAAGCTCGCGCCGCAGAACCCAGGGATCCTGGGTTCAATCCCCACCCCTGCACGTTGCGATCTGGATGAGAATCGTACCGGCGTGCGGTCGTGTATCACTACTGCGTGATGCACGTTAAAGACCCCAGGCTAGCGGTTGTACTGCACTGGCTAAATTTCTCATCTACAGCTGGGAGACTCGTCGCCCCTGTGAGGCAAACCAAGTTCTAGGCTGTATAAACATACACACAAACCAATTTTTTTTCCTGTCTTTGTGTTCATGTGCATGTCTGTCCTTCGCGTTAGTTTTTTTATGTTTCGATAACTGAGATATAGTTATAAAACCTTATACAGGGAGGGGGGGGGGGGGGGATGCGAAAAAGTGCAGCTCACGCAGCGCTGCTGTTTTCCGCCTTCGGCAATCGATAAAATGCGCAACCTGCCACGCGCTCCAGTCCCGAGACCGGAAGCAGGCAGCCATCTTCTTCGAATGAGATTTGAGTGTTGTATATTGTATATTGTTGTGTTGTTTTATATTGTATAGTGTTGTGTATATTAGTATATTGTATAGTGCTGTGATGTAGAAGAAGAAAATAAATGGTGCTATGGAGAATTTGGCAGCCTTGAAATGGCGCCGGCTTATATATTTAAATGTTCTTCCATCGGGTTCGAATGAAATGCGAACAGTGACGGAACTTGGAGCCCACTACCGGCGCAGCTTCCAAGCTTGGGTTGTACTTGGCGAGGTTCAAACACATCGGAGTAGGATTCTGCGAGGTAGTGCTGCCTACTCCGACGTGTTTGAAACTCGCCGAGCACAACCCAAGCTTGGAATCTGCGTCGGTAGTGGACTCCAAGTTCCGTCACTGTTCGCATTTCATTCGAACCCGATGGTACATAGCTATGTACTCCGGTAATCCGGCGCTTCCATTTGTTGCGAACGCAGAGCCCGCCGAACCTGGAGAACGGGAAACTTCAAGCGGTATCTCCCGTCAAAAAATTCACCGATTCGTCTGGCGAACCACGCGAAGTGATCGTCGCGCGCATAATGGTCTCTGCGGGGTTCAGTGTGGCCATCCTGAAGGGACTAGTCGTTTTCGCCTGGTATCTCTTCGGCGGACCAGCACCGGTTATGGGCTGTGAGACATGTGAGCAAAGTTTTTTTTTGTTTTTTGCGTTGGCTTTTTTTTTTTGTTTTTACAAACCAATCGGGAATTGGAATCGCGATTTAAGGTGGTCAGAAGGGGCGCCACAAACAAGAGGAATGTAAAGTCCCTAGACAAGAGTTTTCCACAAGTAGCGACCTTCTTTGAAGCGCCGACTGCGTGACGGTGCAGGTTTTAGGAAGCGAATGGTGGTGCACAGCATAGGTTTGAACTGAATGCCGCCATTTTGTTCCAGCGGAATGTGCTTTGTCATTTCTATTGCTTGTCGTTACTTGTAAAAGACGTATTAAGGAACTGTAGAGGAATGGAATGCCCAAATCATGCTGGTCAGATGTCACAACTGTGATTGCCTCCGGTGATACGTTCTTGGGTATTCTTTTTCCGTTATTATCATCGTTTAGATGACGCGATGCATAGCAGTCACTATTATTTATAGTCCCTGTCAGCTTAAGATTCGCAAGGTTTTTCGAACATCTAATCATTTCGCGGCCAATAAGATTAAAGCATTTATTAATAAGCACGCCGGAGAACCAATCACAAAAACAGATCACGACTGTAATAAGCCCCGCCCTGCGTTCCTTAAGTCGTGAATATAAATTTTTAGTGAACCAATTTTGCACATGTCACCGGTTATTTTTTATTTTTTTTTTTTGCGTTACACGACGCCGGCTAACTATATCGATACCGTTTGATCTTACACTTTCAATGACCTTAACTTTTCAGTATCCTACACTCTAAACAAAAGGGTAGTCGTAGGGTACTACATTTGGGGTAGTCAGAAGCCGTCACAGATATCGCTACCCCCCTTAGTTATACTAACGACCCCATGGGTAGTCACGCGGCACGCAATCAACAGGTAGTCACAGTGAGCACCCCCAAAAGCAACATGGCGGCTGGCAAGTGACAGTGGAGCAATACGAGTAAGGCCTAGCGAGCTGGACTGCTTTTTGCTAAAATACGATTCTCAAATGCGCACGCCCGTTCGCTGCCTTCCGTGCGCACTAAAGCACTCCAAAACGCGCCTCAAAGCACCGGCACCGCACCTATTACGAGTAGGGGCGACGATGTGAGGGTGGGCATTCGAGGGGGTTTGTCCGCGACTGCTTTCGCGCGGCCGGCTGCATTTACTTCGCGGCCAGAAAACATTCAAAGAAGGAATCATATAGCGACACACGGAATGATGTCTTTATTGAACAGAGCATCTGCTTGCTGTGCTTGCCGCAAGTGATCCGGCGTTTTCGGTTGACAGCGGCGAGGCGAAGCATCACCGATTCAAGCGGCGTCGGTTCCGATCGTTCAACGCTCCTGCTCACCTGTTAGCATTCGTTATCCACTTTCAAGTCCCTGGTAATCCTCACCGCGTCTGTTCACGCACTTGGCGCTATTCACCGCACGGGACGCCCATTCAACTGGCTATGGGACTGATCCCACTGGGACGAGAGGGGAGGCCGAGAACCGAACCCTCCGTAGGCTGCTCCGTGGAGCCGTGGAACGCCTCCATGTTTTTCTCTCAAATAAGTAGACATATAAACGCGTGACTCCTTGAACTGGGCGGCGACACGTGCCACCTAACGGACAGCGCTCAAACTAACGAAAAAAGAAATCGGCAGTCTTTGCTTTTAGCGCCTCGCCAGACATGTACCTATGTACATTTTCCACACCACACTCTACAAATACGCGACATACAGACACCACAGGATTTTATACATGAACGCGTTCACAAACAACACAAGGTACACATCGCGACACTGTTAGCGCGAACACGACAACGGCGCCTTTTCGCATTTTGTTAGAAAAGAGTATTAGTGGGCACACATTTTTACCCCTTATATAAGAGCCCTAAATGAGCTCTTTCTATAACAATAATATCTTTGATGACAACCTTTCGATTCTAAGAGAAAAACACAGAAAACTGGTGATCGCTTGTTCGTGCTAACAGCGTCGCGCTCTGTACAACATCAGGTATTGACACTCTACATTCCTATACACACGACTAGTTGACACCACCAGCTTATGTACTGCTGTATTTTCTGTGACCAATTAGGATGATGACCACTGTCACATTTTGCATAAATACGAAAAGACTGTGCAAGATTGACCCGTATATAATATTTTCCTCTACTGCCCTCAGGAAAGCGCTCGTATCTCTAATGTAATCCATTGCAAAAGTGAACTGCAGGTTATAAATAAATTTGAATAGTCGCTACACGTCACGTTTTGATCAGTTTCGTTTTCTCGCTAGCCTAAACTTCAAGTATGCGGAAGCCTGTTCAATCAATTGTATTAATTATCGAAACCAATTTCTGCAATCACAACTTTCTGAACACGCTGATGCATTTTCTTTTCTCTTTTTACATATCCAAATGACTTCAGCGGCGGTCAGTGTTGCCAGGTCTACTGATTTATCAGTAGATCTACTGATTTCGTTCCGTGTCTACAGATTCACTGAAAAAAAAGAAAATCTACTGACTTTTTTTTTAGTAAACATATTAAAATTTATTATTTGGCCCCTTCAGTTCCCAGGGTCACCCATCAAAGGAAACTCTTATTCTCCCAGAATTAAAAACGAAGCACTGGCTCGATGGCCCAGAAGCCCGTCGACGGTGACATCCGGGCCAGAGCCATATATGGGAGAGTTTGGCTAGTCTATGATCTCGCCACCGTAACGTCCCTCTCCCGAGTGAGCCAATCAGCCCGCGGCGCAGAGCGAGACGCGTGAGCGCATGCGCCTGAACTCTCGGCTGCTCCGAGCTGAGCGGAGAGGGCCGCCATTTTCATTCATTTGCGCGGCGGAATGCATGGGATCGACATCCAAATTTGAGTTCTTTACTTTTATTTGGCAGGCTCTGGAAAGAAAATGATATGTTATTCCTCGGTGGCTTAAAAAGCTAACGAATTAAGTTTCTCCGCGTTTGAACGCAAACTTTGGGCCAGACGAAAAAAAAAAAAATTAAGGCCGCAGCAGATGACGCATAGCCTCAACAGAGCTCCGCGCCAACAGCGTTGCGTCAAAAACCTTCCGCGGCCGAGTAAAGAAACATGGCAGCTTGCAGAGGATTTCCATTGGACATGCACGCGCGCACTGGCCGGAACGTCTTGTTTTGGTTTCGTTTCAATAATAGCGACAGGTGGATGTCGCACTGTCGCACTAATCTGTTGATCGCGAAAGTGGCTCAGTCTCGATTTCAAAGAATAATCCTCGAAATCGCAACACTAGTCAATGCTGATAAGAAAACAAAAAACATTCACAGTGCTATTTTACTTCGTCCTTAATAAAACAGGCAAACTTTAGTTGGGTATACGTGAATTACTTGAGAACTGGTCTTGTTATTTTTTTTCATTTTTATTTGTGTATATTACCATGGGATTTGTTACTCTAAGCCAATTCTTCGAAGCGTGGTTTAATGGAAATAGCAAAACATGGCAAAACACAGATTTTGTAGAATCCACTGATTTTTGTGCAAATCTACTGACTTTTTGGGGATCAATCTGCTGACTTTTTTTTTCTCCGTCTGGCAACACTGGGTTGAGTACAGGTTGAGTACACTGAGCACGCGTAGGTGATTCTAGCGAAGCCCGTCCGCCGGTCCTCCCCGAAGCGTTGTTTCAGTTTTCTTCTTTTCGCTACAATAGACCGATCTCACCAGCCAGTTTGTCTACGCCACCGCTGCCGTAATGCATCTAGGGACCTTTAGTCTTTCTGCACGTGCCCGAACTTCGCTGGAACACTGCGCGTGGGGAGACCGAGACGGCACGAGCCGTCTCGGTCACTGCCGCCTGCCTCTTGTGAACTAAAGTTATGGCGGCTTCAGGCATGCGCCGAACGCTTGGTGAGACCGGTCTATTGTTTCTGCTCAAGCGCGTGTCTTTCAAATATGCGTTCTACGCGCTCGCGTTCGCGCCAAGAGGACAGTGCAGAATTGCCGCTTTCGGGCCCGTGCCGTCACCTGCAATGAACGCAAAAGACGTATGCTAAATTATCTAAGCTGAACTATCCAAAACAAATAGCACTTGTATGTTTGCAAACGCCTTATTTTTGGACATTTACTTGGAATCTTTTATATAGGTAAAAGGAACGCGTGCTGGAAGGCCTGAAATCCTAGTCCTCTTCAAAGTACTCCATCTGGGATGACACAAACTTGTTTGAAGCATTTTTTATCGAGTATGCTCGATGAAATGTGCCAAATGAGCCAGTGAAGGCGAATCATATATCCCGAGACAGAACAATACTCAAATACACGGACATGATCCCAGATATTTGCGTACGTTCGTCCTGTCCGGCCTCAGTCGTGGTGTTCAATGCTTCATATTTCACTGCACTTGAAAGCAAAAAAACAAACAAAAAATGGGTATGACAGGCGTGCAAGTTCGGCGGAACCAAGGAGGCCATTTGCAACTGATCTGCACACAGAACTGACCGATCACACGTTTGATGAGAGCACGCTCTTTACTGAACCGCACAATAAAAGTCGACAAGAGTATCTCGTCCGGCGAACATTCACGTCAACTCACGCCCGTGCGTAGCTTCCTGTGCCTTTCTAGAGATTTGGTTAAATTCCTCGAGCACGACGCCAGCTGCCAGCTGTTTACTGCTGTACCTGGTAAAACCCGCGACGGAACCCAAAAGGACAACCGCGATACTTTTTATCTGCCTCGGGTTTTAGTAAATGCCTACCAAGGTTGCCTGTACTCTTTGGCAATGTGCCAGTTTAGGTGAACTGAGCCACACGCCTGTTCCGACCGGTTCAAATTTGAATGAATGGTAACCAACGTTCAAAGAAAACAAGTTTCAAATACTTTTTGAGATTTTTGAAGTGACTTTTACTATTGAACGACTGCATGCACTTGAATGTTCAATTGAAGAGTTTATAAAACGTGACAACCCATGCTTGTCATCTGCCAACAGGGTGGTAACGCTCAATGGCTCGAGCCCAGTGGGTAGTTAAGTAAGCCTGTGGGGTAGTTACAGCCGTCAAAACGCATGATGACTAGGGGGGGATGCTCACGTTTTCTTAGAGTGTATACGTATGATGTACTGAGACGGCTAAAACGTATTTAGAATTGTCCGAACCCATCGCAGTCATAGATAAATTGCAACGACTTTATTTTCGTTAGGCATGCTACCAATTGATTTTCCAATACTATGAATTTTTTTAAATTTTGACGAATTGTAATATTTCCCTGCAAAGAAATGCTTTGAATGCTGGCATGCGCCAAACTTTTATGTCATTTTTGTTTAGGTTTAGAGGGCTCTAGCATACAAATATTAGTGGATAATATAACCTGTATTTCATATACTTAAGCTTTCGACTAATTATTCGCGCCGAAATTTCTTGTTTATAGTTTGTGTGCTTTATTACTAATATAAACTTGTATCGCTTAAGACCAAAAAACTAATGAATAAATATTTGAATTGGTAATTTTGGAAAAGTTTGTGCGTTTAGTCAGCACCGCCCAGAACAATCAAAGCCTGTGAACACACTCCCTACCCCTCGCGTGGCGTCATCACACTCGAATATAGTGCCAACTCAGCAATCGGGCCCGAAGCCGAGGGCTTTTCGACGCGTTGATTGGACACGAGTTCCGGCCGAATGCTGACGCACCACCCGTGTCCAATCAGCGTCTGCGCTTAAACTCCTGAAGTCGAAATGCTGGCGCACGGGCTTTGATTATTCTTGGTGATGGTAATTCAGTGGATCTTATGCTTGCCCAGCAAAGAGGAGAGCTTGTGTCGGGCGGGCTGTATTTTTCGTGCGACTTGATCCATCGTGGAAACCACGGACGTGATTCCATACACGCGTCTTTCTCGCAGGCTGCCCGGACTTCCGGGCGCTGGGCACAATACTGAACAGACTTTCAACTGTGCATAAAATAAAATTGCAATGTTTTAGGAAAAGTTTCTTTTTTTCAAATATTAGGTCTATTAGGTTAAGAAAATTAACACTTCGGACACAAGTTGAAGCAGCATTATTCACGCGAACAAAATTGGTCCTATTCTCTTGTGTCTGTAAACAAGCCCACTATCTTTGACCATCAGCGGACCCCTGTGCTCTTTCATTTTTTTGTATTATTTCATTTTTGTTTCTGTTCTTTCGGTTAATTTTAAATTAGTAGTATTACAATCATTAATTTCGTAAAGAAACATTTTTTTTTTCATTCAACGCACGTTACAAAAGAAGTGCGAAAAAAAAAACAAAAAAACACTTGATTGGATCTCCAACAACATCACACCAGAACCCCGTAAATCGAAAGGTTTCTGTCCAACTTACGTGGTGGTGTCCTAGGAACTTATAAGCATATCTGGAGCCCTGGGCGCGATACAATGCGCCGTCCTCTTGCTATGACTCACGTCAAACACTGCATGTAAACTATAAACATGTGCATTACGTGTTTTTTTATGATGTGTTTAAGGGCTTGGATTCCCGAAGAGGCTTTGTCCCCGTACGACGGTGGTGTACTGACTGTCCGAGCGCGAACTCCGCACGCCTGATGCCGGTGTTCGTGTTCAAACAGTTTACGTGAAGAAACGAGAAATCCAAAACGTGCCCACCATCACATAAAAAAGGATTGAATTCGGAAGAAAAACAAGCTATAACCCAATAAAAAAAAAGAATACTACATTGTCCATCTCAAACCCCGCAAAACGCCGCGGAAATAAATTTTTGTGAAAACCGATTTTATCCGTAGAAACGAGATAATCAAGCATTGCTCTTTATTTTTTTATTATAGGCAAAATTGTTAGTACTGACGTTTAATAGTGCTGAAATGTTTTTTTCATGTCCATCTTTATTCGCGATGGTTTGGGCAAAATTTGGCTCTCTTACATAACACACGGATATCAATTAAACTAAGACTAGTGATTGCAACGAAGCAAAGAGAACAAGGAAAAAGCATGTCTTTTTTTTATGGTCCCTACACTTTGCTGGGACTGATGACAACCTTATGGCCACTTTGCAAATCGCGGAGGGGGGTTATAGACGGAGCAAGGCTGCAAAATGCTTTAAAAGCCCATAAATTATTCATGGCCCGGGATGTCCGCCAGGCCACCGACGGCACCGACCCCACTAGCCGTCTGCCCTCGCGCGAGCCAACGACGCAACGCATCAGGGTTCGCGCTTACGTGCGGAGGCTTCGCTCACGCGGCTTAGAACCGATCGCGCCGGGCAAGCGAAGCTGCTAAACGTACGCGGCTACCAACCAACCAACCAAGCAAGCCACCCCCGATGCCCATCGCCACGCCGGCAAACTCGGCCGTGGTCGAGCGCTCATTGAAATTTATTCAGGGCTGAGGGGTGCAACATCTGGCCCTCGGGGACCTCGGCGACTCCACGACAGAGGACCCCCCCCCCCCCCCCCCCTCCCCTCGTCCGCGTGGAAACACTGTCGCTAAGCCCATGAATCACCGCTGGGAGACGGAGGGATGGCCCCTGACTTCCCGACTCCACGCTCGCTGCGCTATACTGTGTTCCCGGGTCTACACGGTACAAATCCGTCACCGCAAAGGCGAACAGTTGGGTCTCTCGCCATGTTGGATGGGTGCTGCCGGTGGTGGCGAGATGAGGGAGGGAGGGCGGGGGAGAGACGGTGTTTTGGGGAAAAGAGGTGAAGGCAAGGGGGGAAGGGATCGGGCTGCGCTGTAAATATATCGCTTTATGCGACGCCATATATCCGCGCTATTGATTCGGGCTTTGGTTTATGGAGCGCGCGTGCTTCGGTCGGATCCACGGCTAGGTCGCAGATGTGACGGAGTGGTGACTGTGCAGAAAATAGTATGGGCTGGTGTTCGATGCTCCATAGAAGCGTGCGGGACTGGATTCAACAATTGCTAAATTAAACAGTTTTTTTTTTTTTTATCTGCGCGGTATTTGTTGCCGGCTTGCGTGGAGAACAAATAATACTCAATGTGACACTCGGAGTTTCTCTAATCTGCAGCTAAAAGCCCGAGTAAAGCTGATTTCGTGTCATGGAGATGCTGTTGTCGCTTGTATATTGCATTAAGAAGCTTGTTCCCTACCATGTCGGCTGAAGTAAACCCTTCAATATTTATAAGAAATGTTAGTTGTTGTTTTTTTTTAACTCAAAGGGCCGATGAAATGTTTTTGGTGCACATTTTGCAAACTGCACATCATTCAACGTGACACAAACAACCCCTGTCATAAGAATAAGAAGCTAGAAGATGGTTTTCCTGAATGAAAGCACAAAAATGGAGGCGGACTTTGTTGTTTTTTTTTGGTTGGAAATATTCCTGACTTTAGTGGGACGCGTGGGCGCTCCTAAACGTTGGCACACAATCGCTTTCATACAGCGAAAGCGGAAGGCTGCCCACGCACTGAATACGACCACTCCGTCATTAAAAGGGCTCGGTTCTGAATACATTTCACGCGTCGGCAGAGTTTCAGGTTCACTGTAGCTTGTAGTTTGCGCGGTGACAGGAATACGAACAGATAATATTTTCTGAAGTGCAGAACCCGATCTGAGAATTGCAATTCATGCAATCTATTTGTTTTATTTATGAGTATGAAAGCACGAAATCCTTTTGAAGAGAACCCCTTCCTCCAGTCCCAAATTTTTTTACGGCCATCCGTCCGTGCATTCTCCGCTAAACTTAGCGATGAAATTAATGTCACGTGACCTAAACGTTCAATCAGTTTACCCGCTAAATTTAGCGAGGGAAATTGATGTCACGTGGCCTTTACAACAATTTAGTTTCCCTGCTAAATTTAGCGGGGAAATATACGTGACACCGATTCACTCTCACTATCAGTCTCCTCCCCTTCTCTTTCCTCATCCCTCTCCCTTCATAAAGTGCTTCCCCACACCTCCCTTCCCCTTGCTCCCCTCCCTCTTCCCTCCCTCCTCTCCCTTCCTCTCTTACCTATTTTCTTGCAGAGCCCTCCCTCCCTGGTCATGTGGCACGCCAATTCAGATTCCCTTTTCCTCTCTCCTCTCTCCCTCCCTCTCCCAATATCTGTACTCGCGGCCATACTCTGCCCTCGCTCCCTCCCCAGTTGCCTCTTTTCCCCCTAACCTCCTGCCGGTCACGTGACACACCAAATAAGTTTCTTTAAAATTTATAATAAAGAAATATAGGTTCAATCGCTCCTCAATTTTGCATTCCATCATTATCGACTTTGAAGGCAAAGGTCGCTGGCAATTTTATTAACAACCATCCATCTCAAGAGGCGAAATCATGCAGGCGAGCTGGTGAGGAAACATCATATTCTAAACCATGAGGCACGGAGAAAGAAGATAACAACCAAGACGACACGAAATGTTATCGTCCACTGCAAACTTAGTCTACTTTTTTAAAGTAACGCGCGTGTTTCACTGAATGTGAAAACTTTCAGAAACTTCCAATATATATATATATATATATATATATATATATATATATTCATTTTTATTTTTCAGAACGAAATTAGTATTTTTTTCCAACAACGTGCCTTAACAAATCAAGCTGCTTTTTTAGAAACAAACTATTTGCGTTGTTCCCTTCACCACAGGTCGAGTGATCCTGAACAAATAACTTGAATTTGACGACGCAGTCCAGTGAGAGCTATGAAACGTTTTGGGCTAGCAGTTAGTGCGAGGCAGCACATGCTTCCTAAGAAATTATTCAACTGTGTCACCTACCGAATCCAGTAGAGGTGGCTGCACACTCTTCCAACTTGTTTTATATTTTATACGAAGAAATGTACGATTTCTTTTTGTTTACTCGGCTCTATATATTATCGTACTTATCTGATTTGAATGAAAATAATTATGGGTGTCGACACAGCAGTAATTTAACCTCCCGTGACATAGTAATACTTGCGTGTCAGCGTTGTAAGCAAGGCGATTTCGTCAGGGCTGTTTAGAACTGCTAACTCGGGGTCCTTAGGGTGAAAAACGCAGTAGTTATTGCACGAGTTTGTGTTGACATGACGCATTTACATATCTACCTGGCAGCAATGTAAACTGGGCCCATAATTCCCGAGGCTTCTGTATATTTTACTTTTTCTGAACATGTAAACTATTTAACGTTCTTTCTTAACACTCTTTAGATAGAAAATATAATAAACTTACCACGCTTTGAACAATCATGTGTTAACCTTTTGCTCTATCACAAGTGACCGAAGTCATTCATCGATTTCACAATAAAACTGTATCGGGATGTATGCCTGAAGTGCAAAGACCATTTGTTACAAAATACGCTTAAAAATAGCGCTTACGTAGAAAGTTACCAATCGATATCTCTTTGCCATGCATTCCCTAGAGCATAATAAGTGTGAATATAAGACCCCACGCAACATACACAGACGCGTTTTCCCAAGCCATGCAGGTCTTCGAGAGTTTTACAAGAACGCTACGGCATACGTCGTCATCTTATTTCACCCGCGTAAAGATGTCGAGTTGTCGAACGGAGCTATTTTGTTCAACAGCTCAGCCTCGCCAACAAAAACAGTCTCCACTTTAGATAACGCAAGTGCCCGTTCCGATGCGCCCTCGACGTACGATCCCCCATGTCCCAAGAGCCGAAGGAATATTTTTCTGTACAACTTCCATTTTTTTGCACAGCGTAACAGATGGCGATCATTAAAGCCCCATCCATAACCGGCGCTCAGTGAAAGTAGAGACATTAGCTCCGCCAACGATGACAGGTGTAACCCTAAAGAGGGGCAAAGCGTGGAGGGGAGAGGCGATGATCCGCGAAAGTTGGGAGCGCAATTTTTCAACGAAACAACCGAAGTACAAAAGTCGGGACCCAATAGTTTTAGTCACCCCGTGTCCCCCTCTCAACCCCTCCTCCCCTCTCCTCCTCCCCCAGGGGTCCCGTTCTTTTAGCCCTTCGCGAGGACTCCGGGCAACCCCATTGTACGCGAAACGAAACGTCGCCACAATGGAGAGCAGCAGCGCCCCCACTGCTCGGAGCGGCGGAAGCAAGCAAAGCCAGGTCGTTCTATGGCTTCGCAGTGGACCCTCGGCCGGATAAACGTGGGGTACGGGCGTATGAATGCGAGTCGACACTTGTTTGCGGGGGAACGGCGGAGTCAGACAGGCTCTCGAGTACGGTCCGACGGCTGTCCGACTTTGTACTGCTTTGACTTGGTTAGGTAGGGCTTTGTACGGCTTTGTCTGGGTTTGCGTTTCCGGAAGAACAATACCGAGCGAGCGTGCAACGTTTTGAGCTCGCTGCGGTTATTGAAGTTTGGCGCCAGGTTGGGCTGAAGACCGCCGAGTCTCATTAAAAAGATACTTAAAAAGAGTCAGCGTGTTGTGTTACAATTTGCTCGCGCTTGCCGTAAAGTGAATTTTAAACATTTGCGTTTTTAAATTGGCATGGTGTTTCCTGTTTAGCTTCAATCTGGTGAGTATATTAAAGTAGAACTCTGGTTCAGTTCAACAATATCTTTGCATTTTGAAGCATCAGATTTTAGTTGGAAATCTCGGGGAACTTCTTAACATCTTGTACAAAAACGAAAAAAGTACTTTTTTTTATTATAATGCAATTAAATGCAAAGGTTTATTTCGCCATTCGCGAAAAAAGTACGTTGCAGTTTGAAATGAAACCAGGTAAAATGGATTACTAAAATTCCAGTGTAACGAATTGGATCATGCTTCGGTGGGGATTTGTGTTCGCAGGCCTCCGTTAGGTCGAAAATAACTAGGCGAAGAGGAGTGAGTTAGGCGAGGAGGAGCTCGACCACCTGTGCGCACTGAGGAAGAGGAGCTCGAGCGTAGGGAAGGCTCATAAAGATCGCCACGTTTATCAGTCTGATTAGCGCTAGTATCGCTTCATTCTAGGAACGACTGTCAAGTGTACACATGGCCTGCGTTAAGCCATCTGATGAAGAGTACCGTGCGAGTATCACTAGACGTACGTGATGTTAGAACGTTTCACGTATGCAACAAAATTGCCTAGCAATATGCCATACAATTTTAACGTGAAAGGATCTTTGACTAGTTGCTCCGGATTTCGCCGTACTTCTTGAAGCCCGTTTCATATTGCGACGCGCGCAGTGTTGCATTATGGGACGTGACAGACCTGCACACCAATTCTTTCCGCGCTAAATTTGGTGGGGAAATTGAAGTCACGTGATCCGATTTCACATGACCTATACGGCAATTCAGTTTTTTGTCTAAATTAGGGGGAAAATTGACGTCACGTGACCTACACACCAATACAGTTTCCCTGCCAAATTTAACGGAGAAATTAACCTCACATAACCTGCTGTTACGTGATGCTAGAACATTTCAAGTATGCAACACAATTGCCCAGCAATTTGCCATATTTTTTTCTCGAATAATGACCGTAATAATATTTTTTTTTGTGCGTGTAGCAACTATGATTCATTAAAATTATCTCTGAAGTGGAATATACCGAAGCAGTGCCTGAAGAGCTGCACCTGGTGAATTCGTACAATTCGAAGATAATCTTCTTTACAAACAACGCCTCACACAATTGTATCGAATACACGACGCCAGTCACTAATAGCCGCTAGCATCAACGTCGCTAACCTTAACCTAATGTGTCACCAATAGACTGAAGATAAGAATAACAGAAAAACTTAAATACGAGGATGATTAAAAGTTATTCCCTCTGGTTGTAATTTTATTTTGATCAAACTTTTTCATACCCAAGCCTGTCGTGGATTATTGCATAAGCAAAGCCTTGGCTGATTAGCAAATGCTTTGTGACATCATTCACTGTCACTCCTCTAACCGACAAAATGAGTTCACAAGCACGCTCATTGTCATCATGAGTCGTCGACACGGAAGGGCATCGGCTCCTTTATGGCTGAAACGTGTGCATCCTTTATAGACCGACACGCTGTTTACAAACAAGCCCGAGTTTGCCCACATCAGGTGTGGGCACTGCGCGTGCGCAGAAACTGAATTCACGTGAAGTGAAGTAAAGCGTCTGCGCATGCGCACTGCCGTCGACAGTGCCACCGCAGCTGCGTGACGTCAAGGCCGCGTGTTGGTCTATAGAACTTGTGTATTCATTCAAACACATTTCTTTGCAACAATTTCTTCATGATACCTTGCACGTTTTTTTTTTTTTGATATTGGCACTAGACATCTTTTAAGATTACAAAAATATTGTCTTCTCCACTTGAACAAATTACACAAGGGGCAGCCATTCTTTCTTGCACCTCAGTCACAACCGAACTGACTTAACACATCCAAGCCTACACAGCAGTAACCTTGTATGAAAAGTGCCGATAAGACAGTGTGGCCAACAAACGGTGTGAGATAACCGAACTGGGAATAAGTTTTTAATTACCCTACTGTGACATGAATGCTTCGTAGCGTCTGGATTCTGGCTCCAACACCACGTATTTCTTGTTTTTTTTTTCACTTCATGAGCCAACTTAAGCAATAGAATATATATAGCATTTACACCAAGACACTCTTTTTGTGGTCACACTGTCCAGTACATAAGTGATATATATATATATATTTGCATAGGTTAAAATTTACCTAATTTAACTTTATTGTGATCATAAAGGTAAACATCAAACGGATTGTTTAATTTTCAGAGAGTGTTGAGTGAGTCACCTTTAAAATTAGACGGTTTGTGACTCCATAGCAGAGTGAAAACTTTCCACATGCAGCGTGACTGCTAACTTGGGGTCTTTACGTGCAACCTTCTAATTTTACCTTTTGATCTTTTGTGTACTAGATCAGTCATTATGGTTCTGTTAGCTCATAAAATGGAGAATAGTTAATTTTAGATTAATTTGTTCATAAAGTTAGCTGCATTAGGCTCTGGTTTCTCTCTCTTAAATAGTCAGTATGATTACGTAAAGTTGTCGCATATTGGTAAAGTTCCATCTTTTTGTTGCAGTCGTGCGTTTCATTCCTCTGGTTCTATTATGCTATTCTATTTTTTTTGCCTGGGTGTTGAGGGTTTCTCACTTGTTTTAAATAGGCAAACACTTTTTACAACCACTTTCGTCCCCCGCGTCGACCACAACAAACCAGTCACTCTGTTTTAAATCCGAGATAAAAAAAAAAGCAAAGCGCCCAATGTTGAGCGTTCACGATAGCCGTGGTTTAGCGCTAGGTTTATCAAATAGGTGATTTTGGTGCAACAGAACGAAACCGAAACTCAGCTTAGGTTTCCGGCTAAGCTACGATTTGCGCTAAGCGGTGTTGATGTAACCGGCCCTAAAAGTGCTGCCGCGGGAGTAGTTGCAATCACAGAACAAATCGCACAGTCCACTTCCCAATTAAAATTTAAAAAAAAAAACTGCAAATGGTGATGCAGATTTTGCTTTCATGATTTCGAAAATTTCGCTCTAAATTGCATTGGTTTCACTGCCACAACACGAAGACATACAACGCAGAACCACGTCAGCTGAGCGTGATACGTAAATAAAACAACCAGGAAGTCGTCGACAGCATCTTCGTTCTCTGGAGTGTACCGACACGAACGAGGAGCCCGCGAGACATCTCGTCCATGTGCATACTTCTTTGGCCGTAGCTTCAGCGGCGGCAGCGACGTCATATACGCGTTTTAACCTATCCAAGCAGCTTGTTTCTTTCTGTGCGACACTGTGAGGGCGAACACAACTTTGGAGTTTTATCGCGTTTTAGTTCGAAAGGTTACTGGCGGGCATCAAAGTTTACCACTTAGGTTTGTGCCCCAACTAAGCACTTTCTAGCAAAATAGTAGATTTTATGAGTTTTTAAATACTAGGATAAAAACAGAACACCGGCAATGCAGGTCCGCACTAACAGTGTTGCGGAGTGTAGATTTAGACCTTCCCGAGATGCGCGAGTGACCGAGCCCGTTTAGCTCAAATGTCACCGCCGTGTGAGCACACTTAGGTTAAAAGAATATAAAGCGCCGGCTTAACACTGGCATTCTTGTTAAATATTTGTACGATGCAACGCTCCATCAGTGTTACATATCTTTTTTTTTTAATTTTGTAGCTACTAAAAATAAAGCGGAATGGGTCCCAGACTGTTGAAGACGCTGCTTAGTCCTAAGGGCGGGGCGTCTTGTCACACTGTATCTTTTCTTCTTCGGTGGCCTATATACAAAAAAAAAAAAAAGGTGCCGCCACTCAAGAAAAAAAAAATAGGGAAGAAAGTAACAGCCCTCTTATTTGTCTGCGTTAACGCTATAAACACACACACGCACGCACACACAAAATACAATTGTTTGGAACGAGCCGAGCATCACACTGAAAATTCAAACTGGAGATCCCATCCACGCTTGAACGCAGCAAACGATAGCGCGACCAAAGCACTCCGCCGATTTTACCATGTTAGTACAAGTCGCCCCGACTGAAGCAAATTTAATTTTCAGAAAGCCTACCATAAAAAAATAACAATAGCTGAAAACAACGGGACGACCAAAAACACCCGAAACTCGACAACAACGTAATCGCATCACCAGAAAACGCGCTGGGAACGTGTGAACGCGTTCTTCAAACTCGACTGAAAACCGACGAAATGCGCATCGTGCATTTCCTAGGCCCGGATGTTTGTTTTTTGTTGTCTCATATTCTTCGCCTCACGAGCTAGAGGGTGGGGTGACGTTACAAAAAAAAAAAAAAAAAATCAAGCAAATATCAGAATGACAAAAAAATACTTCAGAAAGAAAAGAAAAATAAACATAAGGAAGCTTGACAAGGAAACAAACAATCGCTATATAACAATACGGGGTGGGAATAAAACACAAGCAACGAAAGCCCTTAACTCATATTCTCGAGTTCTAAGAAAGATGGAGTAGTCGTAGTGCCTTTATAAACAAACTTTTTTTTTCCTGCGATGCAACCCGAGTGCTTGTTGTTTGCGTTCGTGTTTTCGTTGTCGCAGGCCGTGTCGAGACCGCTTGACTTTGCCTCGTTAATCCGCGTCGCAGGCGGCGTCGTCAGTGTATGGTTCGAGTGTTTACTCAGAGAATGACAGCCAGCGCTCACTCGAAGTAGCGTGCACTACTGGAACTCTGTCCCAAAAGCCTAGGAAGTGTCTAAGGAAAGTATGTAAACAGCTTCGTATGCCTGTTCTTGTAGTCGTAAAAAGGAAAAGAGCGAAAGAGAAAGAAAGAGAGTGAGAAAGCGTCTTCTGAGATGTCGTCTGGCATTACGATGTAATTGCCGGTCGAGCGGTCAATTGCAGTAGATCAAATTGTGAAATACGCGTTCACGGATCATCCGTGCGATCCGTGAACCGTGAATTGACGATATGCGAATCTGCTTGGCGGTCTGGCAGCACTGTGCACGCGGCCATCTTGGTAGCGTCAAGTATCTTGAGTTTCAGTTTCTCAGCATTTCCAGGGCATGGACGCTCTGCCACTATAAGTGCGATTCGGACACTTTATTGTTGTTTTACTTCCGATCCCTCAACGCTGACAAAGAACTAGGCCGTCATGCTTTTTATTTGTGATGCGAATACGATGCGAATACACATGAATTTTTATTGTTTAGTGGTAGACTGCTCAACGCCAATACATGCGTCTAAAGGTTAGTCTTTTTTTTTAGTTGTTACTGGCGATTTTTTTTTTTTTGTGGAAAGGTTTGTGTGTTTGTAAAAGAAAGCGCGCATTGGGAAATATTTTTCAGGCGTTGCAAAGAGCTCGAATTTGTTTCAGATAGCAATGACCTCAAACACAGTTTTCGGATGTTGCGCTATTAACTAAGATTTGTTCAACCCTGACTGAATAACTGCATTAAGTTTCTCAAAACTACCCCCGAGATTCTTTGCACTCGGCTGCGACAAAAAAAAAAAGAGTAGATTGTAAAATGAAGTTGGCACCACACGTGTTGCTCCCTTTGGCGTCCGCAACGTAAGATTTTGCCGCCGCCGACATCGAAGTTTTAGCCACTACGATGAACCTACGTCGAAGGCTACGTTCGACAAAAAAGGCAGCAAAATCCCGTCTCTGTGAGTGTTTAGCAAACAGACACGTCGTCCGTGTCTGTTGTGCTTTTATTCTACATGACCGAGCTTTAAATATTCAAGAATATTACATAAACAAACTCTACTGTTTAGTTTTAGAGGTGTTCCACAAACCTCGTTTACAGACGCCTGATCAAGTGTATAGAAATTCGCTATCCAGCAATGAGATTGTTTTGTAGCCTTCCAAAGTAAGTATTTTTTTTAATATATGACATTAGACTGAGGGCTGTGCGGTGCTTTCACCGCACAGCCCTCAGCCGCACAGCCTGACTGATAAAGAATTCTACTATTTGAACAACCAATGACACTAGCAATTGAGGGGGCGGGGGTGTTTTTAGACCATATCTTTGGTGCTCTGTCAAGTGTGCCTGCTTTTATATTTTTACAATCCTGTCATCGAAATAAACAATTCAGTTGAAAGTTACGCCGCGTCCTGTCTAGTTCTTCCCTCGTTTTCAGTCCTCGTTGTTTTGGCGTATTCCACCATGGTGCTTTCAGCTTTGTTGTTGACTATTACCCCTACGCATCTTCAATTATGGTTGGTGGCGTAGATTATTAAAATTGTCATCTTTTTGCCTCGCTTAGCAGCCTTGGTGTCGTCCGCATACACTGAGCTGCTTGCGCATTAAAAAAAAAAAAAAAAAAACCGCAAGCCAACACTACAACGTACAAAAAAGAAGAAAAACAAAGTTGAGAAACAATTGGGTACAACTTCGTGAAAAGATTAGGGCCCAGTTCAATAGTTGTAAATGGCTCCACGCCTCGCGGAAATGTCCGCATGTTTCTTCGCGTCGTCAGCGATTGTTTTGTCAAAAACTGCGTCTCAAGTAACAAATAAAAATAAGAAAATTGTAACCCTGTTTACGTTTGCGTTCACGTCACGCACGAATTGAACGTATATCGTTGCCTCCGCAGCGGAACGCAGTAAACGCATCTCTGGCACGAAGCGCGGTCGCTTGTTTACATGTGGTCTTTGCCGGCCGGGTCGCTGGTTTCGTTTTCTCGCCGCTACCAAGATGGCGGACGTAGTTCTCGGCGCGCTACTAGATGGCGCTATACATTTCGGATATGGTCTATTACGATTTCTAGAAGACGCACAGAACAAGAAAATAATAACGGCTTGAAAAAATAAAAATAAAAAAGTTATGAAAACAATGCGTTTAGAATGACAATGGTGACTTCAACAGAAATCATGATGTCAACATTTTGAAGACAACGTGTCCTCCTTTTCCTTTTATTAGCGACGTTTTTCTCGGTTAAATCTTTCTCACCAATTTTCTCTCGCTATCAATCAAAATCTTCAGAATCCTCGAAATGTATATTTAATTTGTTTTCCTCCAAAGTTAAACAGCTGTTTGCTTCGTGCCATTTAAAATCTTCACTTCCTTTTGCATGGCATTTTTTTTACCTTTCTCGAACGTTCCGGGGTTGTCCCTGAGTGTGGAGCAATACATTGTTTCTCCATACATGTGCATTCGCATTTTAAAACATCAGGATAAAACCTTGGAAAAGCTAGATATAAAATAAAAACATGTCAGTTCATCTTGCAACGCGGATACCCAAGAAGAGGCTATGTTCTCAGTTTTTCATATTGATAAGTCTTCAGTTTTTATCCAGCGACGACCCGTCTTATGAAACTTAAACAGAGAGATCCATATTAAAGTTCGACCAAGACTGTTCCGGGAGAACCACGACAAAAGCGACCCGTCAAGTCGCCAAAAAGAAGAATCATACATTATTTAAAAAAAAAAACGCTCTAAAAAAATTATATACAGTTTGGTTATTATCTCCGCCTGTACGATACTTTTTCCTTCAGAGCGCTTAGGCTGAAACAAAAAATCTAAAAACATCCGAATAAGCCCGACAATAAAACAAACTTCAAGTGCAGTCGGCGGCTTGCCTCTTTCGAAAAACAAGACGAATCGGAGGTCGGAACCGCCGAAGATTAAAAACGCTACTTTCTTTTCTCTCTTTTTAGTGCAGATTTGATTCCATGTCGATTATTGTTATGGAACAAAGGATCCACTCTATCCTTTCCTCTCGCCGCTCAAGCCTTGATTAAAAACTCGAGCGGGGTCCTCCCCCGTAGACGTCCTGCTTTTTTACCGCACGCGGTGCTCTGTAACACAAGTTTTGACAACCGCGTCAGACTTCCCCGCCCGGTCTTTTCAAAGAAGTAAGCACGCCTCCGTATCCACGCCGGTGGAAAAAGTTTCAATCAGCATTAATCTCGGCGCTCCGCCGCAAAAGCCGTCAATAGAAGCGGCGATGGCAATAGTCCATTCACCCCTAAGCTGGCAGTGCGGTGGAAGCTACGTGCTCTTTTGGACACTCCACCACCTGATCACGCTCCGCCCATACACTCGTGCAGAATGCGGGTCACGTGATGAAAGGGAGACGGTGGATTGGTTCGGTGAGCGCTTAACTCTCACCGCACTGTCGGCTTAGGGGTGAACAAATGCGTGTTGTACGCCTTCTCTGAAAGCAACAAAAATGTTTTTTTTTTATTGTTTTTTACTCGGGAGTTTGGTTTGTTGTTACGCCTCTTCGTGCAGCTCTACGCGAACCTCGCGCGAAGTTGTTGGTCTTGGGCGTTGGTCGTATCTGCGCAGTGCCCTTACTTTTGTTCAGGGACTTAAGACGCACGTTCTCGCGTAAGTGTGCTCAATGCACAGCCCCCATTGCGCGGTTGTTTACTGATATGGATTTGTTAGGCAGTCTATAGCGAAAATAGAGGTTTTCTGTGCTAGTCTGGAATACTATCGACCAAGCAACGCTAGTTCAAGAATTAAAAGTTGCGATGACGGGATGGCCCGCTTAATAACGTCAGTTCACTGTCGCATATTTGATAACTCAATGAGTATATGTGTTTCGGGTACTTATAAAAGGAGATATTGAAATCTTTTATAGCTAGTTGTGGGCCCGAAATTGGCTTTTTGTTTTAGTTTTTTTTATTCGCGGTGACTCTAAATTTGGAGTTTTATGACATATCGCTTCTAGTTTCGCCCGATATTTTTGGATCTGTTTAGTTTTCCTGCTCCAATTATTGCTAATATAAAAAATACAATACGGTATGATCAAGGAAAATAAATATAAAAATGCATTCCCATTTTATTTTTTTTTCATTTCTCATTAAAATAAACTACGTTATTTCGTGCTCGAGATCCATGACCCAAGGGTATGCACGTGTATGCGCTTGGCAAAAGGACATCATTAAGGTATGTAATATTTAACGTTCTTTTTTTGTTTGCATGCGGCACGCGTGTTGATCTACCCGGTCGCTGGCAGCTCCAATACCTCGGGGCGCGGTTTATTATGTTCACTGCTCTTGCTTCTCCTATCTTTCCTATGCATTCTTATGGGCCAATGCAGCACTCCCATTGGCTTTGAAGCAATAATAGGGTTTTCGGAACTCGCGACGCCCTGCGATTCTTAATTCTTCAGTGATCATAAAGAGGCTATTTTGCTTATATCAGTGATTCTTAGCTACGAACTCGCGCAAAATAAAGTACGGTTTATTCGTAAGCGGTTACTTATTAGTGTAATACCAGGAGGAAAAGACCCCAAGATGCTGCTGGCCTTCCTTTGTTGGATGATTATTCTACTGCCTCTACAAGTTAATTCTGGCATACACATAAAAAAATTGCCAGCCCTAAAACAATTTCTTCTTACTTTCGTTGTATGCTGTTCAAAGCAGCTGCCTAATGCGCAATAGTTTTTTTTTGTCTTTCTCTACACAATTGCAGTTTTAGAAGAAAGTGGAGAGTAAATCGTTTGCTTCCTGCGCAGTAGTTTTTGTGAAGTCAGAACAACGCCGAGCTCTGATTGGCTCTGATTAAAAGTATAGTGGGTAGACCTTAATGCTAGATGCCTTGAGGCCTACCCACTATTTTTTTTTTTAATCAGCCGATAAGAACTCGGCGTTCTGACATTACTGCAACCCCTGTGCAAGAAGCAGACGAGCTTGCGCTCCGCACTGATATGAAAAACCGAAGAGCGCTCCACCGTCAACTTGCAGTCAGAAAAAGCCACCACCTGATCTGGTATTACTGGATTGTATAGAAAACCAACCGAAGGGTCGGCACAACGCTCATGCTCAATTTTGTAGCTGCATCCGGCATCGTCATCAAGAGACGATGACCGCAAAACTAAGGCTTTGCAACAAAAAGACTAGAAAGTAAAACAAACCAAGTTGGTAAACTCTTACGTGAGGTGTGTCGTTGGAGCCGCTAAAGTGTCCTTTCAGAGCAGATGAATTGAACGGACGGTACAGGTGCGAGCGCGCACCATTGAGTCCGCATGGGAGCTTCGTATTCAACCGAGTAACACCCCGGACAAAAATTCCATAGCGTTCTGGAACCAATGATGATGTATTAAGTAAAGAGCGTTTAGTTTACCTATTAAATCAATTCATTTGACACAAACTAGGACTGTCTTGTGGTAAGTGAAGACCAATTCGAAAATCGCGCGCCCAAGTTTGAAATCCAGGGAACGACGGAACTGCATGTGTATGCATGAACCGTTCCCTGTCGTTGATGTGGCTGCCTGAAAGTCTTGTGCAATGTTATTGGACACAAACTAACACCTCCTCGTGGTCACTGAAGAACACTTTTAAACTCGCGCACTCAAGTATCAAGCATGCACCTCCACCTAATTTCACTCCCGTGGTTTCACCGGCTTAACACCAACCTAGCTTTATTTGTTTAATCGCCCGAGAACCTTTCTGGCATAATTAGCGAAAACGCTTTCTTTTTATTGCTCTTATTACCAGCAGTTTTATGTTTATATTTCTACGTGCCGTCATGGTGTCACGTGACAACGTATTGTCACGCGACGTCTTAATGTGGTGTGATGTCATGAGATCGCGTGACTGACGGTGTCGCCTGACGTCATTAGGTCGCGTGGCGTCACAGTGCAACGTGACTTGACATGGTAAATGTAACGTCATAATGTTACCTGGCTTTAGAGTTGCGTCAAGCAGCGTGACGTCAGCGACGTGACGTCAGTGTGGAAACTTTTGGCGCAGTGCCGAAAATGGTCCGCATCGATATGGAGCGCGGTCGACGGCGCGAGACCCGCGGAGTGTCCCACTAACTGCTATCGCAGTAAAACAAAATTCCTCTCAATCTTTTAAATAGTACAGCGAGAAAGACACCAGTAACGCTACATGTGTTAGTTTGTTAATATGTGTGAACTTATGTCAGTATGTGTGTTTGAAGTGTGTAAAGTTTAAAGTCAGTATCTTTATATGCCACCTTCAGGCTCCAACCCCGAAGCCATGATATCCAAAAAGAAGCCAAGACCCAACAGGACCCCCGACGACTAAAAAACAAGTGTTGTGCTTGTCACCGTTGTGTCACTCTCGCAGACCTGTGAAATTACGTTTTTACTCTATTTCACCAGATTTACTTTGCTCTTGCCCAACAACAAATTTTCGAAACATTAACAGTGGCTTCCGAGAAGAAACCAACCTCAGTCGATTAATTGGTGGCACATTTTGAAAAATCTGAGTTCTCTAAATAAATGGCGATAGATTTTACGGGTAAGTGTTCATCAAATTTTTTTTTTAATTTATTAGAAACCATGATTCTTTTACAGCGAATACAAACAAAAAAACTTGCTCACTTTACTGTTATTTACATTCAACAAGCTTCGCAAAATTTGCAGAGGAGTAACGCGCATAAACGCACAAGTGTTCGCCTCCTTCACTATCGGTGCCTTTACAAAGGTTTATTAGTGTAGGCTGCCAATATTGTGCGCTGAGCTCGAACTTCCTCTTCCGCAGTGCAGAAATCAAAACATAATTATCAAAAAAGCAGGTATTTTGACGACAGCAGGTTATTAGCGAGGACGGCTGACCAATCTAAGAACCTGTAAGGGCCAATCTCGAACTTTCAAGACTCTTCGTGTCAGAGGCTTACACGAGAGCTTCTTAGAAGCGCACATCAATAAATAATAAAATACATGGTACTCTGGGGAGCAGTGTTGTTGGAACAAAAAACAAAAACACCATTAAAACGATGCGAAATCAGCCGTGTTCTCAAAGCCAATCATCGTCTCGAAGCTCAAGAGCAACTTTTCCTACGAAGGGCGAAAATCCCGACAACCAGCCAGAAGGGAGACCGTGTACCCGAAGACAGCGTGCCTGAGTGGACCGAGAAAGCCGGCAGCCAGACAGCGAGCCAAGAGTTAATCTGAGATCGAAGATGGTGGGGGGGAGCCAGCCAATTGTCTGAGCGTGGAACGCCACCGGTCCTCCTAACAACGTCGGAAGAGCGTTGGCGCGCGTTCCAAGGAGAAGCCAAGTAAGACGTTACGCCAAGAATGTCCAACTCCTCAGCTCGCTCGAAAGAACAAGTCCTGTAAGAGAGAAAAGAGCTAGGGGATCGGAAAGTGGTCCTCCTCCGCTCGACCGGAGGAGATTCCCCCAAAGCACCGGGGACCGGGAGTACACAAATGAACGCCGACGAGGATTGGGCCCACCTTTGAAATCGGAGACACGGAAGCCGATCCGAGCTAATCCGTGCGTAATTGGCACCGAGGCAAGCTCTAAAAACCACGGCGCCTCGGCGTTTCTTTGATCTCTAATTGGTCCCCAGGATTATACTAGGTCCTGCCCCCCTCCCTCCCTCTTCAACGCCATCTCGCGCAACTTTTAAACTGGCCCGGCGACGACGAGTCTCGCCCGAGTGTCGACTGCGTGCACTGAGCTTCACCTTACGACGGACCGCAGCAGACGCTATGAAGCATCGGAGCCAATCAAAGGTAAAGTGAGTGTCACGTGACCTTGTCGTTGGGAGCAGCGGGGCGCAGGTCACGTGATATTCTTGCTGTTATTAGATTGGCTGCGATGGCTCATAACGTTCGTTGCGCGGTCCATCGTAAGGTAATGTAAAGTATAAGAGCGACTTAACAGCGTTATCCGACGCTCGAAAGGACGAACGTTTTATGGGGAGCTGGGGGTAAGAGCTGTTTTTTTTAGTTTCTTGGAACTTGTGTATAGTCTTTTGGAGCTTAGGAAAGAAGCGATGCAAAGAGAAACTGTGCCGCGTACGAATTACGCATGAACACTGAAAATGGCGCTGGCCAGAATCTCTTTTCCGAAATGGTCTATGCACCAACACATGTTTACAAACAAACCGGTGTTCCCCTGTCGGCACGCTACTGGCGCCGCGCGTGCGCGATGGTGTGTGGGCAAGAAGCGCGCTATCGCCCATCATCAAGCCATTGGAATGCGATGTTGCCGGCGTCGGTGTGAGTTAATATCGTGCTCTTGTTAGCGTTGGAATTGTTGATTTATATGTCTGCCTTGTGGCGTCTGACTACTTTAGTGGTCTTTGCGAAGTTACCGAGACTCGTTACACTGCAAAGCTCCACGCGAATAATGTGATTCATTTCGCGTGGACGTATAAAGTAACATGCTGGAGGCACGCACTCAGCAGCAAGGCCATCACAATGGCCACTAATGTGAAGTCAGTGCAAGCCATAAATACTCGCAGCTATAATTCCCCATTAATGCAAATGTGTGTGCGCACGAGAAGTAGGGATATTATAATCTATCTACCGCATATAAACTAAACAAAAAACGCTGGTAATCATACGTGCGGCTCCCTCTTTTTCCCAAATGAAATTCCAGTGCTTTTTACTAATATGAGAAGCATAATCCGTAACCGCGATGACCTGTCAATAACAATTGACGCATCATCAAGCGATATTGTTGTTTTGAAAGAAACGTGCTTTCAAGTGTTGTCCGTGATGGTGAATTTTTTTACTCTAATACATGCTACAACTTTTATCGGTGTGACGGAACAAATAGGCGTGGGGGAAGTGTCCTTATCGTTGTGAATAAAGACATTGAATTGTATCACGTAAATATTGTTTCCCCATTGAAACATGTTTGCGTACGACTCCAATGTTCTTATGAACATGTTATTTTGTGCGCTTCTTACCGCCCTTCCAACGTTCTTTCGATTTTTTGCTCAGATTTGCATGATGTTTTAGATATGATTTGTTCAAGGATTCCTCTTGCACAAATATTTTTACTAGGTGATTTTAATGTTCCTCCAATCAACTGGTCTGGACTGTTTCCTGTTTCGTTTTTCAGTTCTGCGGATTACTCTGATTTTCTGAGTTTTCGTACTATTTTTCTTTTCCACAATGTGTCACTGAGCCTACTCGGATGACTGATACAACGACCAATTTGTTAGACCTTATTCTTACAACAGGCTCGAATCTGGTTTCTTCTTCTATAACTATTTTTTCTGTCATTAGCGGCCATGGTATTTTGATTTCAACCTGCTTACTACGACGTGTGTTTTTAGTAAATCTACAAAATACTTTCTAGATTATAGTAAAGCAAATTTTGATGCAATTAATAATGAGTTACCTTGCTTTCTTCACGAATATCTGCCTGCGCTTTCAGAACGTATGGTAGAGACAAAATGGAACATGTTTAAAAAAAAATAAACTATCTTATTAATTTGTTTATCTTGTGTAGGATTATTGTATCTAACCACATCTCTTCTTGGTTTAATGCAACTCTTAAACGTTTTTCTAGTAAAAAAAACGCCTTTTCCGTGCTGCGAAGTTGTGTGTCCTCACTGAGCGTTGGAAGCTTTATAACTCTGGTGCCAATGCTTAAAAAGCAGACGTCAAGGAAGCAAAACTGACTTTTTGTAATTTTACGCCAATGTTATCAAAGAGCACTAAACAATTTTGGAGTGTTGTAAACGGCCCTAAACAGATGGTTATATCCCTCCCAAATGTTGATAGTAATATCGACATTCCGAAAGCTAAATGTGCATCCGTTCTAAACGATGTCTTTGTCAAGGCTTTCACTGAAAATGATGGTTTAGTTTCTTCTATGTATCCAAATTATGCCTTCTTTCTCGTGGATCTGCTGGTTTTTTTTATTACGATGGGTTTGTAAAGGTGATCGATAATTTGAAGATTTCTTTCTCGTTTGGAGTTGGCAACATTGCCTCTAATTTGTTTAAGAATGCTAAACAGTACATATCAATTATTCTAACTAACATTTTTGAGCAATCGCCAAACCTTGGTGTCTTACCGGATGTTTAAAAAAACAGAAAAGGTGGTTCCACTTCAGAAATCAAGTAAAAAGGTTTCGTTTCACCTTCACAACATGGTTTTCGCACGCCTCTCTCATGTGAAACACAGCTTTTGTCGTTCACTACCAACCTACTTTCCATTCTTGACCGTGGGGTCCAGGCTGACTATGTATTTCTTGATTTCGCCAAAACGTTTAATAAAGTTTCTCATAAACTCTTACTTTTTAAACTTAAAAAACTTAACAGCGATGTTAATGTTTTGTCGTTGATTATATGTTTCTTATCTAATAGATCTCAGTTTGTCAATGCTAACGAGACGAATTCTTCCCTTAGTCCTGTTACCTCTAGTGTTCCAGAAGGATCCGTTTTAAAACCTCTTTGTCCCTTATTTACATAAATGACTTACCAATGAATGTATGATCCTCAATTTTTTTTGTTTTGCTGATGATTGTGTAATTTATCGTGCAATAATTTACGAATCTCATTTAACACTACTTCAATGTGACCTGTGTGCTGTATCCGAATAGTGTAACGTGTGGAAAATGACTCTTAACATAAACAAACGTAAATCCATGAGGGTTTCACGTCGGAACACGTCCGTTTCACCTAACTCAATTCCTAACACTCTGTTGCGGTCCGTGACGTCTTATAAACATTTTGGTGTTTACATTACTTCTAACATTTCATAAAAACACATACTGATCATAAAATCGCTAACGCTAACTCTATGCTCAATTATTTAAAAAGGAAATTTTTTTAGCCCCAATATTGTTAAAGTTACTTGTGTACAAAACTCTAGTTCGATCAAAAATAGAGTACGCCTCATTGATCTGGGACCCCGGACATACAGCGCTTGTGACTAACCTAGAAGTTCTGCGAAATTGCGGAGTACGTTTTATTTATTGTAACTATCATCGCACCGCCAGTGTATCATCTGTGAAAGCCTCTTTGATGTTGCCTCTCCTTTCTTTTGCGACAAAAAAATATCGCGTCTTTGTCTTTTCTACAATTTCATCACTTCAACGTTCCGCTAAGAACATTAATTATTCCTTAATCACTCATACATTTTTCACGCATCGATCATCGTTTAAAGGTTCGCATTCCTCAATGTAAAAGATCAGCATACAACGACTCCTTCATACCAAAAACGTATTCTGAGTATAACAACCTTCAAGAATCTTTATTAACTATCCCATTACTTGATTTGTTTAAAGAAACACTAAATAATCACTTTTGTTGATACTCATTGATTTGTTTGTATTTTCATCCCTGCTTTCTATGTTGTATTTTTTAGTGAATTCTTATATGCCCCACCCCACCTGTAATGCACTATGGGTACTGAGGGTATTGAAATAAATAAATAAAAACAAATAAACTAGCTACGAACATAGTTCACTCTAGGTGCGTTTAGTGCCACTCTTGCCAAGCTATCCTAACACCTGTGAAAATCACTTTCTCTACTCTGTGCAATAATCTATTTGTGTTAGCACTCAAGAAAGCCGTACCAAGTTTACAAGCTGCGAAACTTACTTGGAGGGGGGGGGGGGGGGGAGCGGTAAATATGCGTATGTAGTTGCAACATCTGAGTCGAAATGCTGTGTATCGTCTCAAGGACAACAAGTTTCCGGTGTCAAAGGCGTATTGTAAAACCTTTCCGGCAGCGCACGCAAAAGAGCAACTCTCAATGCTCGATGGGACAAATGTATTAGGTACTCAAATTATGTAGACGGGTTGAGCGTGTTGGTTATTAATTTACGATAAGGAAAGAGGGACATTTAAGACAAATGTCCCTCTTTCCTTATCGTAAATCAAATTATCCGAACCCCGGTTTTTTATGACCTGAACTCCGGCCACCACTGAGAACTCATTGGTGGCCAAAGCCGGTTGGAATAGCTTGAAAATGTTTTCCGTTGAAGTCTCAGAATAGCCGATGTCTTGCTCAGAGGCTTATATCTTCTTCAGGGTACACGATAGAACAACTCGCAACGTTTTTCTGGGCAGAATAGCGTTGACGGTGCGAACAAGATGCAAGCCCCAGCTTTGTCTCAAGACCCACTTATAAGTGCAAAACAAAAATCACGACTAACCAAATTTCCCGTCTAAATACTCCCTTTAACATATTGCGGCGTGCATGACCGAGAAGGAACGCTTCCCCGTACTTCTAAAAAATTCGAGTTTACTCATACCCCGAGTTTAAAATATAAGATGGCCAACATGACCTTGCAGAGCCAGTCTTTCCCGAGCTCACTCCGGGACATTTTAGGTTTAATATTTGAGATACCCAGCGTGGTATTGCCGACTTATTCACTTTCACAGTCTTGCTCCAGCCAGCTTTCAAGCCGACGCCGCGACGTTCGCTGCTGCTGTTTCAACGCTCTTTTTTTTTTTTTTTTCTCGCACAAGTTGATTAAACGTTCATTTTGAGTTTACGCACGTTGAGCCTTTTCCATGTGTGACAATATCAGAAAACTTTTACATCATGGGAACTTTATTTTTGTTTTAACCAGAAGAAGCTCTGTTTGCAATAATAACACCAATATAATTCTTATGTTCGAAAGTCTTGACTAGTTATACTTGAGCATACTTTATTTTCCTTACTGTACCTGAACGTAGATTAATACATATATTAACGTTTGTCCATAAAAGAAAAAACAACAACAGAAAAGTGGAATAGCTTTTTCGGAAGATGTCCAGAAGAAAGTTATATATCGAACCAAACAAAAGTATCTGTTCATAAACAAGGCACGTCTAATTTACAGATTAGTGGATCTAGCTCTAGGCATAAGGCTGTCGTTATACAATACCCTAATAATAGCATCTTTAATGGCGCGCTTCACGGCTGCGTGACACGCGCAGAACTGTTTTCTGTTCCATCCAAGGGTCTCAAACCCAACAGTATAATCTTTCGCGCGAGCAATTCAGCGTCCTGGAATCATCCAATCATTACCCCTATCCTCCGAGGGACTACATCACCAATATTGTAAACTGATCGCGGAAGTCCGGTTCTCTTTCACTGTTGCAGTCCACAGCAAGTTTGGCCAGCAACCAATTCGGCCGGTCGTTGTAGCCCGCCCAAACGAACGACCTGCGCCGCCTGCATGCCAATTAATTCCGAAGCTTCATCAGGGGGTCAGGTCGGACTCCGGGGTTCTTCATTATGCATTTAGGAGACCGTCCTGAGTCATGCTTTATGGACCACGGTCAGTCGGTGCTGTTAGGCTTCCCCTTGGAGTCATCAATAACGAGCGGGGCGCTGGAGTCGAACTCGCTCTTCTGGGGACCAGGAACGTTCTGAGTTCAGGACTTCAGGCTTTTTTCAGGTTGTGGGCTCAGTTGGTCCGGACAAAATAGCATTTCGTAGTACAAACTAGCACAATGTTTTTGTTTGTTTCTTTGTTTTTTGCTGGCATTTTTGGAGTTACGTGTTTGTCCTTTGTCCCTCTTGTTCCCCTTCTCCATGGATTATTTTCGTCATTCTTGTCCTAGCTCGCTTGCACCTTTGCATTTAATTCCATTATAACTTTATTTTAGTTTTTTTATTACCTAAATGCTTTATGTGCAGCATTGTTCATCACAAACTCAATTAGGCAAATAATCAATCAGAGGGAGCGGTTTATGATTTGCGTGGTGACTATCTGGTTGGGTTTCCGTCGTATGATTAGTGTTTGTTTTCTCTTGTAGACTGCACTGGCATAAATGATTTATTGGTGGCGTTGTGATTGAAATGATATTATCACCAAGACTGTCTTCGTTATAAGAAAATGAATGGCTAAAATTAACTTTAGAGGAGTCACGTTCAAATCCAATGCGACGGATTTTAGAGGGTTATGCCGAACAATCAAATGACACGATCGAGGTCTCGCGCAATCCAGCTTTTCAACTTTGCAGCAGACCGGTAGTGTTGACCGAGGGCGTAAATACGGGGTCACACTGCTTATACATCATGCAAAAGAGAGTCTGCATACAAATTGCAAAAACGAGTCACCGCGAGATCCGTGCTTCGAATGCCGCGTGCAATGAGTTCAAGGAGAAACTTGGCACGTGGCATTCGAACCACAGATATTGCAGTGACTTCTGTTTGCAGACTGTTTCTTGTATGATGGTCCCGGCTTAAAACCCCGCTACGTCACACACGCACACACTTCTTTTTCTACGCTTCACTGTGCATCCAAAAAAATTCTTTCCAAACGATAGGCTGCTCACCGTCAAGTCCAGTTTCCCAATCTGTTGCCTAAACGCGTCATGTTTTGTATTATGTTAAAGTATGTAAGTTCATTGAATAGTTTTCTAAGACTGCTATACTTTAAAAACAATAATTTGCGATCCTTCAGAAGGAGACATGCAACTCATTCGAGAGATTATTTGAAGCGTCCACTGACCAGTGCGGTGTGTAAGCACCAACAGTTCCTTTATATAGCACATTCATTTCAAGAACAACGCTTCAGCGTTTTACGCTATTAACTTATTACATGTAAGAAGGCCAAAACAAAATGTTTGTAAAAATGTGCCGGAACAAATAGTGTAATAATTTTGCTGACATTCAGATAGCGAGATTATTTATTTGTAATACGATTTTGGTAATTTTACTTTATTTAAATTTAGAGAGATTTCAAATGAGCAAGAAAAAAGCAGAAAGGTAAAAACTGCGAATTTCATTACAAACCGCAAACCAACTCGAAGAAATATGACACCGCTGTGTGTCCACCAATAATCATAGCAAACGACTACTTCGCAAAAGGTTTCTCTTTTAGAGGGTGACGTTCAATTAACAAAAATATATATATATTTTTTTTAAGTTTTCGGATGAGCCAAGTTGAAAGGCTTTCCACCGCAAATATCACACCGCCTTGGCTTTTGAGGTTTGCGTAATACCTGCCCCATTAAGTTCGTACGAAAGAGATATCTGTCCCTACTAATCGACGATCGTGAAGAAAAGGGGTGGAATATTTTAAGCCTTGATTTAATACATTTTCAGAATGTGTTCTGCGTCATATGACTCGTCCAGGTGACAAATATTGTATGCACTGCCTGCTAACCTAACTCAAACACCGACCAGAGCGCCTGAGGTAACCAACACACTATTAAAAAAAAATTAAAAAACGAAACAAAAACTAGAAAACCGTTTTTAAGTATGTGGGTACCGTTCTATATTTCTACTTTCTGCACATTCCTACCTTACCCTATAGAGCCCCACTGCTAACTTAGCTGGTATCTTTGTTTGGGCTTGAAATGGTCCTGAAGCCTTCTAGAAACTGCTCTGAAAGCATTCCGACAAAAAAAAAAAAAAAGCAGCGTGCGTTACGCCATTCCTTACGCGCTACCGCTTCACATTTGTATTGAACAATGTGATACATATTCTGTGCAAATTTGGCGCCACATAAAGATCGCTCAAACAGGACTTAGAAGCACTACGGAATATGTCACTATGGTATTTTAGTGTCTAGAGCGCACTCTATATAGCCTCGGACAGCTTAAAACCAAAAGCACTCTTCATTAGGTTCGCGTCTCATACTTCTTCATTCATTCTTCGGAGTTGTTGTTGGTTAATCTCGCAATTTCATTGGCTTAGGAGCTATAATGAGGTAATATGAACTCGCCCCCTCCTGCGATTTTTGAGCTGTATCGTGACTGTTTGGTGTTTCATGCAGCCTATTTGTTCTGTGCGGCATTTGATTCATCGTGGTACCATTTATCTCCTTTTGTTCACTTCGAAGGTCCCGATTTATTATACGCATTTCGTTCACTATTTTTTTTTTTCCGGCTGCTGACTCGTAGCGCATGCGCAGCTAGAATCCCGCCGGCGGGCCAGACGGCCGCCAAAGCCAGACACGCCCGAGTCGCGCTCCCAGCGTTGTCAGATGCAATTTGCTATTCCGCCAGTCTCGGCCCAAATTCGCACCCCGCCAACACCCGGGGCCGTTGGCGCGTCGTTGTCGGCTCCAATTTCTCCGAACGCGACCGAAGCGCGCCGTCGTGTGGCACCGCTATGTTCCAAGTATGGGCCTGCAGGCGCGAACGGCAGTTTAGGGAGACAAATTTGCAGCCGGCTGGAGGCCGATTGCGCAGTAGAGACCTTATCTCGTATAAACCTGCACTAAAAATATTCGGCGCTCGTGTTACGTACCCTAATACACGATGCCACGTTCATAAGAAAATTCTCTCACATTGGTGCGCGTACTTTCTCTCGTTTCAGAGGACATAAAGAAACTACCTGTGTCTTTGGTATTTCCCAAACGCGCTTAAAATACGTAACATATATTGGTCCTGTGACGTCATGACATCACTGTATCACGTGACGTCGTTGTGTTGCGTGACGTTATGTCATAATATCAGGTCATGAAGTATCCTGATGTCACTTTTTCACGTGGCGTTACGTCGTCTGACGTCACGTTGTCACACGATGCTACATCGTGTGACATAATGTCAGATGACGTTACGTGACACAAGATGTCAGTGTCACGTGATGTGATGGAGTAACGGAACGTCACACCGTCACTTGACAACATGTCGTCATTTAGGCTAAGTCCAATAGGCGGACATGAAAACGCTAAGAGCTGGCCCTAGCAAGCGAAAAGACCGCAAGGATCCGTGACTGCAAACACATAGTTACCATTCCTAGCTTTTATTTTTAATTTTTCTTGTATAGTTTTATTGCGCCAGGAGGGCGAGATAGCATCAGACGTGCGCTGCGTGGCCGGAACACACAAGTAACACGCGTGTGAATTATCGGCATGACCGACACGCGCTCGAGACCCCCTCCCGTTGCAGTTGCTCCACTGACCCTGGGGACCATGTCGCGTGTCTCACGAGGAATCCCCGTTTCCACCCTCGCCACCCGTCCCAATTTCCAACCTCTGTTCCGCTCATTTGGGACACCGAAAATCCTCCTCCTTCCTCATTCTCCTCCCCGTAACCACTCCAAAACCCCCAAGCGTCAAAATCGTACCCCTAGGACCTCCGGAAAAGCGCAACGCCACCCTGCCTCTCCACAGCGACGGCTCGCAATTCTTAACGGGATTATGCACGGCCAAGCACGTGCTCGGTAAAAGAAGGGAGGCAGGAAGGAAAGGGGGGGGGGGGGGGCGTCGGAGATTGGGGAGTTTGCCCGATAAGAGGCATAGCCTAATTTGGTTACAAGGTTGGTGGCCGCACGGGCCGCGCCCCGCTCACGGACCGATGAGAAGTCGCAGTGCCACCCGCGGTCGGGAGGAGGGGATCGGCCGTCTCCCGTTGAGGAGGGAGGGATGTGGCGTCGTAGTTGCGTTTAGCAAGTGCTGCGTTTGGGGAGGGAGGGATGGAAGGGGCCATTTCGCGAACGCCGGCAGCATGTGTCCCTATCCTCTCTTTCTGCGCCGGCCTGGTGAACATTTAGGGAAGGGTACTGCAGGAGGATCGGCGGATGGATGGTGGGCTAACGAGCCTGCGCGGCCGGCTTTCCCGCCTGCTTGGCTCCGCGTCTCGGCAGGTTTTGGTGCGCGATGAGGCAGACGAGGTGGGTCGGAGAGCGCGAGCATTCCTGCTGGTACATTCAAGGAGAGTGTTGGCTTAAACATTTTTGGATATATTTTCGACTCCAAGTTTCAGCACTGAAGAGGGCATATCAGTTGGGGAAATAGTGAATCTGCAGGTGAGCTTCTAAAAATCGTGTACTTCGAGACCGCGAGCAGCCTCTGGTCCAAACAATTTTAGAATTGACGCTGTTTTGTTTGCTGAAATTTCAAAGTGAAGACATTTAGGGTTGGTGTACTATTGCCAGAAAGCGCGAAATAAGTAAAAGGCCGGTATGGTCGAAAATTAACAGAATGGGAAGGCCAGAATATTTATCTGCCAAAGCGAGAATGGCTGATTCGCCTTTAGTAACTCAAGGGCCTTAAAATGTCTTCTCTAGGAAATATCTTGTTCTGTAATTTTCAAATAAATTTTAATATATTTACTTGTTTTGATAAAAAGAAGACAGTCATTCTGTTGTTTTTCTTTTTTATAAAATAAAATGATTCAAACTATTTTTTGCGACCGTCGAATATTTTTTTACTTATCGAGATTAAGGAACGGGGCAACTTCTTCGCAGCTAGATTTATTCTTATTTTCATTATTGTTCAAACGATAAAATTTTTTTGGCTGTATTAGTTCGTGTCCTTCAAGAGCCTTGCAACTTCAAAGTTTGAGAACTAAATAAAGCACTCAGCTGCTCCAAAAATGAATGCGCTGTTTGAGATACATCGCGGTGCCCCAAGGCGACAAATATTCTGTCAACTGTGAAATTGCATTTGCTGCCCATGAATAATCAGGATGCTCTTAAACAACTTTTTTTTTGGCAACTAACGTCTTGTGTTTCATTATTACGTGCACTTCTTGTTTTACCACATCAGTATCGATGTCACTTGCAAAATACATTCACTCTTGTAGCACCATCTGTGACAACTCTCTGCTTCTCTATGGCTCGGGGGCTTTCAACAATCCTTGAGTGGTTCGTTGTTCCCAGGACTGTATTTTTTTTCTATTAATCCGGATTATTAGAAACTCCGTTTGGGAATTTTCATCCGATACTGCATACTTGCTTGGGGCAAAAGGAATGTTCTCTAGCTGGCAGAGACTCCAGGAGATTATATACATATGCACATATCAGACTGCATCACTCTAGTTGAAAGTTACGAACATGTGAGCGGGGAACCACATGGCGACAAGTTCCACCACTCCCCATGTGGTCATCTGACCGACCATTGGCTACGCGCTTCTTTGTATGTGTGTGTGTGTGTGTGTGTGTGCGCGCGCGTGCGCGCGCGCGTGTGTGTGTGTGTGTGGTTTGTGTTACGTCGCCAAAAATATAAAAAAAATAAATTATGCCTCTTTTTTTGAGTGTTGTCAGGGTCTTTTTAATACAGAAGCAAAGCTTTGTCACGCTAAAAACCACACCGAAAAGTTTACTAAGCGGTAATTTTCGATTAACATATGGTTTCACTTAGCAAGATGTTTGCTCTACAAAGATGGTGGTCAAACCAGCTAAAAATTAGCATAACTAGCTATAAAACACGTATTATTATACCTCGTAAACGTACCTCGTAAATGTTACCCATTTTAAAAATGCATCGTTCAACTTCCTAACAACTTCGGGGGTTTCTAGCTCACGTATGCCAATCTAATATAAACTTTATTCTGATAGTAAATTCTACCTGAATTTTTGACGGGTTATAGGGATTCAGCTATTCTATAACAAGTACTCGAATCAGAGTTTCGTTTTTTTTTGTCATTTGTTAATTAACCGTCATTTCGCCGTCATAAGCAAAAGAAAATGGTTGTAAATAAAAAAATGTAGTTTCCTAAACACATAGAAAACAATGAGGAAGTCTGAGTAGCATTCACAGCAACAGAAATAGCACGCAAAACGCTGATGGATTGAAGCACTGTGTCTGAACTTATATATTTGCTTTGCACACCCGTTAGTATTATCTCCGCGTTGAACTTACCCGTGAGCCACAACGTTGCGGTTAAGTCGGCGATTTATACAAATTCTCGCTCAAGAGCACCTGCCCGTGCAGGCGATCATAGCATCGCCTACAGTTCCCTGCTCACGCTTCGCGGAAACTTCAGGGCTTCGCGGACAGACAGACAAACATGAATAAAAAACAAACGGATGTGGGCTTCACACACCGGAAGTTCCGGGCACGGCCGCCGGAAGCAAGAGTCACGTGTCTCGAAGCGGCCTCGCGGCGGCATTTGAGGGCTTCCGTGTGAGGGTGATAAAAGTGGAGGAAAAAGCACGTTCTTTGAACAAAGGCCTGCCTACCCGCTGCTGTGCCTATTGTTGGCGGAGGAGCCGGCGTTATGACCACAAGGGTGCCGTGTAATTTGAGACCCGTACGCGGTGCTATAAATTGACCCTCTGTTCTTCAAAGATGCGGGTTCGCCCCTCGTTGGTTTGAAGGATGCAGTCTAAAATGTAATTTTATTTTTTATTCACCACTTTAATCTAAAGAATACATAGCACGTGTACGGAGTGGACGGTGCAAAGAAGTTTGGACCGTCCTAATAACCTCGTCAACATTCGAACGTAAAAGATGAAAATTTGATGTTAAAACCCAGCGAGCTATTTTATTTCTTTTTGTCGCCAACGCAGTGTTTGGCGTAAATGGTTCGCAACCACTTCACGCTTTTCGCGGTTTCCTCTAGATTTAGGAAACGCGTACTAAGTGCACAACCCAGGAAGTCAAAATCAGGCAATAACGCACAAGCTAAGTTGTGACGTCACCGGGAGTTTTGCGAGAATGTCCAGGGCCGCGCCGTGTTCTCAAATCTACAAGAACTCTCTCGAGAGTAAAGGTCCTTTACTCTGGCTACCTAAAACCTTTCAAGCATCTAGCATTACTTGCTGTTGTCACGTGACATGACCCGACGGAGTAACCCGGATCTACTCACGTAAGATTTGGGAAGAGGTCTTGGACTGACTGCTATCGGAACAGTTAACATGAATACCTTGTAAGATATTCCGCCAATGTTTTGTGAACATTTCTATTTTTATATATAAAGTTTAAAGTCAAAATTTCCAGGGAAATTTTAAAATGTTTATTTTCATCTGCAGCGACACTATAACCACGCAGATCCTTGACCCCCCCCCCCCCTTACGCCAAATTCGCAACAAAAAAAAAAGAAAGAAAGAATGTAAGGACATGCGTGAAAAGCAGACATCTGCTTTCACGTCTGCACTACCTTTCTTACGCTGGAACGACACCCACTGACCCGAAAACAGCATACTGTAAACGACTTAATTTTCGTGGGCTCAAATTTTCGGGAATCCGGCCAAAGCGGAAAATTTGAAATTAATCGCGGGTTTGAATTTTCGCGAATTGAGTGTAGCTTCCGTAGCGTTCACATATTGCCCGAATTGTTCGCGGGACGTATTTTTCACGAATCGTAGGCAGTTTGCAAAATTCGCGAAAATTAGGTCTTTGCGAAAATTTAGTCGTCTACAGTATCTGTGAGTATGTGAATGTGTGTATCTGTGACGAAGGCCTCTCCGGTGCCCGTAGAGCCGTCGTCATAGTGCTTATAAATCATACAAAACGAGTCCGCATTCGAATTCGAACGCGAGTCACCGCGAGATCCGTGCTTCGAATGCCGCTTGGCAATAAGTCGAAGAAGAAACTTTGCAAGCGGCATTCGAATCACAGATATTGCGGTTACTCCTGTTTGGAGACTGTCTTTTGTATGGCGTATGAGCAGTGTGACACCGGCTTAATGCTAATTTTGCTTTTGTTGGTGGATAAAAACACCGTGTTCATCGTATCGACTGACACGGAATATCATTGGGTGATTGAATAACGCAATGTTTCGGCCGGAGAAAAAAAAGTTTGCTTTGATTATGGACGTAAAAAAAATTAACAAACGAGACAAGGAACGACACGAACATCCCTTCGAACAAGCAACAAACATATATTTCCCAAATTGCGTACACTAGAATGAAACACAAAAAATAGGTAAAGGGACGTAGAATGAGGATAAGTGGAGGAAAAAGGAGTGCAGTGTGTAGGCAACACCACCTGGATAACAAAGATGTAGTATTGGGCTTTCTAAGTCCCCGATCGGATGCCAGCGCTGTGCACATATTGGACGCGAGGGCTGTGTAAGCTTTCGGCTGATACTTCTGTTTTTACTGAACAAACACGAGCCTTAGCCGAACGCTAAGGCAGCACTCGTGTTACGTGTATGCCCCACGTTGAGCTCCTGTCGATGGTGGAAAAAAAAGGGAGTCAGTTTTCTTGGAGTAATTGTATACGGAGCTTGCGGAGCAGAGTATATCGCAATGGTCAGATGTTTGACGCCAAGTATCGCGGGGAAACAAACGTCACTCTTGCGGGAGACGTGGCGTGCACGACGACATGAGTCGTCGATTTCAGTATGAACCACATGAGAGCGATTATTGCAAGTGACGCGACAGGACCCGCTGTCGCTCGGTCGGCCGAGGTCACACGCAAGCGTCCCACATCGCGATTAAAAAAGTAACGACAAAACGCTGGCGCGCGCGCGCAGCGGTGAAATTTCGAAACGTTTCGTTCTATTGGCTCTCACCCGAGCCACTCCCGGGTGACGCGTGAAAAGGGGCGATATTTTCTGGAGATCTAGAAGGAGCGACGCGACGGGCGATAGCGACGGCTGACGGCAAATCTCGTCGCTCGTCGCCGTCACTTGGTCTGTCGCCCGCCAAATCGCTTACATCGCTTACTCTATCGCGCATACGTCCTTGGACGCGCGCATGTGCCGACGTGCGTCTCTCGACTCGCTCGAAAGTGGTTGTACGCCCGCATAGTCGTCGTTTTGTACTGAAATATTGAGGTGGGCTAGTTGGTATAACATATTGAAATTATAAAGCGCAAGGAACAGACACGGACATGAAGTAGACAGGACAGCGTTATTCGTTTTGATTGCTTGCTCGCGACCGCTTTGAAGCTGCGGTCGCGTTATAAAAAATAACGCACGTGCACATATCTACCGAGGCCGCACGCTAAAGAAACAGATAACTTAAAGGGGCCCTTCAAGGACCTTTTACTGTTTTTTATTTAATTTGCACCGAACCTGAGCGCACTGAACGCAGTAACTTAATAAAACTTTTTTTTTCTCGAATTTCGCTTTATTTTAAAAGTTATGGGCAAATTAAAATTACAAAAACAAGCAAAAAATAACCTCCTTTATGACGTCCTTGGTTGCTTGAGTGGCCGTGAACAAGAGGAGGGGTAGTGAGCTCAGCGAGCGGTCACGGCTGCCGCACTCTGTGTCGACGGCTCAAGAGGGCACCACTAAAGCATGTTCTGACTAGGCTGTATGAAGCGGGCAGCCAGGGCGACTCGCATTGCATTTGCTGCGTGATTAAACACTAATTCGGCATGACACTTCCTTGGCCACAAACGACAGCAAACATGGGGTAAAGATCAGTTCAGAACGGGCGCCCCTTCGCGCTGCCATACCACCAAAAGGCCAAAACGCAAGCCAAAACGGCTCGCCGAAGGCTTTGGGAACACTCGGAACCGGTCGGATCCTCCAGTCCATACGACCGCACCACCGCCGCGTACGTCCGGGACCTTTCTACGTTCGCCGCTCGTTGATGCCTGATCCTGCTACACCTTTCTAGTATGCGCCGCCTTTTCGACCGCTCGGTGGCGGGTATGTTGACGGGTCATTTCTTGTTTCCGTACTTTATAAACTGCATTTGTTTCTTTTCTGATCTAAAATAGTAAACAAAAACTACTTTTATAAATAACTGCAACGGTTCATGCCACTTGTATTTTGTATTCCGACTAAAAAGAAGCTTTTAGCGGCTCTGACCAGTAGTAAGCCCAGGATCAAATACGTCACATATCGCGCGCTTTTGGCACCGCGGGTCGCCCCCGTAGGTAAAGGAGGTTTCCGCGTCGTCCGGTTAAAATATGACGCACTGATATTTAGTTACTCTCTCCGTGACCGCTGGCTTGCCCGAATCCCAGGGGACGTAGAAACCGCAAAAAAGGTAGACGCTTAAATATGATTGCAGGGCCCCTTTAACCCAAGTTTGGCAGTTCTAGGAGCCTAACTTGATTCTAATAAGATTTTGCTCCTAGTCGTTATTTAGTGCAAAATCACTCTTCTTTGGCTTTTCTGTGGTTTGTCTGTGCTCCTTCACATATTTGCCAAGTGCCAAACATGAGCGAAACATGCCACGTATCAGGAGAACAACCACCGGTAAAGCCTAACTCTACCACTTTAATGAAAATTCAGACCCAAAGTTGCCAAGTGAAAACTGAATACCCAGCAGTGAACTCTAAGTCTGGCATTTCCTTTGGGAACTGAGGCCCGGAGAAGCCAAGGGGCAAGCGAGCAACCAAGCAGTGAATCCTAACTTCCACACTTGCAAGGCAATGTAGGGCCAGAATACCCAAAATTTGACCAAGGGATATTAAGTTTGTTTATCACATTAGATTTATTTTTGTTTTTGGAGGGGGGGGGGTGGTTTAGAGGCCCTACATTGCCAGCCACAAACCTAATTTTGGCCCAAAAAGCTGCGCCACTTGAGTGAGTAGCACGCGCGATATCCGGATCCAGGTTCAAAAGGCTTCCTCCTAGTCATACTTCAGTGCAAGATATACATTGCTCTAGCGCAAAGCAGAACATATATTCTGCCCCAAACCCAGTGCTCCATAAAGCCAATTCCCCATAAGCTCGTTCATCAATTTTGATGCATGTGATCCCTTCCCCGTCAAGAGGTGGTAGCGACGAAAGAAAAAGGAAGGCGATAGTGATTCGCTGTTTAGCTATTCTAAGCTAAAGTAATTCCCGGCAACATGGGGTTTATATTACCTTGGGAGTTACGAACACCTCCCAGAAACTTGTTATCAGGGAGGTGTTCATGTAGTGAAGCAGAAGGTGGGCCAACAACCGTTTCAAAGACGTCATCTAAAAAATTCATGGGCTCGTAATGACGGCCATTATTTTATTGATGTTTATTCTGCACTCGCAGAGGTTGCTTTCCTCGATTGCAGGGTACTTAAATTTTGGATGGGTGCAACAATAAATCCGGAACTGTAATTGTCGAGTCCGCTCTTCATGGAGACGGTTTACCAACCGTGTTTTCGCGCCCGCGCTGTCGCCAATTTCGACGAAGGCGGACGATGAAGTATAGAAAACGAAGTTGACAAATTTAATTCTTTTTCCCTTCTTCAGCTTTGGGCTGGGTTCCCTTCAATGCCATTTTTGACTAATCAAAATATTTCTTGCTGCCCAAGAGGGACTCCTGTTCTCTTGTTTTTTTTTTATTGTTTTAGGTACCTTGACTGACACCGACACACTCATCTGTTCAATTTTTATTTGGATTAAGATACTTGCTACGATGAACACTCGTGAGGGTGACAACGCTCGCGATGAATATACTTACAAAAAAAGGTTACACAGATAGCACCCTGGTAGTTTTCTACACAACTTTGTGGATTCCAAAAGGTCTACAAAACTTCCTATTTGTTGTTGTTTTTTTATTCGTCCAACGAGAACAAACACGAACCTACAATAAACATGACGTTTTAAAAATTAAAACAATATTAGCTTTCGGTCAAGCAGATACTCGTGCGTTTAAATAACGGTGTCACTCTAAAATTTGACAACTCAGCCAATATATTTGCCGCGGTGCACTGAACGCGTTGAATTTATTCGTCGCTTCAGGGTAACTGGCTATAAGTATCCGAGGCAGTACTTGTGATGCTCTGGGGCGGGTTACCCTATTGTGAAACGCTCACGCGCATTCTCGCGATTTATTTACTTTATTGTTCTTGTCCTTTGTCTTGAATACGTTGCACCAGCACGGAAAACTGTTTCTTGATATTCGTTCTTATATAACCTACATTAACATGTGTAAACACTTATTTCCGGAGTGTGCTGACCCTCTTAATAAGATTTTTTTTTTCATTTTTATTCAATCGCAATCTATTCAGGCACCACCAAACTGCATATGCATTTTGTCATTTACATTAAACCAGTATTACCTAAAGTCACCATATATCATGAAAAAAAGCAAACGTACAAAAGAAACGTGGAGAAATCATATACCGAATTCTCCCAGGCATAAAAAAAAAAATGTTTCGATTCCCATACTTTGGGAATCCGAAGGGCCAACCCAAAATCGTCTTACCACCGAACTGCGAACACCAGTCGCTTAAGCCTCTTTCGCTCAATACCACCACCAAGTTATGAAGGCAAAACTTTTTCGACATTCACCGCACTAGCAATCCGACAGATAATCCTGTCCCGATCCCAAATCCCGTTCACCCCCGTAGAGATATTACGCGTATTGCTACTACGAGAAATTAACATCAAGGGCAGCGCTCGACCCCGTACCCCACCACCCAAGCCCGGTCCTCCCCAACGTCATCACTATCATTGTAAAGATTTCCCGAACCCGGCTGTATCAAGAGCACGCATAGTAATACCCCGCACGACCCACCCCGACTTAGGGGATCAGTCGTGGATTAAGAGATTAGCGGTCCATTCGATGAATGTTGTGTCTGAGCTGGAACTTGGTGATTCGCTCGACAGTTGGTCACCTCACTCGACAGTTGGTCGTCAGCGAACATCTACACATTCTCACTCAGGCGTCTTCGTGTAATATTGTATATTGTAGAAAAACTAAAACTAGGGTAACACTTAAGAGACTCAAATTATTATCTTGTATGACAAATTTACAACCAATTGTTTTGTTATTTATTGTATGGATGTTTCGTACAACTAGAAGTAGGCCTGCTTAAAGGGTCGTCTGGTATCTCAGCTGAAGGTGATAAATTCTGCCAGTGCAGTACGACCGCTAGCCTGGTGTTAATTTTTATCACGCAGTAGGCATGCATGAACGGGCGACGATAAAATGCTCATTCATATTTAAACGGGCCGGAGCGTTAATTAAAACCACGATCTCTGAACCCTGCAGCACGAGCTTTCGTTCTCCGTGCTCCAATTTGCTGTATGCTAACACTGAAAGAAACCGCGTTAGAAGTGCTGTTCTCCGCATTCGGTAAACGACCAAGCGAGCCGCATGAGAAAGTTACTTGTGCACTTTTTCATTTTTTTTTTGCTTTTGATGAATAAAGAGCGGCTTGAAGTCTAAGGAATTGTTAAAACGAAGAATAAAAACAAAAGGGGCACAATTTTCAGTCCTCATGGGTTGGGCATTTATCACTATTACAGACAATGCGGAATTGCCAGCTTCTCGAACCAATAGACAGGCTTCGCCACATTTAGGGTGTCAATGTGGAGCGGCAAGCTTTACAGGACACGAAATGCAGAGTCAAATTCGTGCATTTTACAAGTAGTAGTAATGTATTTTATTTAGATAAATAAAAACGTCCTGGTTAAATAAAAAGTAAAATCTTGCTACTCCTCAATAGGTGTTGATTCCTGACAATTGTGCGATTCACATTTCTGTGCATTGTCTTTCATAAACCTAAAAACATGTTCGGCAAAAATATTTCTTTTCAATTTGTCTGCACACGCTTTCAGCCTAGCAGAGCAGATTAGACCTCTGGTGATGCTTAAAAAGCGGCCAAACATGAAAGGGTCAGATCCTTTTTAAAGCCTACGAATAAAACATTGTATGCGTGGCATCCGGTACAATGAACTGAAGAGCAGGTATTTCTTATTGTGATGGTCAAAATCAGGTGGTGTGCGAATTGAAATCAGATGTCACTGTTGATTTGGCCTCTAGTCAATGTCACCCAGGTCTAATCATTTCTCAAGGAACAATTTAAAAAAAATATTTTATCACTGTGACTTAATACCGGGCGAAAGGGAACCGGGGGGGGGGGGGGGGGCAACAACCGGCACGGGGATGGGTATTTTTTTTTAAATATTTCTATAGTGCCAATAGCCCGCACATTTTTTTTAATCTGAAGTGTTCATATTGTCTATGAAATTATACGCCAGTGTTACCTGCTTACTTCGTTTCAAACATAACATTGATTCGTGAAAGCGAGATATAGAAATGTACAAATTCCACTCGGTGCACAACGCACAACGCATCACACCATTTAAACCTTCTTGAGCGAAACTTAAAAACTCTTTCTTCAAGCTATCCGTCTCCGTAGAAACGTTTATCGCGCGCAAAGAGAAAGCAACCGAGTCCCCAATTTCGGCTTTTCCGACGGTCGACGAACGAGCCGAGAAATGAGAAACAAAAATTAAAATCCTCAACACGCTGATACGCACGCATTCACACACAGGCATGGGATATGCCCTCCTGTGCGCGTGTGAGCAAACTCTCACACACACATACATACACACACGCATACGCGCACGCGCACTCACACACACACACACACGCGCATAAACTCGAAAAGCTTAAAGCAAGTCACGCTTTATACGAAAAGCACGCCAGGCAGGAACAAAAGTAGAGTTCGGCGATCCCTCATGAATTATGCAGCACCCATGCGTGGAGGTGCTCTCTTCACACGCAGCAGCGAAAAAGATAACAACAATTACGCTTCAAAATTTTGAAGAGAGAAAATAAAATAAAAAACACTAAATTCTAAACAGACTGAAAAACAACTAAAAACGTATTTCGTTCTTTTACCCGGTTGCAATGCACAGCGCTTTGGCGGAACATTCGCGGCACTTCGGGAAAGCCAGAGACGGATACCTAAAATGGCGTAACCTTTTTCCTCGGAGTCTTTCGAAGGGAGCGCAGCCGGAGATCTTCCACATCTTCGTACGTATAAAATAAGAATGAAAACGAAACAAATGTGCGCCGTCTATCGACACGCCTCCGATGAAAAGGCCAAAGCAAAGAAGCATCTGCTGGAAAGGTTATAGGGTTCACCAATACGCAGGGTTTGGCCTGAATAATACAGTCGAATCACCCTGGCACATCGCCATCGGGTGCCCTTTAGTTTCTTCTGTGTTCAAACAAAAAATAAAATAATAAACAAAAAGGAAGTGAACTCTTCTCCGTTCCCTATGCAAAGGAAGAGCGCTTCGAATAATAAAAACCGAAACATACCTGCGCTATTTTATTTTTTATCTACATGTTCGTTTGTGTATCTTGGGGCAAGTTGGAGAGCCAGGAATAGTTTGGCACGTACACGCACGCTAGGAGGAACAGTTCGTGGCGGGCCAAAAGTCAAACTGGAAGTGAATCTGAAATGAGCAGAGCTTTCCCCCTCTCCGAGTTGAGTGCGTGAAACGGGCAGGCATGCCCACGCATCTGTACGTGTTACGTATGCGAGGGTGGGCCTGTGTGCGAATGTGTGCCCGGCGACTGTGCAAGCGTACTTCTGTAGGCGAAAGGAAATTCGAACGGCTGCCAATTTCCCAGCTAGATTACAACGGGTCGGTAGAAGCGGAAATCAAAATATGTTTGGCTTTTTTTTTCAAAGGCAAGCATACAACAAAAAGGAGCAGATTGAAGATAAAACAAGTGAGTTTCTAAGCAAGAAGGGAGAAAAACGTCTGAATGGCACACACAAAACGAATGGCGTCTGACTGATTACACAAGAGAGCAAGACCTGTTGAGGTCAAAGTCGCGACATTCGTTAATGTCTGTGTTTAACACAAAACTGTGATGATGACCTTCAATGCTTCTGTCGCCGCTTGATTTTTTCAAACGTGTTCAGAGGACGAAGCTTCCCTGTTTTTTATAGGTTTAAGTTGTCCGTCTGTCTTGTATTGTCAGCATTGAAAAAACAGCTGTTTCCAGGCGTTTTGTGTAGGTTTAAAACCATATATCGGTACCCCTTTTGTTGTTCTAAGCAACATTTCTGTTTTCAAGCGTAAAATTCAACTGTGCAATTAACAAATCGCAATAAACTAATATATTACAGCCAGAAAGCGCTCGTTCCGTAATTAACAGGTTAAATATTTAGAATCAACAGATGGTAGTTAAATGTTCAGATATGTTTTCATTATTTTTATTACTTAATACAGTTTATTCCTGGTCATTTATACGTTAAAAAAATCCTCACACAAAGAAAAGAAACGCTTCGGAATAGCAAAGACACAATAAGGAGGGCAACATCTTTCGAACAAAGATAATTTCAATAAATTCGTTCCTGGGGCAAATCACTAGAAAAGCGTATTTCGTGCTCACCTGAAAAGTAGGTCAATCGTTTCTCACATATAAATTCAAGAATTTAAGACCAATTTGGTAGGAACTACGCACAGAAACATTGAAAACATCCTCACGTGATTAGCAGGTGTTGTCGATCCTCAGTAGGAATCAAAAACCGCCAAAAGCGCACTTTTCCTCGCCAATACAAAGGACCGCCTATTTGTCCCAGTGAAAACTTGTCAGCGCGCCGATCCGTGAAGAACTTTCGCGAAAATGCATGTGTTTTTGTTTCTGGCTTCGCGTCCCTGCTAGTTGAGGTCACAACGAATCGATAAAACCAGCCAGTGGGCTAACGACTCACAGCCTAATTGCGTGAGCACCGCTTCAGTGCAGCCAGTTTGTGTATAACTTGCTTTTTTTTATTTCACGCTTCAACGAAACTCGGATGACATTCTCCCAAGTGGGCATCAGCTCCGACTATGACAGCCGTCGGAGTACAACCGTGGTGGCGCAGTCCCGCTGTTTTCCGCAAGGCGGAAAGCAGTGGGACATTTGGGGGAATCGCTGGCGTACTTTGAATTTTGTTCTGGTAGAACGCATTGAATAAATGCCTCAGATATTTATGCGCGCGAGCAGTACTGTCTTATCCTAGGTTATTTTCTATATAACTGTCATAAAACAGCTTTTGTATTTTTTACAGGACTGTGCCAATAATGTAGCACCCACATTTCTGGTAGAAACTTCTCAGTAGCAATTGACATTGTTTTAGGACATTGTTACTCCGATTCTCGTACAAATAGCGCTGGATTCTTACCTCAGTTCACAATAAATGAGGGGTCAATCATTGGTCATAAAATATGCAAACACAAATGCAGACTAAAAACAAAAGATCACGCTTTCTTAACCATGCTTGGTTGGTTTAGCTAATCATAGCACACGCACAAAACCAACGAGAGCCGCTTACTTGCACTTCTGGCGCTTCTTGATTCATCTCCTAGGCTCGTAGCATAGGTTCGCTGTGACTTGGATTGGTACGCAATACAGTCGCCACTCTAAAGCACTTCTTCGTCGGGCTACGGGGGACGAAATTCCCCCAGAAAGGTTCCCAGAAGACACCCATGGTTTAGAAGGCTATCTCCCATAAAGGAATGCGGTGTGGCAGAGCAAGCAAGTCGTGTTTCGTATTTTCAAAAACATTTCATTCTCCAATGTTTAAGTGTATACATAACGCAGGTTATTCCGCGCACCACTACAGGTGTCCAAGCAGAACTAGAAAGCGTGCATGACGTGATAAGAAGTATATGTGATTAAAAGGGGTTTTGGGAGCCGCGATTAATGAGTCGGGGGTTAAAATTTACGCGTTATAAGATTGGCCATATTTTCATTAACTACACTTTAAGCTTGTGGGTTAACACCTTTATGACCTAAATTCGACATTTATGGGTTGGGGTTTCGTTTCAATGTTTAACCTGTGAATATTTTACGTTTTTATTAAGGCACACGTTTCTTCCATCTGATACTTTATGTAGGTCAATCATCTTGCACTTTCATAACGTGCTAAAGTCAGGGGCAATAGCACGTTTGCACTTCAAAGGCATTGAAACTGTTTAACATAAGACATGATTTAGTACAGTATATAAGGTTCACATGCCACATTTAGTCACAGCGTGTTCACGCCACGATTCACTCCAGGTGCGTGCAATATATGTTACAATCAATTATAAATGAAAATGTTTATGGTTCTTACCTCATGAGGTGCGAACATGGTATTGCGTGCTTAAAACCGGGGTCACACTGCTTATACATCATGTAAAAAACAGTCGGCATACAGATTCGGACGCGAGTCAACGCGAGATCCGTGCTTCGAATGCCGCAAGGCAATACGTTCAAGGAGAGAAACTAGTCACGCGGCATTCGAACCACAGATATTGCGGTGACTCGTGTATGCAGACTGTCTTTTGTATGATGTATGAGTAGTGTGACCCAGGCTTAAAGAAATAAATTTTTGGCTGGGATAAATTATTTTAGATTGGAGAACGCATATCGTTTAGTGAGCCAAACGAAGGATGATAGAAACTGAAAAGCCTGCTTTCCGGTACGAAAATTTGAAAACATAGTGAACCATTTCTTATTTTCTTTTCTTCGAAAGCTAACCCCCTTTCCACCGTGATGCATCCGCGGTGCCCAAGGCACGTCAGCCGAACCCAGCTCACGCATTGGACACGAGAACTACGTCACGCGGACGTATGCGCTCGTCAACAATGAATCCGTCGATGAATATTTGGATTCGCGTTTGTGTCCAATGAGTGCCGTGACGGCACTTATCATCGCCTGCGAATGCCAAATTCCATGGTATGCTTAAAAAGCACGGTGGAAGCGTGGAGTCATCCCATCCGGTCCGCTGGCACGTCACAAACACGTGGTTTCTCATTTCGCTTTTGAGCAGTGGATTATAGCTAAGAAGGAATAAGTTGAAAAATAATTTCATGATCCCTTTAAAAAAATAATCTTGAAGAGAGGTCACATGAATGTAGAACTTGACCCTACCAGGCTCGCGCGCGCTCGTGCCTTGTTTGTTTATAGCCATAATAGCACTAATGCCGGTCAAAAAGCCAATAAGCAAAGCGACATAATATCAGTATAAAACTTCAAGCTTGCTAGTATTGTTAGTAAAAAAAAAAAAGAAAACATGCTGAAAATTTAAAAGCCAAAACCTTCCTTTTTAAGTTTTTTAGTTTATTTTTACTTATCAACCACTGTTTTTGCAGTAAAAGTGCAGGTCTTCTTCTTTTTTTTTTTCTGAAAACATTTGACAGGTTGAAATTATTGCAGTTTATGAGTGTACGAGCGGACAAAAATAGGGAACAAAAGACGATAAGACAACTAAACGATGATATGTGTTTCATTATTGAATCAGCATGTAGTATTGATAAAACGCCTGCCCTATACCAAAACCTATTATAACTTTTCGCTATCTGGATTATAAAACTGAAAATCGTATTGCATTCTATCTGGATTTCAGGTTTTCCGACATTATTCATTTATCTGCAATCTAAGTTTCAGGTTTAGAGATAGAATCCAATAAGATTTTCATTTCCATAATCCAGATAGCGAGAGGTTATATAAGGCTTTGGGGTAGGGTAGTCAAACAAAACATAAGTTAAAAGGTCATATATATATATATGTATCTACTTCGCAAGACAATAAGTACAATATCATCGTACTCATAGTAGATATTTTGTATTCAACCGTGCTGTTGAAATTAAGTGAAATCAGGCTGTTTTTGAAGTGGGAAGGCTGCGTCAGATTAGCGCTAACTTTGCCAGTATCAGTTTTGAGATAAATTTAATATAGTGTTGCGCCAGTGGTGCATTATCTTTTATTATAACTGAATTCCTCCCCCCCCCCCTCCCCCATTTTATGAATTTTTGATTCAATTCCCTCCTTATCTCTTTTCAGTTTCAAAGAGCATGATACCGGCGTGCGTGCGTGTAACTACTACTACCTGACGCACGTTAAAGAGCCCAGATTAGCTGTCTCACTATTGAGTTTAAAAGGCTCAAATGCGGGAATACACCTGATGGTCCTTGAGGTGGGCTAATTTTTCGCTATTTAAACATTTACACAACCAAAAGTACTCGACTCGTCCAAATATTACTAAAAAATCTGCATGGAGAGGTCAGGTTTATAAGGTTCCGTGCCTGTGTAAAACGCGCTGTTGACGTGCATGGTTCAAGTCTACTTCAAAGCCTCGGGGCGGCCTAAGTTTAGCTAAATTCACTGACAACTTTGCGAATTCTGAGCATTTAATTATCGCTTTAGAGTAAATAAAACTGCGGCATTTGCAGATAAGAGCACCAAGGAACTAATCATGTAGAGTGTAAGAAACTTAGCTTCTTCGCGACTTCATGTTCTTACCCACGAAAAAACATGATTCGTCGCTATGAGCGTTGGAAACCATCTCGTTAAAAATCCTAACATCTCGACCACTTGGTGACCACCGGGAAGATGTGCCTAAAAGCATCGAATACATTCACCATTTTTTAGTACTTCCAAGAGTAAACACTTCGTTGTTGTTGTATTTTTTTTTTGTTTTTTTTCCGGGAACACGATTTTAATCTTTATGGGCAAGGTGCGGTACCTTGGCACAGAGCCGTATGTATAGAGAGTTTGGCCATTCATTGGGAAATATAGGACACAAATGAGGAGACGCCATTCGCCGAAAGCTAGCTGGGCGTGTTCCAGGGCGTCTTAACAAAATCGAATGCGGCCAACCAGAAGCCGGAAATAATACCCTGGCGGTGGTCGCGAGAAACAAACTTAATAAGTGCATCAGAGTAACTCTCGGTGATTGAAAATATGGTGCACGTGATGTTTCAATCACGGTCATTCAAAATCATGGTAGAAAAGTACGACTAGCGCAACGATCTACATAATCCGTACGCCAGGCGCCGACGGCCAGGAATCTGCCATCCGAGCGGTCACACTCTGTCCGAACAAAACAGAGTTGAGCGGCACATTCGTTTCTTACATCTTTCTGTGTGATCATTATCTAAACCTCACATGCACCCTATTTTCAACCATGAAGGGTTACTAAATTTAACTCTTACGTCCTTATTAAAACTATATACCTATGAATAAAACTGTTTCTCGCTACCACCGCTAGGAGATTCTTTTCGGCTTCTTGTTGAACATGAGAGCATGTCAAGCCCTCTTTCAGCGTCTGGTGCACGCCCTGGCTAAGCCCGCGCCTTTCATTGAACAAACTCTCTCTATACACGGTTCTGCCTTGGCGATACTCATCACGCGCATAACCTCTTGTTCTGAAATGGGAATAAGTAACCATAATCACAAGACCTGCAATGGTACCTTATTTGTGTGAAACGTGGTCGTATACCGTTGCCATGCAACTGAGAACCTAAGACCTGAAATAGAACACCGTACCCGCTGCGCAGACGAGCAGCTTTTGAGCTTAAGATTGCCAAACTAGACCGATTAGAAAAGTGCAGGCTTGCTTAAACGACACCGTGAATCCTCCAAACAAATAATAACGCACACACAAAAAAGAACCGTGTCTGCTTTCACATCTATAGTCACTTACATATTAAGAAACGCAACGCGTTTCTCATTTTCTTGAATTTTAAAAATTCGGCGTGAACTAGTTGGGTGCATGATTTCAACGGCAATAAAAAGTGCAAAACAAACAGGGACACAAATGATACAACGACGCGGACGGGCGCTCTTCGTCCTTGTTGTTGTTGTTTTTTTTTTTTCGCATGTTAATACCATTGAACTTGTTTTCTTGCCGAAATTTGATTGTCTGCGGAATGTCAATGATATGCTTGGCACTCACCACGCTTTGCGTTGCTTAAGCCGTCAGTTATTATACAAAGATTTTAATATTTGATATATATCTTTATAGAAGGCCTTCTTTGTTATACTTCTGTGTTTATTTCAGCAGTGCAATTGACTGAAAGCATGAAGGCAAGAAACATTAATAGATCAAACCTAAAACCCAAAGTTAGAACTAATTACGGCATTCTAAATTTATCATATCATATCCCGGATATTCTCTGCAAACATGTTGGCATTTATTAAGTGTCCCATAAAACCTTTTCGTATTTCCTTTAAGAAAATATGTTAAGCATTATCAATTAACCTCGCAATGTGTGCTGTTTCTACTGGTTTCTGTTCGTTTCTGTATTCAATTTGTGGGTCTGCTGCCTGAGTGCTGTATTCGTGGTTGGAACCTAGTCAGGCGAATTTGAACACCTTTTGTTCCAACCGCCTTGACACTTCCGTCAATATAAAATATGTCAATCAATGAATTAATCGCTGAGACAAAAACGAAAATGAAGGTCGCACATGATTTTTTTTCTCCTCTTTATGATTATTCCAAAAGCTTTTCTTAAATCCGCAATGCAGTGTTGTTATCCGCATGGCTTTGTGCAGTATTGTTCTTGTTAAATATCTTGTAATAAATATTATAGTTAAAAAGGGACGATGTTCTTTGCTACCACTTTAAAGTTAGAACGTTACATGAAGAGCCAGCCCAATGCAAGACAAGTCTCTTCTTGTTTCTGTTTTGAATTTGTACTATTCGTCGGCGGGAAGCATTAGTTTAGATTTTTATGCATATATACGCACAAACAGAACTTAGAAGAACCCTTATTTGGACATATTCAAACCTAATACACACATACATTTTATATTTAGCCCAAGGAAAGCTCACATTTTATATGTGACGTTCCGCATATATACGGGCCACAGAACTAGTGACACGTCAAATAAGAACCGTTATGCAGGCAATTGACGAAAGTCATTGTCGAGTGTATACGTCTAATTGACAACATCAAAGACACGCTCTCAATATTGTTGTACTGGTCTCGGGAATTTCGCAGCTCTTCGACTCAGCAGAGCAGGTAAAAACGAAAACCGTGGATTTCAGACTGAACACCATAATCACGAGGACCCTGCTCTAACGCCACGTTTCCACAAAACCGTCAGAGAATCCTGAAAACTGTATACTCACTTTCAAGTTATCCGTACAAATCACTACGAATACGAAGCCTCGGATGATCGACAACGAACGGCATGTTCTCGATGATCAACGCGCCAGAAAATCCCACTACGATGCACAATAGGAAATGTCGGCGTAACTGCAAAGGCCCTCTGACACAAACCTCTCTTCGTGACTGGACATAGCAAGGCCTCTCTTCCGGACACAGTGCCCACTGCGGGAGACAGCTATCCATTCTCCCCCCTCCACCGTCCGCCACAAGATCCGGAACCGCAGTAGACCCCACCCTTTCCGTCCGTCGGGAGGGGGGAGACCAGATTTCGTCATAACCAAATTTACTTTCGCCAAATTTTCCTCGATTTCCAACAATTACGCTCAAACCGCGGGTCCGTCGCTGCCGCCGAAACGAGATAGTAGCGGCGGAGCTTCCCCTTCCTGCGTTGCTAATTTAATAAGCCAAACGAAGAAAGATAACTCTTTCCGCCTTTATCTCTCCACTCTCCTCTCCTCATCTTTTTTCTCAATGAAAGCATAGCTCGTTTCTATAAATAAAATAAAAAAAAACACTTCGAAACTATCGAGCTCTGAGGATACAGAAAAACACGGAGGACGAAAGCCAGCGAGAGCCGAAAGCGGCGGCTCATAATCTCACTAAGTGCGCTTCCCTTTGCTACACAAGATCACGCAGCTTCCCTTCGCGAGCGATCGCAACAGCGGGATAGTTAACCGCGCTGTCGCGGTATCCGTAATGAGACTTTAACGGGTCAGATTCGTGGGTGACCCCCCCTCCCCCCCCCCCCCCCCCCCAACGCGCGACATCGGAGGCATGGCGAGGAGTTCGCCAATTATTAAATTAGCCATCGGGATCCTCCAGACACGAGACACAACCAGCTGACCCCCTGCCCCCCCCCCCCCCCCTTTTCTCCCCATGAAGTGACACGGCACAGTCCGGTTTTCTGTTATGGCGATCTCGGAAGATCTTTGCCCTAAATTCCGCCTGCGAATAAGAGCCCAAATAAAGTCAAGTGGCTGACCTTCGAGAGCCTTGTTCCGAGAAAGCAGGGCCAGAAGCATGTCCCTGTTGTGGTCCGCGGTCACCATGGTCGTGGCACTCATGCTTGCAGCGAGAGGTGGCGGCGGCGGCGGTGCAGCCGCGGCGCTTGGACGTGTCGCCGGCCGATGCGCGCACTTTTTTTAATTTGGCTAAGTGCGGCGGCGGCGGCGGCGGCGGCGGCGGCAGGCGCGCGGGAGCGCGCGCGCTCTCTCTCCAATAAAAAGCCCGCCAAATGCCCGCAAAAAGGGGAGACGACGAGGGAAAATCCGCCCGTCTGCCGCTGCCCGGGAAACGCAGGGCACCGCGAGCGCGCGAGCCGACGCTCCCTTTTTTTCGCTCTCTCAGCTTGCTTTCCCTTCTTTCCCTCCCCTCGATTCGGCTTCGTCGCGAGCTCCCTTTCGGAAACCTTCCCGAATTCTCTACATTCCCTCGCGCCTGGCGGACGGGGAGAAGGGGGAAAGGAGGGTAGCGCCTTTAGGGATTCGGAGAGGAGGAGGGAGAAAAGGGGTGGAGCCTAGACGACAGAGCGGGGGCCCTTTTTTTTCTCTTCCAGATGTCGGACCAATAGGAGTGTGCGGATAGAACCATACGAGGGAGTGGTGGCGGGTTCCCGGGAAGAGTCAAAAGGGAGTAGGGAAAAGGCGAGGACGGCTGGCAGCGTGGAGGAGCGCTGGAAGAAAACGCGAGCGGCATTGACGGTGTCGAGCGGCTTGGTACTCGCGTCGTTGTCGGCGAATCTCGTCAATGGAAAGACGTTTGGTTTTGGTGAAACGTTGACGGCGACTCTCCTTCTCGCTACTTCAGTGCGATGCTCCGCGCCATTGCAGCGTCTCTTCCCGCCCATCGCGGACTGAGGTTGTTGCTTCACGACTGTATATTAAGTGCGGTTTCTGGTTGGTGGTATCGCGCTACATGCAACCCATTTATTTTTATTTCCTACTATCCAGACGTTTATTATTTTAACACCCCATAAGTGTCAATTTGTGTGTGTGTGAATTTACGAGGAGATCTCGGAGATTCTCGGTATTAAACGCCTGGAAATGCAACAATTCTAAATGATTTGTTGAGCGATCAAAGAGCGATCAATATTTCAATCTTGCCTCGCAGATTAACTTTCCGGAAAGCAACTGCATTATGTAACATATTTTGAATGCGAAAAGCTGTTTTTTTATTAATTTAGGTATGTTAGAGTACTGATCTTACTCGTTTTTATTTTTACAGATTACAAGTGCACCTGTTTCGCTCGGGTATATCTGCACGGCATATCTCGCTTGGCCTCCTTTCCTATTTTTTTAGCTGATATATAACAGATCACGAAGAAAGAAGCGCTTAAGAAATATTCACGAATGCATAAATATATTTTTTTAATGCAGGCTGCTTATAGTTCTACCGAATTCACAATCAATTAAATATTAAGAAACATGTTTCTCTAAACTGTTTTCGGCTCTATCTTATTTCCTTCCGTCTTTTAAAGTCTTCGCTTATATTCCAGTGCATTGATTTGTGCTTATGCGGTCGCATTGATTCATGCCAGTTATTTTAGGCATTTTTTGTGTCTTTTTAAAGTATAATAATACAAATATTATGCTTTCTTGTTTTGATCCATTGGACATTTCGAGTTGTCGACGCAATCATTTGCCACGCTGCAAACCGCACGCTGAATATTTATAACCTTTCACTGTTTTTGACTTCTTGCATGCGTTCATTTTCATTTTTTTAGTTGTATTTGGCAATATTTTAGCTGTACATTATTAGATGTTCAAGGGGGATGCTCACTGTATTCATCCTTTGTCAACGGACGTATATAAATTTCTGGACGTGACTTTACTTATACGGGTTTCCAGTTTGGTAAGGGAGTCAGCGGCTCCGCACACAGTTCCACTGATGGTGATGAGTCAGTGTTGATAAACGACATAACCCGAGTGAACAGGGTAACCAAAATTCTGATTGTTTCTTTAACAGCAACCTAAATGTTAGCATCATATCAGAACCTGAAACTTCACCACATTTATGAAACTTATAAAAAACCGTCCTAATAAAAAAAAAAAACATATTTGTGCGCGTCTGAATTGACATTTCCGCCGCAGCGTAGAGAACATGGAGAACCAAAACTTCAAGACCCAGTTTATACTTGGAATGTAATCAGAAAATAAAATATGAATAGAGCTATACTTACGACACTCAAAACAGAAATTTTTCTACAATACCGTGTTGTTGCTGTTGTTGTTGTTTTTTGGATTGTATTTTTAATGCGCACATACCCGTTTCGAGCCACCGGAGGTGACACTTTACAAAGATTAAATCGTTTGAACAATCCTCTGCTCTGTTCCTCTGCTGCATTCGAAGGTGTTTAATATCTGCTTCTATACGATGGCTGGTTATAACTGTCGTGTCAAACCTAGCTCGCCAACTTATATTGTTTTTCTTAATGTACAGGCTCAGCGCGGCTTTTATAAGACACTTTAATTTGAAATCAGAGAATGAAGAGCCTTAAGTATTGCACGGCGAGTCCTACAGCATAGACTTTTTAAATAGGATAGCCACGTAGTAGTGGTAAGCATACCATTAACGTTAAAGAATAGCAAGACATTCTTTAAACCACAATCGTCACTCACGCATGCTTGATCTTAACTTCTAATTGTGGCCGGCTCTTGCCAGCTTCTATGGTTACTGACACCTAAAATACTGACGGTGGGGCAAGACCTGAGTTCCTTATTTTCGCTTCTCAGCCAATGTAACTGCGGCATTATTGGATAAACGCGGCCAAAAACAATTGGCGAAGACAAAATGGGGAAGCTAATAAACTTCATATTATAAATAATTGGAAGAACATAAAACAAAAGGTTGACAGACTGCTACAGCATGAACTTAAAAGTTGCATTTATTTAATTATTTATTTATTTATTTATTCATACTGTTGGCCTACAGGCCGTTACAGGAGTTGGATATTGGTAAAACAACCATTTTTTAACGCACAATTCCACGAACAATACATTTCATGATCGTTTCAGCTCACGAATGCATTCAAAATATAGGCCAACAAAGCAAACAGGAAACACACAAAAAATAATTAGATACTATTTTGTTGGGCGAGACTTCTCAGGAGGGCTTGAAAACAATCAACGGTGTCACCTTCAAAAACATCTTTGGGCAGATTGTTCCACTCATCTATAGTTCTTGCAAAGGAGGAATATTTAAAAGGGTCGATTCGGGCTTTCATTGGCGTTATCATTTCATTATGATTTCTTCTAAGTGCTCTAGTAGAACGAGCCTTTAAATATCGTGGCGAGTCTATGTTGAGACTATTTGTTTTTTTTTTTTATCAAATAAAGCAATTTTAGTCTAGCCGATTTTCGACGCTCAGCTAGTGATTGCAAGTTGAGATGAGTAAGCATCGCACTGACAGACTGAGTCCTTCGGTGTTCGGCTGTGATAAATCTGGCAGCTCTTCTTAATACCTTTTCTAATTTTTCAAAGTTTTTTTTTTTTTTTTGTATGGGTCCCACACGGCACTTTCTTATTCTAAGACTGGGCGTACAAGTGTTAAATAAGCTGTAAGTGTTACTTCCTCTGTCGCTAATTTAAGGGTATACGCCTTAAGAACCACAATTTCCATTCTGCAGAGCTCGCAAGATTGTCGATATGAAATTTCTAATTAATATCACTCGACACGGTTACAGCCAGGTATTTGAAATTGCTGACGAACGTTAATGGTTTAACGTCAAGCTCGTAGTTATAAGCAAAAACGTTTTTAATATTGTTTGTCATCCTTAAAAATATAGTTTTTGGAGGCTAATTTGCGTTTCCGACAGCTTGGACCACTCATTTATGAAATTTAATGCTTTGTTCAAAGTGATCTGATCTTCAGAACATGGACTTCCAGAGTAAATTAGGCAGTCGTCTGCAAATAAGTGGGCAGTAACTTTAGGGCCAAGGTTGTCTGCGATGTCATTCATATAAGTTAAGAGTAATACGGGTCCCAGCACAGACCCCTGGGGAATTCTCGACGTTACTTTTAATGTACTACCTGATCTAGCGCAGTTAAGTTCGACAAATTGAGTACGGTTAGTCAGGTAAGCCGTGGTACATCTCCTTACCTTTAAATTTATGCCGGTGTCTTTTAGCTTCTGCATAAATCGTGCAAGGGGAACGCGGTCGAAAGCCTTTGAAAGGTTCAGACAGATTGCCTCCGTCTGGCCCCTTTCAACCAGCGAAGTCGTGAAATCGTGAATAGTTTCTGGAGACTGTCGAAAACCTCCGCCAGAATCTGTGCTGGCTGATATTAAAAGCTCCCAAGTTCTGAAAGTAATCAAAAAGATAAGCCGATAACACATGCTCTAGTATCTTACAGCAGACACAAGTAAGAGAAATTGGTCGGTAATTTTCAACGTTATACCTTTTGCCAGATTTATACACAGTGGTGACTCTAGCGGTTAGCCAATCGGTGGGAAGAACATGTTGATCCAAAGAGGCACGAAATATGATTGTCAGGTATCGAGACTGCTGCATAACGTTTCAAATATTCGTTAGGAAGATTGGGGGGGGGGGGGGGGCCTTCAGACTTCTTACTATCAAGGTTTAATAAAAGAGAACAAATACCTTATTGTGATGTACAGAGGCTAAAATCAATCTGAGACGTTTCCACAGAAACACTTTTCAGAGGCGGTATGTTACAATGCGGGTCAAGAAACACCGAGTGAAAAAATAATTGTATCGAGAAGCCATCTCACCATGGTCGGTAATAATTTCATTTTTCACTTGCACATATTTTAGAGAACCTCGGGATGGGGCGAGGTGACACCAAAACCTTTGCGGCGAAGTTTTCATGAACTGAGTTAGGGATTTCTGTGTGGCATCTTTCCTTTGCCTGTGTTAAATTATTTTTCAGGGTCCGTGAGAGACTGGTAACCTCGTTTTGATTTCTCGTCTTCTTTTTTCGCTTTCGTTTTATTTTCCGTTTTAGCTGAATAATTTCACGTTTTATCCAGGGGTTATGTTTACGCCCAATTTTTTTTTTCTTTTCGGGACAAAGTATTCTAGACAATAATTGAAAATACATTTAAAACAAAGCCACAAACTATTGGCATTCATCGCCCCATGCAATGTACACAAAGATATATCTAGGTAATCCGAAATGCTTACTCCGTCAGCCCTACTAAAGTCCCATACGCAGATGGGCGGTTTCCTTATATTGTGTTGCGGTAAGGTGTCTTTCATGCACAGGAACAGAAGCTTATGGTTCGATAGCCCATCCTCCACTGAAATTGAGAATTCTGATGCGTGGCTATTAACAAATACAAGATCAAGCAATGATCTACACCTCGTGCTCTCGCTCAGAATCTGTACAAGTCCATTTCAAAATGCGATATCCAGGAGAACTTCACAGCTTTTTATATCAGTTTGCCCTGTTTCCAGCTTATCCCAAATAATTTCTGGAAGGTTAAAATCCCCAGAAATAATAACGAGGCAGTCCGCTTGAATGTTATCCGTCAAATAATCTTGAATGGCCTCCAAGAAAAAAAAAAGGGTTATCCGGGGGTCTGCAGACGGCTCCAATGATGCAATAAGCTCCAAGAGAGTTTATTTTGATCCAGACACTTCTGTTATCCGGGATATCTGGCATTCGAACGAAGTCAATTAATACTTTTTTTCAGTAATATAGCAACCCCTTCGCCACGTGCCGCGCGGTCATTACGTATCATTTTATACTATGGCGGGAGCAGTTTGCTATATGTTATCTCAGCCCACAGCCAAATTTCAGTTACTATCACCACATCAGGACCGTAATGAATAAGCAAGTGTTGTAGTTCCCCTACGTTATTTACAAGACTCCGTGCGTTAACACTGATCAGCTTCAAATTTTTGTTTACGTTATTTGGTCGTCATTCAGGCGTGTCTTGTTTTGTCACTTCGGTGGCAACCTTTACTCTACAATTTCTTTCGTCGTCCCACGAATAAATTTCTTTGCCGATCACAATCTTATCGTGAACAAGCCTTACATTCACCCCCTTGGCTTTGTCACTTCTCGCGCTCTCCCAGAATTGCTTTCGTCTTCTTAAGACTTAAAGTGACCGGCGAATAATACCGATATTTTGGTTCCTTTTAATTTTTTTTTTCAGATTCTAAACACTTCGAGCTCATTGCATAGTTATAAAACTTTACATTAATTGGTCTTCCCCTGTTCGCGATCTTTTCCCCAAGTATGTGAGCTCGTTCAATTGTGCTGACCTTAACACCCATGCGGTGTTCAAGAAGATCAATCAGCACACTATTTTTTACATCTACATCAGTTTCTTCAAAGCCTTCAGGAATACCAAACACAATAAAGTTGTGGCGACGGCCTCTGTCTGCCAGATCAATTAGTTCCACCTCCTGTGACTGGATAAGGATGCTAATCTTTTTAAACACTTTCCTCGATGTCAGATATTTTCCTATCATGCAACCGTACCCTTTTCAGTGATTCATCTAAGTCGCCTAATCTGGTATTTATTGCTTCCAATTACTTTACGAAAATTGGCTTGACTTTCCTTAATTTCATTTATATCCTCAGTTATTTTCTTCTGGACCCAGGAGAAGTTGGTTGAACATTGCCTCGAAGTCAGGACCAGGATTTTTCTCGATATCACCGGCCAACAGGTGCAGGACTCATACACAACATTCCGAGCATGTTTTCAAAAACAATTTGGGGACACGGCAGAACCACGACGAATCGGTCGTCGCTACTGAAACTTTTAAAATGGGAGTATCTACTAACCTGTTCGGAAAGTAGCAACAGTTTAGGCGACATTCTCTACCAGGCCTCGCCGTTCCCACTGGAGCAGTCGTAGTTCCTCGGTCCTTTTAAAAGCTCGGCCCGGTGGATGACGGTAGAGTCGGTTGCATGCCCGTGCGTCGGCGTTCCCTGCACTCTTAGCAGCCATGCATGGTCTGCGATGGCGGTTGTGATTGCAGCTATCTTCGTGGCTTGTGTTGGGTAGACGGCGCACTACAACAGCGCCTGTTCGAAAAGCTGGAACGGTTTAGGCGACATGCTCTGCCTGGCCACGCCGTGCCCATTTTATGTTCTTCCCATAATTTGTATTATCCTTACCAGCACGCTCTCCATTCCTAGTAATAAACTTTCGCCAGTGTTCTTTAAGCTGACGGCGACTATAAACATGTTTAACGTGACATTCACAATCAATCACCTCTTTCTCGTTTTCTCTCAATTAAGCAGAATATTTAAATTTCCCGTCCATAATTCATTTGTTGTGTCTTTTGTTTTCTTTCAATTTTTTTTTATCTCCCTGTTTAGCTGTCAGTATCACTGTTGCTGTTTTTTAAGCTTCGCGTATATTGAGGTATAATATCACCCACAACAAAGCATATTTTTTTTTATCTCTGTTTAGCTGTCAACATCTCTGTTGCTGTTTTTTAAGCTTCGCGTATATTCAGGTAAAATATCACGCAGCACAACAAAGAAGTCAAGGCGCGATCTCTACACCAAAAAGCTTGAGAAGTAAGAAAAGCGAGCGTGGCCGCCCAACATGGAAAAGGCGGTCTGTGCAAATGGCCTTTTTGGGACAAGCTACGCAAGGTGCTCTCCCCCGGCCCCGGCAAAATAACAAGTGCGCTATCGTGAAGTTCAACCGGATAGCCAGAAAACGGGAGTTCTCTCACTCGCGGGGCGTGTTCGTTGACCACGTGACGTGACGAAATCATGAGGGTCAGCCGACCCGCGTTCTCAGCCCACTGCGTGGTTCCAACTTCCAGGACAGGACAGCCCGCCCGTGGCTCTTGTCTCCAGGCTGTTTAGGAGAAACAGAGGGGGATGAAGAGTATCAAAATCAGAGACAGAATAAATTATGTTGGAGTGAGAAAATCTAAAGTGTGGTACAGCGAAAAGAAGAAGGGGGAGGGAGGAGAGAGAGAGTATCAAGATTGTGTGCAGGGTGAGTTAGATTAAATTGAAGAAAAGTATGAAGTGTGGAAAAGGGTTTTCTTTCATTAAAAAAACAACAACTTTATTCGGCATTGTCTTAAATTTTAAAGTCCGTCGTTCGTCGAATCGATGTACCATTCTCCACCAAGGTACACTTCGACCTCCACACTTTACATCTGATTTTAATAAGTCATGCAATTTGCATCAAGTGACATTATGACCGCTCCTCCATATGACGGAATGTATCTACCAGAGCAAGAACGCGAATAAAAAAGGTAGGCACCAAAAGAGATGATTATAAGAAAACAGAGGAATGAAAGAAGAATCAAGGGGAAAATGGACGACCTTTGTCCGCTTGAACAGACACGTGTGATAACTCCTGAGTCCTGATTAACTGTTTGAGATTATTCTGAAGACTGGAATTATCAAGTAATGAGAAGAGTACATTTATTATTGTTTAGACATAACCTATACAATGCCTGGGAGAATAAAAGGTTATTGTCTTATAGGTTGTATGACGGGCAACACCTACGAAGCCGTCAAAGAAGTTTCTGTCATCTGCTATAGCAGAGCACACCCAGAATAAGTAATGTAGATCCTCCAGAATGTCACTGTTTGCAGTCCGGGTGAATTGCAAGTTCGAAACGATAAAAGACAGGAACAACGTAGAACATATTCGTAACCTGCGTAATTTGCGATAATCGTATCAACTTTGAAGGCAAAGAGTGATTTCGGCCAGGAAATTAGGTGATCTTCTGGCCTAGAGCAAGCGTCAGTATTGTGACCCAATTTCGTTACGTAATAAATGTCTACAAATGTTTCCTATCGACGAATGCTGCAACCTCTATTATGGACGTGACACTGGAGATATCGATGTATAAAGGTAACTACTCGAACTAACCTGCTTAGCCCAATGTTTGAAGGAATCGTGCGATGCTTTCAATACCTCTACTCTTACGTCTCACAAGTCCTGCAGCACTCTTAAAACCACCTGATTAGACAGACAATGTATACCTACTCTTTGTGTTGGCATCCTTTTTTTCCGTCTCTCCCCCTCCATTGCTTTCTTTCTTCATTTCCTTTCCTCTCTCTCTCTCTTTCTATCTCTCTCTCTCTTTCGCTCTCTCTTAATTTAACTCGCTCATAACTCACTTAAAATGTGCACATTCAACCAATAGTTGCGAACAATAGTGGGCGGTGCAACGATATTCAGTTGGAAAGTTTCGCACTTTGCACGAGCTTACTGGCACTAGTGGGACTCAGGATACCTTACGCAACGCCACTGGCCAAGACACTCATTTGTTGCGGCGTAATTTCAAGCAGGGACTTAAACCGTAACCGTAACCGAAACCGAAAACCGTTTAGGAACGAAACTTTTTCAGTAACCGGAACCTAAACGAAACGGTTATTTGAAATTTACAAAAACCGTAACCGTAACTGTAAATTATTTACCGGTAACCGGTTTTAACCGATATTAACCGAAAAAAAAAATATTAGTTTTTCTCAAGCATGACTTGGAGGAGGGATCTTGAAATGTCGCAACCATTTGGTAGAGTTACTGTCAGCGAGCGGTGCATCTGGCAATACTGTTCCTTTCAATATAACTTTAGGATTAAGAGTACTTAGTTGGAATCAGTGGTCGGGCTTATAATAAAAAAGTCTATATTTTTAAATCTAAATTTTTAAGTTTAAATTTTTAAATATATATATATATATATATATATTTATGCATATATAGAAAGACCGGGGCACCGTTTTCGACATGTCGGATATATTGCGTGCGTGTACGCAAACGTAGGAAGACGTGGCTTCTTCGCCTGACCCCACGATTGTATCTTTGAGCTCAATTTCAATTATCCTGTCGTACCGGTGAACCACAACTGAACTTTGGTCACTTTGAACCCTACACATGTTTTGTTTGCCAAACGTCCGCCTCTTGTTATTTCATTAGGCAAGAAACAAGCAGCATCCTGACAAGAGTATCAAAGTTTTTCCCAACGTTGGCGCATGAACTTTTAAGGAAACGAAATAAATTCGAACTCATTACTGCACACACGTTACCATGAAGTCTTCCTCGTGTCATCAGATATCTCCCACTCAAATTTTATGCTGATTGGAGATTAAGATTTCGAAAACGCAGAGTTCTGCTTGCTACGACGGAGGAACGTGCTCCCCTATACTCTCGCTAAGCCTTTTTAGGCGAGCTTTTATCGACGCCCATTGTATAGTCCGCATCGGGTGAATATATATATATATATATATAAAAGATAGTCAGAACTTTATATTCATTTTTTGCGTCCGCACCTTTTTTACTTTTTCCTCTATATAAATGCACCATTTTTGTAGAGTCACAGGATCGGCCAGCGAGAGACGTGCGTTTAGATAACCATCGGCAATTGCTTGGAAATAGCAAACATGACGTACGTGTAACATGGCACAACAACGAAGAAAGGAACGAACAACACATAACATATTTTTACAGATTTCTGTGTTGTTACTGTGTTGTTCGTTCCTCTCATTAGTCTTCCTTGTTTTGGGCTATTGCATTTACATCATGTTTGACTTTCACTAACTAGCCCAGCTCTCAATTTTATTACTTTATTCCACTTAGCAGTATTTTACTAGAGGATGGCTATAAACCAACACACTGTTTACAAACAAGCCCGCTTTGCCCACAATAGGTGTGGGCACTGCGCATGCGCAGAAGCCAAATTTGGGAGGAATGAAGCGTTAGCGCATGCGCAGTACCGACTGCAGCGCCACCACGGTCGTTTGACGTCAGCAAGTTGAGTTGGTCTATAGTTTTGCTCCTTCCTTCAGTGTGGGCAAAGACTCGTTTGCACGTATTAGGTTAATATCAACTATTAGCGACGAGATGTTTTGGTGGCGCCGTCCTATGGTTCCCTTTCGTGGCGTCATTACCTTGAGAACAACGAGGTGGATGGTGTTTGTGATTAGTATTTTGGAAGCCTGAAATCATTGCGCTCTCAAACCCACACTGCCAACACCGTCAAAGTTGAAGTTCTCCCATTACTCTTATTTCCATCGATGAGAAATCCTCTGCTGACGTCATAGTCAGCATTTGGCCAATCGTAGAAGGCCGGCCACAGCGACGGTTTTGATCGAGCACGTCGCCAATAGCGACGAGAAGGTGCGAATGGTTCTTCCAGCACCCAGTGAGAAGTTTCTTAGGGTTGTTTACAAACGCTGCCAAACCACAAAGTAGGGATGTTTATTTTCATTTTTATTATAGACCGTTCCATTAGGGTCATAGCAGAGAGGGTAATAGAGAAAAAAAAATGCCCTCCCCCTCTCACCCGCATGTCGTCTGCTCCGCTGAGTGGGCTGTAGCTAGCATCCGGCCATTTCAAGCGCAGATGCGCGAATTTCGATATGCGAGTTATCGTGTAATGCTATGCTCGATAAAAAAACTAACCGGGTCCAAACGCGCTGTTACCTGCGTGCAAATAAAAAAAAAAAATAGGGAAAACTGTGTCAGACTGGCCGGTCTCTCCGGCGAAAGGTAAACACGGTTGCTGTACCTTTCTTACTATACAAAGTTCGTACTGGTGTAGGCCTTTAGCGACCATGAGTGGAAGTCAGAAATAATAAATAAAAACGTGTTCTCCTGCCGCAATACCCGCAGTAGTTGAGGGTAGTACTGCCGGCTGACTCAACTGCTATTTAAGTAACGGAAAAAAGACACGCTAGTTGATCATTTACCAAAATAGAACAACAGAGAGCTATAGGCTGATTTTGGAGTAGCCATAGCTATTCTAAGAACGCGAACCCCTTCACAACGGCAGCCACGAGCGAGAGTTCGATGTTCCGTACAGCCCACCGATACAGCCCAAAGATTGAGAATGGCAACCTCCCGGTTTGTCGTCTGCTAGCGGAGTCGGGCGCGTGCCCTTTCTCTCGTTTTACACCGCCGAACCCGCTGAATTTCCCGGATGTATGGAGAGGGCGCTGCTGTCTAACAAAATGGTGCTGCCCAGAGAGCGCTAAATGGAATGGTCTATACAGAATGCGATGATCCCCGAGTAGCGGAAGTAACATGTACGCTCGGGTATCAAACTATATATTGTAAGTAGATGTAGTGAACAAGCGTTGGGCTAGAAACGTGTGAAACTTTTGATCATCTAGAAGTATTAAGACGTTTCTAAGATCCTTGGATATCACTTTGTTGGATATCTGGGACTACTTTAAACCGTTTATTATAAGACGGCTGTCTAGCAATTCAATTAAACAATTTCTTGGAAAAACCGAAATAAACCGGTTTTTAGGAACGTGTAACCGGTAACCGAAACCGTAAAAAACCGAAGGAAACCGTTATCAACCGAAAGCGGTAACCGTAACCATAACCGTAACGTTATATTTTTCGGTTTGAGTCCCTGATTTCAAGGACAAAAACGAGCGTTTTCATTCAATCTCTCCTTCGCAAAACTTGATGACGTAGCTGGGCGGTCGCAGTACCCCCCAGTGATGATATTTGAATACGGCTCATAGATTGGACCCGAGCATTGCGTGGGAACTCGATTTGGGGTCGTAGTAATCGATAGCTCGACAAGCATTTGGGTTGTGGCCCGGGTCCAATCGCTGCAATGACGACAATAGCCGAACCATAATAATGTCTCGAACTCAGCGCGTGTCCTGTGCCCAACCCCAGCGCGTGGATAGGATCAATATTGGCAGCATATAGACCTTTCCAGCGGCAGTCTCGAACGAAGCGACCGGGCAAAAGATGCTGAGTCACTGAGCTGTGGACGCATGCGCAGCGTCCGTTATACCGCACAGCAGATCAACAGCGCATGCTTGGAAGCTGTTCCACAGCCCAGCAGACAAAGATGGAAGCGCGCAGGAGGCGATTTCTGCAAAGGTCTATAATCGGCTCCAGATCACGTGACCGCTTGTTCTGGCTGCGAGTTGAGGGGGTGAACGCTGCTCGATTTTTCTTTCATTTTTAGCGCGACTTCAATTGCGTGTGATGAAAAACGAACGGGTGTTTCACAGGTAATTAACGTCAGGAATCCATTCTAAGCGGTATTTGCGCAAAATACAAAGATCGTTGCATCATTCCTTTAATGTACTTTTTACAACATCTTTATGTAACTCGAAGTTGAGAAAATTGTGCAACCTATTCAAACCGATTAAGCGCTCCAGTTTACGTCTGATTGCTAAAAGAGGTTGTAAAGATTAATATACAAAACCAAGCGATGTTCTAAGCCAGCTTTCATTATTACTAATATTTGTTCATAACGCGAGCCACCTTTGAACTAAGCTATAGCAACAACATAAACTCGTCCGCGAGGCAGCTCTGAATTACTCAGAGTCACGCTTCAGTGGCATATGCCTCCAACGTCAGCAAGAATGAATAGAGGCAAAGTGCTTCATAACGTGATCCGGGTACTTAACGTGGCCTGATGGACCGCAATCCAAAGTTGCACACGTGTCCTCGGAAAGAGACACTTTGTCACGCAACTGTACGCAATCGAATGCCGTAAGTACGAACAGGGCCGCCCGTACCATAATCTGCCAAAATGTTGGAATAAAAATTACAAAACTCACTAAAACAGCTTTGACTCGCGGTACTTATTGGAATACGTTTAAGATTCTTTGCATGGCATTTGGTGCGGAGGAATTTAACGTTTGGCAGAGACATGTGCGAAATTAAGAAGAAAAAAAAGCTATCATATTCTGCATTTAACTGTTTTTTTTTCACAAAAAGGGTCGTTTATACTTTTACCAATCACCCTCGTGCATTTACCTGCAAGTCAGAATCATTCCTTAAGAATAAAAACTTCTATTCGGTTGCACTAATATAGATGCAACTCATGATCTCTCGCTCTGTTCATTTAGCAGTTCCCTTACTAAAATATTGTTACTGAATTACAACTTCCTTAAGCACACAATAACTCCATGGTTCAACTACGAGTGTATTATAATTAAGAACTTTTTTTTTTTTAGAATAACTATCTTACGTAATATAGTTATTCAAATCCTGAAAAATAATAAAGGAAAATTAAATATTCGAAGGCGCGGAAAGGGGAATGCACAAGTAGAGCAGACGAGGTTAGACTAAACAAACTAGATAATCCCAATCATAACCGCCTGCATTTAAAAAAACAAAATCTCATACAAATTTATTTGGATCCACTTTCCTGTAAGTTCGTCCAGAGGTTACGGTACAGGCTTCCAATAAATAACCTGTAGAGCAACACGCTGCGTTCAGATATGCGGCATGAGTGTGGACACGCATAGCAGCCTCGTCATTAAAAAAATTAGGCATTGCGCCTTCTTTATGTACAGATACAAGCCATTTGTCAATAATCCTCAAGCACGTTTACGTGGGACCCGCTAAAAAATATTAGTGTTTCAAAGCTTGCCGTTAGTAGACTCAATTGTTACAAGCGAGTTTCTGAAATTTTCAGTGGGAAAATGGTGGCCCACAGAGCCCACGAATCCATGGAGATGAATGGGGTCAGCTACATATATAGGAACGGGCCATTTTTCCATTCAGAGGTTCTGAAAATCAGTTATAATGTTTAAATAATGTTAATCTGTTCACCCTTGCCCACATTTGTAACACTATTTTAAGCACGGGTTCTTTCCAGAAAAATTGAAAATAGCAAAAGTATGTGTAATTCATAAATGCGGTCCTAAGAATAACATGAGTAACTATAGACCAATCTCAGTACTTCCGGTTTTCTCAAAAATAGTCGAACGCGTTATTTACAAACGTTTAGGTGAATTCTGTGCTAGACATAACATTATTACAAACAACAAGTATGGATTCCAAAAAGGTAAATCAACGGAGATGGCATTGCGAAATATAAAAAATAAAATCTTAGACAACATCGAAAACCAATGTTATACACTAGGTGTTTTTATAGATTTCAAAAAAAGCACTCGACTCCATAAAACACGACATCCTACTCCGAAAACTACCGCTTTATGGAATAAGAGGCACTGCGCTTAGTCTGATCCGCAGCTACTTAACATCTCGTCTTCAGTATACGGTCCTTCATGATGCGCGCTCTCCTCTAGCAAAAATAAAATTCAGTATGGTGTACCGCAGGGATCAATTTTAGGGCCTTTACTTTTCCTTCTTTACGTTAACAACATAATAAACATCCCAGAAACTCCTGACATAACTTTATACGCAGATCACACGAATGTACTTTTCACCGGTAATTGCTTATACACTTTAGAGACACAGACAAACACTTGGTTAGACCAACTTCACTTGTGGTTAGTTGCAAATCAGTTAGAGCTAAATACGTCGAAAACTAAGTATATCATTTTTAGAGCAAAAAACAAACCCATTATTAACACAATTAATATATCCTCTCAAAACTCCATTATTGAACGCGTAGAATCTTATATATTTCTAGGTGTTCCTTTCCACGAAATGTTGTATTGGACTGCCCAAGTTACCGATCTCCGAAAGGAGATTTCTAGATCCATTGGTTTACTTTTTAGGTGCAGACAACTTCTTTCAAGCTGGTTAAAACGACAAATCTATACATCTATGATTCACTCGAGGCTTTATTACTGTTTATTGGTGTGGGGGACAACAACAGAAAATAATATTAAGCAATTACTTACATTACAAAAACGGGCGGTTCGACTAATTGATAATTTGTCCCGGTTTCAATCAACTTCCTATAGTTTCAATAAACATAAAATACTTACGGTAGATAACTTTTTTGTGTAAAGGTGGCGATTTCAATTCATACACAAATTAACATTGATCCTGACATCTTTCATGAGACGTACCTACCCAAGCAAACAAATTACAACCTGAGGCACCAGCAGTTTCCAAAACCAAAAATGAGAACTAATTATGGTACTCAAAAATTATCCTACCAGATTACAGATATCCTAAACAAACACTATTGCGTGTATGAGATGGCCCAGGAAATCACTTCCATGTTTCATTGAAAAAAAAATATCCAAGGGAATATTTTAATGTTGCTTGTTTACATACCTAGTGAGTTGTGTTATTAATCAGTGTTTTTTTTTTTAAGCTGAAGAGTTTTCAGCTGGATGAAATAATTTCTTTCTTCACTTGTGCTGGGAGCTGGCTTTTCATTTTATTTCTCTATCTCGATTTGTGCCCTGGTGTTGACTGTTGTTACAGGGGTTGGGACCCAGTCAGGTGATTATATTCGCCTTTTGTCCCAACCCCATTGACAATTGTGTCAAAAATAAAATAAACAAACAAACAAGCAAACAAACAAATAAGGTAACGTCAAGCTTTAAAACTGACATATGGTCCGAACCCTTAGTGCTATATTTTGGGCTGTAAATTGAGCGTTCGCCGATGCGTAGGTAAGTGTTACGATGAAAAACAAAAGTGCTTCGGGGACACGTTGTAGATAGCTTCGGCATGACCACATCTAAAAACGTTTGTGACATGCCATGATTCCTTCAGTAGGGTCACTACGGCAGTATGTATGTTATATAAACTGTCATTCATCCTATTTGAAATCTAAATGAAAAACTTTTATTGAACAATTACGCCCACCAGTACGAACTTAAAAGCTTCCGCCAAGCCCAATACCATTCCTATAAAATATATATCTTTAACATTAAAGGCTCAAGCCTGACTTTACGGTTTGTCTGTAGCACATTTGAAGACGTGGGATGCTCTCGCTGCCCTTATTTCGAGTACGCGTACCGGGAATACGAACCATTTTATGTTAAGTATATTTCACGGCGCTGCAAGCAAGCAATGCCTAGATTGTAGACAAGGAGGTTTCATTACTATTATCAAAGAGTCCTCGCTCGTCGATCTAGAGTCAATATTCCTACGTCACTGAAGTTGTGGTTTATTTCTTGAACCTTCGACCTTTCATATCTTCTTGATCTGCATACAGGTAAATGAACTTGTATCTCGCAACAATACCTTGTAAGTAAAGAGTTTTTTTTTTGTTTTTTTGTAAGGTGAGCCAATAAGAATACAACGCTGGGCTAAGGTAAACTCTACCGCGCAACTATCCGCCAATCAGAGCTTAGAGGAACTTGCCTCAGAAAGAATCGGAAACGGGTATTCCCGCTCGAGCCATGTTTACATTGATTGGAGAGCCGGTTTCGAGGGGTGGGATATTAATGTTTCTAAAACTGTTCTACCAATGTCAGAAAGTGCCCGAGAAGAAACTTAGATTGATATCTTGCCCCGTTTGCCACGTAGAACAATGCCTAACATTGAACTGAAAAGTTTTCGTCGTTCTTAAGTGAATTACTTCGTCGAACGAAAACCCATATATTCGCCGATTTTGTTTGCAAACAATCTCGCTGCCACCCGCTATCGGCGGACCCCTTCGCGCTTCCGGTTTTCCTCTTTTTCCTCTTGTGTTATTTGCACTACGTTCCACAAAGCGCGCAGGTTCTTAGAAACGTATTACAGGTACTTCTCCAAAGAAAAATCTACTTCCCCTAACGCTGTGCGTTGCTGAAGAACACATAAATACACTACCGGAAGTCTTCTGGGGCACCAAATACTGTGGCGCTCTCGTGGTACCAACTCCCACCGAATGCGGTGAAGAGGAATGGAACACGAGCAAAACGAAATCTTGAAATCGAACTTTCTCTGTCTATATCTTTATTTCAGCTACAACAAAAATCTAAAAAAATGTATAAATACGCAATAGGCTAGAGTTTCAATGCCCATTATCAGATGTTATTAAAATAAAGGGCCCCAAAGCTTTGGGTCCCCCGGGCAGCTTGAAGCGTTGCACTGCGTAAGCGCAGAACGTCCACCGCGCGTGCTTTGTGCGACTCCTCAAGCTGCTCGGGAGACCTTGAGCGTTGGGGCCTCCCTTCTAGAACTTGTTGTTATGTCGACTTGGATTGAATACTTAGTAAATATGGCCAACAATGCAAATTGAGCCCTTGTTAGTGCGAGTCTGTTGGGTGCTTTATTTCTGTATTTATTTTGTCCCTTGGGACGATTTGATTTACAACCTTAAGGATGTAAAACATTTTGAGCGTGTGAGTCTACATGACCATTGGAACGCAATGGTGTTCTGACTTTTCTTGTTGAGGCTAAGTTATGGAATCATTACTGACGTTCCCGAGCGCGCGAAGGTGCAGTATGCACACCAGCACTGCTGTGAGGGCTACGGTACTGATCGTTTTGAATGAGCGTGCGGGTGATTCGGCGAGCTAAAGGCTGGTTCACACAGCACCGCGCATTCTCACGTTTTCTTTCTTTACGTTTAAGTCGGCGAAACATTCGCGTCTTGAACGTAGCGTACCAGGCTATCTCCCCTTGAACTGGTAGCCACGCTTTATATGAAGCACAGGTTTCCTGGTCACTCATGGCGTAAACAGACGTAAGCTTTCGAAACGTAATGTAAGAAAACGGAGCTGTGTGAACCAGCATTGTAGTGTGCGTTATGCTTCGTGTGGCTGAAGGCTACCGTTTTAATATGACAACTTTGAATAGGCAAATTTATGCGCGTTTGTGTGTGTGTGTGTGTTTTTTTGGTTTCACGAAAGCAATTAAAACAATGAACGTAACGACCTGTTCCCCGGCCTATGCAGAGGGCAAGTCGTCTGCTGCTTGCGCGTGAGTTTCAATGACGTAAGAACGACGCCGAGCTCTTATTGGCTGATTGAAAACCAAAAGTAGTTAGACCTCAAAGCATCTAGCATCGAGATCTACCCACAGTTTTTGTCCATCAGCCAATAAGCGATCGGCGTCGTTCAGACGTCACCGCAACTCCTTCGCAAGAAGCAGAGGACTTGCTCTCCGCATACAGTCAAAAAGGTCGCATGAGCAATAACCCTTTTTTTATGATATAACAAGTGCTTTGACAATTTGAACAATGAATTGCTTAATATAATTGTTTTAATATACGACTTCACAAAATAATGCAATAAGAACAAACTCTCGTTATTTTATGCTTAGACATTAGCTAGAAAGTTTTAAAAATTCAAGAAAGCATCTCATTAAGTATTGTGCGGTCAAGTTTCGTTCCTGGGGAAACACGCTACTAAATAGTTTAGTAATAGGTAAGAAATCATGAAGGCTTCTTGTATATCCCTACCTTGTAATAATACGCTTCTTGTGACCACATAACAATAGTCGGTGACAGGTTAAGAAACCAGAAGAAATTCCGCCTGCAGCACGCGCTCGTTGCTTTTCTTTCACATTCCTGCACAAAAAAAAAGAGGTCTTAGATGCACCTACATGCATACTATATCTGAATGCAACACACGGAGAAAACAGTACAGTTTCCCAAGAAGCCGGACTATTTTATTTTTTTTTTCACTATGGTTTTTGAGGGGAAAACGAATATAGTAACCCAAATTACAAAGCACAATATTTTTTTGCTAAGTTATTGAATCTTTACGTTTGGTCTGGGACGCTTAATGGCTCTATACTGGCAACACTGAAACATGGTGTCAAATGTTTTAATATATAGGGACAGTACAGCTTGTTTCAGACGGATTACAGGAATTTTGAAGGTGTGAAACGATTGTTGCAAAAACTTATACCAGAAAAACTTTTAAAAAAATAAAGAAGATTCCTAAATACTGTGTTTTTTAGACTGCTTGCTCGGTTTTCAAGTTACGCAACATCTGACGTCACCTCACGGAAGAGAGAGGAAAAATTCGAACCTTGGTATTGCTATCACCTTCATTTGCCCTTTTTGTTTTAATACTCCATTTGAATTTAGAGATAATGATAGCATGCAGGGAAGCCTAAATCTTCGGTATTTTGAAATCGTGCTATGTACGGGTAACTCAATAAACAGCCGAAGCTTCCCTCTAACATGTAACCGACTTTAGTATACTGTTGTAGCGAGCTTGGTTTATGTAACTACGTTTATATTTACAATATTTACAAATAGTTATTAGTTGCAATGCAGAAGCCGGCCATCGTAGAACGTCCGTGCACCACGTCACCCCGAATCTCAGTGTCTCGTGGCACACGTCACGAATCGCGCGGCGCCGAAACACACCGCTCTCGCTGTCGTTCCTGTTGTCCTTGTAGCTCGGGGGCTGCAAGTGCCCCCCCCCCCTCCCCCCCCCCCTTGGACAAGTGACTGTGGCCACTTTAGTGGAGTTTGTTTGGTGCTCTGTGCGTTTTAATGTGTTATCCTGATGCTTGGACGTTGGTGAGTCGAAGGGGGAGAGGAAAGCCGGTTTGAGTCTGTCGATTTTGATGGTTTTGCGTTTGCCTCGAAGCAATAGGGTATAGTATTTTGGTGATTTTTCCAGGACAGGAAATGGTCCATCGTACAGGTTTTGCAGAGGCTTCCGTGGTGCATCCTTCCTGACGACAACGTGTGTATCCTCAGCCAGTGCAGGATGTTGGAAAACCTTCGGTTGCGTTTGTTGGCGTGATAGAACTGGGCGAAGCATTGACATTGCTTGCCTTAACTTGTGGACGTAGGATGCGGGATCCACGCTGTCTGGTATGGTAGGCGGCTCGATCATGTCCGCAGGTGGGCGTAGCGGAGCATTGTAGACGAGCTCAGCCACCGTACACCCCGGGTCAGGTTTGAGTGTTGAACTCAACCCAAGCACCACAATGGGCAAGTTGTCGACCCAGGCATCGGGAGACGACTGCGTACAAAGTGATAATTTTAGCTGCCTATGACGGTGCTCCACGAGGCCGTTTGCTGCAGGATGGTAAGCTGTTGTGCGCGTACGGGAGCAGCCGAGAAGGGACGTGAGTTGACGGAATAGAGCGGACTCAAATGGGCGTCCTCGATCTGTCGTCACCGTGGAAGGTACTCCGAAACGGCTTACCCTGGTGAATAGAAAAGCTCTGGCGACCGTCTCGGCCGTTATGTTCTCGAGCGGGTAAACTTCAGGACATCGGGAGAAACGCTCGACGCACGTTAATGAATAGGTGAAACCGCGTGATGGGGGCAAGGGTCTGACGATGTCCACGTGACCTGCTCGAAACGTAGTGACGGAAGGACGAAACGCTCCGAGCGGTGTTCGTGTGTGTCGCTGTACTTTGCAACGTTGGCAGGCAAGACAGGAACGTACCCAATCACGAACGTCGGCCTTGACTTTGGGCCAGACAAAACGGTTTGTAATCAGTTCCCTGCGTTGCACGGACAAAAGGATGGCAAAGCGAGTGTAGCGACGCTGTCATGCAAGCCCTTCCCCAAAACTGATTGTTGTTACTAAATGTACGACACTTTCGTAAGATGCAATTCGAAATCTTGTTTTTTTTGTTCGTTTTTTTCCTCTAGAAATAAACTGCGCAGCGCTGAACCCCCTGTCGCCACCCTAGTGTAACACTACACATTGGGATAAGGTGCCGAAGTTTCAGTGCCTAGCGTTACCTTGTTTAAAAGGTATAAAAACAAGTTCGGAAATTGTTGGTGATAAAACATTGGTGTCATTTCACGGCAGTAGAAGATAAACATATCCATGTGTTCGCGGTCTTCCGTCGGCCGCTATTTTATCATTCAAGCTTGTAAGAAAAAAAATCAGCTTCTAACTTTTAACGAGATAACAGTAGGTCCTGAATTGTTAACACCAGGTCCCAACCTCAAGCACTGCATTCGTGCGGATACTGCCAGTTCGATGGCGCGATAGTTTATGGTAATGGCTAGGCACTTTAGCTTGGTGTTGGCATTCGCAGGGTTCATCAAATACCACGTTAACTCGGTAACTCATATTTCTTCAGTTCGTGATCAGCGCATCAAACTGACTAACAAGCATGTTTAGCAGATTTCACCAGGTAAGTCACGAAAATGCTAATCATCGCCGGTGGCAAACTACTGCCCGACAATCAATTCGTATTGATAACGAGGATGAAACGACATAGCAGCAAATAATAATACAAAAGGTCCACAAATCACCAGTCAAAAGACAGCGCGCCCCCCTCTCTGGTGAGACAAAGAAGCCCAATATGTCAGGGGAGAACGACCGAACAGGCATCGACAAAACTGCACACGCTCAGGGGCATACACGCACGCATGGAGACACACACACACGCAAAGATCGCCAAAACTGAAGAGAATACCAGCGGCGCCACCGCAGATACCCTGCGGCGCAGCATCGAAGCACGCGGAGAAGTATTCAAAAGAAAAAGAATAGAAAGAAAGATAGCAAGCTTGGTGTGCCACTAGAGGGCGCACTTTAATCTCCAACTCCGTAATCACATTTAAACGGGTCGGAAGAGAAGCGGCCGCCCTCCCTTCGCTCGTATCCCGAACTGTTGTGTGTGCAAGCCAAACCCTGGAGCCGAAGCTTTTGTGTAATCCGGTCACCAGTCCTGTATAGCGCGGGAAGGGGCCAGATTAAACAAACTTCAAACCCGTGGTTCTTTATTGTTTCTTTCCGCGTTCCCTGTGTGTTCGAGCTAGTGCCGAATATTTTTTTTCCTCCTCACTGTCAGGTCTGATTATCCTCGCGTTCTTTCTGTAGCTGTGCGGATGTCTGCGTGCGCGCGTGTATGTATTCGGAGCGTTACTGTTATCATTTCCGCCTGGCTTTCGTATGTTTGTCTTGCGTGCCCACGCGGCTCGGTCGGTTCGCCATTCCTGTCGTGCGTTCTTTGAGGTCTTTTTTTACCAAACGTCTTTAGTTTTATGTGTTTATTTGATGTGTGTGTGTACGCGTGGCCAAATGCGCGTACCGAATAACTGTTCCCGCACGCTCGAGGTTGATTGCTTTCTTGCTTTCATTTTATTTAGGTTTCATTTTTACTCCGCTGATGACGGGGATATACCTGCACGAGCGGGAAAAAAATACCAAAATCATCTGTCGGAGCTAACGACGGCGCATACGTGTACGAAACTGCCACTGGGATTATAGGACCACCAGAGCGTAACCTCGCATAAATATACGCTGAATATTATTGTTATTATTGGGACGAAACGCGATTTTTTATTTATTTCATTTGTGCCTGTTTTTTTCTTAAGTTTTATATAATGATAATTAACAATATTTTGATATTATTAGTCCTATGTTTTCAGTGGTCTTCGTTGTGTATTTGTTGGTTGTGGTTCATCACTGAAGAAACCCGCTATATCCGTTAGTGGGGATTTTCTAAAGATGACGAAGGAGTATATCAATAATTGCTTTCGAACTCGGACTAATATTTGTTGGTAACATTATTTTATAGGCGGAATGTCTTGTCATTTGCGCTTTTCAGTTGTTAAAAAAAAGCTTTATTGTATGAAGCTTTAGACATTTTACATTTTCTGAGCGAGAGCTAAAATGAATAAGAATAAAATTTGTCTCCATACTTCCACCACCAAACGGTATAACAGGTTCAAACCAGTTGAAAATAAATGAATAGGGTCTTATATAACAAAAAAATAACATTTTTATTTAAAAGCCAATCATCAAAGAAAAAAAGGGAGGCACCGAAACTATTCTATCGGGTACGGGCTTGTTTTTTACGTTCACACAGCGTGAAGCCAGACTCATGTCTTTGCTTTAAACGTGCATTTTTCTCAGTGCATTACGAATCCTAGGTTATGGTCATTAACATCCGCCACGCAGCAGCAATATTGCACGAACGCACAGCGATACACTGGTGAATCATTTTGAAACATGCAACAGTGCGGATTGAATCGGGGAGTACGGATACAAGAGGTATACAATCGCAAGCTTTCACTCCACATGCTCCGAGCTACTCTCAGGCTCAAATAGTTTCGTAGGCGTCATGGTCAAATACGCGGATTGGACGCACGAGCATTGCTCACCGGTCGGCTTGTGCTCGGTAGCGACCGATTCGTCGGAGACTGTTTGGATACGCGTTCGTGACCAATGGCTGCGGTGACGACAATTTTCGAGCTCTCACACTGTCTGCAGCACATCACGCGTTCAGGGCATTATCGACCTACGCGAAAGAAGAAATACAGCTTGTTTTAATTACGACTAGAGACAGTGAAGAGTGCTTCACTTTATCTTGTAACTTTTTAAGTGGAAACGCGAATGAAATTTAGTGGCCGACTGCTTAACCCTTTCCCTACCATGGACGACCTGAGTTCGTCCACACTGTTCGTACCGCTCCCCCCGAAGACGAGCTGGGCTCGTCCACGTGTTTCTAGTGAGCTTTGCCGTGGATAGATGGCGCTTCAAGGAAAATAAAAACCTGGTAAATTTCTGAATTTGGCAGAAAATTTTTCCAACGCAGGCAACAGGGGATTTAAAAATGGCGACGTCAACTTCTGGTCGCTGCGATCGTAGTGACGATTTGGCCTCAAAATTGGGGCGAAAACGAAGATATTGTGACGTCTCTTCAGATTCAGAAGACGAAGAAATGAATCTTTCATCGAACAGCGAGAGCAATGCAACTGAGTTATTGGATTTTAGCTCAGACGACACCGATTTCGATGAGGACATCGTGTCGGCGTGTCGGCATGGACTAGAATCAGTGTAGAAAATCCCCCTCCAGCCCCTCCACGTTTTGCGTTCACTTTGCTTGCAATGTGATGTGAACTGTCTGCAGAACTGCTACGCCCGGCCTGAACGCCCATGTGCAAGGTGATGTGAACTGTCTGCGGTAATGCAGTGAAGCCGAACTTTAGTTCCTTTTTTTTTTTTGCAGTGTGCTCAAAGATTTCTCATATAATAAGTATTCTGGCATTTGTTTTTGGCCTTTGTATTGCATAAGAAATTTATCGGGCACATAAACAAAATTCGGTATTTTCAAATCGTTTTTTTTTTTTTCAAAATTTTTGCGGTACTGACAGGGTATTTATGCTCGCCGAGGTTTTTAGTTGTACATGACACATGAGAGCCCAGCTACCCAGAACAGACTTTGCGGCTCAAAATTCGGTTTCTTTCCGTTCGAAAACCGCCGATCGAGAACTGGCCGGTTTGAGTCGAGCTCACTCTCTTCTCCGTGGTCATGGGCCGTTTTCTAAGGTTTAGACACAACCACCAAATTTAATCAAAGTCGCGAGTCATAGAAAGCACACACTCAATATAACAAATAAAAAAATACAAAACCCATTTTTTGCGGTTTCCAAAACGCTGCAAATACGTTGATTTGAAAAAAAAAAAGTTGCACAGAGAGCCGGAAGCATTCTGTGCGTTCACTGCGTAATTCTCATCATGGCGCCGTATCGCGTATCGTGGGTCTCGCGGGCTGGACGGCGATGGCAGCGGACGACGGACGTGGGACCTCTACTTCATAACTGTCGTTCGCGGTACACGCGAATTTGACTTCCATCGAAAGAGAAGTTTTTGACTGATCCAAAGAATTGGGATTTATTCCATACGACACGCCCGATCACCAACCCGATTTGCACGAAGACGTCGCGAGCAGTCGCCCCTTCTCGTGGCTGAAGACATCGCTCGTGCAAACGTCAAGCACGAAGTCAATTAAAATCAGTTTATTTTCAACTTGTACAAAGAAGATGAAGAAGCTGTGGAAAGAAGCTACAGCATTGCAGCTTGACGAGTCCACAGACCCTTAATATTGGCAGCTAAGCAGCATCGTGCTGAAGTATTCACAGAAGAAAAAACAAAAACAAAAAAGGCGGGAAGGAAAGTAATCTTACCAATACATGGCAACAACACACTGACCAACAAAAAAAATCATTGTGATCATAAATGGTTAGGGCGCACACATAAAAAAAATCATACTCTCTCGGTTTCATACATTGTACGGAGTTCACTGTACTTACAGGTAAATAAATCAAAATGCACAAGATGATATCTATTTAAAAAAGAAGGTAGTATAAAACTTAAGCAATCGTTTCCATAGTTCAAACGAGGTGTACGCACTACCCAATTTTCTCTATGTCTTGTTGAGTAACCAGTTATGTTCTTTATTTGAAGATGAGCCAGATCACGTAAGTTAGTAATTGCTTCGTGTTTCTAATTTATACGTTGAACTTAATCGATATCTATACAAGTTGAGCGCTCTAATCACATGGGAGCGGTAGAACAAGTTAGTACTTGGCGCTCCATAAGGCTAACTGTAAATATGCTGAAGACATTTTTTTTTATAATATATGAACAATTTGTAGGTTTGAAAACGTTGTGGTTCCCCATACCAATTGACAATAGTTTAGATGAGAATAAAAGAGCGAATTATAAAGGAGTAACTTAAGTTTTGTGGAAAGAAGGTATCTGATACGACCTATAATGCCTGTGATCTGAGCTATTTTAGTTACTATATGGTTTATGTGGCTATCCCACGACATATTGAAAGAAAATGCGACACAAAGACACTTAAAATGTTCAACAATTTCTATAGGACGTGAATTTAGGATGATATCTTTATGTACTAGAACTGGCTTGTTTTTTTTTTGTTTGTTTTGTGTCTGAATATGACTGCTTTAGTTTTTACTTCATTTATCTGCATGGAATTAGAAACTGACCACCTTTCTATTGCTTTCCTCGTAAAATTACATTTGTCTACAAGTTTGTGGATGTTATTACCAGAAAAGAGAATACTTGTGTCATCCGCGTATATAATAAATTTGATAATAGGGTTGATGTTCACAATGTTATTAAGATAAATGTTAAAAAGTAGCGGCCTCAGTATACTACCCTGAGGCACGCCACAAAGGACGGGTTGAACTTTGGAGCCCATATTATTTATTTGAACGACCTGCTTTCGGTGAGATGCGTACGACTTCAAAAGCAACAACACCTGTCCACGAATACCGTAGCATGCAAGCTTTTTTAACAATGTATTATAATTTACCAAATCAAAAGCTTTCGAATAATCCACAAATATACCAACAACCATAGCTTTGCTTTCAAACTGTGTAAGTATGTATTCTTTTTGTACAAGTAGTGCTATTTCAGTAGATTTGTTTTGACGGAAGCCAAATTGGTATGGGGTTAACAAGTTACATTTATCGATAAAGTTTGAAAGTCTTGAATGTAAACTTTTTTCAAAATCTTTTGAACAAACAGGCAGAATAGAAACTGGCCTATAATTAGCCAGATTATTTCTCTCTCCCTTTTTAAAAAGAACAGTTACTCTTGCAACTTGCATCCTTTCTAGAAAAGCAGCATCTACTAAACATTGATTAAATATCTTAGCAAGAATCGGTGCAAGGATATCAACTACGTGCTTCATATCCTTGCACAAATTGAAGTGCGTTCTTCAATTTGAATATGCACGCGTACGGTTCCTTTACTAGGTGCGAATATGGCCAATGCGTGGTGCTGCCCGACTCCGAGGCGGGAGTGCCTTTGCTAGAGGGAAATCGGCAGCAAACTTTCCGACCTACAGTAGACCGGCTGCATTACTACGAAGAGTTCCCCCAGTAGCTTGGTGGAAAGATATCCACTCCGCACGCAGCGGGCCCAGGTTCAATTCCTGTGTAAGCGTAAGACTTTTTTTTTGTCAAACATTTTGCGAGATTTACATAACATTTTTTACAATTATCACTGAAAAAAAAAAAATGTTGTGGACGATACTTCGCTAAACTAAATGGTATGGGATACCGTTTTGACACATGCCAAGTCATTCTAGTCACTTTCCACAAAATGCAAGGAGCATACAAATCAAGTAGCGTCCGTTTTCCGAGGTGCCCGTAACTGTTCTACAGGGATTGCAGCCAGCCATTGGTCCCGATCCCGTTGATCTTTCGGAAACTTGTGCAGACTCTGCCGCACAATGCCACTTTCAGATGCAAGATATGTGAGGCAGCTTTTCACGCAACATCTTGAAGGTATTCTTTTCGGAGCCGATCACGGGAGTTCACAACGGGCACTCACTACAAATTTCCAACTCTTCAATGTACAAAACAACTCATCTTGAAGTACCGAACAACGAGCGGAGCATACTTAACGGCAAAGGAATCACACAGCAAACGGTTCCCGCAACGCTATTCGTCTGCTGTGCGCGGAAAAAGAAAAGCGCACGGTTGGGTGTAGTTACGCGACTTCCGGCTCTCTCTCATCCTCCATATTTCTCTGACCTCCGTGCGGAAGTTTCGGTTTCGGTTTCGAGCAGTTGCGTTCTTTGGCTTTAATAAAAATATTTGAGACTCTATAGCAAAATAATAATTGGGTAGTCTTCCGACACCATAATAAATCGCCTGGCAAAAAAAAAAAGCATTTTTGGGGGCAGTTAGTGTCCCTTTAAGAAGAGCAAGTTGTGGCTTATTGTGTTCTCGCCTATTGCTTCACGATTCGCTTTTTACGCGTTCTTATCTGCTAATACGGCAATCGTACGCAGAGCGCAAGTTTGTCTGCTTCTTGAGCAGGGGTTGCGGTGGCGTCAGAACGCCGAGCTCTGATTGGCTCTGATTGAAGGATAGTGGGTAGACCCTGAGGCAGCTAGCATTGAAGTCTACCCCCTATCCTTCGATCAGAGCCAATTGGAGCTCGGCGTTCTGACGTCACCATAATCCCTGCAAAAGAAGCAGACGCACTTGCGCTCCGCATTAGTTACGAAGCAATAGTAATTTGCTCAAGACTCGCTACATGCTGCTCTTCCTAAGATGTGAGAGATTATTGTAAATATTAAACTCCTAAATTTCATCTAAAGAACATTATTTTAATATTAAAAATAAGATGTTTTATGGTTCTGTTATAGAAGTAGTCTTCACTCGCATGTTGTACTATGCAGAACATATTATAACTTGCCAGCAAAAGTAGAACAAGTGACCGACGACAAACGGACAACAGTGATCAGAAGGAGAAAAAAAATACACAAATTGAACCGCCACGGTGACTCGTCGGGAGAGCGCGTGCTTACAGACCACGTTATCGACCTGAATTATTTAAACCCTCGCCCGTCGCGTGCATCAGACGTCCTTATGACCTGCTCTTTTTAGATCCCCCTCTATTTAGCAGTTTTTATTAGACACCAAGGTTAACACACACACACACACACACACACACACACACACACACACACAAAAGCCACCTTACGTCTCTTTTTGTACGTTCACCTTTTACCCCTGGGTTATCTGCATGTCGTACCGTTCGTTTTAAAACTTGTAAAACAATGGTCGGGGTTACAGAGAAATAAAAAAACAGAATGGCGTGCGCTACTTTTTCCATCTGCTCCGCCGACTGCTCCTATTTGTCGCTCCACCCTCGTAGAGCCGAGAGCAGAGTCTAGCACTCGTGCGCGAGTACGAGTTACTCAAGGGTGTGGCACCGTTCCGACTTAGACCGCCATTCTCTTTTTTTTTTTATTTTTTACTGCCAGGAAGCAGCAGTGGCAGCAGCGGCGGTGACGGTGATGATTATGGTGATTCTTTAATGCGGACATTACGAGAGAGGGTTCCCGCAGAAATGACACATGGGGGCTCTTTCATTCACGAGTCCTTCTGTGCCTTCTTCGACGGGGGAGGGACAGAAGAGACATCCCTGCACGAACCTAGGACATTAGGAGATAAAGGTGCGAACTGCAATTTTTTTTCAGTGGTGAGCACGATTCGTAGATCTTAAAGCTATGTTTGTTTTTGTTTTGTTTTTTTTTTGTTTTTTTAACTCGGCTTTGTTTATTTTTTATTAAAAAATTTAGGTACCCAGATGTGGGAGTTGGGCTCCAAGTAACGAATGAACCTTGTCACGAACCTCGTTCCAAGTCGCTATCTCTTTTCACAGTCATCGTTTATCCAGAAAAAGGTTTGGCCCTTTGAAGAGTGAAATGCGTTTAAGAGTAGTCAAGCATGTCTCTCTTTTGTGTAAAATAAAACTTTTGTGTTGCTTTAGGAACCTAAAATTTGTTTCAGATTGGTGTGAGTTCGGTGAATGTAAAGCCAATTTCAAAGATGTTGCCAATCTATTAAAGATTGCAAAAACACCCCTTTAAGGGTGAGGACGTTTGTGGAGTACGTGTTTATCCGCAGCTAAATTACAATTAAAAAACTCGACGAACTATTTTTTTTTTTGTTCAATGGTCAAGTTTAGCGAGCATGTGGTGAAAGAGAGCGGTCGTAAGGAAATGAAATGTCATTGACGTTAAAGAAAATTTAAAGAAAGTCTAAACATATCTAAGTAAATCAACTAGAAAAGAAGGGTATAAATAAGATTGGTCATTCAAGAAACCAAACCTTACTTGTTTTTATCGGAACCTTTTTTTAAAGAATAATATTAATAACTAAGACACTAAGTTCGCTGTAATGACTAAATTAGGTTCCCCATATATCTTCAGAAACACAACGTAAGTTGGAGAGAAAATGATTACCTTGTTAGAAAGACAAACAAATCAATCGAGGGAAAGGGAAAGACGTGTAAACAAAACAACTATTTTCAAAGACGAGATAAAACAGACATCGCAAATAAACATACAAAAATAATAATTCTAGAAAATAAATGAAATTCACATATAATACAAATGTCATTAATACTCCAAAGTAAACTATACTCCATCTTGCATATGCTTACAGTGCAGAAAGAGGCAAAGACGCCTGATTCTAGCTCAGCAGAATGTATTGTCTTTTTCACAAAAACTTCCGCATAGAAGGCACTTTCTTAAGTCACGCGTTCGCGACACTGCCTTCGTCCACACTGCAGAAATGTAGCTGAGATGGAATAGACATTTTCTTGCAATGAGATACTTTAAACACTGCGAAAGAGGAGTAAAACTTCACTCACGGAGATACAAAATTTCAGACAATTTCTCTTAGTCCGCATCGATATATTTTAGGGGCAACAAATAGACATTTAGAGCCATAATTGTTTACGTAAATTTGAAGACACATATCAGTAGTCCTTTGTAAAAAAAAGGAGAGACAAAGAAATGTATAGCAATGACTAGCCGCTGCGAATGTCACATAACCTATTCTAGTAATCATTTTGAAAACCCGGAGTTAGCATGGACATAATTTCATTTATAATATGAAAACATCTGTCTTTTAAACCCCGCCTCTTTCAAACGTGGCGGCCACCAGACAAACACCAATGTAATTTTCTTTATCGTTTTAGTAATTAAATCAGGTCAAAATTATTCAAGGGCTCTTCTTCAGCACTTTCGTAAATTACGAAGAACATTACTAGAGTAGAAAACAAGTGCCTAAAGGGGTGAGCGGGTTTATGTCCAATAACTTGACGTTATTTGATTTTCATGGAGAAAATTACGTTTCATCTAGCATGGTTTCACCATGACCCAGAGCCTAGCTCACAGACGAGAAGACATTAAATGGACGTACAGAGTGAACGTGTCAATTCATGGCGCATTCACGGCGCTTGATTGGGTGACTTCATTAATGGCATACGCGTTAAAGAACGCTACGACGTTGTACTGTTAGGGCTGCTTGATTGGAGGCCTCAATAGGCTCGTAACTTTGGCTGCGCTCTGACTTCTGACTTCTGATAAAAATAGTATAATATATATATATATATATATAGGGCCCATTTAGGGAAATTATTAAAGTCGGGGTAATTAAGTTGTTAATTCTTTTTTCGTAATTAACTTTTTTAATATTGTGTTTAAGGGCATGGTTTCACTTAGAAAATTGCTCAACATCATCGAAAAACACTAAATCAACAAATTGCAGAACGATAGAAGGCACGCGAAGCATTTTACGGCTTTCTGAAAAACCGCACAAATTCGACGGGCTTTTAAGTTTCGGTTTGCTATCGGAGCGCATCTCGGCCCCGGCGGCACCGCGCCCGGTGGAGAGATAGTGCAACCAACCTCTGCTGCGCTGTCATCGCGCGACGCAGCAGAGGCTGGTTGCTAATATATATATAATATATATTAGCAGTTGTAATATATTGTTTGTATGGCCGCTGTTAGGACTCGAATCTCATGCTGTGAGAGTTTTGAACGGGACTTCGCATAGACGCTCAGCTGAGCAGAATTTTGACCCATGTAAGGTTTTCTATTTAATGTTAGTACTTACCTAAATATCTGAGCGTAAAAGCCAGTGAAGCCACAATATTTATCCTAACAATATTTATTTACTTGGCACTGGCGTGATCTGCAAGGTGTGTGAGCTTCGCCCTATGTATTGACGAAGAAGATACGTAACATCTAGACTCCCAGACAAACTTAAGTCAAGAGGAAAAAGTCTAAAGGCCCGTTCACACTCTTGCGACCAAGTACGACTGAGAGAGACGAGATCACTTAAAACTTCTTAATTTTTTTAGAACGAGGGAACACACTGGCATTGTGGCGTCATCTATGCGGTGACCCTGGAACTGCATTTCACAAGAGCGAAGGTTTTGCGTGATTTCCGAGGTCAAATGTGCGTAATACCCATGAGAAAGGCTCGTTTATAACATTGACAAAAGTTTTTCGAGACAAGAAAGAAAGGATAATGCGCGAGAGAAATAAAAAAATATGCCGGACCGCCGAGTTTACACTGCTACCCAACAGATGGCGCCAGTTTGTCCTCTAGTTTAAGAAGTTATAAGGAACCCAGGTTTAAGAGGTCGCAAGAGTGTGAACGGGCCTTAAGTAACCCGGCATGAATCACGGAAAATAGAAATGAAACCTAAACACATGACTAACACGCTTGAAGCCTTACACGCTACGAAATGCTCGTTATTTTACGAAAGAGTCCGTATGCGCACCAAAATAAACCGTACTTCCTAAGCGTCAGATACTAAATCGTACTTATGTATATGCACTGCATATCTGTTTGACATAAAAAAATATGACAATTACATATCAAGTTTGGTATTTCAAACTCAAAGCCGAAAGCAAAAGGCCCCAGAGGAATTCTCTAACGATCTGCATTCCCCCGTATTGGGAGGAAGTAAGCGCTGTGCCCGCACTTGTGGATACGGACTTCGAAGTAATTTTTTTAAGTACACTACTCCAAATTTTATTAATGTTTATGGTTGGATATTGAGGTAACTGCTAACGATAAATAGAAAACCTTACATAGGCCAAACTTTTGCTCAGCAGAACGCCTGTGCGAAGTCCCGTTCGAAACGCTCATAGCACGAGATTGGAGTCTTAATAGCGGTCATACATACAATATATTACAATTTCTGTTGGTAGTTTCTGATAGACTACTTTATTTACTAACTGGGAATAAAAATAAAAGAAATAAAAAGTGGTTTTTTTAGAGACTCGACTCCAAACTTGCTAGTTTTTCGAAATGTTCGTTTTCAGGCACATGTAACACATTATATACTTATCGCAAAATATTCAAATTATATTCAAAAGAAAGAGCTTAATTGGAGCTTTACGTTGATATAAAGATCATAAAAATGCGCTGATTGTGTCAAACAGCACAACTTGCTGAACTTCGTCAAATACAAAAAAAAAACATTAAGAATGTTATGACCTAGACGGTTAATTAGCATAAAAAAAGCACATGTCGAGAGTGTTCCCAAAAAGTTATATTTATGTAGCGTAAAAAGTACGCAAAAGGGATGGAGTGAAATATGGCACCCCCGATAAGCTGGAAAAACGGAAGTTTACACCTTGGCCGCTTCAACGGTCCACAACTTGAGAACAAAAAATCCGACGAAATTGCCGTTTGCGTCTTTTTGTATTATAGAAATTGCCCCAAAACATATATTAAAAAAAATTAGAAATTCGACCCAAATGTTGTGCCTGAGTTGAAATGAAATCACCCATATACGGGGTGTTTTTTTGTTTGTTTTTTTTCTTTACAGATTTGTGTTAAAAAGAGCCATGAAAGCTACACTTATGCGCTTTGTGCGAGTGAGTCATACGGCCAGGGGGACATTATGTCGGTGGTTAATCTTTGCGATAAGTCGGGTAATTAATTGAAATTTGTTAATTAACTTCTTAATTCGTGAAAATAGACATATGATTCCAATGAGAAACTTACTGAGCGTTATCGAAAACCACTAAATCAACTCTTTTTACAAAGACTTGAAGCTCGTGGGGAACTCGGGGGCGCGCCAATGTTACCACTTGTGAAGCAGGCGCAAAGGTAGCCGTGGCGGAACGCGATAATGATCTAATCAATTTGTCCACTTTTCGTGAAACACCCCGTACATATATATACAGGGTATTCCACGAAGATTAAACAAATTCGGTATTGCAAAAAATACGCGTCGCCGCAAAAAAAAAAAAAAAAAAAAAGCTTGTGTCATTTTAGTTTTGGGCCAGGGGCCCATTTAGGAAAATGATTAAAGTTTGGGATAATTGAGTTGTTAATTATTTTTGCGTAATTACCCTTTTTAATATTGTGTTTAAGGGCTTGGTTTCAATTAGAAACTTTCTGAGCATCATCGAAAAACACTATATCAAGTAATTGACAAAGATAGAAGGCACGCGCGGCATTTTACGGCTTTCTGAAAAACCGCACAACTTCGACGGGTTTTTAAGTTTCGGTTTGCAATCGGAGCGCTTCTCGGCCCAAACGGCACCGCATTCCATGGAGAAATAGTGCAACCAGCCTCTGCTGCGTTGCGCGAGGACAGCGCAGCAGAGGTTGGTTGCACTGTTTCTCCACGGGGCGCGGTGCCGTCGGTGCGGACGGTCTTACACGATGGGCCAAACGCTTAGTATGAAGTCCTGAGTATATTGAATTTTCTTTATCTAATAGAAATAAAAAGAAAGTTAAATTACCAACTTTGACGGTGTTGGTTTAAGACGCGATACTGTACGCTTCCATCGTGCTTTTTACGCAGCATCGAAATTATTCCTGGCGATCGATAATCCTAGTGTTGGCGTCCTAGATAGGATCTATAAAAAGGAGCCACTGGAACATCTCGCCCCCAGTGCCCCGTTGCACTTTAAGTGGGAACGTGGCTGAGGTTACGAGAGCGAGCTTTGAGCTTTTAGCGTCCCTGTCGGGCAGGCGCACTCATGCAGTGCAATCATTATTGGGGGTAACGAGCCCCTGCTTGTAGCTTTGGCCTCGCTCGAACCTAAATTGAAACGAACTATAGATCCACAATCGGGTGCACCTTAAGCCACTAGTGATGCCTATCTTTATTTCGGCTGTGCAAAATAAAAGGTGGTGCGCTATGTTCGGCTTGGATTCAGCATATTCTAACAAGCTTTGTTTTGTTGCTGAAATGATTTCTTAATAGAATCACCAATCAAACAAACAAACAAAAGAGTTTTTTTTTTTTGCTTTGTTTTGTTTTTTAACGATGCACATTACGCTTGCTAATTAGTAGACACCAGCGTGTACGCGAGTCTACTCGCGCAGTATAATTTATGTATTCTCCAATGGCAGGTTACCTCAAGCGGTATTTCTTTCTTGGCTCTGTAGTATCTGGACCGGCCACACCAAAAATAAAATTAAAAGCTAATATTTTTTTATAATTTACACTGGAAACACGTCAAGTTATCCTCTTCCTTCAGTGAGGTCGGTCATCTTGTATAATGTCAGCAGTAGGAGAATATCTTAGCGCCCTTATCTTGTTTTCGCGCAAGTAGTAGGACATAGGCCTTAAGCAAACAAGTTGAATTTCGCTCGTTGTGTTTGACTTTGACTTTTATTCCGTCATTTTAAGTTTAAGTTTAAATACTCAAAGCAATCTTCTTTCTGTATTTTCACAGCACATGCTTTTTTTAAAGATATGTTGTTGTTGCATAAGCTCCTGAATGGCAAAGCATACAGCCTGCGCAAGTCAGCCAACGATAAGTTAAGGCTCTCGTGTGCCATCTCGCTCTTTAAGAAATAAGAGACGTTGATTGACACGCCAAGTATATTGCCCCTCATACGAATGGGAGCCTTGTATAATCGATTTCCTTTTTGTTACGTCTAATATATATATATTAATTACTTTATATGTTTTTTCGAAACCTAGTAATACCAGCGGTAGCAAATAAAATACGCATTTAATATTGATTTTTTTTGTTTTATAATTGTGCGGCTTAGGTCGTTTTCTTTGTGTGTGTGTGTGTGTGTGTGTGTTTGGTTGTTTGTTTGTTCCCCCGTTAAGGCCTGAAGTTGTTGGTGGGTATCTTCCAAGAAAATTCACTAAAGTCCTGTCAAGATGAAAACGGCAGGGTCTGTGTCTCAGTTGTATCACCTCCAGGGCAGGCTTCCTACCTTCGATAAGACTTTAGTGTCTCGTGAGCTTCGACTAAGCACGTGCAGCGAAAGCATGGTGCATGTTCGAAAGCATGGTGCAACGAGTGCGTGCTGCAGGCCGGGTATGTGAAAACGTTGCCCTGCCGTTCTTATCTTGTCAGTTACGACTTATAAAACAAATAATGATGGCATAAACGTTGGTCTTGAATCAACCAGAGTTGTGCCACTCACAAACAAAAGTAGCTACACGCAATAATATTTGTTGTTGCACTTGCTGAATTCAGCAACTTATGCGGGGCTTCTGTCACACGCTACATATAAGGTGCCTTTACGCGACAATTCATAGCGGGCCTGTCACGAGTCTCACCTATCTTCGAAATAAATACAAATGCCAAAAGCGATAAGCACATTATCAAAAAGAGCGAAGGCGTACGAGACACCTCGGTACCTGCTCAGTGAAGGGGGAAAAAAGGAGGACTGCTGAGGGCACTGATGATAATAAAGCGAAAGTGTTTGGGCGCATAAAAGCAAAATGCATTCCCTCGCTCTGTTGCTGCCCGTTCGAATGCGGTGCTTTCGCGGGCATGAGCCAGATATCATGCATATTGCATGAAAGAGGCGCCCAGCCATGCGCTAAAACCGCCTTCCCGAAGGACCTTTTTTTCCTTCCTTTAACCGTCCTCCCACCAACCAAGACAAAAATAAAAAAAAACAGCAAAACGTTTACTTTTTTTTTTTTTTCGAGATAGGACGAAGAATGAAAGCTATGACTGACAAACCTTTTATACTAGACATATATATATTTTTTTTGTCAAATCAAACTTTAGACAATAAACCACTCGACGAAAGTGTTCAGGTTGATGGTGTCAAGCATGGATGTGCCTGACGCTTGCGAAAGTTACAAGCTTAAGTCGTAAAACCACGCAATGCGCGTCATTTTCAAACTAGAGGCCATTCGATGGCGGGGAAGAAGAACAAAACGCGTGTCAAACGGTCAGTGGTTGTGCTAAAACACTGCAATGACGGAATCGGATATTCTTGGCATGTAATGTTTACATTTCGTCTCACCTTAAGATGGACTACAGCCAAGGCTAAGAGTCTTCAGGTCCAATCACGAACCAATTTGAAACCACGCGGTATGTCCTGAGGTTAGGTTAGGTTAGGTCAGGTAAGCGTAGGTTACTTTAAATGAGGTTAGGTTAGGTTAGGTCATTGGGTCATTTTGACGCACACATCTGAATATTAATATAAAATTTCCAGCTAAATTTGGTTGAGAAATTCAATTCCTGTATAAGTCTTGTGACATCAACTATCCCACTAAATTTAGCAGGAAATATACGGAGGGAGGGACAGGCGGACAGACAGACGGACGGACGAACAAAAGTTTAAGGTTGGGAGTGTAGCGTTAAAAAGCATTTCATGCTTTAAAATTGTAGCTTGCTATCAAACGCACTCTCAATGCACTAGCTTGTAATTATATTGGGGTGCGTTCTTGGTATTTCAACATAAACATAGTACCCGACGTCCACGAGAAACCCGAAGCTAGTTATTCGCACCGCAAAAATAAACTGGACATCGTGGAGAGCTGAAACTCCGTCAGAACGTAGCTCCAGGCGTTCGAGCAAGATGCCGAATTTTCAGCACCAACCGTTATCTTATTCCAAAAGTTATAGGCAATTTTATGAGAATTACAATGGCAAAATGGCGGCCGACGGAGTTCTCGAATACATGAAGCTCTATGGCGCCAGAAAGCGAAAACGGGCGAAAATGAAAATCAATCAGAAAATCACATAACTTTTTAATAATATAACGGTTGCTGCTGAAAGTTTGGTATCTTTCTCGAGCGGTTGGGGCTACGTTCTGGCAGAGTTTGAGCTCTCCGGTATGTCTAGTTTATTTTTGCGGTAGCAAAAAACAGTGTTTGATTATCTCGCGGACGCCCGATATATGGAGTTCAAGTGAGAAAAAAAAAACGTGTTTTGCGGCTCGAGGAAATAAACTAGGCATCGCTGAAAGCTCGAAATCCGTGAGAACTTGAGGCTAGCGGTTGGGATAGAACGCGAAACTTTGAGAATGACGTTGGATGACTCAAAGATAATTGAGAGAAAAAAACGAAATTTCTCTAGGAGCCGACGTCCACCTAAGCCTAATGTAGTCAAAACAAGAAAAGGTATTGTCAACGCTTGTGGGATTAATATAAGTAAAAAAAAAACAATCGTAAAAAAAAAAATTGTTTTTTTTTTGTTTGTTTTTTTTTTTTGCTGACAGGTTTGTTTTACTGCAATGGATGCTACAGGCGCCCACAATGTCGATGTTTGTTTTGACGACATTAGGCTTAGGCGGACGTCGGCTCATAACGAAATGTCGCTTTTCCTCGATTATCTTTTGATCCAGATAACCTCGTGTTCTTTGTCTTTCATGTTCTATCCCAACCGCTAGCGTCGCATTTTCACCAAGTTTGAGCTTTCTGCGATACTTATTTTATTCACCCGGGCCGAAAAACGCGGTTCTCTTTTCTCGGGAACTCCCTGTATACTCACTGACGAGGGAAGAACGGCAGGGAGGGGCTTCAGTTGCACCGAATCGAGCGCAAGCTTCCTATACCTCTGACAGTGCTTCGTAGTCTCCTGCAACTTGAGCCTGCGCGCGCTGCCAAGGCACGGCGGAGGGCATGGAGCGCGTGCTCGAAGCCGGGCACTCAAAAGACACGCCCTGCCGTTCTCACTCTATCAGTGACTTTGCACCGAGAAACTGAGGAAGAGAAGGAGACGAGAGCGCGCGAAGACGTCAAAACCCTGAGCTCTGGTTGGAACGATTAGTGGGTAGAGCGAAAGCTAGATGCCTTTTGTCTCCACTGCACTCGTCGGACACGTTCGAATGCGAGCGCGAAACGCCGGACGCCGGCGTACCGCGTTCTAACGCGTTCGACGAGTTAGAACGCGTTGCTTCAGCTGGGCGGTCTAAATGGCCACATGTTTTCGTTATTCATACCTCAGTGCTTCAGCTGGGCGGGCTAAGTGGCCATAATTGTTTCGTTATTTATATCATTGACAGTTGTCTCAACGCCCACCTTTCACTATAAATACGCTTTTAAAATGTGACACAATTATACGCCTTCAAATGAATCGCCTCTCGCATTCTTACTTGTGATGCTCCTCAAATGTCTACTCACCGGAAACAAGAAGTAACTGTGTTGGTTTCGAATGGAGAACTGCCTGTCGCATTTTCCCCCAGATAAAATACGGTAAACTTCCCCTCACAAAGGGTCATACCGCAGAGAAGCCACATTCCAGGAAGCCACATTCAAGACAAACCACATTCAAAACATAAACTGAGTTAAACAAATCCAAGCTTCCTTGTATGTGTGTGTGTGTGGGGGGGGGGGGGGGGGGGGGTGACCGTGTGCGTGTGTACGCGAGCGCGTGTGTGTGCACGTGTGTGTCAATATGTGTTTGCATGTTCATTCGTCTCTCATTGAAAGAGCGTAATAAATAGAAAACGAAGTATTATGGGAAAATGATATGGTATTATAACAAGAAGCATGACCTTTCTGTGTGAGCGAGATCGTTTTAGCGGAAAAGCGATGTCAGACATCACTGCAAAGTACAAGTGATAAAGGACGTCAGCAAGATATTCGTGGTAACTATAAGTTAGAGAAACAAAATTGGCAGCAACCTTTCCTAAGTCATATAATGCACTGAATGTAATATTTAAGGTGAGATCGTTTCAAATTATTTAGAATACATTAAACCATTGTTTCATGTAGTAAAGAACCTTTAGTTTTATCACATTTGCCGACAAATTGATCGGAGAAGAAACTACTTTGGTGTATATATCTCGGCACGTAAGGTCACGTGACATAAAATTTCCCGCTTAATTTAGCGGGGAAAGCGAATTTGTGTACAGGTCACGTGATGTCAATGTTTTATTAAATTTAGAGGGGAACCATTCATATGTAGCTCACGGGACGCCAAGTCATGTGACATCAATTTTCCCGTCAAATTTCTGGGAGTAAACTGAATTGTTGTTTGGGTCAAGTGACCTCACGTCACGTGATCTACACACCATTTCAGTTTCCCCACTATATTTACCGGGAAATGCACGGTCAGACTGATGGACAGATAAAATTTTGGGATTGAAGGGTTCCACTATAAAGCACTTCATGCTTTAAAAACTAGTGGCGACGCCAGCTAACAAGTAGTCCCGCCCCAACTGTGTAGAGTCCTACTTTACCCAAAACGCATTGAAATATTTTGATGAAAAGCGGCTTCCCTCCGTAGGCATGTTTGTATGTCGCACGTTTGATACTTTTTTGCATGGCAGGAGATGCTTACGTCAACCGTCTGAAACCACGCAAACTTGCCCATTTTCGATGGGATGAGGAAGGGCACGGTGAGAAATTCGAACACAGCCGAAGCCACAACTAAGAGTCTACACGCCGTGCAAGTTCGTCTGCTTTGTGCGCACCTCGTGCATTTTTTTACCCCCGGACTTCGACATCGAGCATTATCTACGCGTTCTTTATGTTGCCCTTTGATAGGCGTTCCCCTCTTTGTGTTCCGAAGCGTAAAGAACGCATTTTAGAACACTTGCTCGCCGCATATGGCCAGCTTGAACAAATAAACGAATTTACGGAAGTTTGACCCTTTCACTATTTGTTCGAGTTTGCCAAATAAACAACGCAATAAAGCAACTAAGCCAACTCAGGCCCGTCAAATTGCGTCGTTTCTTGCTGTAATCAAACTTTGATATGGTCATCAAGCTTGACTCACATTACCTGCGCTACACACGTGGGTGTGTTTGAGCCTGTACGAATGACACCGCTTTATAGAACAAAGTACCCAAAGATTTAGAAACCTTCCTATAGACCAATATTTTAAAGGCGGTATTACGGCCTATTTTATTTGTCCGAACTTTTACGAGAAAACCGCGATCCCGAATATAAACGAAAACGTTGCTGGTCACCCTATGTTTAGATTGCTTTAGAGCTCACTCGCTTAATTCCCCTCCCCATGTTGTCTAATATCTCGCCGATACCATCAAGTTCCTCCCTTTCTTTGTTGAGTTTCTGTTCCGCAGTTTGTTATGTAACTTCCTCTGAACGAATTGTTGCACCCTTCACAGATACCTTCTGACGTTTCAACGGTGTTTGACTGACTAACCGACAAAGAAAAAAAAAACTATTTGTTTTTTGGACATTTGAAAGCTAGTCAGCGTCCATTTGAGTTTGCTCTCTCCGCTGTATATAAGAAATTTATACAATACAGTACGACTTTGTTGAAGCGTTTACCGCTGCGGAAAGAACGTTAAATAAGAAAAGTAACTGCTATGGTGCGATACACAAAACATTCTGGTAAACAAGTAAAAAATGGAGAAGAAAAACAGTCTCGAAATCACGGAATAGCACCGACTCCCGCTGCCCGACGTCTATGGGAAGTCGCGACGTAACCGATGTCCCATCCCCCACGCGACCAACGATCACGGAAGAAACGCCGTCGGCCAACAGCGCCACGTGCGCGCGATAGCCGCACTTGAGCGGACGTCGTGCCGCCGCCATTAAGGGTATTAACGAAACCCGGCCGGTCTGCCTTGCGGCCGGTGTTGTTCGCGTTTTATCGCTCCCTTTCGGCGCTGTAGTGGTCGCCGCTGCGCTGTTTGGCTACGAGACATCACGCGCGCCTCTGCGCGTGCGCGGAACCAGCGTGGGAACAGGGAAGTCACGTGCCGTTTGTTTGCGGCCGCGGGCGAGCGACGTCGATACGTCGCAAACGAGCGCGTCAGCTATCGCTTTGCGACGCCGCTGCGCTGGATTGGGCGATTACGTGAAAAAAGTTAAAAAGAAGAAAACCGTTCGTGCGTCGCCGTGGCTTCTCAAAATACAAACGAGGAAACAAGAACTCTTTTTGTGTTTTTTGTTTGCTTTTGTCCTGCTAGGTTACTCGTTTTTTTGTATGTAGAGCTTGACAGGACCGCTGCTGCTGCGTAGTTTAAACGTGCCAGGTAGCGTCATGAGCTGTCAATCACTTTTTTGACGCCACTTTTTTTTAGCAGTCTGGCGTAATTCAATTCCACGTTTACTCGATTTGACTAAGCATTCAACGCGATACTTTGTCATTCTGTCACACCTGTGGCCGTCGGTCTTTTATGCGCGAAAATTGAAAAGTTTGAGAGATACAGCGCGGAAGAGGAGCGCGAGTAGGCGCTATGAGAACAAGACGATCGGCACTTATGCGCATTGTTGGTAAAACAAAAAGTGTGTAAACATGCGTGCTGTGGACCAAGATTTAAAAATGGACCCACCCGCTTCGCATTTTCAAAGAGTTTCCCAGCAAGAATAATATATAAAAAGATAAAAACTTAAGTCTCTTTTATTTTTTATAAAGACTATAAGACGGCACAAACGTGGGCTAGAAAACGAAACATATTGAAGTAAACAACAAATGAAGTCAAATAAATAGACAGAGCTCTGTTTGTCAACTTGGTCTACTTGTCCATGGTCTCTTAGCGTCTTTATTGGCAAAGATATAATCCACGTTTCTTCGCAGGGGGACGAAACCTTCAAGAGTTCAAACTCGATATCTTGAGTTTAGGAGGCCGTTACAAAATGCAACCGAAGTGTTTGCAACAACTGGGACGAACGAGACCTGGTAGCCTTCCTACCACACATTATTCGTCCGTGCACGCAGCCAAATGCCCCGCGGCGCAATCAAACATAACGCAAACCAACGGATTGCCACGAAACGTAATTCAGCGTAACTTAACACGACTCAGCGTAGCGTAAAGGAAAGCCAACTAACACAAAGCACCATCAGGTCAGACCACTTCCCGCTTCGACAACACAGCCGCGCGGAGTTCTCCAGATAAAAAAAGCCTCGATCAGGTCCAACGCACCGCGGCACTTCTTTCCTCCTCCCCCGCTAAGCACCTCCCTTTCTCTCGACGCATGCGCAGTTGCCGATTTAATTAGGAACAGCCAGCAAGCAGTCCCCGACAAAAGGGAGCTTTGAGGAAGGCCGGCTGAAAAGGAGGTGCGGACGCCAACCCCCTCACTCCCACGAGGGAAAGAATCCAGCTATAGAAAGTAAATGACAGAGTAGTGGAAGGGGGAAAAAAACAATTAAATAGAAGCCGAAAAGAAAAACGGTGCGGTTAGAAAGAACCGAGACTGTAGGTTTCCAGCTAGAGCGAGGGAAGGAAAAAGTACACGGGAAAGGGGAAGGGGGGGATAAAGGGGACGCTTCCAACATGGCGGATCTGTGTGATAGAAACAAAATAGAACATAGCGCGATATACTAAAGAATGTGGAACGAAAAACGAGACGGTGTTAAGACGGAAAGATTGAAGGGGCAGAGGGAGATGATATAAAAGAAAAGATGGATAGAAGACACGCATGACGGTGGACAATCCCGCCTTTAGCGCGGCTTTGGAGGGCCTTAAAGAGGCGGCACCGTGTCTTTGTTGCCGTCCCTCTATTGTCCGGTGAGGGTATGGGGTGTAGTGTGGAGTCTGGAAGAACAGCGGGATTCACGCGCGCTGTCGCGTGTCGTTCATCTTTTATTTATTTATTTTTTTCTTTAGGAGGGTCACCGTTGGAGCATGTGATGGAAGTGCGTGCATGTTCGTGTTACGCGCTTTGTTCCTTGATACGGCTTGCGCGGAATTAACGTGAGCTCCTTTGATCTTGAAAGGTTTATTTTATTGCTACTATTTTTAGAAATGAAAATCCTTAGGATATCTATTCTAGGAGATACTTGATGTCCCAAAAATATAGGAACAGTTAATTTTGTAGTAAAACGGGTTATTTATTCATCAAGTGTTAATATTATCACTTCAGCATAAATACACACAGTGTTATGAATTGTGGAATACGGTGTTCAATAAATGTCCCCCACGACTCTGCTGGTACACTCTTTGTGTTGCTGGGAGTGACATTTCTTGGCCCTGTAATCTCACGCAATGCTGACCAGAATTGGAAACCGAGGTCATGTGATGTGACATTGTGCGACCTTTTCTTATGGTGATATATGAAATGTTGCGTCTATTGCAACAAACCACAAACACTTTCAGAGCTGAGCGGGGTGATTCTAGCTATCATTGCTGACACTTAGCCACAGTTGTGCGGAAAGTTTAGTCGGAAAAAGTTGTCGCAAGAGGCTGAGTTTGACTGCAGAGTCGTGGGCGAATTTTCCCTGATCTTGCGCTCCCCCGGTCAGTTTTGGTATTTGTGCGTTAAACTGGTTATAAATATATATAAAAAAATTGTTGAATCAAAGATGAATTTTATAACGAAATTAAATCTAGCTTTTTGTGCAAACATTCAAAGGGAGGTTGATCTGATTTAAGAACAAAAAGCAAAATAAAACCACGACTGTGAGATCTTACTGCACGAAGCGAGTGCAGCAAAAGGTCACGCCGTTTTAAGAGGCTTTTATCCGAGGCAAATAAATTTAGGAAATCTAAAACACATGCCTGGAAAAACAGGATGATTAAAATCAAAATGGCTACCATCGCACATTTATGGAGGATGTTGACCAACCTAAGTAACGAAACTAAAAAGAAACAGACGTTTCATAAAAAAACATTGGGGGACGCTTAATCTTCGCCTTTAAGAGCGGAACGCGATAGCATTATCGGGCCCCGTTCGCAAAGCCTTCTCATATAAACCCGCGCTCGTTCCCAAGCCGTGCAATCGTGTGTGCGGGGTCTCGTCGGCAGCGTCACGTGACGTCACATGACGCCACGTGTGACGTCATGCCACGTGACGTGTGACGTCGTACGTGGCGGTAAAAATGCACCACTTAATTTGGAGGGAACATTTACCACTAAATTTGGCGGGAGAATTTTCTCGCCAAATTTATCGGGTCGATATGGTCATGACGTCTCAGTCACGTGTAACGTCACACGCATGACATCACGTGTGACGTAACGCGCGACGTCAAACATGGCTGCGCGAGTTGCAGTGTGGGATCTTTGGGACCCACCGACGTCGGATTACTTGCGGCACGAGCTCCTAAACGCCATCGAGTTAATCCTTAAAGGGGCGGTGCAACGATATTCAATTGGAATATTTTTCACTTTACACGAGCTTGCAGGCACTAGTGGGACTCATGGATACACGCACGCAACGCCACTGACCAAGAAACTCCTTTGTTGCGCTGTAATTTCGAGGACAAAAGCGATCATTTTCATTCAATCTCTCCTTCGCAAACCCTGATGACGTAGCTGGGCGGTAGCAGTACCGCCCAGTGACGATATTTGAATGCGGCTCATAGATTGGACCCGAGCATTGCGTGCGCACTCGATTTGGGCTCGTGATAACCGATAGCTCGAAAAGCATTCGGGTAGTGTCCTGTATCCAATCGCTGCAATGACGACAACAGCCGAACCATAACAATGTCTGGAACTCAGCGCGTGTCCTGTGCCTTGCCAACCCCAGCGCATGGCTATGATCAACATTGGCGGCATATAATAGGCTCCAGATCACGTGGCCGCTTGTTTGTCGCTCTGCGAGTTGAGGGGGTGAACTCTGCTTGTTTTTCTTTATTTTTTTCTGCGACTTCGATTGCGTGTGGTGTAAAACGAACAGTTATTTCACAGGTCGTTAACGTCAGGGATCCGTTCTACGAGGTATTTGCGCAAAATACAAAAATCGTTGCATCGCCCCTTTAAGTTTAAAACTAGAGTTCTGAGTGCAAAGGCATGCGGCTTCCGGGGTACGAACGAAAGAACTCAAAGATCTGACATCTGAATAAGTCACCATGCAAACACGCAATCCTCCTAAATTCAATAACCCTCAAAAATACGTACATCACGTCCGATATGTACACCATAGGAATTCTACGTACGCAATGGGCGAATTCGCTCAGCCGATTTATCCCCGCACTTTTACCCGGCGGCGAGTCACGGCTTCTCCGAACTCTTTCTGTCCGCTTACGCAAAGACAGGGACAGCGGCGATCTTGTCGAAAGACGCGAGGGACAACATATCTCGGTCCTCCGCGTTATCGGGAGACACCTAAAACTGAAGCGGCATAAATATGAAAGGAAATAAAGTCATTGCAAAGGTGGCAAGCCGACGCACAAGAAGCAATATTGTGACTCGTCACACTTCAGGGTGTCTCAAATAGCGGCCAGGCTCTGTAAATCAACCGCACAGCTTGGTTTCTTAACCTATCGCGTTACGATTTTGTGCAGCGGCGCAGGTGGCGCATTTTTTCTATAACATTTGCGAAGAGCGAGTTTACCTGATGAAAAAATAATATAAGAAAAAAGCTTAACTCCTATGGAAACGCAGCGAAGCCACTGGTCTTCAAACAATAAGGCGCCGTTTCGCACGGGAGACAAGAGATGGCGCACGCGGTCGCGACGGCAACTACCACCGACGAACGAGCATAAAGCGCAGAGAGCCGGCGTCAAATAGCAAACTATATTTACAACTCAAAAGCGGGGCGAGCTTTTTCGATGTCAGTTGCCAGTGGATAATTTTATCATCCTTACTAATAAAACCCATTTAATGGACATATAATTGATTAAAATGATTTGTCGGATTATTTCGACATTTTGTGTTTCGGGGTACTTGTGTCGTTTGTTTTTCAGTTCCTTGTCATTACCGCGCCTGTTTTTGGTTCTGCGACTGTCGTCGCCTGCGGAACGTGCACCGCTTTTGAGTTGAAAAGATCGTCTGCTAAAGACGCCGGCTCTCGGCGCCGTATGCTCGTTCGTTGGCAAAATTTGGTGTCGCGACCGCGTGCGCCATCTCTTGACTCCCGTGCCAAACGGCGCCCTAATGTTTAAAGACCGGTGGCTTCGTGATAAGTTAAGAAATCGATTTTTACTGTACTGTAGTAGAAGAATTACAGAGCGGTTCCAGGGCCTATATTTAGTCTGTGTTTCTCATTATTGTATCATGTTTAGATCTTGACATTTCAGAAGAAAACAATAGTTTTTAGAGTTGTGACAGATTATCCCACTCGTTCAAGTGAGTCACCTCTCGTAACATGACTCGTGATGCTCACCGCACGGCTGAACCTAGGTAACGGGAAATATGCTTGTTGGTCTGCCCTAACAAGTCCTGAATTTGGGATCGTTTGTTTAACATTATGAAGTATGCTACGTATGGGATCCGCGCAGGGTGGGATAAGCTCAGTGTGGGATCAGCGCAAGGAATTTTCTAGGTCTCATACGAACATATGTATGATCTCTACACGTCATATTAGAAGGGAAAGTATACTCGCAGAAAGAAGGCGCTTGCATAGGCATAGCACTAAACTTATGCGACATTTATCCTGCGCGAGGTAATAGAGAATTACAGCGGTTGTTCCAGGAAAATAAAGTCGTGAGATGTTTCAGATACGTTGACGCTTATAAGGTATGTTTTTAGATAAACGAAAAGACAAACATGATTCTCACAAAGGTCATGGAGAAGTTCAAGGAAGCGCACAGAGGACTAGAATTTGTTTTATAATCACTGTAGAAAGAGGCAGCCTACAGTTCTTGGACCCCACCATCACATATTGGGACAGACACACGTGCTGGAGGTACAAGACGAGAGGAGAGAAAGGAATACTGCCGTATGATTCCAGGCACTCTAGGCTAGTAAAGAGAGCGTCGCCTCAGGATGTGTCTGGCAAGCCACAAGAAAATTGTGTTCCCACAGAGTGTCAGATGGCTTACGAATAGAGGTAAGTCGACAACGACCAAGCGGTTACCCAGACCACTAATGGTGGCTATAGCAGAAAAATTCGAAAATATTCTCAGGCAAAGGTAAAACTCGTACATCGGACAGACGGGGAGATGTTTAATCAATAGACTAAAACCGGTGTCACACTGCTATGCAAAGCGCAAGTTCGTCTGCTTTTTTCACATGGGGCTGTGGTGACGTCAGAGCGCCAAGCTCTGATCAGCTCTGATCGCAGAATAGTGGGTAGATTTCAATGCAGCGTGTTTTGAGGTCTACCCGCTATCTTTCAATCACAGCTAATCCAAGCTTGGTGTTCTGACGTCACCACAACCCCTGCAAAAAAGACAGATGAATTTGCACTCCCACTGAATGCTATATTTATGGGTACTGTCACAGCCTCCTCTATACTGACAAAGCCTGGCAGATCGCCACAAGACGCGGCCACCAAAAGTAAAAAGGTAGAGCGGCAGACAAGAGGCATGTAACGGGCGTCCCGCTGCAGCGAGACGCCGAAACACCCTTGTCCCAAGCGATGGAATGTCCGCTCGTGCTTCTCGCATTCCTTGGGCTACCGCTTCTTTTATCGTCGGGTTTGAAAACCATGTTTCGGGTCCTCGCCGCTGCAAAAGGTGTGCGCTGATTACAGGCTCCCCGAGAAATGCTCTGTGCTACCAGATCCTCGCGCTCCAACTCTGCGACCGGGTACTCTATGGCTCCGTCATCGAACTGCCAGGCTTTGTGAGCATAGAGGAGGCATTGGCACGATAAAAGAGCTGACCCGTCAAGACATTGAAATGTGCGGTGCGCATTTATCATCCCGGAGATCACGGAGGCCATTTACACATATTCCATCGTGTTCAAACTTCGTACGACAGGTCGGCCGTTTTGTCGTGCAAGTGTTTGGCGCGTTATAGATTGCCTCAGAAACGTGATGACGTAATAGACGTGGTTTTCAGAAATTCTAGCTTGAGGAATTAAATACCTCGAGAAGTAAAACCAAAGAAACTATTTTCTTTTGGTCAGGTGTGTTATTTTAAGACACTGCAATTTTTCTTTTGACCGTGAGACTTAAAAACAAAAGAATGAGACTCAGCTGCTGTCACTGAGTCTCATCATTGAGTTTGTAAAACACGAAATAGGACTGTCACAAATGTCTTATGCTTACAACATAACAAGAGTGAGGCAAATGTTAAAGAGTGGCCCCATTAAATTACCAAAAATCTTCTTAACACTGAGTGAAGGGACAGTTGACATGACAGCAACCTATCAATTATATTAATTTTATCAATAGCTATCACAGAGTTTAAAGGGGCGATGCAACAATTTTTGTACTCTGCGCAAATAACGCTTAGAACAGATCCCTGACGTTAATGACCTATGAAACACGCGTTCGTTTTTCACCCCACGCAATAGAAGTCCCAGTAAAAAAAATTAAAGAAAAACGAGCAGCGTTCACCCCCTCAACTCGCAGCCAGAACAAGCGGCCACGTGATCTGGAGCCGATTATATGCCGCCAATGTTGATCCTTGCCACGCGCTGGGTTTGGCAAAGCACAGGGCACGCGCTGAGTTCCAGACATTGTTATGGCTCGGCTATTGTCGTCGTTGCAGCGATTGGACACGGGTCACTACCCGAATGCTTCTCGAGCTAGTAATTATCACGAGCCCAAATAGAGTGCCCACACAATGCTTGGGCCCAATCTATGAACAGCATTTAAATATCGTCATATGGGTGTACTGCGATCCCCACTTTACGTCATCCAATTTCGCAAAGGAGAGATTGAATGAAAATGATCGCTTTTGTCTCTGAAAAGTACACCGCAACAAAGAAGTTTCTTGGCCAGTCATTGCGTGCGAGAAACCTTGAGTCCCACTAGTGCCAGTAAGCTCGTGTATTGTGAAAAACATTCCAATTGAATATCATTGCACCGCCCCTTTAGCAACGTAGCAATATTATTTTGTTATTTGTGCGAACCAACTATACTCGCTTTCACCCCAAAAACCGTAGTAAAAAAAGTATGGCTTCTCGAGGAGCATTACTAATCATGCTGATAATTGAGATATATGTAGGTGCGGTTTAGATTAGATACATGTTACCTTATCAAGACGTACACGTTTCAAACGCCAAAAGCATCGCTCCTGCTTCCGACAACCCAATCTTGTAAGGACGACTTCGCGTGGCATATGAACATTGAGAAAAACTTCTTTTTGTGGGATGAAAACGGGTATTGTGGTGAGTAGTAGAAAACATGCCCCAGTTTGCACAGCTGTCAATCAACGCCCAGGAGGGCGGAACCAAACCCGATCCGACCAATCACAGCGCAGGAGGGCGGGGCCAAACCCAATCCAACCAATCACGGCGCAGTAGGGCGGGGCCCTTTCCCTCTCTCCCATCCCAGTGACCAATGCCAGGCAGTGGGCATCGATGGCCCCGCCCACAGGGCATTAGCCAGTGACCAATCGGAGCTCAGCGAGGTCCCGTCACGTGTGAAGTCAAGTGCGCGTCGCGTGTCAGGCGCGTGCCAGAAGCGTGTCACTTACCATGACCGCAGACCGCAAACCACAAACCTCAGACCGCAAACCACAAACCTCAGACCGCAAACCACAAACCTCAGACCGCAAACCTCAGACCGCAAACCACAAGCGTGGTTGACCAGGTGTTGACACCAGCGGTCATCATCTGATAACAACCACGTGATGTCACACAGGGTCCGAGCTTCGTTCGACAGAGGGCGCTATAGGACTTGAATTGCGGCGCTCAGGGCGTCTCACGTGTGATGTCGCACAGGATTCGAGCTGCGTCCGACAGAGGGCGCTCACGTGATGTCGCAACGCCTGCAGCGTTGCGACATCACATGACGTCCGCTCACCGCAACGCTGCAGGCGTTGCGGTGAGCATCCGAAGCTAAGTGCCAGTTTTTCTTCTTTTCTCTCTCTTTTAAAAAGTTGATAGGAAGTGACTATGCGGTAGCAGTGTTAGGTTTGAACAGCAGCAGTTGGGATTAGTTGAGGCTACTACGAAGTTAGTTTCGTAGGCTGTTTGAATCTTTGGCGGGAAGTGACGGTTTGTTCCCGGTCTAGATATGGGTCTAGATTTGGGTCGGCAGGACAAGGGTGGGGACGAGTTGGTGCAGTGTGAGGGGTGTGGGCGGTGGTGTTACCTAGAGGAGACCGGTTTCGGGAGTCTGGAGGAGGCGAAGGGGATGAGTTTAGAGTGTCGGCTTTGTGTGAAGCTTCAGCAGGTAACTGGGGAATGGGAGGGTAGAGTTCGGGAGATTGAGACCGAGCTTAAGGCAGAAGGAGAGAAGCGGGTAGGGTCTCGAGGCCCAGGTTGAGGAGCTGACTAGGCAGCTTAATCATGAGAGGGAGCAGCGGGTCGGTCTCGAGAAGCAGGTGGAAGAGCTGGGGGAAGTATGGAAGGCGGGTTTAGAGGAGTGTAAGAGGGAGTGTGACAGTAGGGTAGAGCGCCTGGAAGGGGTAATTCGAGCGAGTGAGAGTAGCGAGGGAAGAAAGGAGGAAGTGTCAGTTCTAGCGGGACGAACCGCCGGTCCGCAGGCTGGGGTCGCTGGTGGTCAGGAGTCCAGCCTGTTGACCGGCGGGCTCGACGACGCTGGAGAGCTAAGTGACCCTCAGCTCAATAGCGCCTTCGAGCAGCAGGCGTCGGGCAGTCAGGTGACAGCAGATAAGTCGCAGGATAAGGGCGCGCAGGTACCAGGGGGATCTAGGGTACTGGTAGATGGGAGCTCTAACGTAGCACGGGTTAAGAGGGGTGTACTGAACAGGGTGAAGGGAGACCAGAGGGTAACCGTAGAGGTCCAGCCAGGGAAGTGTATGGTGGATGCTATGACCGCAGCACGTGAGGGGGTGTGGGATAACCGGGAGGGAAGGAACCTAGTAATAGTTCACGCGGGGCTTAATGATGTGCTCCAGGGTAGAAGCCAGAACCTCGGAAAGCAGCTAAACGTGGGAATGCGTAAGCTGAGGGGCGCGTCTGAGAATGTGCACGTGGTTGTGTGCACCATTCCAGAAGTTCGAGGGCAGTCCGGGGTAACGGAGAGGAGGGTTGTCGAAGCCAACAGAGTAATTAAGGGTATGAGTCGACAGCTTCGGTACGACGTAATGGAAGTAAACAGGGAAGTGTACGAGGCTGGCTCCCGCCCTTTTGCAGATGGCATTCACTACAGTGAGGCCACGGGTTACAGGGTGGGGGATAGGATGGGCCGCACGGTGACTGCTTTTTTGGGGGGACCGAGGGCCCTGGGGGTACTGAAGTAACTGAAAACCCAACAAAGTCAGGAGAGGCACCCAGGGTTATAAAGAGGAGAAAACGTAAGAACAGGTATAAACAAACAACACAATCAGACATTGGATATATTAACATGCAGGGTGGTAGAAATAGGTTAAAATGGGAAGAGGTAGAGGAGCAACTAAGAAAGGAGGATTTAGTGGTGTATGGGTTTGTGGAAACACATCTCAGAGACATGGAGCAGCCACCTTGCAACCCTGACTATGTGTGGGAAGAATGCAACAGAACGGAGGGAACGAGGAAGGGAGGTGGAATTGGAGCATTTATTAAGAAGAACATGAACTTTCAAAGGATCAGAAAGGAGTGCGCCGAACACTTGTGGCTGAAAGGAAAAGTCGCTGGGGAATCAACACTCCTTGGAGTTGTTTACTTATGGACAGGGAAAGGTGCTAAAGAGGAAAACAGAAAAATGATTGATTGCATATCAAGAGACATTAGTGAGCTAGGGGAAGGCTCTGAAATAATTATTATGGGAGACATGAATGCCCATATCGAGGGTCTGGATGGGTATACGGACTCAACTGGAAGCATATTACTAGAACTGGTGGAAAAGCATGACTTAGTTTTATGTAATACCAGTCAGAAGTGTGACGGGCACATAACGTGGGAAACTGGCAATCTACATTCAACTATAGATTACGTACTTATGTCACACAAAATATATGGTAAGTTACAAGTAATGAAAATAGATGAAGAAGGTTCCAAAAGTCTTGGTAGTGATCACAAACGTATTAAGCTGAATTTTGCCAGAGAAGTAAATGCTGAAACTAGACAACATAATTCAAAGCAGACTTTCTGCAGCGACAAAGAGTTGGAAATAGTTGCTGAAAGAATAGAGGAAGCAGTTTCAGGGCAACGGTATACAGATTGGACCTATGAGAGCCTAACTGGGCTTTTTGTTCTGGAACTAGACAAAGTTCAGAGTAAACGAAAGGGGAAGCAAAGACATAGACCAAAAAGCTGGTGGGACAAAGAAGTGAAGCAAGCGATACAAAAACGTCAGGAAGCCTCTAGAGAACACAGGCATTCCAAGCGTAGTGGGGAGTCTGAAACGGAAGTAAAAAAAGATGGGACACTTTTATAACATGTCGCCGAGAGGCATCCAGTTTGATCAATGCGAAAATTCAGAGAAAGGGTGAAGAATGGATGAGTAATGTAAGCAAGAAAGATAGAAACGCAGCCAAGAAGTTTTGGGAGCACTTGAACGTCACTCGGTGAAACGACGCAAGCTAGACAGAGGTTCATACTCTCGCATCAGGGAGATCAATTAGAGGGAGATGATGCGATACGATATATAGGAGCAGTGATGGAGGAGAAATTTCGGGAACGGGTACATGTGGAAGATAGGAGAACCGAAGGCAGTATCAGTCCAGCTTTTGACATCGCGGATTTTGGACAAAGAGAATGGGAAAAGGCGGAACGAAGAGTCCCTAGTGGCACGTCGACAGGCACAGATGGTATCCCAATCAAGCTGGTGAAGAATTTGGGTCCTAAATCTAAGGCAAAACTAAGGGAGGTAGTGAGCACTATGGTAACAAAAGGAAATATTCCAGATGAATGGAGGCTTAGTAGGATGAGTATGATATATAAGGGAAAGGGAGATAAGTCTGACATTAGGAATTATCGTCCCATAACCGTGACACCAGTTATTTACAGGTTGGTAATGCAGATTATAAAGAACAGACTGGAGGAATGGGTAGATTGCGAGGGCATACTGGGCGAGTTACAGAACGGGTTTCGGAAACAAAGAAGGTTGGAAGACAATATATTTTCTCTAACACAGTGTATAGAAATAGCGCAAAAAGAAAACAGACAGCTCTGGCTGGCATTTCTGGATATCAAGGGTGCCTATGACAATGTGAACCAAAAAACTCTGTGGGACATAGTGGAGAGCTTAAACCTAGATGAAGGACTAACAGCAATATTAAGGAACATTTACAAAGATAATAAGGTGATTATAACATGGGAAGGAAAGGCAACGGGGAAAATAGAGATAGGACGAGGCCTTAGGCAGGGGTGCCCGTTATCGCCTTTGCTGTTTATGTTGTATCTGAGAGGATTGGAGGATAGACTAGAGAAGAGTGGGCTTGGATTTGACCTTTCGTACAGTAAGCTAGGCCAAACAATTCAGCAATCCTTACCGGGACTGATATATGCGGATGATATCGTACTAATGGCTAACAACAGGATAGATTTGCAGGAATTAATGAGCATCTGTGGTAGGGAAGGAGAGGAATTAGGTTTAGAATTCAGTAGTGAAAAATCAGCAGTCATGATTTTTAACAATGATGATGTTGAGAGACTGAAGATACAGAATATTACAGTTGAGAGAGCTAGTAAATACAAGTATCTAGGAGTATGGATATGTGATGGTGCAGAATATCTCAGTGAGCATGAAAAGTATATAATAGGTAAGGGCAACAGAAATGCGGCTGTAATGAAAAATAGAGCACTTTGGAATTACAACAGGTATGAGGTGGTGAGAGAGATTTGGAAAGGGGTCATGGTGCCTGGCTTGACTTTTGGAAACGCAGTGCTATGCATGAAATCCGAAGTGCATGCAAGACTAGAAATAAAACAGCGTGGAGTAGGTAGGCTGGCTTTGGGGGCACATTGCAAAACACCAAACCAGGGAGTACAAGGAGACATGGGATGGGCGTCATTTGAGGGCAGGGAAGCTGTGAGCAAGATAGAATTTGAGGATCGGTTGAGGCAAATGGGTGGGGAGCAATGGGCACGAAAGGTTTTCAGCTATTTATACATGAGGAGTATGGACACAAAATGGAGACAGCGCACTAGGAAATTAAGAGGAAAGTTTTTAGGCTATAGTGGGGTTACGGAAGAGCAGGTCTCAGTTAAGAAGAAAGTTTAGGCCACAGAAAGAGATCGGTGGCTAGAGGGAATGCAGACAAAGAAGGCTCTGGAAGGCTATAGATTAAACAAAACAGTTATTGCCAAAGAAAGCATTTATGACAATTCTAGGGGAAGCTCATTGTTGTTTGAGGCAAGGACAGGTGTTTTGCGAACCAGAACATACAGAGCGAAGTACCAGGAAATGGACACAGTGTGCGCTGCTTGTGGAGAGGAGGACGAGACGGCTGAGCACTTGATACTCTACTGTAAAGGGAGTATCAATTGCCCTATGCATACCGAAGACAACATAGATTTAATAAGGTCATTGGGTTTTAGAGACAGCGAAGGAAAAGTGGATTTCAAGACAGTAGAGATTACCGAGGAAAGAATAAGTGAATGGTGGCAGAAAGCGAGAGAAAACTAGGCATTTTCTTATTAACTGATGGCAAGGGGGATTTATAGCCTCACTTTCTTTTCAGTGCGGAGTGAATATAGTTTTCACATTTAAATATTCTAAGCTTAAAGGGTAAGACAAAATGGCTAGGTGGCGTAAGCTACCGCCCGATCCAAAGGGCTCAGCCGTATTCATCCATCCATCCACAGGGTTCGTGCTGCATCTGAAGGAGGGCGCTGCGCTCCGGTCACATGACGGTCACGTGTTTTGAATTTGAATCGCTGCGCGGTAAATGCCCCTTTTATTCGATAAAAAAGGCTCCGCGGCCAGCGGGGAATCGAACTTGTGACTTCGTGCTCACCAGCCCGACGCTCTACCCCCTGAGCTACGAGCACATTTTTTTTCTTTATTGCCTGACATTGCACAAGCGAAAGATTACAGATGACTAAAAAGTTAAAACAAAACCAAAGCCACAGTGGCTAATTTACACAAGAGAACAGCGACAAGAACAGAGGGATGACACATCCAAACACATCCAATCAGTTATGGGTCCTTGAGGGTCGCCAGCTCCTCAAAAAGCGGCAAATAATCGGGAGGAGGTTGCTGCATTTTAAACACTTCCTTTAGGTAACAGATTGTTTCAACAAAACACTTAAGAGCAGGACGCACGTCGACGTTTTTTGTTTCCGAAACCCGTTCTGTAACTCGCCCAGTATGCCCTCGCAATCTACCCATTCCTCCAGTCTGTTGGTTATAATCTGCATTACCAACCTGTAAATAACAGGTGTCACGGTTATGGGACGATAATTCCTAATGTCAGACTTATCTCCCTTTCCCTTATATATCATACTCATCCTACTAAGCCTCCATTCATCTGGAATATTTCCTTTTGTTACCATAGTGCTCACTACCTCCCTTAGTTTTGCCTTAGATTTAGGACCCAAATTCTTCACCAGCTTGATTGGGATACCATCTGTGCCTGTCGACTTTCCACTAGGGACTCTTCGTTCCGCCTTTTCCCATTCTCTTTGTCTAAAATCCGCGATGTCAAAAGCTGGACTGATACTGCCTTCGGTTCTCCTATCTTCCACATGTACCCGTTCCCGATATTTCTCCTCCATCACTGCTCCTATATATCGTATCGCATCATCTCCCTCTAATTGATCTCCCTGATGCGAGAGTATGAACATCTGTCTAGCTTGCGTCGTTTCACCGAGTGAGTTCAAGTGCTCCCAAAACTTCTTGGCTGCGTTTCTATCTTTCTTGCTTACATTACTCATCCATTCTTCACCCTTTCTCTGAATTTTCGCACTGATCAAACTGGATGCCTCTCGGCGACATGTTATAAAAGTGTCCCATCTTCTTTTTACTTCCGTTTCCGACTCCCCACTACGCTTGGAATGCCTGTGTTCTCTAGAGGCTTCCTGACGTTTTTGTATCACTTGCTTCACTTCTTTGTCCCACCAGCTTTTTGGTCTATGTCTTTGCTTCCCCTTTCGTTTACTCTGAACTTTGTATAGTTCCAGAACAAAAAGCCCAGTTAGGCTCTCATAGGTTCAATCTGTATACCGTTGCCCTGAAACTGCTTCCTCTATTCTTTCAGCAACTATTTCCAACTCTTTGTCGCTGCAGAAAGTCTGCTTTGAATTATGTTGTCTAGTTTCAGCATATACTTCTCTGGCAAAATTCAGCTTCATACGCTTGTGATCACTACCAAGACTTTTGGAACCTTCTTCATCTATTTTCATTACTTGTAACTTACCATATATTTTGTGTGACATAAGTACGTAATCTATAGTTGAATGTAGATTGCCAGTTTCCCACGTTATGTGCCCGTCACACTTCTGACTGGTATTACATAAAACTAAGTCATGCTTTTCCACCAGTTCCAGTAATATGCTTCCAGTTGAGTCCGTATACCCATCGAGACCCTCGATATGGGCATTCATGTCTCCCATAATAATTATTTCACAGCCTTCCCCTAGCTTCCTAATGTCTCTTGATATGCAATCAATCATTTTTCTGTTTTCCTCTTTAGCACCTTTCCCTGTCTATAAGTAAACAACTCCAAGGAGTGTTGATTCCCCAGCGACTTTTCCTTTCAGCCACAAGTGTTCGGCGCACTCCTTTCTGATCCTTTGAAAGTTCATGTTCTTCTTAATAAATTCTCCAATTCCACCTCCCTTCCTCGTTCCCTCCGTTCTGTTGCATTCTTCCCACACATAGTCAGGGTTGCAAGGTGGCTGCTCCATGTCTCTGAGATGTGTTTCCACAAACCCATACACCACTAAATCCTCCTTTCCTAGTTGCTCCTCCACCTCTTCCCATTTTAACCTATTTCTACCACCCTGCATGTTAATATATCCAATGTCTGATTGTGTTGTTTGTTCATACCTGTTCTTACGTTTTCTCCTCTTTTTAACCCTGGGTGCCTCTCCTGACTTTGTTGGGTTTTCAGTTACTTCAGTACCCCCAGGGCCCTCGGTCCCCCCCAAAAAAGCAGTCACCGTGCGGCCCATCCCATCCCCCACCCTGTAACCCGTGACCTCACTGTAGTGAATTCCATCTGCAAAAGGGCGGGAGCCAGCCTCGTACACTTCCCTGTTTACTTCCATTACGTCGTACCGAAGCTGTCGACTCATACCCTTAATTACTCTGTTGGCTTCGACAAACCTCCTCTCCGTTACCCCGGACTGTCCCCGAACTTCTGGAATGGTGCACACAACCACGTGCACATTCTCAGACACGTCTCTCAGCTTACGCATCCCCACGTATAGCTGCTTTCCGAGGTTCTGGCTTCTACCCTGGAGCACATCATTAAGCCCCGCATGAACTATTACTAGGTTCCTTCCCTCCCGGTTATCCCACACCCCCTCACGTGCTGCAGTCATAGTATCCACCATACACTTCCCTGGCTGGACCTCTACGGTTACCCTCTGGTCTCCCTTCCCCCTGTCCAGTACACCCCTCTTAACCCGTGCTACGTTAGAGCTCCCCACTACCAGTACCCCAGATCCCGCTGGTACCTGCGCGCCCTTGTCCTGCGACTTATCTGCTGTCACCTGACTGCCCGACGCCTGCTGCTCGAAGGCGCTATTGAGCTGAGGGACACTTAGCTCTCCAGCGTCATCAAGCCCGCCGGTCAACAGGCTGGACTCCTGACCACCAGCGACCCCAGCCTGCGGACCGGCGGTTCGTCCCGCTAGAACTGACACTTCCTCCTTTCTTCCCTCGCTACTCTCACTCGCTCGGATTACCCCTTCCAGGCGCTCTACCCTACTGTCACACTCCCTCTTACACTCCTCTAAACCCGCCTTCCATACTTCCCCCAGCTCTTCCACCTGCTTCTCGAGACCGACCCGCTGCTCCCTCTCATGATTAAGCTGCCTAGTCAGCTCCTCAACCTGGGCCTCGAGACCCACCCGCTTCTCTCCTTCTGCCTTAAGCTCGGCCTCAATCTCCCGAACTCTACCCTCCCATTCCCCAGTTACCTGCTGAAGCTTCACACAAAGCCGACACTCGAAACTCATCCCCTTCGCCTCCTCCAGACTCCCGAAACCGGTCTCCTCTATGTAACACCACCGCCCACACCCCTCACACTGCACCAACTCGTCCCCACCCTTGTCCTGCCGACCCAAATCTAGACCCATATCTAGACCTGGAACAAACCGTCACTTCCCGCCAAAAATTCAAACAGCCTACGAAACTAACTTCGTAGTAGCCTCAACTAATCCCAACTGCTGCTGTTCAAACCTAACACTGCTACCGCATAGTCACTTCCTATCAACTCTCAAAAAGAGAGAGAAAAGAAGAAAAACTGGCACTTAGCTTCGGATGCTCGAGGAGAACCAGGAAACACGTCCGCTCACCGCAACGGCCACACGGATGTTGCGCATCCGTGTGGCCTGTGCGACATCACGTGAGCGCCCTCTGTCGGACGCAGCTCGAACCCTGTGCGACATCACACGTGAGACGCCCTGAGCGCCGCAATTCAAGTCCTATAGCGCCCTCTGTCGAACGAAGCTCGGACCCTGTGTGACATCACGTGGTTGTTATCAGATGATGACCGCAGGTGTCAACACCTGGTCAACCACGCTTGTGGTTTGAGGTCTGAGGCTTGAGGTTTGCGGTCTGAGGTTTGTGGTTTGCGGTCTGAGGTTTGTTGTTTGCGGTCTGAGGTTTGTGGTTTGCGGTCTGAGGTTTGTGGTTTGCGGTCTGCGGTCATGGTAAGTGACACGCTTCTGGCATGCGCCTGACACGCGACGCGCACTTGACTTCACACGTGACGGGACCTCGCTGAGCTCCGATTGGTCACTGGCTAATGCCCTGTGGGCGGGGCCATCGATGCCCACTGCCTGGCATTGGTCACTGGGATGGGAGAGAGGGAAAGGGCCCCGCCCTACAGCGCTGTGATTGGTTGGATTGGGTTTGGCGCCGCCCTCCTGCGCTGTGATTGGTCGGATCGGGTTTGGCTCCGCCCTCCTGGGCGTTGATTGACAGCTGTGCAAACTGGTGCATGTTTCCTACTACTGTGGTGTGCAAAAATTATTTGAAGTAAGGAAGGGGTTGAGTGCGACGTTATGTCAAATATTGTGTACGCACGCAAATCGCACGCGCTGATGAAGAATCTAAAAGCGATACATTTTACACTCTCGAGCGCATGGGAAGGTAAAGCTTGTACACGCGTACTGTTCAGGCTGTAATGTTTGCATTTTATAGTACTTTGATACATTCAGGCGTGATGTAAGCTGTGTCTCCTGATTCCTTGCAATACACCATTCCAATATTTACAGGTCCTCAGTCCAGCGTGCAATCTCCTCAGCCCAGCACGCGCATATTCGTCGTTTCAAAAAGCGAGCAAAGCACGCACCGTTCGCACGAACACTGAAAAGGAAACCGGCCAGGAGCCCTTATTCGGAAAAGTCTATAGACGCTTCCAGGCAGTTGTGCACGGGCGCGGCCATAACCGATCTTCAGTTTTTGTATCCTCTCATTCCGTCCGCTTCACTTCATCATTGCCACAGCAGGACAGGTTAACGGCAATTTAGGTTAGGTCAGGTCAGGTCAGGTCAGGTTAGGTTAGGTTAGGTTAGGTTTATTTTTGTGGTGGCTCGTAAATGCCCACTTCAGTGGCTTGGAATCTCGGTAAGACAAGAGAAGGTCGGCAATGGTGGCTCTCTCTGGCGCGTGTTTAAATTGACTATTGGTGACATGAACGATCAAAAGTGTATAGCTGTGGTCGGAATTCCACGGTTGGCCAAATGCTGACTATGACGTCATCAAATGATTTCTGATCGATGGAAATAAGAGTAATGTAAGAACTTCAATTTTGACGGTGTTGGCAGTGGTGCTTTCAGAGCGCAATGATTTCAAGCTTCCATCATGCTCATTACAAAGACCATCGAAATTGTTGTTCGCAAGGTAATGACGTCACGAGTGGGAACCATAGAAGGGTGCCATTCTTACTCTAGGTTGCTGAAAAAAATCCACGTGCTGACGGCTGACAATCGTCTCGGTCAAGAGCTTGCCACAAAACGTGCACTCACAGCAAACTTTCGCCACGTGATTTTGCACCGTCACATTGGTCATGACAGACAACAACGTTTACCCAGCCGAGCGGCCACATGTGAACATTCTGTGTTCATTGTGGCACACGTAACCAGTAGGGTAGGTTTTTTTGTTGTTTTTTTTCGAGTTGATTTTTAGTGTAAAATATAAACAAATTCATTATTGACAAAGAAGCGTGTGATGACGTAAAACGTGGCTGGCGCTGCGCATAAGCAGAAAGCAACATCTGCTCCATCATAAGTGGGAGCGAAGCAGAAAATACACGCGCGAGCATGCTGCTTTAAGATACACTTCTACTGCACAAACGCGTGTGCTCGGCAGGTTTCCACATTGTTTCGTGAAAAACTTTTCATGGACACACGATTCATTGACATATTTCCTCGACATACGCTTCGTCGACGCTAAATGTTTCGTAGAAATTTGTTTAGTGAACACATGCAACGCAATGTTTCGTCGACAACGTAATTTTAGAGCGCAGCTCTTAGGCGCCCGTTTCCGGCTTGAGCGGCGTCGGCGTAACCGCGCGGTGCATTATGGGAAATATCCCATAATGCACCGCGCGAGCCCCCCCCCCCGGGGTCATGTGACCCCGGGAGGGGGGGGGGTCACGTGACCCCCCGGGTCACGTGACCTGGGGGAGGAGGGAAGGGGGGTCACGTGACCCCCCCCTCCCGGGGTCACATGACCCCCTTCCCCTCCTCCCCCGAGGTCACGTGACCCCCTCCCTCTCCTCCCCGAGGTCACGTGACCCCGGGGGGGTGACGTGACCTGAGGGGTCACGTGACCCTCACCCCCCCTCCCGCTCCCCCCCCCCGAGGTCACAGATCACGACCCCCCTCCCCCGAGGTCACGTGACCCCCCCCCGGAGGAGATTGAAGAATGAGGGGAGAAGGAGGAGGAGGGGTATACCCTCCCCTAATTACCCTTCCCTCCTCCTCCTCAAGAGCTGCGCTCCAATTCGGCGTTACAGGGAGTTGTAAATGGCTTTCACTTTTTTTTCTGGGTGGATAGGATTCAACTACTGGCTTTATTTGGTTCGCTGGAAGGATACCGGAACTAAAGCGAACTCCCTCAGGCGGCTCCGATAGTGAAAAAACAAATTCGCGAGCCCTAGTCCTAGAATTCTAATAAATCCACGCTACGCGCGATTCCCTCACCCCGCCCGAAGAAACCATAATATAATCTCAGGCCCGAGTTTGCACCAGTCCTTATCGGAACATTCAAAGGTTCGGCAATCTAGGTCCATCCGGATACCGGTGACAAAGGCGATGTGCACAGACAGACAGCTTCGACGAAACGTCGCAAGTTGTGTCAATGAGAAGATCGCGGGAACCTTTCGGTGAAAAAAACTGTCAATGAAACATCGCAGTATACAAACAATCTGTCGATGAGGCGTCATTCGACGAACTGATGATCACCGCTCGGCAGGCCCGTTCAAAGCACGGAACTCGCTCTTGTAGCTTTTGCTGCGCTCAAGTGCCTATAATTTGCCCGTGAAACCTCGTAATGTCATCACCACTGGGAAGTTTGTGTGGTTTGTGTATTAATTTGAGTATATCCGCCTCACCTTCTTTTCTCGAAAGGGGCAAAGGGGGGGGGGGGGGGGGGGGGGGGCAGGTGGACAGCAGTAAACGAAACAAACGCGCGCGACTAGTCGTAGCAGAAGCTCCTGCTACATGACAGAAATGGCCACGGCATCGCGGCAACCAGGGCAACCAAATCAAGGAGTTCAAGAGTCTGGTTCTTACTCGCAATCATCCAATCACATATGGAAAAGACTATAAATATGACTCTTGTTAACTCGTGTCTGCTTTTTACTGCTGTTAATTGAATTGGTTGCCCCAAGGTGCATAAAACGTACGATGCACGAGTTCCCTAGTAATTGGAGTTCCCTTCGCTGTTGGTTCATCGCGGAGAACGAAACCGACGGATCAGCGTGCGTTCAAAACTGTTTAGCATCCCAAAATCGTCGTTTTTGTGAACTTGCGTTTATACTTTATTTTTAAAGTTTTGTGCAGGGGATGCAAAGCATGGTAGAGAATAGATATTAAAATGGTTTCAATCGTAGTTTTAAGAAGAATTTAATTCGGGATTTTAAGTACTTCGTTTTACTGTGATCATTTAAATCATACATTTTCTAAAAATTTAATCCCAAAAAGAAGTAATTATTTATCGTTTGCTTGTGACTATATTATTTTCGTGTGCATTTATTTTGTATTAATTTAAAATAATAACCAAACAAGGAAAATATATATCAGGCTGAACACGAGCAACATACGCTATTCCTCTCAGCAAATCGGTAATTAACTTTGTCTCTACCTTCCACTTCATTCGCTCAGTTCTCTGGCATTTTATACAAGCAAAATTAAATGCGAAGGAAGGAAACAAACATAAGGAGTATGCGTCCAACAAACGCACACACCCCGGCAGAAAGAAAGAGAGAGAGAGAGAAAGAAAGGGGGACAGATATACAGTCATCGAGAGACAGACTAAGTTATAAATCCAAGGTAGATCTTTAAATTGGCCAGTATAATCTTTGTTTTGCACGAGTTTTCTGCTTCTGTTTTGAGACCATGCGCTTCTTAAAACCAAGCAAAAAAGTCTATGTTTTTCGGCAACTAGCCGACTGCACGCGAGTTCAAAAGCAGGAATCGTCATTTTAAGGTAAAGTGATTGAAATCATATATCGCTAATTTAGATAAAAAAATCCCACTTAAATCAAATAAATTTGCGTTATGTTCTTTTTTTATTCCTGATGTTTCCCATCTTCCTGTGAAGTAGGGCGCGAGTGAGTGCGCGACTTTATTAAGTGCTTCACTAGAGTCAGGAGTCATGCACTGAGCCGAACCACGTAACGTTCTCGTACCCTCGTTAACACTGCACGCAATCTGTAATAGGAAGTTCATAAAATAATTTAGAATGTATCCCCAAAGTGTCACAGATTACCGTATGAATAAATTTACCTATACCTGAAATCGAGCACGCTTCTTGCCTTCTAGGTGACTTGTCGCTGAAATTATCCTCCAGGTCCAGGGATCGACCTCGGACCTCTCGAAGACTGGCGAAGTGCTCTACCGCCTGAGCTAACCAGGAGCTAGCCGTCGGTACAGTAAACAGATGTTACCTGTTTCTACCACTCTTGGTCATAACTGCAACAAGGGTGAGATCAAGCGTTTAATTTTTAGCTTCTGGGGATCAAACGTTTAATTATTAACGTCTGAGGATTTGTAGAACTAACTGGGGATCAGTAGGCCATCTCTTTGCCTCGTAGTCTTCGAGGCGGCTATAAAACTAAATGAAGTTGCATAACTGTGATCTAGAGCATAGATAATAAATTTGTTCTGTGACAACATAGAAAAAAAAAAGACATTCGAACAGTCGGTGCTTTCTTTCCATATCAAGGTGAACAATTAGAGTCGCTACGAGCGTCAATGTATTTGACGATTAGGAACATAAAAAAGATAATTGTTACAGCTGCTCTAATTGCCGTACTTTTTTTCAATCGTATTAACGTGTTACTTTGTTTAAATATACAATATTTTTTTTCCAAAAGTTTAACGATTACACCCTGTTTCATTAGACGTAAGAGCGCAATCAAAGATATCAAGACAAAAGAAAAGCGAACACACACACTGAAGACGCAATGTCACGGCGTATTCACAACATTTGGTTTAGCCGATGATCACACAAACACAAAAAAGAACGAAATGCATGACCCTTTCACGGCGTATTCACTACATCTGGTTTAGCCGATGATCACACAAACACAAAAAAAGAACGAAATGCATGACCGTGCATTCTGAACGCTGCTAAATTGGCTTTATTGGCCGGTAGTGTTGGCTGCACCTTAATCTAAGGTAAATCAAATTCAAAATTCAGATCATAGGTCAAACCAGCAAAGGGCATTCGGCACGACCCAGCAAAAAAAAACAAAAAAACAGCGTGTTAATTTTTTTATCCAATGGAGATTTTGTGTCGTGAATCCGAAATCTCGATTGCAGGGCGCCTTCTCAGTAATAGGCCTCCATCAGATTGCGGGCACCTTGGACAAGATTAAAACCCGCCAAATGAGGACCCGTAGGCCAGCGCTTGGCCTCAGAGCCACCGCGACATTTTTATTATATTATTTTGGGTTAAAAGTTACTGAGACGGCAAGAAAACAAAATATAGTCGTACCATTCCTACAAGCCATATAGTTTGAGTGCAAAAACAATTTCTGCAATTGATAAAACAAAAATTGACTTTGCAAACATTGTGGAATGGCAACCTTCAGAATCTTTTTCACGGCGTCAATACTAAACCAACCTGACCAACCAACCAACCTCCGAAATTCCATTAACCAGTCTGTTTGGGTAGGCCACCGCTGCCGCAATGCACCGAGGGAAATACAGTCTTTTTGCACGTGCCACAACCTCGCTGGAGCTCTGCGCATGCCGAGCACGAGACTTCTCCAGCACTGCCGCCTGCCTCCCTTGAACTAAGGGCGGCTTCACTCATGCGTCGAACACTTGGTGACATCGATTTACTTCATTTGGACATACCGATGCACCGTGAAACGCTCGCAAAAGCAGCTGTGCTCCATTTGCACTCTCGCGCTTTTTGTTTCTACATCTCTGGCTCGCTCACTGCGGTCGTCCAGGCATCGGACACCCACACAGCTGGTGCCATTTCCTTCTGTCACGTGCCGTTCCAAGCGGCACTAATGCAAATCAAGCCATTTTTGAACACGTGTCGCCATCTGTATTTATATCAGAAAACTCCAACTTGCCATAACTGAGTGGGAAATGTTTGAGATTGAATACTGAACTTTCACGTGTAATCTATCAATTTGCAGTTTCTAGAAACTGTAGTATCAAAGGGTGCATCTTACTTTAATGTCTAATTATTTTCGTTAGCTGACGTGATTCCGTTTTTATATCACGAAGAAAAACACAATTTTAAACTTCATTTTTGTAATGTACATTGTCTCTACAGTTGATTGCTTGCCTTTATTAATTTATTATATCCAACAGACCATTCACGTAAATGATCGTGAACCTTGGAACCTTATAAATCAAGAAAAACATTGTTAAATATCAGAAACTCTGGTTTAATAAAAGCTAAATAATAAACTCATAAATAAGAATAAACGTAATATCGCGTCATTAAAGTGTAGCCAAAAACCAGTTTCTAAATTTGGTATTAACTTTATGACTGTAGAATACATAGTGAGAAAGTTATAAACCGTCAAAAATAGAAGCAAAACGGCCTGCACCGAGGGGGTTGCACCTTAACTCTAAGAATTATCAGACCAACCTTCGTCTTTAAAAGCTCGGGTATAGAGGACGAAGAAGAAGAAACCAAAAGTAAACAGCGGTTAGTCTGCGCTTTCACATGTACGTCGTGTTCTTTTGTGCCTACCATACCTTCTTCTGTAATTTCATATTTTACGTGTATGTTCAGGGTAACTTCGCAACGCAACATGCCCTATAATGGTTTAATCCGTATAACTACCAGCTGTCGCGGGTTCCCCTGCATACATCTGATAAGCTTCCTTGCAGAACTCATCGTGCTGCAGGAAAGCCACATTCACGGAAGCCAGTGTTTTCTCCTAAGTTTCGAAAATCAAAAGTATATTCGTAATAATGCTGAAACCCATCAGTTGAGGTATTTTTTTATGAACAGTGTTGGAAATACGAACCCACAAAAAAAATTAGAGAAAACGCGAACCCGGTGAAAAAATCAACAAGCTATATCGTGTGCATGCGTGCACATGCGTGCGTGCAGTGCGCGCCGTATTTACCGCTCAACTGTACCCAAGCGCACTTTTTTTACATTGTATATACCTTTAAAAGACGCACTTCGGAGCCCTGACCGTTGCAAGCGACGCCCGTATTGCCTGCAGGCACTGAAAATTCGGCTTCTACGAGCCTTTGTCAAGTGAACAAAAGTCACGCGACGAGAACGGGCGAATGACTGTCATGGCGGCGTCGAACGAAGGCGGAAAAAAGTGTCGGTACTCTGATTGTAGCTCTCTTTTAACTCCTGTACCACAAGCAACCAAAGAAAAAGCGTAAGGTTTTCTCACGGCTTCCCGTCCCCAGACTGGCTCGAACGACTGGCAGCGTCCGTCGTGGTTCCCCTTAGAGTGGGACATAAGTATTGGCATTGAGGTTGATGTCCATACTTCAAAAGAAGCATATGCGCTCGTGAGCATATACACTATATGTTGGCTCCAATCCTCAAAAACCTTGTCAAATGAGCGACAAATCTTGACTCCTGTACGTAACAACAAAACTTTTCTTTATCAAAGACGTACTGTAGTGGTTGGTTTTACCTCCTAAACTTTAGAAACGTAGCTCTGTTTTTGTTGTTGTTGTTTTGTGTGAGAAAAATAAGAACGATATGGTTGAGATTATGAACGCTCAATGGATGGCGCGCTCGGACGAGTGGGGTGAAGAAAAGTTTCGCGTCTCTACAAAACGTGGCGGCACAGGTCAATGGAACTCGAGTGGGCAAACTAAAGCAAATAAGAAACGACACGGGCGAACAAGGCGTAGACGGTTTGATTGCACAGCCACGAACTCCTTTATTATCATAGTTCCGACGTTAACCTCATTGCGCATGATGCAGTTAAATAACACGAAGATGACTTTTAATCTGATCGACCGCCATCTTCGTGGCAGCTTGTTTAGATGCTAAAAATTGAGAGTATCTCAAAACTCCCCATTCGCATTTAGCCCTTTCTCATTTGGACCTTCTCATTTAAACCTTCTCAAAACATCCAAACGGTTTTTTTTTTTTTTTTGCATTTAGTTTCGTTGATAGTACGAATGAATGGCACGTGGTGCGTTTTTAACCCTGGATTGACTCCGACGCTCATAACAACCGGTGATGTCCATTTTTAGAAACAAATAGCGTATAAGGGGAAAGGGGAGAGAGAGAGAGATTACCACAAGTGCGCCTTTCCGAGTACCAAAAAACGTCGACCATAAGATGCCGCGCTTTGACACCAAGGCGCAGTTCAGTGTTTTATTGCCCAGCGCTTGCGACAACTTCAGGACAAGCCAACGAGCGGGTTTTTACCTTCGCTGCATTTTTCAAAAACAGTACGTTCGTATTCCAGGGACCATTGAACCATTAAACCATTAACAAAACCGCGGGACCAAAGCAAGCCTGACTGTGTATGTTAGCACTTGCGTGAAGGAGAGTGGGGGAGGGGGGCGATTTTGTTGGGGGGGGGGGGGGGTGGGGGGGGGCGTATTGACTGGACTTAAAGAACCTCGAAGTGCCACCATTTTATTTATTTTTCCTTGAAGGATGACACGCGAAGGATGTAACGAGAACGAACCAAATGCGGCATCCAACCGGGAAGGGCGTTTTGAGAAAGATCCTTTTGAGAAGGTCAAAATGAGAAGGTTTAAACGAGAATAGGCCCAAATTATAACCACTCCTAAAACTCCTTATGAACGTCAGTCATTGCTCTTGTCGTAAAACATTTGACGAATTGCGATAAAACATGTGCTTTATTGAAAATTCCAACAGCCAACCTACGAATTTTTTTTTAACAAAACGGTACCTGCAGCCTTCGCGACATGATTTTGCCATACATTCTTGACCTTGAGCAAATTGTTTCTGGAAAAAGAGGATAACTTTTTTAGCAGCTTATGAAACCGCGCGAAAAAACATCGAAGACGGGTGACAAGAACACAAGGACGGGTGCTCCTCCCCCTGGACATTTCTTTTTTACCGTCTTCGTTATTGTTTGCACCGTTTCATATATTGCTTAATCGTGAACAAACTCGACACATCGCCTCTCTATACTTTGTTTCAGCTTCCGTCCGAGCGCAGCCAAAGGCTGACGGACGGTTCGCAACTTCGAGAAGAGCATTCCCACGCACCGCAAAGTAGTTTGGAAACGTATTTTTTTTTTAGAATAACTGTTTTGTGCATAAACATTGCACAATGTTCCAGATGTGTACTGCTAAGAATGATTTGCAACTAAAAGAATTAAATATCTGAAGTTTATGTTTTTAATAATATATGTAAATGCATGTGGTTTGGTGAAAACACGTACATCCGCTGGCAACACTGCTGCTGCGCTCGGTTTTTCAGTGTGATTTTGTTCCCCCAATGGCCGATTCATGTGATTCGCTGCTTTCCTCACCAAGTCGCTTCAAAACGTCCTTTCACAAAGGCACGTTTGGGCGTCAGGCGCGAGAGGTCGTGATGGATGTCTACTTTGAAATTCAGCAGGAGACTACAGTCGCGTCGTAGCGCGAATGCGTTGTAAACAAGAAAAGCGTCCGGGCCACTACAATTCGCTGATACGCGGCGAAATCAGGGCACCCCTTTACCTGCCCATCACATTGAACGCCGAGAAGCTTGTGGAAAGGACTGCGCCTCAAGCCCTGGTATATCCAGACAATACAAGGAAACATCGACGGCCGGGTCATCGGGCACCTTGCAATGTGTACTTACATCTCAAAACTATGCCGAAATGCCGAACAGGTGGAAAGCTCGGACACAGACGCCAGCGGCCAGCCTACTTACTGACATCCACAGAACGTGAAAGGGCCCTTTTTAAACCTGTAGCAGAGGATACCGTTGATAAACCCGTAGCAGACGAAATACTCGGCGAGCGCGGGCGGCGCGGACGACCAGCGCGCAGCGGAGTGATACAAAAGTGGAGGCGAGATCTCGTGACCTATTGCCGGCGTGTGATTGGCTCCGGCCACACGTAGCTTTGGCTGCGCTCGGACGGAAGCTGGAACGAAGTATAGTTTTTCTGCGGGGCAGTTCCTAATTCTACGGATATCTCACTTTTCATTTTTATTTAGTGAGTATGTGCGTCTGGGACAGCTGTTGGTCGTAGTCTCTCAACAGTTCGCAAACTCCGACTCTAGTCTAGCGTGTAAGGGATTCCGATTCAATAAGGTGTCGGGAATACAAAAAAAAATTATAAAAGGTATTCTTCCAGCAAATGTCAAGCCAACTTTATCCCGATGTGGGTTGACAAGTATTAAGGTGGTGTTAGCAAACTTTGCCCAAGAGCCCAAATGAAAAATATATATTTTATAGAACAAACACAGGAGGGACACTTCTTCCTTTTTTTCGAAAGGTTAGGTAACTAAAAACTGAGTTCACTCGCTGTTACGCTGGCAGTGCGGCGATCATTAAAAAGCATATGGGGCGTGAAGAATGGTTCTGAATGGCGGCCTCGATCTCCGAAAAGAAGGGTTTTGAGACCGGGGTCAGATAGATGCCACATATTTCAGCTTAACGCAAATAAAGGTTCTGTAAACAAGCAGCCTTCAACAATAACGGCGGAAAAAAACAAAAAAAAAATATTTAAGGATAAACATTCATGTGATTGGCCTTGTTACAGTCTACGCTACTATTCGGTGGACCCAGTCAAGGAGCGGTAAAATTGCATCGATCCCCCACCAAAAACGAGCTGCGTATCCCTTTTCCTTGCTTGCACGTAACAAGCGTGAATAAATGGTATGAAGCACGTAACATGAAAAGTTATGAAAGTTCTTATTTTTTTTCTTTTTTGGTTCCCTCTTTTGTGGGAGCACTTCTTTGAAGTGCGGCAGTCTCTCTTTGCATCTGTTTAGTCATATCTTTTGGAAATATTTATTGCGTTATAAAATGCTATAATATTTCTATCGGCATCCCCCTGGCACCACCCACAAAGTTTAGCGGAAAAGCTGAATCGGTGTGCAGCTCACGTGATGTCAATTACCTCGCTATATTTAGCGGAAAATTTTATTTGGTCAATAAGTCATGCGACGACAATTTCCTCGTTAAACTTATTGCGAAAACTGAATTGGTATGTAAGACACGTGATATAAAGTTCCCCACTAAATTTAAGAGGAAAACGCTGGGACGGACGGACGGACTGACCTATCTCTGTGCAGGAATTGGCAAAATCCTTTAAAAAATGTATTTGAAAACAAATACGATATACTTCAACAAAATGTTTTAGAGCGCAGCTCTTACCGCTCATTCACACTAGAAGCGGATCCGCGTTCGCAAAGCGGTTGCGAACGCGGTTGTATAAAGATCCAGTACAATTGCACGCGCACTTGATGTCATCGAGTGCGCGTGCAATTGCACTGGATCTTTATACAATCAGTGTGAATGAGCAGTTAGGTGCCCGTTTCCGGCTTGAGCGGCGTCGCCGTCGCCGTCGGCGTAACCGCGAGGTGCATGATGGGTAAATTTCCCCGCTAAATTCAGCAGAAAATTTTCCCCGCTAAGTTTAGCAGAAAAATTTTCTCGCTAAGCCTAGCGGAAAATTTTCCCCGCTAAATCTAGCGGAAAATTTTCCCCGCTAAATTTAGCGGAAAATTTTCCCCGCTAAATTTAGCGGAAAATTTTCCCCGCTAAATTTGGCGGAAAATTTTCCCCGCTAAATCTAGCGGAAAATTTTCCCCGCTAAATCTAGCAGAAAATTTTCCCCGCTACATTTAGCGGAAAACTTTTCCCGCTAAATCTAGCGGAAAATTTTCCCCACTAAATTTAGCGGACAATTTTCTCCGCCCCCCCCCCCTCGAGGTCACGTGACCCCCCCCCCCCCCCGTGCCTACTCCTCCTCCTCAAGAGCTGCGCTCTAATTCGGCGTTACAGGGAGTTGTAAACGGCTTTCATTTTTTATTTAATTACAAGTTCTATTGCACTTTTAAGAAAAGTATTTAAATACGATACAAATGCAACGAGCGAATGTGATCATCTTTAAATACTTCTTCCAAGTACATTTTGTTTTCCAGGACTGGCATCATAGACTTATGTTCAACCGAGGTAAAAACAGGAGCGGCTTTATGGGTTAGGCTTGGAGGGAGGGCGGCAGGCATTCAGCTGGCGGGGGTAAGGGGGGGGGGGGAGGTTGTTAAGATAAAACGGTGCGGCCGCAACGTTGCCCAGATCTATTTGGCTGACCCAATATTTACTACGTCACCAAAAAATTGAACTAAAACAGATATTTTTTTTATTTAATTTAGGTAATGGGAGAGGTCGCCCCCATTACCTAAATTCGCCCTGTGGGTAAAAAAGACCATGACCAAATACAAAGTGGAGTTTATGTATACTAAGAATCAAGTGCTTATACTTCGTTTCAGCTTAAGTCCAGGCGCGGCCGATGCTACAAGCGCGAGCATGTAGCTCTAAAGAGTGCTTGCACCGCATCAGCGCCCGTGCTTGGCAGCGTCGCTGAAAGCCCGGAGCTCGCGCTTGTAACATCAGCTGGGTCTGGACTTCGGCTGAAATGAAGTACAGAAAGAATGTTACAGTTCTAAAGATTATATTTCTTTGTCATAACTTTATAGGCTCATGCAGCATAAGGAAAAACAATGTATTCAATGTAAGATTAATTTAAAACGCTGGGCTGATGTATCAAAGCCTTTCAAACAACATGCCGTTAATTCAACCTGTTCAAAAAAATGAAATCATCCAACTTAAAGGCAATAATTGCGCTCATCCCGTTAATTCCTTGTTTTACTCTTCCTTCAACCTGCAATGTTTGTTCTGTGCAAGCCGCAACAAGTTTCATGCTCTTTGCATGTGGCAGAGATGGCAAAACTACTTTTCAAAAGTAATTAAATTACAATATTCATTACTTTCCTCGGAAAAATGAAAATGTAATTAAATTACATTACAAATTACCGCAGAATAGAAGTAATTACATTTCCCAAATACTTTTAGAAAGTAAAGAAATTACTTTGAATTTACTTTTCCAACCCCTTGAGGCAGTAATTCGTGCCCGTGACGACAGGAGTGTTAAACATAATGTAGAGCTTCTTAAGATATGGCTAAAACAGACAGCTCACCAATTCCCCTATTGCTTCAGCGGTGAACTTCATCGGTTAATGGCTGATGTTAATATTCTGTCCTGATATTGAAAAAATTGTGCTCTTCAGTTGGTCGAGTAATGGCAGCTCGTTTTTACATGAAGTCTTAACAACTCGTGCGAGATGTGCTAAATTGTCCCTTAGGCAACCTATGGCGAGCGGGATCAATCCTTCTGCAATCCATTTGGCACAAGGTTGAGGAAATGCCTAAAACTTGTTTCTTCTGACATGAATACAGTCGAATCGTTTTCTCTCAAGAGCACTGGTCGACGCATTCCCGAGCATTCTTCTCGGGGAGTATTGTTCCATAACACCAGAAGAGCGCGAATTATCGCGCGTTGTCACGCAAGGGTGTCGATCGCTTTCTGGGGAGAAACGCCACCAGAGAAGCAAAGGGGTGGCAGGCTCCACCTCGAATGTGTCCTTCCCCAACGAGCCAGCGGCTATATCTGCGCGTTTGCTTTTCCCCGACTTAACTTCAAAGGGTGAGCCTGCTTTCCTCCCTTTTTGCCGTTTCCGACTCTATTCCGTTCACGCCTAAGCTGATTGTGCGGTGGTAGCTACGCGCTCGTCTGGGCAGTCAACCGCCTCCCTTTCATCACCTGACTTCGCTCTCTGCTCCTGGGTTTTGGTGGGGGCGGGATCAATTGGCGAAAGCTCGACGCACGATGGCTTCAACGAGCGTGCAGCTTCCACAGCACCATCAGCTCAGGGGCGAACGAAGCATAGAAAAAGCATCTTTACCTACGAAGGAGAAGGAGACTTACGAGAAGTTCTGGATCTTTTGCAAGAGATTTAAGATTAACTCCTGACTCCTTGTCACAGGTTTTCAAATCTGTTGATCTTCCTTGAAACGTGCCTTCCACATTGCAGCCTAGAACTGGCCCCGATGACTTGGCTCCGTGAATCCGTCTTGACTAGAGTTTCGTGAACCGTGGCCTTCCAGATCTCTTCACTCGAAAGCTTTTTCTTTCATCCGCTTCGCCTTTCCAACCGCCTTTGTGTGTTTTCCTCGCTCTCGACTCCCGCGTCACAGATTTTGTTCTTAGATAGGCCTCGGAAAAAGTATTTACGAAAGTAATTAGTAATTTACTTAAAATTACTGCCTGAAAGTAATTCAATATACTACTAAATTACCAGCATACAAAAGTAATTAATTACATTAGTAATTACAGAAAAAAGTAAATTAATTACAGTAATGTCGTTACTTCCATCACTGGCATGTGACTCCCTTCGCGAAGAGTGCCCACAATCATATTGGATTGCGAAGAGCAGTGCCCAAAATTATACTTTGGGCTGTATTTAAAATGCGTGTATTTGAAATACCAAATTTTAATTTCCATCTTTACTACTCAATACAAACGACAAATATATTCCCCAGTATGTAGGTATATACGAAATACAAAATACTCAATGTATTATAAAAACGTATTTAAAATACTTGTATTTGAAATACTGCCCATCCCTGTTTCTGGGATTAGGGGTATCTATGCTTCAATCATAAACATAGCTATTTTAAAGGGGAGACGTCAATATAATGTGACAACTATTGTGACGTGGGACGTCAGAAATATTCCGTAAATATCTTCACGTCTTGAGGAAGTGTTATATCACGGACATGAAAATATTGTTTGCAATTATTTTGACGGCGAATGTCTTCAACCGCGCTCAAATTCGTCGCAAGTGCGCATGCGCCTCGTTTTCGCGCGGCGAGGAGGAAAGGCGGAGACGTTTGCAGACGATAAACGCTTTCGTCTCACAGCTCGGCTTGCGAATGCAGCCCATAACCACGTGACCCTGATAGAGCAGTTGGAAACACTCTGTAATACGAACACTCTAAGTTTCTTTTCTTTTACTTTTTTTTTTTGCCGGTGACGCCTTTTTTTAGTTAAAATAATCATTTTTGAGCTTATTTGCTGGTGTCAGTGTAGATGGCGGCTGCATCGAAACGAGCTGTGTTTTCCGTGTACATGCATATTTGGAGAAAGTTTAATTCGAAAATGGCTAATATTCGCTATAAAAGATCGTCATATTTGCTGTTCGACTCAACTCACTGATCAATGTTTTTGATGGACGCGACCTTTTCTTCGAAAGAAAGTACGGTTCATCTGCTGTGAACGGAGCAGAAATATTCGCGACTCCAGCGACCTATAGGGGGCGCCATCACCAAACAAACATGGCGGCTGGGAACAGGTCGCGTCTGCTTGGCCGTGCCGCCTGAACGGGTGGCGCATTCAATTTAACAGATTTTCTTTTGTTTAATGCCCTATTTTATAGGTATTTGAACTGCGACGGTTAAGTGTAACCGGTGCACATAAACTTGCAGAGCATAGTTTTGTTTTCCCGGTGCTTTTTGTTATATTCATGTCAAACTTTTGTTTCGTAGATTTCGTTCAAAACCGATACTATGGGCTCCGGAGAGACGGTAATAGACTGGTAATCAGTTTTGATCAGCTAAGAAAAGCTGCGATGACTACAGAGTTGTACCACCGAGAATAATTTTCAGCTAACTCGCATGCCTCGACCATGCGACTTATCTGTCCGCGAAATCAAGCTTTTGTGTGTATCCGCGTTTGCTCCAGTCGTCTGCTTGGTCACCAACGTAGGCTGCAGGAAAATTACGAACATTAAGCAAGCGCTTCCTGAGCCAAGGAGCCTGTTAACCCGCTGGCGCCCCACTAAGCAGCTGATACTCGTATTTCAATTCAGGTTTTAGTTGCAATCGAGAAGTCATTTTGACGAATATGCGGGTAATGTATTATATAACGTGCTATGTCCCACTAAAGCAATATCAGTATATCCTTCGGGTTGAAATATGAGCTCAGTTGACTAGCTATTAGGTGAACTGCTGAATAAATGTATGTTTCACAGACACAGAGATACTACTTAAATTCAGCCAAATGGTTCTAGCCGGCAGCACGGAGACAAATGCGGACAAACTGAAGAGAGTTTTCAACGGAGATTCACGAAGAACCCCTCTGCATTGAACTGGACTTTGAATTCTGAACGGAGAAAATTAGTATTTTTTTGTGACCGGACAACCTGAGCAATGTAGACGTATATTGCTGCTGACTTCGACGGGGGTATAATATAAATATTGGAGGCGCGATAGATCATAATGTTGTGACAGCCTCTAACTTTACGATACGCGTCCCCCACCTTTCGGAAGTAGACAATTTCCCTCATTAAGCGTATGCAGCGAACAGGTTTTCCGGAATCAAGTAATTTCGAAATCAGCCCAACACCTTCGGTGTGGTCCAGGGTATTCTTCGGCGAAAAGCAGCCAAGATGAATAGCCAACGCACCGACCGGCGTGGGTGGCTCAATCTTGAAGCTAATCGAACACAACCAAACTCAAGGAAAGCAGCTATCAAACCTTCCCATTCACTTGACTGCAACATTGGTGTTCCGTTCAGTTAAACACCTCGTCTGTCGTCCTCAGTCTACTGTTCTACATTCTTATAAAGAAACCACTTATCAGTTATCAAGTTGTCGTCACTTTGAATGTGGTTCGAGACGGAGAAGAAATCAAAATGTTTTTCCGTGATTCCTCTCCATCCAAGAAATCGAAAGCACGCGACCGTGTGTTGTAGAGTAAACGGGCTTTCAAACACGTGATGGAAGGAAACAATCTACTGAGGCTTCACAACACTAACGAACACTCAGGCCAACTTAAGAAATATTTGGACCTTCGTCAAATTACATTGTTCGCCACCGCGCCGATAACACGTGTCCGCGAAAGCCGCCAGAGACGCGGAGAGGCGCAAAGCGACTTGTTCCGGCTGGTTCACGGTTTTCCCGCTTGATGCCGTCTGTTTTGCTGGAGTCGCGAATAATACAAATGGGAAGTTGCGCACTTGCTGGTAATGTAAACGTCAGTATTTGCTATGTAAATAGGCTACAATTAGAGTCGCTTAAGCTGAAAACCAGTTGTTACACAAAGGTTACAAGCTGGTGGATGAACGCTCGTAATTTTAGTTCCAGTGATTTCACCGCGGGAATTCGAAAATAAAAGTTTACGATGTTGTTGTTGTTGTTTGATTTTTTAAAGACCGTTTATTTCTGTCAAAATTAGATAACCGCGTTGAGCTTTACCGTAGCAATTATTTTGATAAATAAACGGTAATAGAAGAAAGTGAGGGCTATTAGTGTGCAGCCGTATTTTGAGTTCTGTCAATAAAGCTGCTCAGAACACACACACACACACACACACACACACACACACACACACACACACACAGACACACACACACACACACACACAACACACACACACACACACACACACACACACACACACACGCACGCACGCACGCGCGCACGCGCGCACGCGCACGCGCACGCACACGCACACGCACACTCACACACACAAGTCGTTTCGTAGTTTCTCAGGAAAGAGCCCATAAAAAAGGTTCTTATTGAAGTTGACGGCACACTATCAAACTTCATAAGGGTACGACTGTCAGCTAAAGTGATTAAAATCAGTTATAATTTATAAATGAGAGATGTTCTCAAGTTTTGTCGAACCTAAAATAACACATTGGACATTGTTGTAAGACATGACAGACACAAAAAAAGTATCTCGTTTTCGATCAGATATTTGAAGACTTTTTTTTAATATATACAACTGATTGGGCTATCCACTAGAACTAAACATGTAAACGTCAATGTATTTATCTGTCTTTAATGTAGTAAACAAAATGCACGATCAGTGCTACTCTTGAACGTGACTTAGGACAATCGCATTTTATTAATTTTTATTGTTTGCACAAGCAGACCGTTTGAGAGCCGGCGGCGTTGCAGTGCTGTGGTTCAACCTCCGTACCAGGGCGCCATTTTCCATTTAACGCATGTACATAATAGTCAGACTTCAGTCGAAGTTTCGTCCACTAAACCTCTGGTTGCGAAACACGCGTTTTACACTCTCCTCTCAGTGCTCTCACTCACTCACTCGAACGTTCGTAGAACTTTGATCTAAAAGTCTAAAAACATCGAATCTTTTCGACCTTGAAAGCTCAGCAGGTTCGCAACGGTGAACCAGCGTCATCTATCGGCGCCAGAGACAACCAAAGCTTCTTCTCCCTCTCGCATCGACCGTCGGGGGGAGCACCCGTCGAACAGCTGCTGAAGCGTTTTAACCGCCGCCGCCAAGAAGGACGCGCGGCCGCATTCTGTTTGACATGTGGGTCACTAGCGCCCTCTATTTTACACCTTAGCAAGCATAGGGGAAAACACTAACGGAGGCTAGGACAGCTTGTGGTAGGGAAATTCAAATGTAATATTCATCTATGGCACCCGTGCGGTGACCGATATTAGGATGGACAGCGCCAGTTTCTTTATTTATTTATTTATTCAAAATACCCCTAAAGGCCCTCTGTATGAGGGTATTACATAGGGGGGGGGGGGGGGGGGGGCAAGTAAATATAAGTACACAGATAAAACACAAATTATACAAAAGACAATATGAGTACAAGGAATAAAAAAAGAACCTTAAGTATTAGTATAACTACGCACTAGCTCTTGGAAGTTAGACATATCTAGTTCAGTTGCAATGTGAGCCGGTAGGTTATTCCAGTCGATTATGGTCCGTGGTATGAATGATCGTGCGTAACTAGATGAGTGGCATGTGATGCGCGCTACCTTGAATGAATGATCGCGACGTGGAAAAATAATGGGTGGTGTTTTAAAAATATCGTCGTGAAGCGGTGCATGGTGATAGAGCTTGTGAAATAATGACAGACGGGCATGTTTACGGCGGCGTGATAGGTCATGCAACTCAGCTTGATTTTTTAATGCGGTGACACTGGAAAATGGAGAGTAGTCAGAGAAAATGAAACGCGCAGCACGGTTTTGCAGCGACTCGATGTTACTTATAATGTAGGCTTGATCAGGATCCCATATGGCAGAAGCATATTCAATTTTGGGGCGGATTAGAGTGATATAAGCAAGTTTACGTAAGTGAGCGGGTGCTTGTTTAAGATTGTGCTTTATGAATCCAAGGGAACGGTTAGCAGAAGCAAGGGTGACATCAATGTGGTAGTGCCAGGACAAATCAGACTGAAAGTGGACACCCAGGTACTTATAGGTAGATGTAAGTTCAACAGTATTGTTATTCAGAAGGTAAGAAGTTGGAGTCTGAGAGGAGCTTTTGGTAAACGACATATGTTTTGTTTTGTTGTGGTTGAGGGTCATTAGCCACGAAGAACACCACGTGGCTAACTGGTCCAGGTCTGATTGGAGAGCTTGGCGATCGGTGTTAGAAGAGATGTTACGGTAGATGACACAGTCGTCAGCAAAAAGGCGGACATGAGATGAAACGCAAGTGGGTAGGTCATTAATGTATATGAGAAAAAGTAATGGGCCCAGCACGCTACCCTGGGGAACTCCAGATGTCACTTGGACAAAAGAGGAGTTAGAGTTGTTAAGGGAAGTGAACTGAAGTCTATTTGAGAGAAACTCTTTTATCCATGAGAGAACATTAGAATGAATGTTAAGCTGTGCAAGTTTTAGTAGAAGCCTGTGATGAGGAACGCGGTCAAAAGCCTTCGAGAAGTCGAGAAAAATTGCATCAACTTGTGAACCAGCATCAAGAGATGTATGTAAGTCGTGAACGAAACCGGAAAGTTGAGTGTCACATGAGTAACCCCTGCGAAAACCGTGCTGATACTTGAAAATAATGTTATGGTCCTCTAAATAGCGCATGACTTGAGAATGTATGATGTGCTCCAGAAGTTTACAAATAGTGCTGGTTAGTGAGATAGGTCGATAGTTTAGTGGGGAGGATTGATCACCAGATTTGAAGATGGGAATTACCTTACCTATACGCCAGTCTTGAGGAATTAAACCTGTAGAAAATGACTGCGAGAAAATGGCTGTCAAGATGCCAGAAATGCCTGGCGCAGTATTTTTAAGTATCTTGTTGTTTATACCGGTGTGATCAGAGGCAGATGATAATTTAAGCTTATTTAGTAGAGACAAAATACCGGCCTCTTCAATGACTATTTCGGACATATACATATCATTAAGCCTGTTTAAGGTCTTGTAATTCGGGGGTGTATTTTTGAGGATGCATGAAATGCTTTTTAACGGAACCCCCAATTCCAAAATTTTGTCCCTCCGTCCGTCCGAGCATTTTCCGTTAAATTAAGCGGGGAAATTGACGTCATCTGACCCATGCACCAACTCAGTTTTCCCACTAAATTTTGCGGGAAATTTGATGTCACGCGACTTGACGTAACGAGACCTAAAGATCTCCAATTCAATTTCCTCGCTAAATTCAGCGAGAAAATTGACGTCAGGTGACATATATAGACCCATTCACTTTTCACGCTAAATGTAGCGGGGGAAATCGATTTCACGAGACCTGGCAAATCGCGTGACCTATTACGCCATTTTAGTTTTCCGCCAAATTTGTCGGGAAGATTGACGTCGGTGAACTGTACCAAGACAATGCCTTTTTTTTTTTTAATTTAGAGGAGAAATATAGAAAATATAGGTCCTTCAATTTCTGCAACGACTGCTTTATGACTTCCAAACAAATTTAAGCAATTGCTCCTCAAATACCTGCACTTTATGCGTAAAAGGACTTTAAAAATCAAGGTCGCTGCTAAATTTCCCCCACAAATTCGTTATATATATATATATATGTTAGTTATCGGTGCTTGGCAAAAAATCGGTTTGTATCGGACCTTATTTTCAATAGAAGCCCAACTTCTAGAGAGCATACTTTAAGATCCTTAATGTTCGCGAGCCCTTATTTTTTGCGAATTTCCCGAAAAATAAAATTGTACTTGAAGATTTTTTTTTTTTTTTTTTTTCACTTATGGAATTTTGGGTTTATTTCAGTGAAGGACAGCTCCAGTTCGGTGTGTTTAGTTTTACACCGATTTTGATCAAACCGGCTCTGGGGTTAACTTTCGGTGTTCATCGGTATTTATCGAAAAAGCAAAACACTACTCATAACCTGGCATGCGATCATATAACTTGGGCATGCAACCCTGAGTGTGGTATATAGCACGTGATCCTAGGTTGCATGATCAGAATTGGCGTGCAGAAACTCTACCTTAACAATAGGATGTGCCATAAGTAGGCATGGTAGCCTATGTTCAAAGCGCGCTGGAAAGTGTCCCTAATCCTGAAAACTGAATCACGCGCTCGCTTCGCTTCAGATTCAAGTTAAACAAATAATTACATTTCACACGCCTTTTTAAATGTAAGGTACTATAGGACATTCTGTGTACATGTTGTATAGAAATAGTGCGGCGTGCATTTCATACACACGGTTGTTCTTGTTGTTGTTGTTTTATCGAATACAGACTAATACGAAAAATGAAATACGTTTACAAATCTCTGTAATGCGAAATTAGAGCGCACCTCTTGAGGTGGAGGAGGGGAGGGTACGGAAGGGAGGTATGCCCTTCCTCCTCCGTACCCTCCCCTCCTCCTTCTGTGCACCCTCCCATCCTCCTCCTCCTCCGAACACTCCCCTCTTCCTCCTCCATACCCTCCCCTCCTCCCAGTTTCCCCGCTAAATTTAGCTAAAAAATTGCCGACCTGGTGACCTGACATCACTTCAGTTTCCCCGCTAACTTTAGCGGGGAAAATGACGCCGCATGACTTCGTCTCACGTCACCCATGCACAAATTCAGTTTCTCGTCTAGATTTAGAGCGAAAATTGACGTCACGTGAACTCAACACCAATTCCATTCCCCGCTAATTTTAGCAGGGAATTGCATTGGTGTTGAGGTCACATGACGTCATTTTTCCTGCTAAATCTAGCGGAGAAGCTGAATTTGTCCGCTAAATGCAGTAGAGAAGCTGAATTTCCCACTAAATATAGCGGACAATTGAATTGGTCTTGACGTCACGTAACGTCAATTTTCTCGCTAAATTTAGCGCGATTACGCCGACGCCGACGCCGACACCGCGAAACCCGGAAACGGGCGCCTAAGAGATGCGCTCTAAAATAAAGCCCTGAAAGCTACACAAATGCGGTCTGCGCAAGTGACCGGGCGGACATTATCTTAAAGAGAGTATTCGACTAAAATATGAATGATTTAACGAAAATTCCCTAATTACTTTTTAAAGCGCAGCTCTTAGGCGCCCGTTTTCCCGTATAGCGGCGGCGTCGCCGTCGCCGTCGAAGTCGGCGTCGCCCTCTGCGTAACCCCGCTAAATTAAGCGAGAAATTGACTTGTTGTTGAGGCCACGTGACGTTCATTTCCCGCTTAATTTAGCGGAGAAACTGAATTTGTTCATGGGTAACGTGACACGAAGCCATGCGACGTCACTTTCCCCGCTAGATTTAGCGGGAAAAATGAATTGATGTTGAGGTCACGGGGCCTGAATTTTCCAGCTAAGTTTAGCGGGGAGACTGAATTGGTGTTGAGGTCACGTGGTGTGAACTTTCCAGCTAAATTTAGCGGGGAAACTGTAGGAGGAGTGGAGGGTACAAAGGAAGAGGATGGAAGGGTACGGAGGAGGGGAGAGGGTACGGAGAGGGAGACATGTATATATTGTGAGAAGAAGGGGAGGAGGAGAAGAACGAGGAGGAGATGAGGGGGAGAGGAGGTGGATCGGAGGAGGGCAAAGCAGTAGAAAAGAGGGGGAGGAAGAGGCTCCTGCTCCTCCCCTCCTTATCCTTTTCTCCCCTCCTCCTTCTCTCCTCCTCCTCCTCCCATTCCCATCTCCTCCTCCCCTTCCCCACCTCCTCCTCCATGACCTCTCCTTCTCCGTACCCTCCCTCCTCCTTCTCCATACCATCCCCGCCTCCTGCCTACCCTTCCGTCACGGTATATCGCCAAATCCAAATGCCTCAAGAGCCGCGCTCTAAATTTGCATTACAGTGATTTGTAAACGTCTTTCAATTTTATAATTAGACATCTTAGGGAACATATTTGTATTGAAGAAATGGAGGTCATCAATGTTGAAGGCCAACAGAGTTTTTAAAAATCCTGGATCGAGCATGCAGTTGGAGTTATTCATTGTCAAATTTTGTCCTAGAAATCTGTTGATACCGAAGCCAAAAGCGCAATGCCCGACGGTAAGACAACCCTCCTTTGACGCCGAAGGGTCACGTGTTTTTCAGCAAAGCAACCTTTCGCGGCCGATAAGGTGGCTTATTGCTTTAGTTCGCCAGCCACAGCGCACCGACTGTTATCAACTCCGACGCGCTGTGACGCAAAATAGTGACGCGAATTTACACGTGACTCTCCGGCGTCAGACGAGGGTTGTCCTTCCTGGCGGGCATCGCCCGTTTGGTTTCGGTATCGACAGATTTCCAGAACAAAGTTTGACAATAACTACCTTCAACTGCGTGATAGTGATAGTAATAGGAACCGTAATCTTTATTGGCTCAGGAGAGCCGTGGCACCGCGGAAAGGCGACAGCCCGTACCATGGAGGCCCGCGGTGCCACGTCTCGTGATGATGATTATGAGATGAAATGTACTAGTGGAGGACGACGACGAATAGATGACAGAGAGACGCTGACGATGCTGAAATGAAGCCCGCGGGCGAGGGTGTCGGCCGATGTTGCGGGTGATGAGGGCCCAGTGCCCTTCAGTGGGCTGCTCGCCGGGCCGGTCCTCCGTCCAGCTGGCAGAAGCGTCTTGGCAAGCTCTCCAGGGCGGTGTCGGTAGGCTTCACCGTGCGTTGGGGCTGGGAAAGCCCGGGCGGCCCGCGGTGGTGATGAAGACGACATGCATGATGAGGACGACCTGCCCTTCTGAACCGCCGCGCAAGTCTTGGAGGTTCGGTGATCACTCCAATGTTTTCTTATAAACTGGGCCCTTCAATATTGATTGCCTCAATTTATTCAATATAAACATGTGCCCTAAAACATCTAACAAAAAATAATTCGTGCATTTTTGTTAATTAGTCATCTTTCGGTTGCATTTTATTTTGAGCATAACGTCCACCTGGCTGTATAACTCACTCGCACAGACCGCATTTTTGTAGCTTTCACGGCTTTTTTCTTTTCAAAAAAATCTGCGTTTAATAAAACGAAAAGGTATTAATACTGCGTTACTGTTCTATTCGCGCACTAACTGTTACAGAAAACATCGGAGAACGTCGAGGTCAGTACGAGTGAGGAGGTCTAGCCAGGGTGGAGAATAAAAATCAATACGATTTAAATCGTGATTTAAAAAAAGACCAGTTTTACTACGGTAATTTAAATCAAACCTTTCCCTCGTAACTAATCGTGAAAATACTTACTATTTACCTTTTGTTTAATATATGATGCCTTCTATGTGCAATTGTTTCGTATTTGAATCGGAGAATGATCAATCGAGGAAGGTCTATATCCGGCAGAACACTAGCAAAAAACAGAGCCCTTCCGAGCGAATCCGAGTGCGCTGAGGTTCATTTCTATAGCTTACACGTCGTTCATCGGTTATGTAACATCCTATCGCGAGCAAATCAGAACGCAAAATGAAAAATAAAGCTTTTCAGCTAGCTAATTAATCGAGGCATTTTTTGTTGGAGTGTGGCTGGGTTCACATCAATAAAATGTTGCTAATTAAACTGTACTTTGGGTTAGTGACTCTTTTTCCGCATTGTTTTCACGGAATGGACAAATTGATTAATCAATCCGCAATGTTTAAAAATGTATCCAGTGATAAAAATAAATCACTATTGTCTAGCTACGGTGATTTAAATCCTATTTAAATTAAATGAATTAAATCAAATAAATCAAATTTATTTAACTTTTTTTGAGAAAAGCACGATTTTATTTTTTGTACCCTGGTTCTATACTTCGTTGGAGCCGACGCAACGAGCTGATCAAACCGATCAGACAGCGTGAAAAGAGCATCATCATGGTGTTTTTTTTTTTCATATTTCTTGTTGCGAGTGCGGTTCTCGACCAGTGCGCTTATCGAGACCAGTGTTGGACAAAATACTCGATAAAAGTATTTAAGTTAAGTTACTAAATACTTGCTTCATAAAGTATTTAAAATACTACTCAAGTTACTTTCACTGTAAAGTATCTTGAGTAGAGTACAAATACTTAGAAATGTAATTCAATTGCTTTTGAAGATACTTCCGCATTGCTTAATTTGTATCGACGTCATTGACAACGACAATTATGCAGCTCCGCAAATCTGGGTTACCAGAATGGTTTATTAGCACGCAACAACACAAAATGGAAAAAAAAAAGTATCGTAGGGCTATTTTATGCAGTCCGCTATAAAGAGCAACATATTGTCACGAATGATAAAAGATGAGGCAGCGAATAACTGAAGAAACTAAACATTTAAGGGGGCGAACTTGTTCCAAAACCAAATTAGACAAAGGCTAGCGTTGCAGGCGTCGATGTCGGCGAAACAGCAGGATCGACCGCTGGGGCGAGACTGACTCCGGACCCCCACTCGGAGCACCTTTTGTACCCGCGTGGGTTTCTGGAACATTCGGCGTAGAAAGTTCGGCGCGTAGAACATTCGTAACTCGATCAGACAACAAAATTCTCGAACTTACCACAATGTCAAGTTGAAGGAATAAATAAAAGAGAAGTCCGCTTTCTGGTATCGAACCCGGAGCCTCCGCGCGAGTGCCTCCGCGCGAAAGCCAAGCGCGGTAACCATTCGGCCACGAATGGTTACCACAAAACATTTCTGGGACAACAAGAGGTCGCTTTAGCTATTGGGGAGGAGATCAGACCGTGGCGCCCCAAGCGGTTAACTTTAGAACTAGATAGATGGGGACAACAAATATAATGGCTCAGCGCTTGTTCGGCTGGAGTTCGTGTTCTCCGGTGAGGGGGAGGGGGGGGCTCTTTTGTTACTACTCCGGCCTGCTTGAACAATGCAGCATGCACTGTGCCCAGCTCAGCACAAAAGCCCAAGTGGGTCAAGTTCGCATCCTGTGACGACTGCTTTCGGGGGAGATCAGGCACTTAACGTCACTTCACTAATTGTTGGTATTTTTTCATTACACTGTGCTCTGCGCTCTATTAAAAAAGATGACACGAACATGCCCACAAGGCCTGTGGGCATGTGCACAGGCCTTGTGTTGGGTAAACACCGAGGTGGGGGGGTGACAAACGGGTCAGAGCGCTTCGCCAATAGTGACATCGCTGAATATCACATCCTGCGGCGGGGAGTTCACTATAAACGAACTTGGGACACGGATATGAGTGAATGGATAACAAAGAGAACCCACATAATAGCCACGGCAGTGGTCGCACCTTCTTCAAGTAGGTTGCGTTCAGAAAAGCACTCAACGTCGGGGGACACTTTGTTGGCATTTTGAGAGGCCATCCAGCTCCTAGTTCGTTTCCTGTACTGTTCTCTGCTTATCAATGTTCGCGAGAGCAATAAGTGCCGGACTGACAACACAAAGAAACAAAAACAAAAAACCTCGACGTTTTGCCTTAGCAGGATCAAATATACAAAAAGCGAAACAAAAATGTCTACTTTTTTGTGTGTGTCCACTTCTCATTTTCTTCTATTTGTTATTTTCTTGATACTCAAGTCTGCACTGTTCTCGTAGGTCGTTTCCCGGTCTACTTGCGCCTCAGGGTGGCATCTTTACTTCCGTAAAACCACACCTTTTGTTTGAGGATTTTTTTGGGGGAAACTTTATACAAACAAAAGGCGCCTTTGGGAAGGCGAGGGGAGAACCTTCATTGTACGAACTTTGGGCTGAAATATGAGTCACAGTCGGCAAAAAAGCGATATTTTCACGAGCTCAGTTAAAGTCACCGTAGCTAATCGGAGCTAGCAACAGGATTCGGTTGCTCGAAAGAATGTTCACGTTTGCTCGTGCCACGCCCACGCCACTTCATACCGAAAAACTCAGAAAATGGCGGAATGTCAAAAATGTATTTAAGATAAGAAGTACAAGATTGTCGAAATTGTAATTAAAATAGAGTATTAAATACTCTCCATCAAAGGTATTTGTAAGATACCAAGATACTCCAAAAAGTATTTAAGATACAGTATCTTGAGTAGAGTATTTGAGATAGGCACAAGTCTGATCGAGACCACCCTGTTTCACGCTGCTCGTCAGTAGGCAAAAAAAAGCCGAAACTGTCAGTCTGTCGCTTTCGCAATTAACTCGTAAATAGCTCCGCTCAAATGACCAAATGGATCAAGTTTGAACTCGTCTGCGCAAACACCTACTACTACCCGCGGTGGTTAAACCAGTATAACGGCTGATGGGTTGCTCTAGGTTTTTTCAGGAACCGCGGTTAGGATGCCTTCGAAACCTGATTCAGAGGACACCTAAGCACTTCTTATGAGTTGTGAATGCAAAAGCATGAATGTCGCTCTTCCGCTCCCTTAGTTCGTCTGCGGTGTACTGCGGCCACCGGCAAAATCGATGCCTCAGGCGCCGCCAGGTTCCTCGACGCCGTGAGGAGCAGAAGTAGCCGCAGTTCTAGTACGATAGTACTTATTTAGGCACCCAAAACCCAAAACTTAAAAGGAGACAACATTAATACATAACGTCTCAAAGCGGTTTCGCTTTTGAGAAGCCCGAATCTGCATCTTTTTTTTTTTAGGAGTTGGACAACCTTCCCTCGTTAACTATGCTGTCAGTTTTAGCTTCCATTTCTATATGGGGCCTTTCAAGAAACGCCGGCGAAATTGTCCGATGCGAAAAGTACACAATGCACGAAAAAAGGTTTCATGTCATATAGGTCTCTGCCGTAGGGACAATTTTGAAAAGGTAATGACCTTGGGTATAATTAGATTGTTCATTTCTTTTGAGTACTAAACTTGTAATTAGTAAAACTTTCTGGGCGTCATTGAAAAACGCTAAATCAGCACACATCTCGAGAATCTCACTCAGCTCACTCAGCTATTTCTTGGGCCGCTGCTACTGCCTTTTGAGGGAAGGGGGCGCGGGAAGGGGAGCACGTCAAGCTGCTTGGTTGGCTTTTTTTCCTCCCTCCCTCCCTCCCCCCCCCCCCCCCCCCATTTTTATGTCGAAATAGGCAGTGTTGTAGGCGTTGCCGAAAAAAAGTAACGAAATACGTTACTCGTTACTTGCAAATAGAAGGAACGCGTTACCGTCCTACATTACTTCAAAATAAAAGGAACGCGTTACCGTCCTACGTTACTTCAAAATAAAAGGAACGCGTTACCGTTACCGTTAAAAAGTAACGCATGTTACTTTGGCGTTACTTTTTTCATTATGAAATAGCACGTGTTACTGTTTTGACGGTGCAGGTATGCATAAGCACCATATTCCAAGAAACATACGTTCCTGCACAAACTAAACATAATTACTTTTTTTGCGCTTTGGACCTCAATACCTACAAGAAAAAAACACAAAAAAGGCAAAAAGCTCAAAAATTCACATGGCTTGGCTCCTAAAATCACGAAAAAAAAGGGAAGTGATTTTTTTTTTTAAGTCTTGAAAAGAAGAACTAATGAGTAACGTAACTACGTTACACGTCGGGTTCGGAGTTTTCGGTTTAAACCGATAAAAGTACGCCGAATTCATTTTCGAAAATTCGGTTTTAACCGAAAAAGTTCAGTTTTAGGTTCGGCATTTTCGATTTAAATTGAAAAAAAAAACGATAAAAGTTCGTCGAATCCATTTTCTAAAATGCAGTTTTAACCGGAAAAGGTCACTTTGACCTTCCAGTCGTACCGCAGAGCCGTGGCGAAAAAGTGGAACGACAGTGTCTATCGAAACATGTCCGAATGTATGGGATACACGAATGGCATCACGACGTTTTGGTTTAATGTGCGCCGCATCGATCGGAACGTGACGTCCGAAATGCCCCATGACTTCGCCATATACGTGCGTGTTTTCAAACTCGTTGTCAGGAAGATTGACTTGATGCAAGCTCTGCATGTTGTGTTGTGCTTCAAAACGTCGCACCGTGTCTCTTTCGGCGGTCACAATCGGTTGATTGTCCGATTTTGGCTCAGGCAGCGCTTCATCTCCTCAGCCTGCCAGTGTCCAGTGTTAGCGTTGAGAGGGATTTCTCGAAGCTCAGTGTCATATTAACAGGAAAAAAAGAGTGCGGATCAACGAGGAGAAGCTCGGAAAGAACATGTGTGTGTACTATAATAAGATCACGTAATCCTGATGTACAGAAGGTGAAGTTTCATGTTTTTCGGACATAGGCCTCATATCTGACTTGTTTGTACTTCAGTTGTTTTTTTTTTCTTTTACAGGTGCGCACATTTGCCAAATAAAGTGTTCATTCTTTTTACAATGTATCTGTGCCATTATTCTTTGAGTGATCACAAGTATCAGAGCTACGTACAAGGATCATCTGATCCGGTGTCCGTTGGTGTTTATTTTATATTCACCAAAAAAAGCCGATAAACTTTTGTGGGCATAGATATACGCCGAAAAAAACCGAAAATTTAATTTAAAAATAAACACCGAAAAAAGTACGCCGAATTTCGAAAAAATAGAAACCGAAAACGCGGAACCCTAGTTACACGTTACTTGAAATAAATAACGTAAGTACGTTACCCGTTACTGTTTCGAAAAAGGTAATGAGTACGTTACTACGTTCCAGAAAAAAGTAACCCGTTACCGGTAATGCCGTTACTTGTAACGCGTTACCCCCAACACTGGAAATAGGATATAAATGAATTTATATTTGAATACACGACGTGCGCGGCATTTTACGGTGTTTCACAAGAAAGAAAATTGAGAAAACACTGTGTCTGGACGCGTTTTTAAGTTTTGTTCGTCTACCAAAACCCAACTCTGCGTCTGCGGTCCTACTTAGAGGTGTACGGAACGAAAATTCCAGCGCTCATTTTTAAGCTTTAATGTGTTGCATATTCCAGCATAACCTCGAAGATACCAGTCTTTCGTTGGAAGGCACGAGAAAACTAATTTTAAAGCTAATTAAACGATCTTTCAATGTGCACCTGGTGGATGCGTGCGGAGCCTATTTGGGAGGTAATCTAGCAACGTTGGGGAACTTGCTACATAGTCATGACGTAGCAAGTTCCATGGGAACTGCGCCGCTCTTTGGAAACCATTTTCCCTCATAGCTTTCCTCAATTCACAAATCGCGCATTGTACCAAACCCTGGTTTGTGCGCCCGGAAACAGCCATTCTCCCCCTAGAAGATTAGGCGGTCGCTCAAAATTCGGACAAACGTTGTTTTCCTCTCCCCGTTCGCCCCTAAGCTGACAGTGCTGTGGAAGCTATGTGCTCCTTGGGCCAGCCTTACGCTCGTCACCCCGCGGGTACTTCGAACGGCTCGGTTGTAACGCGTTGACACTATTGACACCACTACAGCGCTGACAACGACACCAACGGCAAAGCTCATAACCACGCCAGCCTTGCTACTTCACGAACGCGGGTAATCTTTTTCTTTTTTTCTGTTTTTGTTTGCGCCGGATATCCCATGACGCATCGTGCTCTCCGTTCGCTTCTCTTCGAGAGCTTGCTCGAGTGCACCGTTTGGAACGAAAAATATAACCAGTCGTTCAAAATACAAACGGGAGATTATTATTTACGGTTATTATCCGTCATGCTTGACTCATTTCCGAACGAAATTTGATTGTTTCAATTTTTCTTTCCGTACCCCTTTAAGTTTCCTAGGTAAGAGCTTCCTATAGCGACGTTCTTTGAAGCGCCGACTGCGTGACGGTGCCAGTTTTAAGAAGTGAATGGCGCCATTTTGTTCCAGTGGAATGAGCTTTGTCATTTGTATTGGTTGTCGTAACTTGTGAAAAGAAGTATCAAGAGACTTTAGTTCTTTTCCAAAGCCCGCGCAACTACCGCCTCCCTTCTCTCGTATGTGACAAGGAAGTGTGGCGCTCACAGGCGAAGAGAAACGATGTGCTGTTCAAATGACATTGCAAGAATAAACTTTGACTCTTGGGTTCATCTCCGTCATGCGAAAAATGCTTGGCGGCGCAAGTTATTTGGGTGCTACGACCAAGGGAAGCAGGACAGCTGGCGCAAAGATTATACCAAGATGTGCTTCGACAGGCAACCGAAACCTAAAAACGCCTCCGAACTGAATTTTTGTTTGTGCGTGGTTTTTTTGCAGAGCGCCGTAAAAATGCTGCACGTTGGCTTTATAAATCGAGCTAATTCAGTGACTTCCGATAAAGCCCTGCAGTTTTCTAACTGAAACCATACCTTTAAATTCACACATTAAAAAGTTCATGCATCACGAAAAACATTAACACCATAATTATCGCGAATGTTACTCATTTTCCTGAATAGGCTGTTTGGCTTTTTTTTTTCTGTGCTATGCGTATAGTTTTCGCGGAAACAATTTGGCAGACATTTTGTTAAAACAGCCTACATAGTAACAGGATGTATATATATGTTCATGGAAAAATTGAATCCAAGAATTGTCAAATCCAACACAAAATCTCGCACTCTGTTCAACATATGTTGTTTTAATTTTCATCTTTACATCCAGGTATCATTCCTTTATGTGTGCAGACTCCAGAGTAGCCAAGTTGGACCATCTAGGTTTTCAACTTGATCGTATAGCTTCCATCCATTAGTCTTAGACAATTTTGGGATTTTCATTACATCGTTAAGATAAGAAGGCGCGGACAGCAGAGCAATGCAGTTTTGAGGGAGGGCGCACGGGTGACATTTCGGATTGCACTCGTACGACTGAGAGTCTATCTGGTAAAAATAGATGCTAAGATTCAGATATATACACGCCCCCGTGACATGAATCACGCGATGACTCCTTAGTGTCCGCTAATTACGATTCGCATCCCCGTTGAATGCAAGCGCCGACGCCGATTTTAGAGAAGCGCCTTTCAAGAGCACCGGCCGCGGGTGAGGTTTTGTGACACGAGAGCTTCGCAGAAAGGACAGAGCACTCCCTTCAAGTTGAAAGCTTTTCGAAAATCGTGCAGCTACGTTAGTGGTACCGAGAGAAATGCAGCGAACTGGCTGTATAGAAGTGATTCTAGGATGCGTAGCTGAGCTGGCGAGGGCGGGCGAGCAGCTGTTGGCTAACCTCTATCCTTCTCTCTTTCCTCGCTGTCGCGCGGTAAATTCTGCAATGGCAAGGAGGAGCATAAAAGACGTTCCCAGAATCCGCTGCGCGCTTCACGCGCTCTTTTTGGGGGATTTTTGAAAAAAGGCTATTGGTTGGCCTCGGTAACGACTTCTGATTTTCACAATATTGCTTTTATTGTACGTATATTAAATCTTATTCTCATTTTAACACGTCAAATTTTGAATTATGACGGAGTTTAGGCATTCTTGCATTTGTAAACACATGTTTCAAGTACTGAGCTTCATTTAAGCAAACGCGTTTTATATTGCCTCTCTGTGTATATATATATATATATATATATATATATATATATATATATATATATATATATATTGTGGGCATGGTGGCATAGGAGCCAAGGGGCCGAAAACGTATATATAGCGAAGTGAAAGCCAAGAAAACAACGAGAACGAAGTTTACGGCTTGACAGCGGAATGTACGAGAATATATATATATATATATATGTATATATATATCCTCGTACATTCCGCTGCAAAGCCGTAAACTTCATTTGCGTTGCGTTTTTCGTTTACTGACACTTTGTTTGGAGCTATAGTCTGACGCTCAAACTATAGTTTCTTCCAAGTCATCTTCGTAAGTTTATCACGGACGTTTTTGCTTAAGGTTATTTTATGAAACCCGTTTCTTAGCTTTTCGACCTTAGAAAACGCGCTCATCTTGTTTCCGTTCCCCAAATGGGAAATATCAAGAAATCTCTTATTCCAGCGAGCGCCGAGAGGAGGCCCCTTGTTCCGCACGCGCTTCAATCGATAACTCATACCGAAGTTACCGAACCCCAAAAAACGGACGAGGTCTTCCTTCGTTTCGGCATCTGCGTAGTTCCTACCCCGGCCGCGAGGGGACCGAGCATCGCCGCCGAGCTGGCGCTGAATCGATCGCGGGGGCTCGCGTTCTCCAAACAAGGGGAAGATCTTAATCAGCGAAAGAGTTTCTGAATCGACGACGCCACTTACTGACTACTGCTGGCTGGCGGAGATATACCATTTTGTGCGCTTGCACCGTAATACCCCGAGACTTTGATGCGCGCAACGGCGAGCCCTTGCCCACTTCCATGGTTGCCTGCTGCACGTCTCCAGCCGGCCAAGTGACGCGGCGGGGGGAAATCGGGCGAAGGGAAAGCTCTTGTGTAAACAACGCTTCTCGGAGATTATTGCGAAGCAGGAGGGCGACGGGGAAAGGGACATAAAAATTGTAAATTATGACGCGCATGCCTTTCCCGACCCAACCGACCGGCACAGGTTTTTACGCCGTATAGTGGATTGGATGATATGCCCCCTCCTACTCCTTCCCGTGGGCTTGGAGAAAACACTACTTCTACATTCTTGTACCCCGCAAGAATAGACCGGCGAGTATAAAGGGTAAACACAGATAGGGAAAAGAGCGTGAAACGAATAAAAGGCGAGCGTGCGCACGACTCACGAGGCGGGAAAGAGGGCGAGATACGTCTTTCCGAGGGGTGTCGGTAATATTTCAGGGGAGCGGGACGTATAAAAACAAAACTTGGTGTCTGAAGGAATATGTTCGCGTTTCGCATATCCGAGCGCTGTCTGTTTACTCATGCACTTAGGTTAATAAGTTTCCCCCCGCTTACGCGTCCTCCCCCGCCTATCGCATGCCGATGCCGCGCCGGAGGCTATATAGCCCGCGTGAAATATCCCTAATGCTTCGTTCCGGACAAAGTCACGAAGAAAAATAAGCCTAGCTGTGAGATGGGCATTTTAGCTGGATGGCTGTTCCTTGGCATGCGGATGCGCGCTCCTTACCACGTACAACGTTGTAAACGTCGTAACATATGTAAAGTGATTTAATATGTTTCTACTGAAATCAAATAAGCGTACTGTTTAAATGAAGTAACGTTAGCATTTGGGGCATGTAATTGGACTCCCTATACAACGTGCTTTCAAGAAAATAAATTTGGTTAAAACATGTTTTTGTATACAGGTTGTGAGCGCGTATCACCCGACCAAAAACCACTGAGTCACTGTACTATAGACACTGGCATGCATCGCGTTTGATATTTCGCAGAAGGGAGTTACTGCGTGTACGCAGGACTATACTTGAATAGTATTATAATTATAGTTATGAAATTACTGTACTTCAGATACGTTCTGTGGGAGTTTAAAATTGTAATACATTATGTATAACTAGGGTTCCGTGTTTTCGGAGTTTATTTTTTGTCAAATTCGGAGGGTGTTTTTCGGAGTTTAATTTTTGCCGAAGATTCGGAGCTTATCGGAGTTTATATCTGTTTGATTCCCAATCTTCCGAAAATCGGAGTTTAATTTCGCAGTTTAGTATTAAAAAAATAATAACCGGATGCAGACGTATGCCAGGTACAAAATAAAACGCGCTTGTATCAATTAAAATTTCTTCAGTTGAATTTGGAGTTGGTGTCATTGGCAAAACTAATTTGTCCCACGACAAAAGTAACACACAGGTGTGGCTTCGATAAATGTCGATACCTTAAAATCAATAAACTCCCGGAGGTAGCCGCAAGGAAGCTTGTAGTGATACCATCCTGTTCCATCAATCTATCCCGCGGCCGCACGAGGTGGAGTGGTTAAGGATGTAATAGGGAAGTTTTAACTGCCCCTCTTCCCCATTTTCTACAACCTCTATGGTCTATAGCTTTCACTGTTACAAAAACATACCCTCTCCTTTCTCTAAATCCCAAATCCCATGGCCCAAACTGAAAACCAAAAAAGTGGCTTTAGTCGTGACACAAACTACGATGACCTGTTGCCCTGAATCAACCTTGACGGGACAAGCCGTAAGACCCCCGTTTGACAACGGTCCGAGACTTGAAAGATAGTTATGGTGCTCAAATTGTAAAAAAACAAAAAAAAAAAGACGTCTTTTATTTTTTCTGTTTGGGGAGGGGGAGGGGGGGGGGGGGGGCATGGCATGGGCACATAACCATTCGGAGTTTATCGGATAAATCCGAATTAACAAATATTTCACCGGCGGGTGTTTTTCGGAGTTTTTTCGGATTTATCCGAAAACACGGAGCCTTGTGTATAACTAAACGGAATTGAAGTTGTAATTTGTTCACTTTTCAACTAGGTAACTCGAAGATATGAATTACAATTACAACTTTTTGTTTAGGAAAGTGGGGTTGGGGAGGGGGGAGGGGGGGGGGGGGGAATTTGGCATGTTTGAGCTTGATATCAGTTTTTCACTCTGGCCACTACAGAACCATTGCGTATAAGGGTATACCTCATTGCCCTTCTTCCAACTACTATCGGCCATTCCCGGAATAATTAAGCTATTTAACCTTCGTTAATTTTTTTTCTGAGCCCAACATTAATATATCACTTTTGCCTTGAACTACCGTTATAAGAAAAATATTAACAATCTTAGTGGTCTTACAATTTAATAAACCAACTGACTCTTAATAAATGCGGCTCTCATAAAATAGGTGAATAGCGCAAATCGTGACGAATGTACAGCGTCGCATAATGATTTCTCAGCGGTGATACAAGAAACGTAAAAATACTTCTCGGTGCGGAAAACTGCAATCACGTTGACATGATTAAAGTAGGGTATCTCACGAAGGGAAGGGAATTGCATTCCTTGCTGGAGTTAATGCATAAGCGTAATTATTTACTTTTCATGCCCTAGCAATTCTAATTGCGAATCCATTGGAGCAATGTAGCTGTTATTAAAATGACCTAGTACTACAGCAAAGTAGTTTTAATTGTAGTTTAGTGTGATTGGAACAAAGTAGTACAGCTAACTGCTATTGGAGCAAAGCTGATTTAATTGCAATTTACTGCTATTTCAGAAAAGTACGAGAAGCTGCAATTGTACTTGACTGCAATCGGAACGATAAGTTTAATTGTAATTTGCTACTATTGGATCTAACTAGCTTTAGTTGTAATCAAATTACATTTCCCAAGTCATTTTTGCAAGTATGCTTAACGCACATCCCACAATAATTCAGGACGCAGAAGGCTATTTTTAATGGCTATAGAATATAATAGAATGTATGTAAAATATACATTCATACAAAGCACCTTATCAAACCGGCTATGAATTAAGGTCTGGTTTTCTTATTTCCTAAAAACAAGAAATACTTACATAGCAAAAAACAGAGTGTGCGTGTGTGTGGATGTTTTGTGCGTTTGTGTGCGTGCACGTGTGTACGTGCGTGTGTGTGTGTGTGCATGTGTGTGCGTATGTGTGCGTGTGTTTGTGTGCGTCCGTGTTCGCGTGCATGAGTGCGTGTGTGTATGTACATGTGCGTGTGCTGGTGTGTGTGTTCGTGTGCTGGTGTGCGCACTCGTGTGTGTGTGCGCGCGCTCGTGTGTGTATGTGTGTGTGTGTGCATGTGTGCGCGCGTGTGTGTGCGTGTGCGCGTGAGGGTGGTCGCATGTGTGTGTGTGCGTGTGTGTTTCATATTTGAACACTTGACATTACAACAACATGCATTAATTTATTTGTGTACTTTATGAAAGCAACAGTCGGTCCATGCTGCCAATAAATATCGTCAGCCGGTAAGGCTAAATGCGACTGTTACCTTTTGCCCTTACCTGCGGACGATTGATCGATGCTCCGGTTGAAGGGACACCTTTTCGCGTTCGAACACGTATCTGCAAAAGGGGCTTTTAGTAAGCGATATGCATTCGGGGCTACGACACGGGATCCGGCACCACTTAGTGCGTTGCCACGCAAACAATGGGCTTATTTGTCGATCTTATCGGCTCCGGGCCATTAGCGTCCCGCCGCGTCGAGAAATGATCGTTCGGGGCTCCGGATGGACGACAAATGTGCCGCAACAAATATTTCCCGTCCCAAAACGGACAACTTGAATATCGCGTGAGAAATACGAGCACTAGTATCGTTTATCATCGGAGACAACTCAGTCCTGCCAATAAAAACAAAACAAAATCGTCACACAATGTGAACGAGGCTGTACATTGAAACATGTGAGAAAATGATGAATACTTGGAATGAAGAAAGAACGAAGTGATATTCCCTCCAATTTGCCTCCGAAATAAAGAAAACTTTTCGACCACTACAAAATTAAGAGAAAAAAACGTAACGCTTACAACAATAAAGGAAAAAAAATTATAGGTCAAAAGATTACGCAGCGGAAGGTCGGTCAGACATTGAGATATGACGCAATAGATCCTTTTGGAATGCTTCACGATTACCAGCCTATGATGTTTTCAAAACAAACCGGTGCGCCGCTGTGGCGCTAACGGTGCCGCGCATGCGCGATGGGACGTCGGCAGATTAGAGCTCCGCACGGGTCCGCGCCAATCCAAATGCCCGAGCCCGGCTCGGCCAGACCGCAAGCCGCGCCGGGCCGAGCCGAGCTGGGTAGCACGAATTATTATTGTTGCTTTCGGGGTGGGCCCGGGCCGAGTACCAAGCAGCAGAAGTGTGTTTTCCTGGGTAAATCGAGTGTACCGACACTTTCCCAGTGTTTCATGCTGAGCATTTTGGAAATGAGCACACCACTGCCTCTCTCCGCAGCTAAGACGCGCTTCATCCCCTAATGTCGAGGCGCCTCCCCCCGGGCCCAGCCCGGCCTGGGCCTGATCAGGCAGGCATCCCATCGGGCCGGGCTATGATCGGGTGTGTCCTCGAAGAATAGTCCCGTGGAGTGCTCTATATGCTATGTTTTCGGTGTTCGTATGAGTCCTGTCCTTGATGACGTTGTCCGCTGTTGATGTTGTAGCTGGTGTTATAGGGCGTCCGTCGTCGACGTTGCCAAATCCTCGAAAAAGGTCGACCGCCGCTCGCGGGAATTGAACATGTCCGCTACGTGCGGAGCGAGGGCATTACCACGCCACAGTGTTCACAAACCGCTATAAAATATTGCCAGCGAGGCCACTGGACGCCGCCATGTCTCTGCTCGTGCAGACAACCACGTGCCATTTCGTGCATGTTCACGCACAAACTGCTCGTGCTAGCACTTGTGAGACACCAGTCGGGGCACCTAGAGTCACTGGATCCTGAAGAGAGAGAGAGAACATGTATTTATTTAATGAAAGGTTCACTCGTCTATGGGTTGGTGTCCCTGAGGCGAGAGGGAAAAGGAATGTAGGGATTAATAGGAAAGGGTAAGTGACTATATATGAATCTAGATGAAGTGATGGACCCCAGAGTCCCTGATGTAGCTGATCAGGGAGTCCAGGATTTCTTTTCTATGCTGCGGCTGTCCCTTGGGGTGGGTCCAGTCTTCAAGCTTTTTGGGCCTTTTCTCGCTGGGTAGCGAGTCCCATGCCTCTACTCTAAAGTCTTCCAGGCCTTTGCATTCCCAGAGCATGTGTTTGGTCGTTGCCATGGATCCCTCTGTGCATGTCTTGCACGTTGGGTCCTCGTGGTCCTTCAGTCCGAAGGATGCTTTTTTCGCCGGAGTTAGTGCCGTCCCTGTCCTGATTCGCCGTAACCGAACCGTCTCCCATCTCGTGTACCCTTTTGGTATCGGGTCTTCCTCTGTTAGCTGAAGGCCCTTCAGGTACAGTTTCCTCCCTTCTTTGGCTTGCTCGGCCATTTCATCTGGGTCCATTGACCTTTCGTTCGTCGTTTCTACTCGAGAGGTAAGGCCTGGCGCGGAGCTGGTGCTGCTAGCTGCCTCCGCTGCGGCCTGGTGAGCCCTCTCGTTCCCCGGGATATCGTTTTGTCCGGGTAGCCACTCGATCATTATGTTGGAATCCAGCTTCCTGAGTTCCTCCGCAATATTCTTGATCTTCTTGACCGTTCTGCTTCTCGTTATGCAGCTGCGGCAAGCTTTCAGTGCCGTCTGAGAGTCTGTGAAGATCCAGGCCCTGTTACCTGGGTCGATTCTTTCTCGGATATATTTGGCTGCGGCTAAAATTGCACGCAGTTCAGCCTCTTTAACCGAGGTCTGCGTTGGAAGCTTTTCTGACGAGATCCTGTCCCTCGCAATGTCTACAAAGGCTGCTGCGGCAGCCCCGTCGTCCTTCGCGGCATCCGTGTACCTTATTTCCTTACATTGAGTGTTCTCCGCGAGCCACTGGACGTGTTTCTTGGCTGCGAAGTTTTTCTGTTTAGTTCCTTGTCCCTTGAATGTTGGCTTGTGATCAGTTATGCCTATGTCTTGCCATGGTGGAGAAGCCTCCTCGATCGGGGGCCTAGCTTCCGTGGAGTATCCTAGGATTTCTAATAGTCTTCGCCCATGTTTAGTCCTTTCGAGGCGTTGGAAGTGTGCGATTTGTTGTGACTCTGCTTTCTCCTCTATCTTGTTCATTCCTGCATATTTCCTTAGTTCGTCGAGGGGTGTGTATCTCGGTAGTCCAGTTACCACTCTCATGGTTTGATTGTGCAGTCTTTCAATTTGCTTCCACTGAGCCTTGGTGAGATTCATCCAGTTGCAGCAGTAGAGCGCTCTGGATGTGAGGAGGGCTTCTGCCATGGTCCGGATTGCTTTTTCGTCCGCCCCCCACGATTTACTCGTTGTCCTACGAATAAGTTTCAGGGCCTGGTCCCATACCTTCTTCAGTTCGGGCAGCCATTTGGTACTCCCAGCTGTTTCTTCAAATGTAACTCCAAGGATTTTTATGCTCGGACGTCGTTCTATTTCTTTTCCCATGAGTCGAAGTTGCGCTTGCTGTGCAATCCCTTTTCTGTGGTCCTTTGGTTTCGCAACGACCATGTATTGGGTTTTTTCAGGGGACGGCTCCATCCCGACTTCCTCCAAGTACTTTGCAACTTCGTCGATGCCCCGTTGCATTGTGAACTCCTGGTCTCCCAGCGAGCCTCCTTTGGTCCACAATGTGACATCATCCGCGTATATTGTGAACCCGAGGTTTTTGATGCGTCGCAGTCTCGTTGGTAAATCTGCCATTACCATGTTAAATAATGTGGGCGATATCACTGCCCCCTGTGGTACGCCTCTGTGGTTGAGTGTCTCTGGGCCCATTGTGTTCCCGATTTTCACCCTAAACCTTCTATTGGCCAGAAAGTCTTTGATGAATTTTAGTACTCTGCCTCTTAGTCCACATCTCTTAGCTCCTTCTTTCACCGCCCAATGCGGTACGGCATCAAAGGCTTGTTTTATGTCAAGAGCAACTACAAGTCTTTGATCTATGCTCTTCTTGTCTGCCATCACGTCTTCGTATAGTAACTTGAGACTGTCTGGTGTTCCCATGGCTTCTCTGAATCCTGTTTGCCTCGGGTCCAGCCTGTCGTAGGTCTCGAGGTACCATTGTACCCTCTGCAGGACCATTTTCTCCAAGACTTTGCAGATGCTGGACGTTAGTGAAACTGGTCTGAAATTTTCGATCCTATCCTGCGTCTTTCCGGGTTTAGGCATTGGTGTAACCCAAGAGATCTTCCAGGAGTCAGGGATCTTTCCTTTCTTCCATGTTTCGTTATATATCTTCCGTAGCTCTTCTTTGGCCTCGCCTGGGAGGTTACTAAGAGCCGTATATGTTATCCCGTCGGGTCCGGGTGCGCTTCCCTGTTTGGCTGAGTGGATGGCCTCAAGCAGCTCCCCCATGTTGAAAGGTTCGTCCATTCCCGGTTCCTTTGGTGGTTTTGCAGCCCAGCTCTTTGAGCGTTTTTTGCCTCCCTGTTTTTCCGCCGTGATGTTCGGGAAAAATATCTGACCTGCTTTTACCGCCAGCTCCTCCTCCGTCATTTTCAGCCGAAGCGCAAGGTTCTGTGCTGCGTTCCGGCTCTTGCGTTTGTTCTTGTTCATCCCCCTGTAAGTCCGCCAGGCCTTTCCGAGTCCGGTACGTGCGTTGAATGATGCGCAGTGGCTTCTCCATTTATGCCGGCATAGCTCTTTGGAGTATTTCATAGCCATGGTGGTCGCTTTGTTGAGCTTGATCTTATGCGCCGTCGCCTTGCTTCTCCTGAATCTTGTTAACGCTTGTAGTCTACTGGCCCATAGATCCAGAAGGTGGGTGTCCGGTGTCAGATCGCCTTGTTTGACATTAACTTCGGTTCTTGCCTCCTTCATCGCCTTGCAGATGCTTTCCTCGATGTCTTCGTGCCGCTCGAGGCTGCTTAGAATTAGCTCCCGGAATCTGTCCCATTTTATGATCGGTCGAAGCTCCTTATCTTTCCGCCCACTCGGGTGTGTGACTGTGACCTCGATGGGGTAGTGGTCGCTGCCCTGTGTGTCCCTCCTTGGTGTCCATTGGATGTCAAGGCGCTCTGTGGCCCACGTGAGATCTGGTGTAGTGTCCTTCTGGCGTTGTTGTTTGGCTAGTCGCGTCTTGACCCCTTGTTCATTGCGGAGTTCAAGCCCGGCTGTTTGCATGGCTGCGATGATGTCTCGGCCTTTCTTTGTGTTGGTGTCGTATCCCCATTCGCGGTGTTGTGCGTTAAAGTCCCTTCCGACGATCAGTGGGTCTCCATCCGCCAGCTCGGATAGCTTTCGGATCCATTCTGCCGTCTCTCCATGTTTTACGGTGGTATTGGGCTTTATGTAGACAGATGCCACCACCAGTTTGAGTTTACCTCGCTTTAGTCGGACAGCAACTACCTCCCTCTTGTCCGAGCAGAGTGCAGTGGTTACTAGCTGCGTCTGTGGTATGTTTTGGAGTACGCAAACTGCCACCCATCCCTTCTTTTCAATGGGATTCTTCTCCCTGTAGCTTGGCTTAGATTTGATGGTCGGAGTTAGGTAAACGTTGAAGCCGGTGATTGTCATGTCCGGTGTTTTAGTCTCCTGCAGCAGCAGAATTTCTGGTGGCGCATTTCTTTCGAAGCGGAGCTTGAGCTCCGCTGCTCTTGCCGAGAACGTGTTGCAATTCCACTGTAGGATCCGTGTCGGTGCCATCTTGGTCTGTCCGGGTTCGTTAGTTCTATCTGCTATGCTTGAGTTCAGCAATTTCCTTTTTAATCTCTCCGAGTACTTGGAATACCATATTAAATCCCATTTCCACGTCTTTCTCGAATTTGGCGATTTTGAATTCTTGCTTCTCGAACCTTGCTTCGAGTGCTTGTACTTCCTTCCTCCAATCTGGTTGTTCGGTGGACTTCGCCTTCGTGCGCTGGGCCCATTCTGGGATCCAGTTTGGGGCAGCCATCTTCTCATTGGAGTCAACTGTTGGCTTTCCTGGGTTGGGAGGAATTTGAATGACCTCCTGCTGTGTGTTTTGTTGGCCGCGAAGTTGGGCCTGTGAGGTGGCAGTTGCTTTGGCTGCTGCCGCGTAACTTTCTCTCGGTAGCTTCGGCTGTGGTGGCTTTGCGGGCTGCTTCTTTTCTGGGATCTTCCTCTTGGGACAATTGTTGCTGGTTGCCACGTGGGCCCCACCGCAGTTCTTACACTGTGGATCCCTTGTGCACTCCTCCATCTCTTCTTCGTGGATGTGCCCGCATTGGTCGCATCTGCTCTCTTTGCTTGGGCATACGTCCGTTTTGTGCCCAATGTTGTGACAACTGAAGCAGACTATTGGTCTTGGACGGTACGGTTTCACGGTGAACACTTCGCGGCAGAACATGACTTTCTTTGGCAGCCAAGTTCCCTCAAAAGTGATCACCACAGCGTTTCCTTTCTTGCCCATAAGGCGGGCATAGACTACTTTGGCCGTTCTGCATTCCAAGTCCGGTAGTAGCGTTTCGGGTGTCTCGTCGCTGTTATCACCGTGCAAGTAGATGACACCGCGTACTTGATCGTTCCCCATTGCCTTGTATGGGCTTAAGGCGTACGAGTCTTCGCCTTTCGGGATCTCCGTGACTTTTAGGAGATTTTTGATTATCTCTTCGTTCCGCGTTGTTAGCGCAATAGTGTTCGTCTTCGGCTGAATTTGAATTTTGTAGTCATCAGGACTGGCGATTCCCGTCTTTTCCACCGCTGTTTTTATATCTCGGGTCTTGAAGTCCTTGACATTCTTTTTGCATATCGCTTTGAGTACCACTGTCTGGGTTGACGTGGGATTTTCGCGCCTATCTTCCTCAGATGATGTTCTCGGTTTTTGGACTGTCGAACACCGGCGTTTTCGTCGGCGTTTACTTATATACATTTCAAACCCTTCGTCTTCGGGGTTCTCCTCCGAGAGGGCGGTTCCTAAGCTGTTAGGCTTAGCTTGTCGTTCTTCTGAAGTTGCATTTTCTGGTTTCTGTAATTTCTGTAGTGGTGGAAATTGGGAAGTATCTTGAGAACTCACCTCTTGGGATTCCATGGCGTTCCTTTGCTGGCTTTCCATCCAGCCTGGGGTCAATGTTCCTTGTATGTAGCTGTGCAAGAGTGTGGTTACCAATTTGCCAATATCCTCTTTGGTGATTCCCAATTTTCCGAGGAGTCCAGCGTCAAGGTCGATGGCTGTGGTCCTGGCGGGTTCAAGCTGCTGCTGCGCTTTCACTTCGGCTTGTTGACCGCGCGTTCCCGAAGTCAGGGCTGCTGCGGTGTCCATCTTTTCTGGCTCCGAACTCGTCGAAATTGACCCTGTCGGTTGCAAAATCAGCGGGCGGAGCGTCGTCGAAGGCCCTTGGTGATTAATGACACCTTCATAAACGTGGCACTGTTTCGGGGGTGTCGGGACCCCCTAACGATGCCACGGAGCGTCCAGGTTCGATCTTCAAGGTAGTTGGAAGTCCAAAAGCTATAGAAAGCGCCAAACATAGAAAATTATGAGGAGCCGAAAATTCCGTGTTCCTTTGCCAGCACTGGATCCTGGGAAAGTAGCGCCAAGCTCCCCGTATATATAATCGCCAGTTTGGTCCGTGAAATAAGCAATTTCTCCTTGACCCTTCCGTTCTTCGTTTGCCGATCTTAATTCTCTAGTGACGGCTAGCTTTATGGAGACGTTTCTTTTATACCGAGATTTTGTTCTCCTGCCTTCCTGCAGTCCCTTCCTGTAGGGACTGCTGTGGAAGTCGCCAAGTTTTTCATTGAATCCATCGTCCTCCGGCACGGTGCTCCCAAAGTCCTCATCTCAGACCGTGGATCCTCGTTCATGGCCCAGCTGACAAAAGAAGTCCTTCGTCTCAGCCACACCAGCCATCGTCGCACCACGGCGTACCACCCACAGACCAACGGGCTGACGGAAAGACTCAACAAGACCATCGCCGACATGATTTCCATGTACGTCTACGTGGAGCACAAGACATGGGACGAGGTGTTGCCGTACGTCACCTTTGCCTACAACACGGCCGTGCTAGAGACCACCGGGGTTACACGCTTTCAACTGGTTCATGGTCGCAAAGTGACGACAATGCTGAACGCGATGTTACCCCACGAACCGGCTGTCGACGGAAGCAGCGACGCCCAAGTGGTTGCCCAACGGGCAGAAGAAGTCCGTCGGCTCGCCAGACTCCGGATTCAAGCCCAACAACGTATCGACACTGGCCGCTACAACCTTCGTCGTCGGGACGTCCACTTCCAGCCCGGAGACAGGGTGTGGGTGTGGACACCGATCCGCCACCGTGTTCTCAGCGAGAAACTCCTGAAGCGCTACTTTGGACCCTACAGAGTGCTTCGTCGACTCGGAAATCTGAACTCCGAGGTGATGCCCAACGGAACACGGACTTCATCACGCCGCCCTCCACGACCGGAAGTCGTCCACGTCGTGCGCCTCAAACCGTACTACGATCGATAGGACTGTGAATTGTGTTTTGTAATACGCTCAATAGGATTGTGTTGCACAAGTCCACGTAGGTTGCCATTATTTTTTGTTTGATTTGCTGTTTTTGTTTCCCGGCACGTCGCATCGAGGAGATGCGCTTTTAAAGGGGGGAGTAATGCCACGCGTGTCGGCAAGCAAGCGCGTGCGTGGCCGAGTGGTTACCGCGCTTGACTGTCAGCCGCGCGGAAGGTGTATAGGTTCGATTCCAGTCAGCGGACTGTCCTTTTATTTATTCTTTCAACTTGGCCTTCTCGTAAGTTCGAGAACATTCCCGTCTGATCAAGTTCCGAATGTTCTACGCACCGAAGGTTCTACACCGAATGATCCACAAACCTACGAGGGTACATAAGGGACTCCGCAAGGCGAGCGGAGTCAGTTTCGCCCCAGCGTTCGACTCTGCTGTCACGCCGACTTCGACGCCCGTGACGCTCTGCTTTCTTCTGTTCCCTTTTTATTTTTGGGCACAAGTTCGCCCCCTTAAACGTTTCAGTTTTCCGCAGTTAGTCTTTGTTTCACCTTGCCATTCGGGACAATATTAGCAGAGCTCCTTTTGCGTGGAAATGAATCGACGACATGAAACTATTATTTATGGCGCATGTAGCGCTCAAAACATGGCAACGGGGGGTCGCAGCTCGCAGCCGCGAGGTTTTAAGGGCTGTTTATACTCCGACGTTGAGCGCAGTGAACGCAGCGTAGCGCAGAACGCGCGCCTTTCATTGGCCGGCAACCAGGAACTCGATATCTGCGACCAATCAGTGTCTGTGCGCGCTGCGCTACGCCGCGCCCGTCGACGTTACGTTGGAGTATAAATGTACCTTTAGTGGCTTGCAGCCGCGGGATGTTGCTGGCTGAGTTCCAGTGAATCGCGGGCAGCATGCGGACCGCTGGCCACGTGTTTGAGAGACCCCTGGTTTAGACCAAAGTGACTAACCCAAAATATATCGAGAAAGTTATAAGCGACACAGTTCGAATAAAAATCTTTAGCGAACTGTATACTCAGACATCTTTGTAACTTGGCAATAATTAATTCCAAGAGATTTTCAAAATCCTAATCCGACCAGTAGCGGTTCCCATTACCATGACGGATAACCTAGGTTTATGGAAATTTTCTGTTATCTCGTACAAGGTTTGGCATTGCAATATTTTCTTCTTTTTTTTTTCTAAATTTGATTTGTCGTTTAATTAAATTTCGGAGTGGGTCTTCGGTTCACATAACATATAAGAACTTGAAGCATTTTCGTTTAGCTATGAGTGCCAGGGAGGTTCAAATGTCAATGGTTTGCCTAAGGATATGTATGCGTTTAGGAAGAGCAATGTAGCTTGCAACTTCAAGTGTTTCTTTTTTTCTTTTTTCTTTAGGCGAGATAAGTTGAATGTTTCAATTCTCGAAGTTTCGTTTGTGTGTGATGGAATTTGGGGATGCGGTGGCGGTTTCAGTAAGAGCATAGTATTAGCTAGATCGTTCCTTACTTGAAGCCGGTGGGGAAAAGGGGGGGGGGGGGGGGGGTCGGAGGGTCGGATTGATTTGGTTTGTGAGTACTTTTCTCGAGTAAAATGTACAACTGTGGCATGTATAAGTATATGATGCCTAGGATGTTTCATTGCTTAGGTTGTAGTCGACAGTGAAAATAATAAGGTATAAGGCATACATACCAAATATACGTAGTCGGTGAGTTTGAGACGAATCTGCCCCTTTTCCATATTTCTTTTTTTTTTTTCTTTTCTCAGACTAATTTACAACATGACTCCGAGCATGTTACTAAACGTACAAATAATAATAATAATAAAGTCCAGTCGTGGATGCAGGCACGTAGCCAGGATTTTGTTTCGGCGGGGGGGGGGGGTCATGGGGGGCCCGCGCATGACAAAATTCTGTATGAGGGGGAGGGGGGAGAGGAGGTCCCAGCAAAATGGAAGATTTCGGGGGGGGGGGGGGGCCGGGCCCCATGGCCCCCCCCCCTGAATACGTGCCTGCGTGGATGCTTTCTTTTCAAAATTAGAGTGTTTGCGTGATACAAAAATGGTCGTTTTGTTGTCAGCCTGCGAACTTGCAACAAATTATGTTTCACAAAGCACGCTGTTCGTTGTCATTGTGCTTCTACCCGGAACTCAGCTGTTGGCGTAATTTATTCATGCTGTCCCTAAACGTTCGTCGATGCCGGCCGCAACACGAACACGGCCACACAAAGAGAATAACGATCGGGCTTTCTTCCCCGCCGCCACAATAGCAGATCAATTCGTTTCGAAAACAAAGCCGTCTTCAATGCCGAAGGCTCGAAACTGCTAGAAAAACATCGCGTTCCTGCTCTCCTTTTGATGCGCGCCTTCTTTGGTTTGCCGATTTCGGACGAACATGTGCGCGACATCCAAAGCTGTAGCTGAGAAACGACTCGACAGACGTTGATCAACGCAAACACGTAAAATTACATAACTCAAAACATCAATTATGTATCGTCTTTTCATCAGCTTGGTCAGTGAGGAAGGATGCACGCAGCCGCACACCAACGGTCATCCACATTCCCTTCTTGTATCTAAGAATGAGTCGTTATAGTAAGGTTTGATGCCCCACTCGCTTTCTTATAACTGTCTAAACGGGTCATAGCCTGCAAGTTTCACGATTTCTGTACCGAGTGCGCTATGCTGAGTTTCACTTTAAGCTCAACCGCAACAGATATTATGATCCGATGAAGCCAATCAAGCCGCGCCAAAAGTGCCTCATCATGGCGCTCGCCATGCGCCCAGGGGGCCCCGAAGTGACAACAAAAGGCGTCACGTACAGAAGCCGACGGGTCATGCTGTCAGATGTCGCGATCCTGGCGGTTGGTCGTAGAAATGCTGGCAGAAAGGGAGAGCGGCCGCTAGGATCGCTGTCGTCGCGGCGTCCTACCTCGTGTCTGCCCTGGTTTCCGTCCACAGGTCAGGCTGCGGAGGGACCTACAGCAGGACAGACGTCTGCTCCGTTCACCTTCGAGGCTGTGCCACCGCCAGAATCGGGACCAGCCGCGCAGCGTGACGTATCCGTGACGTTATCAAGTGGAGATTGAGAATACAGATGAGGTCGTGGCAAACACACCAGTCAAAGACGAGCTCCGGGTTCCATAGTTTGCATGCAGACACTTTTGCAAGTGCCTGCATGCCCACGGGTTTTTTGCGAATGTTGGTAAAAACAAAATAATTAAAATGGGCGGACGACGGTTGGGAGCCGGGGGACCGTGTGTACCTCCAACGCAAGTAGAATACAGTCTCCAAGCTTTGCACACATCATTGGTATATGTATTGTTTTACATGGCGTATATGACAGGTTATGACAGGCACGTATCCAGGGGGGGGGGGGGGGCCCACGGGGCCCGGGCCCCCCCCCCCCCGAAATCTTCCATTTTGCTGGGACCTCCTCTCCCCCCTCCCCCTCATGCAGCATTTTGTCATGGGCGGGCCTCCCCCCCCCCCCCCCCCCCCCGAAACAAAATCCTGGCTACGTGCCTGGGTTATGAAGTAAAAAAACTACTCCAGGCCGTGAACTTGAAGGCTATCTTACGTCATAGCCAACTAATGTCTTCTTGGTTTGCACATGTGGCGTGTTGGCTGAGTTCTATGCGTTGGTCCCTGTAATAAGAAAGTCTCTGGTTACAAAATGTAGTATTGGAAATAATAATTATTCCGTAGGCCTCTCTGAAATGACGATCTCTAGCCCATTAGCAAATTTCTTGTTTGTATACGTTGGCCTGGCACAGATGATGCTTTAGTTCACGACTCTCGCATCAATGTTCTTCACAATTTTGTGCAAAGGCACATTTTATATGACTTTTCGAACGTTTATTTGTACGAGCTTACCCGCGCCAAAAACCGGTTCGTGGTCTTAAATTCACGACCGAAATTTTAAAAGTGGCAGATTCCATGGGTTGTTGCGAATACAGCTATATGCAATGCTTGCGGGTGAGATATGATCCTAAAGTTCGCGGATGTGTGTTGGACGTACATACCAAATATGACAATCCGTGCAAATAAGTTTCAAGCACAAGAAGAAAAAGGAAAAATGGTCAGTAGCGTGTTTGGCTCGCAACCGAAGACTCATGGGTTTGAATCCGCCTAAAATACTTCAAATGTGTCTTTAAGTCAAATGAATTACTTTATAAAGTGAAATCATTTGAGATATGTGCCGACCTTTAATTCGCATTACATGTCATGTTTTTTATTCACTTTCAGTCCACGCGTGACGTCACGTTTCACGTGAGCATTGTGGGTTGTTTGAAATTCCCGCGCGAGGTCATGTAGCGGTAACGTCATGACCCAACCGAATAATCAGGATTTTCGCGTCACGCCACCGACGCCGGCTTTTCTGCCACGCCACCGGGGCAGGCTTTTCTACGACACGAACTCCTTAACGCTATCGCGTAAAAAAAAAAAAAAAAAAGTTTATGTGAATTATGAAATATGTTTGTCCTGCGTACTAAATAGACCTTTTGCCGAATTACCCAAGCATCAAAAAGAACTCCGGGAACGTAGTTACACGCGCTGCGCGGACTGGCGTCTTCACCTCTAACTGCTCGAAAGCGAAAATCTAGAACACGTGGCAGTTCGCACGCGCGTTCCACAGACGCTTTATTTTGTTCGTTTACTTCGAATCTTTTCTACAGGGAAGGCGAGCACGTGCAGCGCCTGAACCTACGTTCCCAACATTCTCTTTGATGCCTGGGCAATTTAGCGAAAAGTCTGTTTCATTAGAGGACGCGGCTTCCAAAATTAGGAAGCTAGCGCTTCTAGTCTTATTTATATAAATTCTTTAGATACCCATCCCTTACAAAATGATCAATGAGCTTCAATTGAGTTTCTAATGAATTCCTATAGGAGTCAATTGAAACTCGATATAAACTCAACGTCTAATGAGTTTGATCTTGAGATCTCAATATATATTCTTTTGAATTTACTCATTAGGAATTCAATTGAGTTTGGTCATAATAAACTCAATGTTGATTCTATTGAATTTACTCATTAGGAATGCAATTAAGTTTGGTCATAAAGAACTCAATATATATTATTTTGAATGTACTCAATAAAAATAACGAAATTGAGTTTGTTCATTAAGAATACAATATGTGTGTCTGTGTTGTCCCCTTTTTCTTCCTTTTTTTTTTTTTTTTTGTCCTAAGTCTCGGGTTTTACAATGTTGACAATATGCAGGGGGATTTTTTTAAGCTTTACAGATTTGTTTAAAAAAAAAAAAAAACGTGAAAGTTACACATTTGAACGGTTTTAGCGCACACGTATGAAGAAGAGAGAAGAGACAGAAAAGAGCGCTACTCACAACTGTATTTACAAAGATGAAGAAAAGGAAGAACATCGCGCTCTTTTCTGTCTCTTCTCTCTTCTTCATGCGTGTGCGCTAAAACCGTTCAAATGTCTAACTACCAACTAGCCCAGTTATCAACCCTTTTACGTGAAAGTTACGCTTATATGTGGTTTGTGCAGGGGATTTATACAACCAGGGGGAAATTATATGGGTTGCTAATCTTTGCAATGAGTCGAATATTGAATTAAAAATCGCTAGTTAACTTTTTAATTACTGAAAATAGACATATGGTTCCAATTAAAAACTTACTGAGCATCATCGAAAACCAATAAATCAACTCTTTTTCGAACGACTTGAAACTCGTGGGAAACTCGGGGGCGCGCCAAAGCTACCACTCGTGAAGCGGGCGCAAAGCTAGCAGCGGGAGAAAGCGATGATAATCTTACCATCCTCGTTCCGCTACTGCTAGCTTTGCACCTGTTTCACGAGTGTTAACTTTGGCGCGCCCCCGAGTTTCCCACGAGTTTCAAGTCGTTCGAACAAGAATTGATTTAGTGGTTTTTCATGACGCTCAGCAAGTTTCTAATTGGAACCGTATGTCTATTTTCAGTAATTAAAAAGTTAATTAACGAATTCTAATTAATTAGCCGACTTATCGCAAAAATTAGCCACCCACATAATGTCCCCCTGGCCGTATAACTCACATGCACAAACCGCTTAAATGTAACTTTCACGGCTTTTCTTTAAACAAATCTGTAAAGCTTAAAAAAAAAACGAATATTCTTTTGAATTTGCTCATCAAGGATGCGATTGAGTTTGCTCAATATGAACTCAATACTATACATTCTTTAGAATTTACTCATTAAGAATTCAATTGAGTTTGCTCATTGGGAACTCATTATCCATTCGTTTGAATTTAATCATTAGATATGCAAACGAATGTGGATTTAGCGACTGCACCGAACGGTCATTCCTTGTACCAATGTGTCTTTTTGTTTTGTTTTGACTAATAGATAGGGTCTAATGACGTAGAAACACTGTTCATCATTTACCAGACTTCCGAAAAGGGCATAGCATACTTGGAGCCTTAATAAATGCTGAGGTGGTTACCGGCCAAATGAATACCTTTCATATGTAGGGTATATAAGGCGGTGGAGGAGTGAAGGGAAGTGTGAGTAGTTTGTTGTGAGTGGATTATGATGTTTGTATTCGTCTACTTAATGTGCTTCATTTCTTCCATGTTCCACGCTTTAAAGAATTATACGATAAAAATTCCCCACACGTAGCAGGATTTTTTTAAACGCAGTTGCAATACATTTTATTGAAACACAGTTGTAAAATTTATATTGAAACTCAATTGCAACAATTTGAATTCAACACTATTGCCAAAGTTTTAACTAAACGCAGTGGCCTGTGAAGGTTTAATAGGACTCAAAAGTAAAAACATATTGAGTTTCAATTGAGACTCGACGCTGTGTATTGTGTGAATCCTTTATGCTTTCAATTGAAACTGGTTTCTTTTTTTTTTTTGTAAGAAACAGTTCACCTGCTGGGCGACCGAAAAAAAAAATAGCCACGCGTCTTAGAGTCTGCTTTACCGTGTATTTGAGTCGGACGTGCTCACTGGCTTCGTTTCTGAACGATGTTTCAACCGAAACCGCCTAGGTAGGTCCGAAAACTGTTAACGATTTCTACAGTGCTTCGGCACACTTTGAGCAAATTTAGACCCAGTCTCGACAGAATTGTGCAAGTTACGACCACATTCCGACCCGACCACGGCTAAGCCTAACACCGGCCAAGAGACAAAGCATCGCCTCCGATTGCCACGCCGGCCGTGATGGCGTCGGCAATGGAAACCGATGCTCCCAGGGATGACAGATCCCATTCGCTCAAGACCATGAAGCGGAAGTACACCAACGATGGTGAGAATAACATTTCAACGAATTCCACGAGCGACGAAGAATGTACAGAAAGCTGTATTAGCGACGTGGGTGATCGAAAGCGTCGCTGTGGTCGGCCTTCCACGACTGGCCGAATGCTGACTATAACGTCAACTTTGACGGTGTATGCAGTGCTAGTTTAAGAGCGCAATGATTCCAAGCTTCCGCCACGCTAATTTCAAACACCATCGAACTTGTTGTTCGTATGGTAATGACGTCATGAGAGGGAACCATGGGAGGGCGCCACCAGAACATCTCGCCGCTAATAGAGCAACGTCGCCGCCGCTTGTCCGCAAAGCGCTCTACTGCCACTGCGGAACGACTTACCAAGAAAAAGCTTTTCGTGTTGGTTTGTCCCTGAGGAGAGCAACTGATCACAAAAATCCCCAAAAGCGAGTTTGGCAAGGCTCTTTTTCAGCTCGCCACACACCCATCGATGGGCAAGTACAGTGCACCCCAAACATAACGCAGCCACTGGGTTCCCAAACATTGAGCTCGTGTCGGCTACTTCCTGTTAATTTTGTCACCAAAACGTTCGGGATGCCTTCTCAGGATGAGATAGAAATCGGGAACCCAAACATTCTTCAGATAGTTCAATCGGCCGCCGCAGGGGCTGTTAGAAACGGCAAATGCCGTGACGGCGTTAGGTTTGGGGCATACTGTACATCTCTTCCAAGATTGACGCTCACAATAACTTAATCGCGGTTACCGCATACGATCGCACTCATGCCGATAGCATTCGCCAACTGCAGCAGATCCCGAAAGAGAATAACACATCCTTCGAAAGTAAAGCCCAGCACCTCCGGCCCCATACGTGGTACGTCTCGTGGTGTTATTCGTGTCGATCCGGTGGGGACCAACGAACTGCTCACAGGCAACGTGGACTGCGAACGCGCCACCCTCCTCGACGTGAAACGGATGGGACGAAGAAACTTCGCAATCGTCACCTTCGACACATCTCGACCACCCAAGACGGTGCGCTACTTCACGAAACTCTGCAGCGTGCCTCACTACGTTCCGCAAACGACAGTGTGCTTTCACTGTCACAAAGATGGATACGTCCATGCAGAAGCACTGCCTTAACGCCGCGGTTTGCTAGACATGCGTAAGCAGCAGCACGAAGGCGATTGCACCACTACTGCCGCGCATTGCACGCTCTGCTCGATGGAGGGTCCACTTGCAACGGATTTCAAATGCCCAAAACGTGGACGCCGATTTCAGAGAAACGAGAGCCGCACGGAACGCTGGTCACGTAGCCGGTCGCGCCGGCGTACCGCCAACATGGCGCGTGCGCCTCACCGTGTATCATCTCCAGCGCCGATTGACGTCTGCACCGATTTCCCACCGCTATCCCCGTGCGCACCTCTTACGCTGGAAGCCAAGGGAACGAACCCCAGTTCAAGGGAAAAAAGTGGTGAACTTCGGCACGTCTCCAGCTAGTGTTACTAAAACTGGTACCATCTGCGCAAGTGTGGCATCTGACAGATCAAAGAGATCCACGATGGCGTCCACGCGCACCAGGCAGGAGGTAGAAGAGCTCACAGAGCGCGTCCGTGAGATAGAAAAAATATTGGACAATTTATGTCGACTCCAAAGGGAACAAGAATATGAAGTAAAGAAGGTGTACAGAGCGCGACACTGTTAGCGCGAACAAGCGATCGCCGGATTTTCCAATTTTTCGATTTGAAACCAAGGGATGTCATCTAAGTTTTTATTGCTACGGAAAGAGCTCATTTAGTTCTCTAATGTAAGCGAAAAAATTTCGTGCTCGCTAATACTATTTAGAAATTAAATGAAAAATCGCGCCGATTTCATGTTTGCGCTAACAGTGTCGCGATGTGTACCAACAGCAGCTCCGTGAGGAGGGTTGTAGACGCGGAATGGCGAACCGCCGGCGGCGTCAATCCCAGTCGCCCGCGCCCTCCAAGCGTGCCGCCACTCCTGAACCAGAGCCCGCCGAAGCCACGCTCTCACAAAGATAATAAATTATCAACCGAACGCTCCGTCCCCAGCTCCCGCGCCTTCTCACGGAACATTTAAAACAACGACAAGTGACCTCTTCGGCAACTTCCAACAGACCCTTTATGGCAGCGCCGAGTAACCCGGTGATCCTCCAACGGAACTGCCGTAGCCTTCACGCTAACGCTGTGAATTTAGTGAACGCTTGAAGACGCGAATCGACAAGCCTCTCACACTGCTTCTCCGAGAAACGTGATGAAGGACACCTGGCACACACGGGTATAAAGGATATTTTCAAGCTAGCATCATTCACCGCCAACCCGACGGCTAACCCACCATAGTGGGGCAGCAGTTTATGTGAGCAAAGACCGCCACCATTGTCAGATAGACACCGGAACTTTTGGCACGGAGCACCAGGAGGTTATTTCCATGCGCATCCGCCTCGCGCATGGCCGCACGCTCCTTGTAGCCCCCCCCCCCCCCCCCCCCCCTACGTCCGCCCTGGTAGTGACAGAACCCGAGGGGAGAACTTTCAGTGGTGGGTGGCGACTTCTACGCCGCAAACACAGTTTGGGACTATTTATGGGCCTTCAGAGCGATCGCCAACTTGAGAAAGAAGGAAGCGATGTGGACCTTTTGCTTTTAAATGACATACTTAGACTATCCAGCTAGATGGGGTCTCCGCCCTGGGCAGCGAAACACAATACCGGACTTATCCTGGGTTATAAAAAAGACCATAGGGCAGTGGCACAATACTTCCCTGTTTGCCTCTTTCTCCACGGTCGGGCAGCCGAGAAGATAAAGAAAGTAAAGTTTGTGGACTGGAAGACGTACAGCGAAGCACTCGAAGAGCCCGAAGAGGCCTCCTTCCTTGCAAAGATCCTCCAGGCCTCGGAATCGGCCACACGTTCGGTCGAGGTGGATGCCGAAACCCCAGCTCCTGATAAATATCTCCTTAACCTCTGGACAACCCGAGAACAAGTATACACAACCAAGACCTGCAGCGAGGCAAGACCCACACGGACCTAGCTCGCGTTCGTAGAAGACAGCGGAGATCCGCCTCCATTCCAAACACCTCGGTAGACAACGATGGAAGAGCACTGCGCGTCCTTCGGTTAAAATAACGGTTTCTGCAAAATGTGAGGAAGCTCTCAGCGACAAGAACAAAACGCAAGGCGTCGTCGAGACAGTGCTGCTGACCCAATATATAAGTCACGAGGATTTTGAAAAGGAGGCTGCTGAAACCTTCTTCCTGCAACCTGCACAGATCCCACCCGCCTCAGTCTACGAGCCCGAACCGATGAACGAGACAAATGAGCTCGAGATTCCGTTCACGCTAGCCGAGCTGCTCAATGCTCTGAAGCAAGTCCGGGTCCAGAGAGCACCCGAAAAGGATGGGGTTACCTGGACCATGCTCCGGAACCTAACAGCCCAAAAGAAAGAGACCCTACTAGAAACCATCAATGAGATCTGGGTGAGCGACAAACTCCCGCCTGGCATGAAGCATGCCATCGTGACGCCTATGCCAAAAGCCGGCTAACGCCTCAACGAGATTCCAAACCTTCGTCCGGTCTCCCTCCCATCAACCATCTGCAAGCTTCTGAAGCGGCTATACCTCAATTGATTGAACCATTACCTGGAGGAGGTTTCCTTCTTCTTTAACCCTCGCCAGATCGGTTTTCGCCCAAACCTCAGCACACAGGACAGCATCTACCTCATGAGAAGTATCCTTAGCACAAAACGCGGAATCAGGCGCACCATACCTAGCGTCCTCGCTGCTGTGGATTTGAATAGAGCTTTCGATTTGGTCACCCACGACATTCTTATAGGAGACATAAAAGCGGCATACCCGGCAAAGCGGATGATAAATATTATCAAGAGCTTCCTATACAATTGAACCTTCGAAATTCGTTCCGGATGCCATGAACAGGGACAATTACCAAGCCGCGTGGGAGTGCCTCAAGGAGCTATCCTATCCCCGTTGCTCTTCAACGTAAGCATGGCCAAACTCGCCCGCAGGCTTGCACCCGTCCACGGTTTACGGTTCACGCTGTACGCCAACGCCATTACCATTTGGACGGAAGCCGATGATCACAGCAATACCGAATCGGCAGTCGCAGCGCTCCAGGCGGCACTAGCGGAGCTGCACGACCACTTGAGGGACACCGGAATAAAGATATCAGTAGAGAAAACGCAAACATCTTTTTGGGAGGCTCCGCAACAAAACATACCAAAGTCACTCTCATCATTGAAGGGGCTTCCTTGAAGCGATCGGACACAGGCTGGATTCGCATCCTCAGAATACCAATCTCCGAGCGCGGAGGGGTAGCTGATCAAATAAAACACTTGACACCCACCTGGAAGAAGATAGAGCACCTCATCAAACGACTTTCAACTAAACTCGGGGACGCCACCTCCGAAATCCCCCGCACTCTTGTAAGCGCGGTCCTCGTGTCTCAGGTAGGGTGACCACCCGTCCCGCGCCTCGCGGGAAGGTCCCGCATTGAGGGCTCGTGTCCCACGTCCCGCAAGAAATACCAAAATCTTCAAAATGTCCCGCATTTCACACTGCTGTAAAATTCACTACGCAGCTCATGGCGCTGCTGAACAACGGGGCGCGGGGAAGTGCGGAGGTCGCTGGCGATCGTGTGAATTGCGATGGCACAGCATTTTCTATGAGAGCATTGCGGGAAGCAACCATCGTTCTCGCAGGAAAACTGACCCGCATGCGCTGTTGTGCCTCTCTTCCCTTGGTGGCAATATATTACAAAAAAAATTGTTCGTCAAACGTCTAGCATAAATTATTGTTTTATATTCAAATCGTGCAGTGTCAATGCAAAAAAAGTTGCTCTAATTTTTTATTTTTTTTTTAGTAAAGAAGATTACACAATGCAAAAAGGCTGCAACTGACTACTGTCAAAAACAATAACATAAGGTTCGAAATTTCTGTTGGAGCATGCTTGTAAAATAACAATCGATAGGAAACAAGAAGCCGTAAAATATTTACTGTTTCTTTTTCTCATTTGTTGCATTGAGTTCTGCTACAGTCGATTTTAGGTTTTTCACTTAGACACATTTTATTAACATATGTGGCATTAAAACTAAAAATATATCACTGGGAGTGAACATTATTTGCGCTTAAATGCCCCAATACAATGTGCAGCTGTACAATATGCTTTGAGACAAGACAGAATGCTAAATGTGCTAACAGAGCCACATTTCGTGGCGTCAGTTGATAAATTTCTTTGAATCGTTATTTCTTCCATGATGCTTCTTTTTAACCTGAGACAGGGGCACAAGGAGGGAAAAAATGCTTCCTGCTTCTACTCCAGTTTCGGGTTAAAAGCATATTGGTAAACTTCCACCAGCTCGACTGCCCACTAAGTTCATTTCTGCAGTTGCCACGGTCGAAATATAACACCGTTCATCTCTTACAACACGCCCCCCCCCCCCCCCCCCCCTGTCAGCGTGTCCCGCATTTCGCTAGCAGAAAGGTGGTCACCGTAGTCTCAGGCCACTTTCGGTGCGATGTGTTTCCAATTGACAAAGACTCAATTTGAGAAGCTACAATTCCTCTACTGAGCTGCCCTTTGGGTAATTACCGGCTGGCCCCCGCATATGCAAGACTACCACCCCTGATGGAGATCATACAAGACCGCCATGACGAAACTCAGAACCGCTGTTCACTCACTCTTTGGGGGCAGCGCCTTCTGCTCTCAGACGACCCCACGATGGATGCCAATGTACGCGTGGTCGCATCACACGCGCCGCCATGCGGGATTTCCCAGTCTCGGAGGGTATTACCACTCAGCCAGAAAGCCAACGATTATCGCTATGACCCGCAGCGCGCCACCATCGCGCCACCATCGCCCGCGCACTTAAAGAGCCCTCAACAGAACCTACCGAGATGATGCTCTTCACGAACGCATCCTGGATTCCAAAAAAGTCAAATTTGGGGGTTTTACGTGTCAAACCAACGACGGGCATCTGGCACGCCCCAGCGGAGGACTGAGGATTAATTTGGACCACCTGGGGATCTTTTGACGTGCAACCGAAAGCTCGGTTACACGGCGCCTCCTCCGCAATAAGCCTCCGTCAGATTGCGGGCACCTCGGCCGGGATTCGAACCCGCCACATGGGGATCCGTAGGCCAGCGCTCTCGCCTCGGAGCCACCGAGGCGGCTGCATCCTGGACTCCGCACACTCGTATCGCTGCTACAGTCGAAAGAACCGAAGACTGCCGAAACCGGCGGGATACTTACTACCTGGATGAGGCACCCTTCACCACCGAAGTGGAGCTCCGGCCCCTTGTCGTCGGATTCAACTGGATTCTTACAGACCCCCAAATGGGGACCGCGCACACCAAGAAGATTACAATCTACACTGATAGCTCCAAAGCCACCCATGCACTACTCGGCCCACCCAGGGTGGGAACCACTGAGTATGCGACCAAGAATGAACGTCGGATGATCAAAGACCAGAAGGACATTGCAGTCCGAATCCAGTGGGTGCCGGGGCACTCCAGTCAGGCGGACAATGAGGCCGCGCACGACCCATGGCGACCGAGGCTTGCACTTCTCGCCGCTCGCAGGACGTGCCGATTTCCCTTCCGACGCTCGACCACAGCACGGATGAAGAAAGGAGAAAACGAAAGCAACTACATGCGAGTAAGAAGACTCCACGATCATGCACCCCCCCCCCCCCCCCCCATCGAGAATCCACCACCCAGAGGACCACCACGAGGGGCCCAAGTGCTTGTCACTGATGCTGTATTCACACGGCGGACATGTCCCCGGACAGGTTCCTAAGAAATCGGTGACGTCACCTTCTTTCTGGTTGAAAATCCGCCATATTACAGACGAAAAAAGCATGCAAAACTCGAGAGCTGGTACGACAGGAACGTATCCGGGGGCGAGTCCGCGGACCTGTTGAATGTTGTGTATCAGGTGGGCAAACATCATAAAATGGGTCCGCAGACATGTCGTACCACCGTTATCGAGATTTGTAACCCGTTCAATTGCCGCTTCTTCCTGGTTCGGCGAGGTCCGTTACTGGTCCGCGGAGAGCGTTCGACTATTCCAGTAGATTCCAAAAGTTGAAGGCACTGTCGGCACGCCCAACTAAGAGGTAACAAGATAGGGATTCCTTGAACTTCAATGCAACGGTAACGTTATAAACTCGATGTTGAAGGAGGTGTCCGGATTGGAGATAAACGTAGTGACTTCTCAAAGTTATTTGGGAGGACACAAAATTGATTTAGATGGCCCTGGAATTTTTTCTCGGAAAGATGAGAGATGGCGAAATAAAACCGCGCTCGAGCCACGGTGAAAAAAATGCTCGCTTCCTTCATTACTTCCCAAAATACAAGATGTTAATTCTGCAGTAAATTTGATTCGAGCTTAATTCAGGTTCAACATGCAGTGAGTTGTCGCTTGCTGGTTTAAAACGAAATCTCGTATTCTAGATCACGCGTCTTTTTTTTCTTTGTGTGCACTAAGCAATGCACCAAAACATCCAAATTAATGTTTTTATAACAATGTATTTCAATGTTTGCAATTCAGCCCCACAAAAATGTATTTCTGTATTTTTATTTCCAAATACGTTTCTATTTGTTAAATGTATTATACGTATCGCGATTCGTTTTTGTGAATGTATTTTAGCATCAGTATTTTAGCTGTTTTGGCATGTATCCCAGTATTTGTATTTTAAATACCTTAGAGAGTTTTTCTGCCCAACCCTGCATTGAGCTTACGCATCTCTATACCGGTACTTTTGAGTGTTAATTCGCAACGTTCGAGTAGACTTTAGTCAATTGCACCTGACATAAAAATTTTTATTGCTGTAATTATCCAGCTCAGTTTCCGAAGGGCAACTTGCCTGGCGATGAAAATCTAATGGATTTATAACTATAAATTGTACGGTCCTTTCTTATTGCGTTTACTATTTTTACATTACTAACGGCGTTCTCATTGGCTGATGTCACGTCGTTGCGGTGGCACTGCTTAGGGCACCGCGCTCGGTGCACACGCAGTACCTCTTGCAAGGAACTCTTCTGAGCAGGCACCGCCCTCTCAACTTGTATGGATAAACACGCACTTGTTTCTAAGCAGATAGCACAGCTATTGTCTTCGCGGCCAAGTGCTGGATAAGCTCACCCTGCCACTTCACTGTACTTCGATCACATCCCTCTGAAACACTCTAACGTGCACTCAGTTTTACTACTTGACAGACATTTCTTTGTCTTCTTATTAGAGATTCAAACAAGTTTTTGTCATTGAGTAGTTGAGATCAGGTGGTTTGCACCCTTTGCTGTTGAGAAACCCAGCGAGGGCTCAGCTGCAAATAACCATGAGTACACTTATGTCTCTCATAATAAACATATTTGCTCAGATTCATTTGTGCAAGAAATGGTATCCAATACTTTTGATACCTTCGAGAATATAGCGCATATTATAATAACTCTACTCTATTGAAAATAACACCTCAACCTTGATGTGTTATAAGAAGGGCTGAGAGGGCCCCATAACTTATGGGACCCCCTCAGCCCTTCAAACCCCTTCAGCCCATCACACTTTTAGCCCTTCAAGTCCATTCAGCCTTTCATACCCCTCCAGCCCTTCAACCCCCCCCCCCCCCCGGCCCGTCAACTCAATAAACACCCAAATGAGCGTGACCCTTAGACCAAAAAATTCAGTTTAAAACGTTATTGTAAGTTTATTTTATACATTGATTTTTACATTCATGTTGTAACTCAAAAAGACGATAAGAACCAACGTGTGCTCAAACACGGGCGCAGGCAGCTGTACACAAAATAAATCAGACTAAATAGAAACAACCGAGTTCAATGTCGCAAAAAATATATATATATATATTTCGAGGTACTGGCAACCAGGGAACAAAACAGACCGCATCAGTTTTGATTTTGCTTCGTGCGAATGATCGTGAAAGGCAAATAAAACTTAGCGGAGCACTTACGATGAAGTGACAGCGAACTCCGCATCTAGGCGTCACACAGCATAATTACAAGTCAAACCTTTGGAATCACTCAAACGGGCTCGACAGCAATTGAAGCACACAGCGGCAGGTGATAAAAATTACACTCCCGCTGATCGCGAGCACCAAACTGGACGTCAGTCCGAATCTCCGGCACATGAAGGGGACGACGCCTGGAGGTCGAGGCACTCGGTGAAGTTCGCCGCCCGTGCGGGATGGAACGGAGCGGGTGACCGGGGTCGGCGGAGTTCACTGTGGAACAGATCCATCGAGTCCGCACGAGAGGGAGCTCGCGGCTGCCGTGATTGTGCTCCGTGAGCTGGCGGCGACTCCGCCGGCGTCGGTAGTCATCCTTTCGAGTCTCAGACTCCGAGCGCCCCTTCGCCACCTCCAAAGTTCGACGACAGGCCACCGCTCGCCCGTACAGCGGCGTCCCTCGCAGCCGACCGTTGATTTTCATAGGGTTCCCGCACACTGCAGGACCTCTGTAAACAAAGACGAAAATCATTTGGCCAAGCTAGTCTACGTGTGGACACCGTCTGCTACCATCGCGAAAGCGGCAACAGCATGGAGGTTTCACTTTTCGACTGCGGCTTTGACAAGCTGGCGCCGCTAACGCTGCTTGAGGGGCTCTTAGCTGCTAGGCAGAAATAGGCCTACCTTGCCGGTGGCTCGCCGGGTGAAACGCCCTCTTCTTGCCAAATCCACACTCGCTGAGTTCCCTGAACGCGCGTAACTCCTGTCCAAACTGTAATCATAAGCATTCGATCAAAACCAGAAACACATACATTTGAAGAAGGACTAACCTAAACTCCCGGCGGATCGATCACGAACTCAAAACAAAAAAGCGACTAGCCCTTCTTCCCGAGCGGCCGAGCTCGAGCTGCTCGAGCTGCCAGCGGGATGGTGCAGAGTGCGCATGCGCTGTGCTCCCCATATTGGCCGGTGCGCCATCTGCCAGTGTACGCGTGCTGTGGTACGGCGCGTTTCGCTAACGTGCTTTGCGCTATCTGCTGGGTGGCTTGATTTATCGTGAGTCGAAGTTGAGGTTATAACACGGTGTAGTTGTCTAAGAGTCGCAATAAAAGATACAATGGAAGCCGACATATGCCACTGACGGGAAGTTGCAAACGAAGAGTTTTCTTTTGGCACTGAGTGAGTGTTTCTTTTGGTTGTGTGCTTGTGTCCTTAGAATGATAGGCTTTCGGGTGCGCGTTTACGTCGAGCATGACGAAGAGTTGATCGGACGCCCAACGCAGAGAGGCGCGTGCTTTGTCCAGCGCCAAACAGGGCCACCATGAAATATATCGACACGCCTGTCGACGACTTTCGTCGCCAACGGGTTCAAATGCGTCACCGTCACCCCAGGGTTAATTTCTAACATACAGAAAGCCAAGCACTTTCATAAAAAGCTGGCAACTGAAATAATTTAAAAAACACTACACTGCACCCTGACGCGTATACCCTGATCTCTCCCAGAGACCCGCTAAAACGATTGTGATGGGTGCCGTGCTTTCACAGAAAATATTGAAGAATATCCCACAGGCCTCTCAGAAAAACTGTGACGGGTTTCCTACACACTTTAGAAATTCTTGAAGGGTACGTCAGGCCGTTAAGGAAACTTCGACAGGTATCTCAGACCCATCAAAAACTTTTGAAGGGTACATCAAAACATTTCAGAAATCCTGGTGGGCCCCATAGACGGATTTCAATAGGGTAAGGTCACTGACAAGGTGAGAACAACAGGGAGGAGCTCCACTTGTCTTCCCTTTAAGCTGGTATCTCCCCCTCGAAAATGCTTCAACGTCTCGTGCACATTAAACGCGCGCGCGCTGTCAAAACATGGTGGAAGACATAGAGCGCGTGCTAAAGTCCGGGTGTTTGAAAGGCACGCCATGCCGTTTTCAGTCTGTCAGTGACTATAGTGAGATCATTGAGCCTGCTATACTGGTCGCTCCGTAAAAAAAAAAGAAGAAAGAAAATATTTTAAAGCGAGCAACTACCGTGCCTCCTCTTTTCCTCAGTGGTGCTAGGCAGAGAAATGATGACATACTGGCTAAGAATTCCTTTTGGGAATTTACCGACTGCACCCAACGATCACTGCTTGCTCCAATGCTTTCTATTAAGGGATTGAGTCTAATGACGTCTAAACACTGTTTACCACTTATCAGACCTCCGAGGAGGGGATAGCATGCTGGGAACCTTAATAAATGCTGAGGTGGTCACCGTCCAAATGAATACCTTTTATATGTCAAGTTTATAACGCTGTGGAGTATTCAAGGGGAGTGTGATTAGTGTGTTGTCAGTGCTTTATGATATTTGTGTTCGTTTGCTTGAAGTGCTCCGTTTTTTTCATGTTTCATGCTTTAAAGAATTATGAGGTAAAGATTCCCAACAAGTTGCAGGATTTTTTTTTTTAAATGCAGTTGCAAAACTTCCTATTGAAACACAGTTGCAACATATCTATTGAAATTCAATTGCGAAACTTTTATTTAAACTCTATTGCAAAAGTTCTATCGGAACACTATTGCAAAAAATTTAATTGGAATGCAATTGCTAAAAATGTAATTGGAACTCGGTGGCCAATATCTTGTGACGATTCAATAGGAACTAAAAAGAGAAACTATTTGAGTTTCAATTGCGACTGCGACTCAACGCAGGGTATTGAGTGAATCCTTTACACTTTCAATTGAAACTCGTTTCATTTCTTTTTTGTAAAGGACGAAACGATAACGTGCACGGATGCCAATACAATCCGCTAAAACGCTCTTTTGAACACATAGTAGAGAAGACAGCTCCAAGATGTAGCACGTGGGTAGATGTACTTTATGTAAAAACGGTTAAAGTGCAGGCGAGCTGGTGTAAGTTGTACATAATGATTGAAAACCTGAGACTGTGGTTTGAAAACGGAAAAATCGTGAAGTAGGAAGAAAAAGGGGACGTCGTCTGTCCCCTTTTTCTTCCTACTTCACGATTTTTCTGTTTTCAACCCACAGTCTCAGGTTTTCAATCATTATGTACTTTATGTGTTGCGTTTAAGTGAAACTGAAAACTATTTTTTTTACGGATCGAAAATCATCGGTTACGATGTACTTTAACAACTTCATTTAATGCGTCACGCCGTGTAAGCGTTCCTATTTTATACCTGGATGGCTGCTTACGTGAATTTCACTGCCTGTTTGATTGTACGTCCCTGACAGCTAAAGAATCGCAGGGCCAATCGAGTGCCGTGCATCGTTTTATTGCTAAGCAGCCAATGAACTTGTCGCATTAGTCGATAAAGATGCAAAAGATCCAATCACGAAACGAGAAGCGTGAGCATAATAAACCACGCTCTTTGTTTCTTACGTTGACAGTGACAGTAACACAGGACAACTGGTGTTTAGGAACAACGGACTTGCATTGCGTTACGAGTACGTCCGTGAGGCCGCATCTGTAAAGTATTCGTTGCACATCAAGCCTAGCAGGCGCCTGTAGGCCTCTCCACAAAAAAGCAACACTGCCTGGAGGGAGGGAGGGGGGGGGGTAGTCAAACGAGGCAAAGGGTCAGTCGAAAATCAATCGGGAAGTCGGAGAGATCAGAAATAAAGTCGGGATAGAAGCAGCTTGATTTCCTTTCAAAATTATCAGCCTCGTCAACGGTTCCACAAAGTCAAGCATGGAATATATACTGTTTTTTTTTCTTCCACCCAAGTTTAGTCGAACTACACTAGACTTCAGGATATTCCACGGAGCATTTAAGGCCGGTTCACAGGGTGCGATTTTGCTAGCGAAATCGGAACAGCGGCGTCGGGCACCGCACGCTTCCATCGCGCTTTTTTTTTTGTGCCTTACAAACGACGTCGCAACTGCGAAAATCTCGCACCATGTGGGAATCAGGCATCGCACCACCATTTTCAGGGCTCAGACTTTCTTCACGAGAGGAACCTACGGGATACACGTTAACTTCCCCGCAGAGCAGTTGAAAGTGGCGTTTTGAACTATAACCCTTTTTGGGGGCTTCATTATCCGCTAAACGTCCCCTGTAAATTGTGTAGTCACTGATAGGTGGAGAAAGGCAGGGTGTGGCTTCTTATCTGCTCGTGTATCCCTTCGTGATCTGTTCTTTGATGTTGTTATCGGCAAATGCAACAATCTCATTGACTACGCAGCGATGAGATGCTCGGAACTTACATGGCCTGAGCATTTTAATCTGTGACTTCAGAACTTGTTTCTGTATTTTTTAGAGTGGAGTACTGGTTTTGGTTTACGTGCCCCACTCAACTGCGATTTTTGTGCGAGCACTGGAATCTGTTGAACGTATTTTCACTTTGCTTTGAAATGAGTTCAGCCTCGGGAGACATTGCGAAAATGAACGGAGCAGAAAGAATGCATAGATGCCAACAAATAACGCCCACGCGAACGCAGCTCTGGACGATTCTAGATTGCCTCCTGACCTGTTTGCTGGGAAGGGGGCCGGACACGCCACCCACGTCGTCGTCGTCGTCGTCGAACCGCTCGAGGAAATCCCGCGGGCTCTCTTTCTCTCGCTCTCTCTCCCCCTGGCGTAATCATTTCGCTCCCGACGTTTCATCACAAGTGACCCAGGCACTGCGGAGCCGTGACGAAACGAAGCAACAGCCGTGGCAGCGACGATAACAGAAACAACTGAGCAAACGTATTTTGCTTGGGAAAATGAAATGACGAAGGTTTGCTCAAAAATTTCTTTTAGCATTGTAGCTCCGAGAATACTCTCTAGAAACGAATGGGCGCCTGCTTTCCCTCATGACGGGCCGTGTGCCAATCACTGTGACCTAAAGGGCGTAACCAGCGAATGACGAAAACCAAAAAGCAATATCTGGCTGGATGGATGCATACGGTACCGATTTGCAACACGCTGCTGTGCTGTTGTTGTTGTTGTTGTTGTTTATTGCGGTTTGGTGTGAAATGCCCCATCTGAGCAGAAGCAAGGAGCGTGATGTTTACTCACTTTTCCCATGCATGTAGCGTTCTCCAATCAACCCACCTTTTGCGCTTCGTCATTCGCTGGTCACGCTCCGTAGATTGCGCTGGTCGGCTTTCAGCGTTGTATCAACACCTCCTAGACAGCAAAGCCTGCACGTTACGTCACACGACGTCACGTCCGGGGGTTTCGCACGGGCGCTGATTGGATGCGAGTGCCGCATCAGCGTTCGCCGTGGGGCTCGTTTCCTATCATAGTCCCACGCGAACGCTGACGCGACACTCGCATCCAATCAGCTTTATCGCATCTAATCGCATCCAATCAGGCTTTAAAGCTGTCTAGGAGGTGTTGGTTGTATGCGGAGAAAGGGAGGGGGGAGGGGAGGTAGGAACGCGGGAATTTTGAAGTGTATGGTTCCGCTGTCACGCGCTGCCGCTATCGACGCAAGTCTCCGGCGTCCAAGTGCAGCGAACGCGAGACGAAGTCGTTCTTCTCACTCGCAGTGAAGTCTAACCTAATATTCTTACTAACGTAACTTGGAAACTATGGTATGAGGAGGCTACACTTTAGCTTAAAAGAGCGCTTGTATTACATCAGTCAATTGCTCCTTCGTAAGTAATTTATATGCAGGACGAATTGGGCATTCCAGATCTTTATTAGTGGATTCCTTCGTACTCAGTGCCTGAATTTTTGCTGATCGTTCTGAAAATATATACGCAGTTGATTTTCAGACAAAAAGAAAAGTTATTCCCTTTTCCCTAAAATGCCGCGTGGGTCAAAGGATGCAGTTAGCTCAGGGATTGTTCAGACTCAGATTGCATTAAAAATAACAAAGACTGATTTTGTATCTTGTGGAATAACGAGGTCCACAGCGTATTGTGAATGGAAAACGTTTGGTGTATCCTCTTACATTTCAACTTCTTCGGCGCAAAAATTAAGATATTCACGCGAAACGTTACCGTTCTGTTTTCGAACTAACACTTTTCCATTCGCGTGTCAAACAAACCTTGATGTGTTTCCGTTGATTAGAGTTTGTTGTTTTTTTGTTGTTGTTTTTTTTTTTGGGGGGGGGGGGGGGGGCAAGCAACGTATGCACTGAAACTCTAGGATTCCGTTCTCCTTAAAGGGGTTGTGCAACGAATTTAGTGTTGAAAGAATGAACAATTTGTATTTTTAATGTTGTTTATCCAAGCACAAGTCACCAAAAACGCATCTCCTTGCCCCGGAAAACTGCTATTCCGCTGCGTAATCGCAAAGGAAAAACCTAAATATTTCCCGAGCTGCAGCCGCTTTTCGTGGTTAACAGAACTGATGTGTGACGTACTCTGGGGGATACGATGAAGTGAACAAAACCTATCCCCTCCGCTGCTGCACTCGCCGTCACTCCCGTGGCGAACCGTCTTTTGTGTCGATCGCTCGCCGCGACCTTCGACGAAGCTAATCCTTTAAAAGTCGATAATGGCGGAGGAAGCGGCTGGGGTCTCTGAAGAGAGAACCAAGGGAAAACCACGTGATCCCCCAGAGTACGTCACTCGAAAGGCGACGTGAAAAGATAAGAGGCACTTATTTGACCTTCGATTTGTTTCTTTTTTTTTTTGCATAAAAAACTAGCGCTCGCAAGAAAATCCGGTTCTCTGTTCTTCGTTTCATGGGTGACACAGATTAATTTCCATAGTTAATTGGCCAAAGTCTTAAAATCGTTGCACCGCTCCTTTAATGCCCTGAATTTCGAACATCTAATTAAGAGATGTCCATGGAGACGACGGACACTCCATTACCGAAAACTCGACCAGTCAGAGAAAAAGTGGCGGTTACGGGTTAACGATAATTCATCGGTTCTCACTTTCTATTCGTTGAGGCCAGGAAAGGAGAGGGCATAGAGAGCAGAGAAGCGGTGGCCATCAGTCTCAGAAAACAACAGAGGATCACACCAATTTTACGCGTTCTCTTTCTCTCTCTGTCAGCACTCTTTATACCCGTGCCACACGAGCAACTTGAATGCCCTTTACAACGAATGACATTCGCCCCAAGTGTCATTCGACTGGTGCAGGCCGTGTAGCACCAGTCGAATGACATTTGGGGGAATTTCATTCGTTGTAAATGGCATTCGAGTTGCCCGTGTGGCACGGTATTAGAAAGCTTAAGTTCTAACCCCCTCTTTATGTTGGGAGTTGACTGTAAAGTGAAGAGTGGACTTGACTACCATGCCCAGACACGTAAACCAAAAGAATTCGTATCGTCCGTAGCTTCGAAGACGATGCTCTTAAAGGGGTACTGACACCCCAAGGGTCGTATTTTTTTTCATCGTCTAAAACGATGCAAGTTGTAGTCATAAACACGCAAAAACAAAAACCGCATCACGAAAACAAATTTTTCACGCGCACTAGCGCCTTTTTATTTTTGGCGTTTTCCTCTCCCGCTCTTCGCCTCCTCGCTTCTTTTGATTCGTGACGTCAAAACTCATGACATGTAGAAGCTTTCTAGGCGACATTTCTGTAATATTTAATAACGGCACTCGTAAAGCATGTTTTTAACGCAATTGCGAACGCACTACGGCCCTTCTTTTTGAAATACCAAAAATTGGAGTCCGGTGTGACGTCGCCCTCTAGAATTTTCAACGAGGTAGAGGGGCTTAGAGCGATAAACCGTGATTCCGGTCTGCACTCGAAAGAGACCCCCATAAGGCCGCTGCCATTGTACACAAAGTTGACCCCTCGTCACGTCACCAAACCAAATACGTGACGTCACAGGAAAGATGGCAGCGCCCATAGCCTGCGGGGGCCGTTAGAGACGTGGGCGACGTGGGTCCGAGCAGAGGAACGGGAATCGCGGCATAGGACCGGTTTAATACCATTTCTGCGTTTTTCATGCTCTCTCACGTAGGTATAACATGGGAATTCCACGGACCTCGTCTTTTCGTCGGGTTTTCGTTCGTAGTCGACGTGATTCTCGCAAAAGAGTAATACAAAAACAATTTTGGAACGACAGCAAGCAACTCAAGTCCACTGGAGAAACCCTGTCGGGATCTTAGTACTTTATTGCAGTCGCCAAATCACCCTGCCGACGCAGTCTTCCACCGGAACAGAGCAGCTTCTTTGGACTTCACGACGCGTGCCTTGTAGCGAGTTTGTTGAGAGGTTTCTGTCTGCCAGTGTCCCATTGGTGCGAACTCTTTTTCCTTCAGCTGTCCCAAAGCTCTGTGTTTCCCGGATCGGACGCGATGGTGCCGTGCAAAGTGTCTCGACTGCCGTTGTGTCCGCCTCGGCCAGACGCCAAATCACCAAGTCTTCCACCGGAACGAAGCAGCTTCATTGGGCTTCACAACGCATGCCTTGTAGCGAGTTTGTTGCGAGGTTTCTGTCTGACAGTGTCCCATTGGTGCGAACTCTTTTTCCTTCAGCTGTCCCAAAGCCCTGTGTTTCCCGGAATGGGACGTGATCGTGCCGTGCAGAGTGTCTCGACTGCCGTTGTGTCCGCCTCGGCCAGACGCCAAATCGCCAAGTCTTCCCCTGGAACGAAGCAGCTTCTCTGCACTTCACGACGCGTGACTTGCAGCGAGTTTGGTGCGAAGTTTCTGTCTGCCCGTGTCCCATTGATGCAAACTCTTCTTCCTTCGGCTTCCCCAAAGCTCTGTGTTTCCCAAAATGAACGCGATGGTGCCGTGCAGAGTGTCTCGACTGCCGTTGTGTCCACCTCGGCCAGACGCAAAATCGCCAAGTCTTCCCCTGGAACGAAACAGCTTCTCTGCACTTCACGACGCGTGACTTGCAGTGAGTTTGGTGCGAAGTTTCTGTCTGCCCGTGTCCCATTGATGCAAACTCTTCTTCCTTCGGCTTCCCCAAAGCTCTGTGTTTCCCAAAATGAACGCGATGGTGCAGTGCAGAGTGTCTCGACTGCCGTTGTGTCCGCCTCGGCCAGACGCAAAATCGCCAAGTCTTCCCCTGGAACGAAACAGCTTCTCTGCACTTCACGACGCGTGACTTGCAGTGAGTTTGGTGCGAAGTTTCTGTCTGCCCGTGTCCCATTGATGCAAACTCTTCTTCCTTCGGCTTCCCCAAAGCTCTGTGTTTCCCAAAATGAACGCGATGGTGCCGTGCAGAGTGTCTCGACTGCCGTTGTGTCCGCCTCGGCCAGACGCAAAATCGCCAAGTCTTCCCCTGGAACGAAACAGCTTCTCTGCACTTCACGACGCGTGACTTGCAGTGAGTTTGGTGCGAAGTTTCTGTCTGCCCGTGTCCCATTGATGCAAACTCTTCTTCCTTCGGCTTCCCCAAAGCTCTGTGTTTCCCAAAATGAACGCGATGGTGCCGTGCAGAGTGTCTCGACTGCCGTTGTGTCCGCCTCGGCCAGACGCCAAATAGCCAAGTCTTCCCCTGGAACGAAGCAGCTTCTCTGCACTTCACCACGCGTGACTTGCAGCGAGTTTACTGCTAGGTTTCTGTCTGCCCATGTCCCATTGGTGCAAACTCTTGTTCCTTCGGCTTCCCCAAAGCTCTGTGTTTCCCGGAATGGACGTGATGGTGCCGTGCGGAGTGTCTCGACTGCCGTTGTGTCCGCCTCGGCCAGACGCCAAATCGCAAAGTCTTCCACTGGAACGCAGCAGCTTCTCTGCACTTCACGACGCGTGACTTGCAAGGAGTTTGGTGCGAATTCCTGTCTGCCCGTGTCCCATTGCTGCAAACTCTTCTTCCTTCGGCTGCCCCAAAAGCTCTGTGTTTCCCAAAATGAACGCGATGGTGCCGTGCAGAGTGTCTCGACTGCCGTTGTGTCCGCCTCGGCCAGACGCCAAATCGCCAAGTCTTCGACTAGAATGAAGCTGCTTCTCTGCACTTCACGACGCGTGACTTGCAGCGAGTTTGGTGCGAAGTTTCTGTCTGCCCGTGTACCATTAGCGTGAAGTCTTCTGAAGGCTGATCGTTGGCCGAGTGTGCTTGTGTACCACAGCTTGGAGTATGTGGAGCCGAAGCTCACACTACAGAAATCAAATGTCTGGTGTTCAATCCCAACATCTGCCCATTTTGATGTGAATGAGCATTGCACCGGCGTTCAGTCGTATTTTGCTACTACGTAATGCTTGTTAAAGACCCCTAGACTGCCAGTGGTGCTGCACTGGCTAAAGTTGTCATCTGAGCAAAGATGCTGGCGTCCATTGGGGCTAAGCGGCTTCCCTCTGTCTAAACATACAAAACACCACTCTTCTCCCCTTCCTTCGGGCGAATGCTGGTGGCCGTTGATCTGTCAAACTCTCTGGTCTGTCAAACTATGAAGGCCTCTTGGTCTCTCTGAACGTCGTAGCTTGAAAAGATTCAGAGGCGGTAAAAATGTTTCAGAAGTTGCTTTTTTCTGAAATCATGTTTCTTTCGGTGTGTCCCACCACGTCTTTATGTATGCATTCTGTTGAAGAGGGAAAGTCCGGAGTGCTTCTTTCTCGGTACTGTAATGCAGCCGTGGCCTTGTTACTGCCCTCGAAAGATGACCAACTTCGTAAAAAGCTGTCGGAGAACCACCCCTTTTTCGGCGGCACTTTGATGACGGCACTTGTGGTGTATCCGCAGCTTGCAGTAATGCTAAAGGAATGCTAAAGAGAGAAGGAGGTTTCCTCCTCTCTTCTCCAGCGTTCTGTCTACTTCCTCCTCCCCGGCCATCCTCACCCTTGCCCTACCATCTTGAGTTGCAACGGACTATACAACCCGCATTCATGCGGAGCTGCAAGCGTGCTCTGTGGGGAAGGCACCTTAATACAACCTGCACTATGCTGGAAACATGTTTGATTTCTTCACTTACTTTCATGCATCCAAGGGGGAATTGATTGTCTTGGAAAGTATGGCATTCTTATCTAATGGCAACTTTCCAGAGGAGGGTGATATTAGTAGTAAAACCAACACGTAACCATTATCTTATAGTAGTTTCCTAAGAGTGAGCAGCTCAAATAACCCAATAAAAGAACAAGTTTTTTGTACATACATAAGGAGGGTTCACGTCTTCAGCAGAGGTATTAGTACTTTTTTTAATGTATCCTGAAAAGAAAAACCTTTCATAGTTTTGGAAATTGTTTTCCCGATAATTCCCCACCCACACTTTCCTATACTGTCACAGGTTCCCATGGGAAGATTCAGACCTTTTGAGGGCGTGGATGGAGGAAATACCTTGCGAAGATTGGACACCCACCAGGTAATCCAGGTTGTGTTCAGCGCACTTTGAGGATGACTGCTTCCACCAGAGGGGCAGCAGGAGGTACCTCCGAAAAGGAAGTGTGCCGACGAAGTTTGACTTTCCGGCACGCACGTCCGAACGGTCACCTCGGAAGTGACAACGAGCACAGTCTCATGTGGGCACTCTTCAGCGCCAGCAACGCAAGCAAAGGCACAGGTACATTGCTGCAGAACACTTTTATTTGCCTGAGAACGACATACTGATTACAACGATGGGTCGCTCCTTCATACACAGACTATCACGCTCAAATTTTACCTTGGCAACACTATAAAAATAACTAGAACAGCAGCAGAACATAGAGACGGAGAGAAAAAATGTGATATTTTAGGCAACTAGATCATGCGATTTCAATCCTGGACGCTCATTGTAAAAGGCAAAAAAAAACATGTCGATATCTGATAAAAATGGCTGTATTGGCAAACGTCCTACCTGGTGCGACATGTATATATTTTTAAGGCGTCGCTGCAGCTGGGTTAATAAAAGAGATATGTGAAGCTAATTTTTTGGCTTGTGGCAACTAAAGGAACACCAGTTCTAATCTTACGGCAGATATGCTATGCGGAGCGCCAGTATGTCTGCTTCTTTTGCAGGGGTTGTGTTGACGTCAGAACGCCAAGTTCTGATTGGCTCTGATTGAAGAATAGTGGGTAGCCCTCAGAGCAAGGTGCCTTGTAGTCTGCCGACTATCCTTTAATTACAACCAATCAGAGCTTGGCCTTCCGACGTCACCACAACCCCTGCAAAAGAAGCCGATGAACCTGCGCTCCGCATTCCCAAGACAAAAATTATGCACCAAGAGAGCTGCGCTGTTTAAGATTAAAATCACTGGAATGATTATGCTTTTTGTTGTTGTTGTTGTTTTTTTTCTTTTCTGCTGGCAGGTCTCCTCCTCCGGAGAGGCAGCCTGGCTCGTCGACCATTCAACCAAACCCCGGGGAGGCTCCAGAAGCCAGCACCGCCGATGGACCGGGAAGCAGTGCGAGGTCGACACTCGAGACCATGCCCGAATATCTGTCTGTGCGGTGTCACGAAGCCAGCGCTGCCACTGGACCCGGAAGTAGTGCGGAGTCAACACCTGATGCCACGCTCGAAGATGTGTGTGTGCGGCGCCACGCTTGTTCCGGTGGTCACAACTTTTGAGCTGTGTCACCACGACAGCACAGGGATCTTCTGCGTAGCACTAGGCGGAAGCTGCAGAGGGCGAGGAAATTGCTTAAACAGGCAAAGAAGAAGGTCAACAGAAAGACGGCCAGGATAAAAAAGCTGAACGTCCTTCTCCGAGAACTGAGAAGGAGGCTTCCTGGGTCAGCAGTCAACATTGTTGACAACATCTTCACAGACACGATGCGCAACCTTGTCCTGAGGAGATCCAGGAAACCAAACAACATGTACGCAGAGGATGTGTGCAAGTGTGCCCTTACGGTGCACTTTTACTCGGCAAAAGCATACAAGTTTCTGCGGAAGCACGTCAGGCTGCCACACCCAAGTGCTCTTCGCAAATGGGCAGCGGTGATCGATGGAAACCCGGGCTTCACCAGTAGTCATTCAACAGAGTCACACAAGAAGCCCAGAAGGGACGACTTCTAGTAAGCTTGATAGTTGACGAGATGAGCATCAAGAAACAAGTCGATTGGGATGGCAAAGAGGTCATCGGATACTGTGACCTGGGCCACAGCATCCTCAACAACGACTGCGTCGCCTATGCCAAGCATGCACTTGTGTTTCTGGCGTTCGCAGTCAACAAAAGCTAGAAAATCCCACTGGGCTATGCCCTCATCGACGGCCTGGACGGCAGAATTCGGGCCACCCTCGTGCGCCAGTGTATCACCAAGCTCGAGGAGGCCGAAGCAGAGTGCATCAGCGTGACGTGCGACGGCACCAACTGCAACATTTCGATGTTGACAGCACTTGGAGTGTGCTCTGCTCCGCCGCTGAGAAGCTGGTTTCCCAACCCTTCTGACCCCTCCAGGAAAGTGGACGGACTTTTGGATGCCTGCCACATGCTCAAACTAATGCGCAACCTGCTCGGCGAGAAGCAGTGCATCAGGGATGGGGCAGGTAGGGTCGTCGCCCGGAAATATCTCGAGGCCCTGGAAAGCCTGCAGCAACAAGAGGGCCTTCATGCTGCCAACAAGCTGCGCAAGAAACACATTGATTTCCAGCTCCAAAAGATGAAGTTTTCCCTGGCAGCCCAAACCCTGAGTCGGTCAGTGAGCTGTGCCTTGTTGTTTTGCAAGGAGAAGGGCATCCGAGGTTTCGAGGGTGTGGAGGCCACCGCAGAGTTCGCTGCAGCAGTCGACAACTTCTTCAACGTGAGCACCTCCTGTCACCCCCTTGGTCGTAAAAGCAAGGTCCCCGTTCGAGCCGTCAACAAGGACACCATGCTGACATGCATCGACCAGGCTACACACTACCTCCGGGGCTTGAAGGACTCCACGTGCCAGCCACTGAGCCAAGGAGCAATTAAGACTCCAATCCTCGACTTTCTGCTCGTCCTGGAGTTCATTAAGGGCCTCGCTGAAGACCTGGGTTGGGGCCCGAGTCCACCACTCAGGTGCCTGCTGACGGGGAAGCTCAGCCAGGAACACCTGGAGCTGCTCTTTGCGACTGTGCGTAACAGGACGGGCAACAACGACAGCGCAACGGCACTCGAAATCCGCTCTGCCTATAGGAAGTGCCTGGTTGCCAGTGTCCAGCCCTCAACCCGAGGCAACTGCCAGGTCGACGGCACCGCAACACTCCTTGTCAGCTCGTCAGGTTGCCACCAGCAAGTCCAGGCAAGAGATGAAGCTGCCACGGGTGAAGGTACCCATGAGACAAACTCCTATCAGTCACTTTCTCAGTTTGCTGAGTGCGTTGTCGAGTATATCGCAGGGAATGTGGCTGTAAACTTTGCCAAAGTAACCAAGTGTCCAGAATGCTCCAGGATTGCGCTGGTCACAAGCGACAAATGTGGCCTAGTGCTTGCCAAAGACGCTGGTGGCCTACACAGCCCCTCGCAGGACGTCCTGCACTTGTGCACAATTGCAGAAAAGGTGCCTCGGCGAAACTTCGACAAGGTGGCCAAAAGAGGCCGACACTGGCTCCTAATGCTGCATACTGAGACAATGGGCATTGCCTCCAAGACCCCACTTTTCAGGAGGTTCGATCATCTATTTCTCGCTCAGACAATTGACCATCACTCCCACTGTGCTATCATGATGAAGACAATGCTGGAGTACTACTTCAAGCTGCGGATACACCACATGTGCCGTCAGCAAAGTGCCGCCGAAAAAGGGGTGGTTCTCCGACAGCTTTTTACGAAGTTGGTCATCTTTCGAGGGCAGTAACAAGGCCACGGCTGCATTACTGTACCGAAGAAGAAGCACTCCGGACTTTCCCTCTTCAACAGAATGCATACATAAAGACGTGGTGGGACACACCCAAAGAAACATGATTTCAGAAAAAAGCAACTTCTGAAACATTTTTACCGCCTTTGAATCTTTGCAAGCTACGAAGTTCAGAGAGACCAAGAGGCCTTCATAGTTTGACTGACCAGAGAGTTTGACAGCTCAACGGCCCCCAGCATTCGCCCGAAGGAAGGGGAGAAGAGTGGTGTTTTGTATGTTTAGACAGAGGGAAGTCGCTTAGCCCCAATGGACGTCAGCATCTTTACTTAGATGACAACTTTAGCCAGTGCAGCACCACGGCTAGTCTAGGGGCCTTTAACAAGCATTACGCAGTAGTGAAATATGACTGGACGCCGGCGCAGTGCTCATTCACATCTAAATGGGCAGAGGTTGGGATTGAACACCAGACATCTGGGTTCTGTAGTGGGAGCTTTGGCTCCACATACTACAAGCTGTGGTGCACAAACACACTCGGCCAACGATCAGCCTTCAGGCGACTTCACGCTAATGGTGCACGGGCAGACAGAAACCTCGCAACAAACTCGCTACAAGGCACGCGTCGTGAAGTCCAAAGAAGCTGCTTCGTTCCAGTGGAAGACTTGGCTATTTGGCGTCTGGCCGAGGCGGACACAACGGCAGTCGAAACGATCAGCACCGCACCATTGCGTCCATTCCAAGAAACACAGAGCTTTGCGGCAGCTGAAGGCAGAAGAGTTTGCACCAATGGGACACGGGCAGACAGAAACTTCGCACCAAACTCGCTGCAAGTCACGCGTCGTGAATTGCAGAGAAGCTGCTTCGTTCCAGTGGAAGACTTGGCGATTTGGCGTCTGGCCGAGGCGGACACAACGGCAGTCGAGACACTTTGCACGGCACCATCGCGTCAATTCCGGGAAACACAGAGCTTTGGGACAGCTGAAGGAAAAATAGTTCGCACCAATGGGACACTTTCAGACAGAAACCTCTCACCAAACTCGCTACAAGGCACGCGTCGTGAAGTTCAAAGAAGCTGCTCTGTTCCGGTGGAAGACTACGTCGGCAGGGTGATTTGGCGGCTGCAATAAAGTACTAAGATCCCGACAGGGTTTCTCCAGTGGACTTGAGTTGCTTGCTGTCGTTCCAAAATTGTTCTTCCACGCGTGATGCGCACAGCAAATCTGTGATGTTGTTCAACTGACGTTCAAACAACGCTTAGCGATTACCGACCAACGTGCGGCTCATTTTGTATTAGTCTTTTGCGAGAATCTCGTCGACTACGAACGAAAACCCGACGAAAAGACGGGGGCCGTGGAATTCCCATGTTATACCTACGTGAAAGAGCATGAAAAACGCAGAAATGGTATTAAACCGGTCCTATGCCGCGATTCCCATTCCTCTGCTCGGACCCACGTCGCTCACGCATAGAGAAATATAGTACTACGTAAAGAGCGGACACTTCCATAGGCCCCAGCGGCCTAATTCAGTGTCAGCGAGCGCACCCAGCGGCCAGTATAGTCCCTAGTTGAGTGTTGAATGAATGGATACACGCAGTAACCGCTGGTTAGATGAATGAATGGATTCAAAGCGAATTCTGGTGGTATTTTTGTATCGGAGAGTAGCATGCGCCCTCTAGTTTAAAGAGTCAGTGTTATTGTAACTAGCATGGTTTTTGTTTAAAATAGAATGGTTTTATAAGTATACCATAATTGTACTGCAGAAGAAAAGTTATCCAGCGCTAAATATAATTCAAACTGACCGCACACCGAAAAGGATATTTTCACATTTGTGCTAACTCTCTTGAAGGGGCTACATGGGACGACACCAGGGATTGACACAGAAAAGTATTTATTCTTTTAACTACAAGCAAAACAAACATCAACTCTGCAGACAATGAGTGATGTATGTTATTCATACATTACAAAAATAAAAATACACTTGCAAAATGTATGAATAACGCGTCAACAGTGCAACACTGAAAAAAAAGTACTGTATTACAGCGACAAATGCAATATGATGGAGGGCATTTAAAAAAATTACCGTCAAAGCGTCAACAAAGAAACTACAGTCACAATACTTCTTACGTATACCGTATACCATAACCGCAACGGAAGAATGACTAAAAGCCCGCACGAGACAACAAGCCGCGGAACCAACTCAACCCACACAACGAGGCAAGAGACACAGACCAAGCAGCCGAAGTATCCGCCCCTCCGTCGAGTCCACGACTCCGAAGCCAACCGTCGCGCCGCAGCCGTAGCCGCAGCCGTTGAAGTTGTTCTTGAAAGTTTTCAAAGTTCGTAATAATTTTAAAAGTTTACTCCATGCAGCAAAGTTATTTATTAATATGACATATCTGACAAATGTTCAGGATAAGTGGCACTGTTGCGCCTACTAACGGCCAGTAGAGTCCCTAACTCCTGGGCCGCGAAACGGCTCGAGTGGCCACTCTTTACGTAGTACTATATTTCTCTATGGCTCACGTCTCTAACGGCCCCCGCAGGCTATAGGCGCTGCCATCTTTCCTGTGACGTCACGTATCTGGTTTGGTGACGTGACGAGGGGTCACTTTTGTGTACAACATGGCGGCAACCGAGGGGGAGGGGGGGTGCCACTTTGGAACTTCCTGTTTATCACTCTAAGCTCTCTACCTCGTTGAGAATTGTATCCTCCCTCGGAAAACTTGCCGCCTGGGCAGGCGGCACCTCTCGCACGGAATAAAACCGGTTTTTCTCGGTCTGCCGGCGCCCTTATCACCTTATCTCCCGCTCCTTTCCTCCTCGCATCGAGTCGCGGTGGCAACAACACGGAGTCGCGAAAGACAGTCGACTCTCAGGACTCCGCAATATTTGACGTCAACCCAGGCACCGCGCCGACACTGGGCCAGCGTCGGGGAAATATTGCGCACAATATTGGCCCAGTTTCATGTTCTGCACCACAGCCCAGTATTGTGCCAATATCGGTTAACGATCGGTCTAAAAGTGGGCCAGAATCAACGATATCATTCGAGTTCTGGGCAGAGATGGGCGAATATTGGTAAACATGGCCACGGCCGCTGCGGTGTCAGCAGACTTGGGCCAAGCCAACGTTACTAGAACCGATCAGTGGGGAAACTGCCATAGAGCCTGGTCTGAAAAAGTGGCACCGATACGTGCTCGAGAACCGAGCTAATAGCGATCGCAACGCCGCCATTTCTCCCGCACCGGCCACTCGAGGAACTGCACGTGACTTCTATTTTGGCTTTAATCGGCAATTTCGGCTCCGAAACAGATACAGTGGAAGGGGCTTCAACGGTGCCACCCCCGACTCCCAAGCGGGCGCCCCGCGAATTACTGCCAAAGTTAGAATGCGCCTATGTCGGGACGCGCTACCTGAAATCACCGCTGACACGTGGTTGTATAAAAACAATATTAATTGTGCCGCAAACCTTTTAAACTAAAGATTTTAGAAAGCATCACTAATCTCCAATAAACGTTACTACAAAAAGAGTTTTTTTCCGTTTGTTTGTACGGAAAAACCCAGTTCCAGCCGCTGATTGCCCGGCGCGCCCTCGACGCGGCTCCTGGCAACAGCGGTGGCCGCCGCGATTGGTTGGCACAATTGACTGATTCGGTATCGTTTCAAAAATGGTCAAGAATCTCTAATACCGGCCGATATAGCCGGTTCACACCCGACAAATTACCGGAAAACGGCGCTGGATACTGTACATCAGCGTGGCGTTGGCCGACCCATGTGATGTTCCGCCGACATCGGCCACATCACAGTAATACTGGCCCGATCTTTACAATCCAGCGCCAATATCGGCAGTATCAGAATGATATTGGCCCAATTTATCCGATTCGACGCCAATATTGGCTCAATACTGCGTGCTGCTTGAGAACACACCGTCGCGGATCGCGCGGGAACTTCGAATTCGGCATTTGGAAATTGTTTTTTTACTTCACAAATACTGAATTCCCAAGTTTCGAATTTTGAGAGCAATGTTCCGGCATCGTTTTCAATCGTTTCGGATAATGAAAAAAAAATGTGGTTTTGATGTGTCAGTGCCCCTTTAACTTCGCGCCGGACGCTTTTCAGCCGTGCCTCAAGAGCGTGCTAGAATACAGTAGCGGATATCAAAGACAAAGAGAATTCGAACCCCTCGCGCAAGGCTACATCGTCTGTTACGCGAGTTGTGAGCCCACAAATCGAGGGGAACGGACCCGCTTTGGATGTCTGTGTAGGTGGCGGGGGACGTCGAAGAAGTTGGAAAGGGTGAAACGGTGTTAAAAAAAAATAAACACAAAGAGCTTTCTCCTGCCCGGGAGAAGAAGAAAAATACGATGGAAGGTGACGAAGAGCCTACTCAGCGTTGTCTTACTTGATCTTTGTCTTTCGTATGTTCGTACATGCCTGCCCGTTTTTCTTGTGGTTCCAATGACCGGTCATAAAAAAAATCGTGTTTGCTTTTCGGCTATTCTCCCCTTCCTGGTGTTTTCTATTTTGTTGAACTTTCTCTCTTTATGCCGCTAAATGTTCCGCTCGTATTGCTCCAGTTACTGTATTATGCTCATGTTTTTAAAAAGTAACGAGTAATTAAAGTAATCCTTTACCAATATTTAGTAACAAAATTACATTACAAATTACTTTAAAAAAGTGACATGACAATTACAAAATTACTTTAAAAAGTAACGGAGAAGTAGCGGATTACTTCCTAAGTCTGCATGAGGGGAGACAAGTGAAGCTCCTCCGTGTTGTTCTCACCTTGTCAGTGACCTTAGATTATTATAATGCACGCTATGCTCTCGAAGGTGTCAAACGTTTTGGACTTCATTTCTTGCACAAATGAATCTGAGGAAATACGTTTGTTCTGAGAGACATACGTGTTCTCATGGTTAATTGCATCTCTACCCTTGCTAGGTTCCTCAACAGCAAAGGGCGCAAACCAGCCGATGTCAACTACTCAATGGCAAAAACTCGTTTGAAGCTCTAATGAGGAGACAAAGAAATGTCTGTCAAGTAATAAAACTCAAGTGCATGTCCAGTTTCTAAGCTAAAAAATGAGAAACAAAAGTAATTTATGTATTTAATGAGTAAACTTAAAATAATCAATATTGATCTCTTAATAATGAAACTCATTTGCAAATGAAATAAGTAAATTCTAAAATAATCGATATTGAGTTCTTGATAATAAAACTCGTTTGCATATCTAACCAGTAAATTCAAACGAATAGGTATTGAGTTCATAATGAGCAAACTCAATTGCATTCTTAATAAGAAACTTTAAATGAAGGCATATTTATTTCTAAGTGGGCAAACTCAATTGCACTCTTAATGAGTAAATTTATATATTAAGTTCATAATGGGTAAACTCAATCTTATTCTTAATGAATAACTTTCAAAAGAATATATATTGCATTCAACACAACTGTCATCGTTGCTAATGGAAGATGGCCCGTGCCAGTCGTTTTCAAAGCAGCGTAGATAGAAACAAATCGCCGCTGCATTTTTCGCGGCCTCGGAGATGCATGAGCGAGCCGACATTAAAGAAAATACGTTTGAACTTCGAGAGTGTCAGCAAGAGCCACGTAAATACCTATTCACACTCGGAGCAGACGCGCGCGTTTGATCGAAGTGCTGGATTTGCGCTGTTGGACCGCGTCTTGGTAAGCGCTTCTGGACAGATATTTTCCGATTGCAACTCGATACTGACGTGACAATCGGCAAAGAAAGGTTGGACCGGCATCGCGTAGCTCCCACGAACTGTTCTAGCTCTACAGTGACGTATCGTCGTGTCAGAATAAAAATGGCATACTTATAGCAAAGTGTGCATACCGTGTTGCGAAGGTAATCCATACGGCGTTTATTTGAGCTCTATATCACACAAAACAAGATAGAATCGATGAGAGTCCCGCTTCGACGACAGAATTTGTCACCGCTGCCTCGGAAAACAAGATGACAAGGGGAAGCATTAATTCTAAAATTGATTTCCGCGATCAAACTAATTATACGGGAAGGGTCCACAAGGGTCGCGTGGGCATATTCCATTCAGCAAGCCAGCCGGTCGTGGGCAGACGGTCTTGGCCAAGGACCGTTGGAGCACCGCCGGCAACACGTCGGAGCAGGTCGGAGTGCCTGCGGCCTATATTCTGCCGAGTGCGCTTGATCGGTGGGATCGCTGCCGTTGTAGCTTTGGCCGGGTGTTTGTGTATCCAGCGTTCATGTTCGTCGTGGTCGGTTTCAAGTGCTTCCTTCTTTTTTTCTTGTTGCTTGAAAGGGGGGGGGGGGGGGGGCGGGGGGCACAAGAGAAGAGCACGTAGAAAAATAAATGTCCGTTGGTCGTCGCGACGAAGTAAGTGAGCGATGTTGTCGGCCATGTTGATTTGATCGTAAAAAGTGCGTAAGACAGCTCCAGAGCTGTCGTTGGATTCCATCGTAACCTGCGCTAAAGTTACGATAATTTCGTTTCGTGAATACGAATGGTGTGTAATTTGGCAAATATCTATTGGATATCCATCCAAGAGATATCCATTTCATTTTTAGCGCAGGAGTGACTATTGTTACCAATCAAAGGAGTTCGCAACGAACCTCTTTGCCTCTCTTCCATTTTAATGGGTCAAGATACTTGAGGTTGTTGTGACGCTCCTTATCGTTGGCACCGGAAGGAACGTTGTAACAACATCGTAATACCCCGAGAACACACTCGCCTCTAATGTTTGACTTTTCAAAAATGGTCACCTGGAGCTAGCACGATGGCGCTGAGCAGTCCCTTCCCACGAACTTCTCGCACGAGGTGTCCATGAAGCTTGCTCGGCACCGTACTAAGGAGCCGACCCATGCGCTCCGTGTTATCGACCAGGTTCTCTTCTTCAAGTACCTACGTAAGCACGGTAAGCACGTCACCGGAGATGACTCTCCGCGGACGACCCACCTTGTGCGCGACATTATGGTAACTTTATTGTGTGTATGTTTAGGCAGTGTGAAGTTAGACAGTCCCAGTGGGCGTCTGGCGCCTCTGCTGTTGAGAAATTTAGCCAGTGCAGTATCACTGCTAGCCTGGGGTTTTTAGCGTACATCGCGCAGTAGTGATACACGACCGCGTGACGGTACGAAGCTAACACAGATCAAAACGGGCAGGAGTGTGGTTGAACCCAATGTTCCTTGGTTCTGCAGCTCGAGCTTTCGCTTCTCGTGCTCCGAATTCCGTGTTTATGGCAGTGCGTTAGCACTCAGTCACTAATCCCCGCACGACACAGTGAAAATAGCGCAGATAGACAAGGCAAAGTAAAAGAATAACTACAAAGAAAAGTCGCAAAATCGCAACAACAAATAAATGAAAATAATCCAAGAAATTTAAAGAATTGCAGAGTATTGAAAAGAGTCCTTCGTGATTTCCTATGACTTGGTCCAGTCAACTTGCGATGTTTCTTTATTGTGCCGTTCAAACACCAACTAACAATTTAAAACCCTATCTTACAGCGTATGCACACCTATAGTGCTACGAGTGCCACGCGCCCAACAAACGGGTTTCCGCCGATGGTCGAGCCGTGCTCGCCGGGCTTGATGACCAGCATGACTTGGTCGTCTGCAAGTACCGCGGACATCGGGTACGCGCCGCCGAATAGCGCCTTGCCCAGAACTACCAGCTCCGGAGTCCGGACGTCCTTGCTCGTGATCGACGCAGAGCCACCTGCGCATGCGCGCGTTGGGTCTCGTGGGCAAGTCCCCTAGGCGGACATGTTCGAAGAAATCAACCTCAAACGGGAAGAGCGTCAACCTCCCGGGAAGTAAATTGTTCCTTTGATAATCTGTGCACCTGAACTGACATCACCTGCACCATGCTGATGACGATTCCAACAGGTTTTGCCTCGGAGAACAAATTCGGTGCTGTGAAATGTATGCTGTAGAACGCACGCGCTCAATAGCAGGACCTCCACAATGGCCGCTGAGCTGTCGTTAATGCAAGACACGTACTCCATCTCAAGAACATCTGCAGGCCTGGGGCGCGAGCACGTTGCTTCGGAAAGTACATTTTATGTGCGAGCTCTGGTGCGCGCAAAGCATTCTGCTGTGCTAGGCGTTTTTGTCGTACGCACATTGTTTGGCGTAAGATCGTTTCGTGAATCTGGGCTCTGGTTCTCTCAGTTTGTCCGCCGTGTGAATACATTTTTAAAGAGACAATTCAGGAAGAAAGACGTACGTTCGTTCATAAACCGCCGGTCAAAATCTATCAGTATATGCAGAACTAGGAAATCGCAACGTTTGTTTCCGTAAGCATTAATCTTTTGACCGTTTGTAGTTTTGGGAAATTCTTGATCCTTAACTGCTTAGTTGTCTTCAAAATTACATTTGTTGCCTTTAAAATCAAGTTCCTAGCCAAAAACAAAATAATTTTTTTTTAATTAGTGCTGTTATTGTTTGGCATTGCCTCTAATTAATATCCCTGTCCGACGGGAGCCTAAAAGGGCGTTTACGCCAAAGGACCTTTAGTGTAAATGTCATTTAAGCAGTGCCACACGGCAACTCAAATGGCATTTAGCGTAAAGGTCCTTTTCGTGAACCTGAGTTCCCGCAACTCCTTTACGGCTGCTAAAGGCCTACTCCCGTCAGCAGAGGTCTACACTAGAGAAGCGAATTGAAATAAAAGTTCGTAATGATATCTGAAATCAATGTTTTTGTATGTTTAATATTGGAAAAAGAGCGTGTTTCTCGCGTATTCTGTACAGAACTCGCTCCCCCCCCTACTAATAGTTTTCTGTACTCACGGCCCCAGCTATCTAGTAGGCCTCGTCGTCCCGCTGCTCGCCTGGTCGCATCGTCCGCTTCAGCACTTCGGTTTTCCTCCTCTCGATTTTCCTTGCAACCATAGTTATCTATAGTCGCTGACAGGTTAAGAAGGACATGAAAGCTCCTCCCACCTCCTTCCAGTTTAGCGGAGCGAAAAGTGGAGAGGAGGTCGCCTCCTCTCCAGCATTCGCTCTACTAAAGTGGAAAGAGGTGGGAGGAGCTCCCACTTCGTTCTTGACCTGTCACTGACTATAGCTTTTATTTCTCTACTTTATATTTTATCATCCTTTAATAGTGTATTGCTAACTGTTTTTTGTACATATATATTTCTGTATCTCACTCTCGCGTCGTGCGATATGTCGAACTATGGAGGAGCGTCCACGACTAGGAAGGGATCGCCGCGCTTCCATTGGAGCGTTGAGGCGACCTGGGCGCTGATAATGGCTTTGGGAGGATCGGCTGGAGGACCTAAGACGCGTGCGATAAAACTCAAGCGCGAGCACGATGCCGAACTGAACAGGGCAAAAGCGTAGCAGAAGCACGGAAAGGAGTGCAGAGCTAACGTTAGGACCAGTGGTTAGGACTGAGTGAGCGAGAGACGCTCAGCGTTACCGCTGATTGCCAAAAAACCACATTGCTTGGGCTTAAAATGAACTTTGTTGTAATTACTCGACTGAACTCGTCATTTTGTCTTTTTTTTAATTTTTCGTTTGGTTAAGAAAAACTTTAAAAAATATTTATATCGCCAAAATATATATATTTTTTTTTTTTTTGGCGTGAACGTGAATAACGCGTTTGAACGAGCTACGAGACTTCAATCGCTGCAAACATCGTCTAAATGACTTTACTTGCGCTGTCTGGCAAGCCTGAACTTAAAGGTTATTTAAAATCCGAAAGGGCTTTGTCGTAAAGGTCCTTTTAGGTGCCCGTCTGACAGAGGTATAAGGATATAAGCCATGAGCGAGCCTGGTTTGTCCGAAACGGTTGCGTGCGTGAACAGGGGAAAGCCGCGGACCTGTACTCATGCTGAACGAGACGGCCCCACGTTACCACCCTTCTCTTCACCCCCCCCCCCCCCCCTCCTTTTTTTTTTCTTCTTCTTCTCTCGAGTAATAAGGCCCTATGCCTAGTGGCTGCTCCATTCCTAATATACTGTAAACGACTTATTTTTCGTGGGCTCAATATTTCACGATTTAGGCCAAAGCTGAAGTTGTTGAATGATTCGCGGGTTTCTAATTTTCATGACCCGGTGGGCTCTCAAAATAGATTCTAATGTGCTTACATTTTACCGAAATTTTTCTCGGGCCCTATTTCTCGCGAATCGTAGGCTATTCGCGAAACTCGCGAAAATTAAGTCGTTTACAGTATTGTTGATCTCGATAAACTTCAGCGGCAGTACAGTGCAAATAGAGCCATTATCGCGTTCCACGAACTCCAAGAATACTCTTCGTACCACGCGTTCTGAAATATGCGATAAATTATGCGTCGCAGGGGACCAAGACAATGAACGCGGAACGAATTTCGGTTCTTATCTGTCAGGCGAAAGGCTTATCTTTTATCTCAACACGGCGGTGCAAAACCCCGCTCCTTGCACGCCATAACACCTGCACTTCGCTTGCTGCAAGCACAGCCGACACTGTAAAAACCGACGCAGACAATCAAAGATCGTCGAAAGTTCAACGTCACAGGATCACTCACCTTCTTGTTCGTTCGCTACAATCGGCTTAACCAATCAAGAGCAGTTAATTCACCGTTCTTTTGCGATGTTACTTTGTGTGTTCGTGTTCGTATCTTTATATCCTTTGACTGCGCTTTTACTTACGGTGGAACAAAGTATAATGATTGTGTAATGGTTGAGCCGAAATTTTATACTCATATTTTCTGGACTTTTCTATATGCAGGGTTGTCGGAGACACGGGCATGCTGATGTGTGTCTTTAGAGACTTATTGTTGACTCCTACAACTAGATTAAACTGCCGAGCTGCGCTTTCACGTCCATATCTGTGATGTATCGCGAGTAAGACGCCAGTTGCAGCCGTTAAGGCCCTGTCACATTGAGGAAACAGTCGGAGAACTTTTTCCTTCAACACGAGGAAAACACTGTTTTCGGGGACCCTGTCACATTGCGGAAACAGCAACAGTCCGGAAACATGTTGCTGTCGTCCGAAAACCATGTTTCCCAACTTGTTCTCTGACACTCGGGGAACATCCTGTCACACCGGGAAAGCGTGTCGGAAGAACACAAATTGCCTCCTCTCATGCGCGCTGCCTCTCTCTCTCTCTCTCGCCCTCGTCTGCCCGGCCGGCTCGGCTCGGCTATACTTCGTTTCAGCTTCGGTCCAGACGCAGCCAAAGCTACAAGCGCGAGCTCCGGGATTTCAGCATCCCTGCCAAGCACGCGCGCTCGTGCAGTGCAAGCACTGTTCTGGGCCAAATGCTCGCGCTTGTAGCATCGGCTGCGTCTGGACCGAAGCTGAAACGAAGTATAGGAAGTATTCACTGGACGCCATATTTGTGGGTGCTGTTTAGAGCGCATGCTCAGAACCAGCTCACATAAATAGGCTGCTAAGACCGGCACTCTCATGGTGCGGAATGCACGTTGCAAAAGAAATGTGGAAACTCGACATCAGCACGCGCTCAGAATTCGCGCACACAAATATGGCCGCCAGTGAATACTCCCTATAGGCGGCTAGGCTCAGACCCGCTGGCTCCGCTCGCCCCTCGAATCGTTGCCATTTTGGATCGCCGTCTCATCGCCGTCGCTCTACCGTAGTCAATTCATCAGCCGCGCGAACCATCTCGTGTTCTCTGGATTTGGCGGTTGCGTACTGCTACAGGGCCAGACCCTTGCAGGATGGCATACGCGCCGGCCACAGCAGCAGCTTCTGCTTTGGTGCTTTTTTGTGCCATCGATTCAGATGATTCTGACGATCAGCTGCCGCCGCGCAAGAAGCCGCGTTCAAAATGGACCAGCCAGTGGCTCGCAAGAGTGCATCAACAAGGTGCCTATGAGAATTTGATGCGGGAGCTGGCTCTGGAAGATTCCGAGGCCAACCGGCGTTGGATTCGGATGGAACGGCACAGTTGAAGGGTTCGACGGCATCTCGAGCGAAACACTGAACTGATCGAATAAACTCGACCGCTCCGACAAACCACACTAATGTGTTTAGCAATTTCTGAATTGGGTGCGTTTATTTTTACATTCCGTTTGTGCTCTACCAATCTATCATTTACACACCTTGCCGTTTGTCCTACATACTTGAAACCGCATTCCAGTGGTATTTCATAGACCACCCCTTCCTTGCAGTCAACCGACTTATCACGGTGCGCTTTCTGACACACTTTCTGAGTCGTCTGAAACGGCGTCAAGCGGTTCAGCTTAAAGTCGGACTTGAATGCTACATCTACTCCAAATTTTTTTGCGCATGCTTTAAGGTTATGAGAAATTCCGTGAAAATACGGAATAACCGCATAAGGCCTTTTTGTTTCCTTTTCTGGTCGTTGTTTAGCCTTTTGCTGTAATTCCAATTGTCTTTTTACGAACACACTGTCGTAGCCGTATCAAATCCATCGGCAATTGTATCAGCCATGCTTCGATGCAACTCGGAAGTAGTTCCAAAAAGTTTCTTAAAATGTGAAGTGTTTGTGTTGTTTTTGTTTTTTTTATTAGTTGCGAGTAAACGTGCAAGGAGTCATTTTGCGGGCAGGGGTTCAGTTTGAAGTCATATTAGTTCTCGTTTAGATAATGCACAGCCTTTCCAGACTAAGGTTGGAAAGGAAGGGGGTCCGTGTGTGTGTTTTGTTGTGTTTGCTTTTTTGTTCAAGGTCGTAAGCTTCCTTTTGGGATTGAGGTCACCGTTTACGGTTGAGGTGAAGACCAGTGTGGGTAGGATTGTATAGATAACAAATGTTGACCTTGTGACGTCGGTGGTGGCGGTTGGGTTGTGGGTATATAGGAAATTGTGGAAATAAACGCAGTAGCTGAGTTTGAGACGTTCGTTTCCCCTGTCTTTCTTCTTCGACCAAGTTTCCCTGCTTTTACCACAGTCTCGGGTTTTCTACATCATGATCAACATCCACCAGCTCGCCTGCGCACTCACTGTTTTTTCATTGATAATTCCGGAAGCAGGCTTATTTCCCTTTTCCTATGGATCCACAAGTTACCCGCAACCAACTAAGTTACTTTTTCAAGCCTTCACTGTGCTGGACAACCTGGGACGCCGTCTAGCCGAGCTGGAAGCAGAAGTCGCCTTCTTCGGCATTTGCTTGAGGAAACGCTACGTCGATCCGGTCCGGTTCAAGCATCTTTCAACAACGGGGTTTGGTTGGAGCGCCAAAAAGCAGATAATCAAGGTCTACAGAGAAGGAACAAGAACAAGAATAGAAGAGCTCCGCAGGGCCTGTGATCGCATCTGGACACTCCTCAGAGGCAAGGATTACAGGCACCACCAGGACTATCTACGCTGGAACTCCGGAAAAAAGGAACTCTTCGAGCGGCTGTGGTATGTGAAGCGACGAATTGTATTAGACAGTTTTAAGAGTACGAAGACCAGAGAAGGGATGAGTGACTAAGTTCGGGGCACGCGGCGGACAGATATAAATGTAGCATTGTTAATCCTTGCAATGTGGGCATCTCAGACAAAGCAAAGCAGATGTTAAGCAAAGGCCCAAAGTTTTTCTTGAATGTTAAACCTTCGAGGTTGGATGTTTTTTCGTCGATTCAGGACATTTCGAAGGTGATCAATTTTGATGAGAGAGTAGCATTTGTAGATCAGGCAGTTGATAGAATGGAATGTCTTCTAGATAAGTCCTATCCAGCAGAACGAAGGAATTTCCGAGGCGTAGTTTCAGTTAAGAGAGAATTGGAAAGAGGTTCGCTTAAAGTACTGCAGACAGATAAATCCGGCAAGTTCACTGTCCTTCCGTCGACGATGTTCGAAAGAAAGTCGTCTGAAGCTTTGAGTTCTCTTTTTGTTGAATGGAGGGGAAATATTGGCAAATTGAAAAAAAGTGTTGTAACGGTTTTAAAGGAAGATGGGTTAGACGCACTGGCTAAGAAGGTCACGAGCCAAACAGGAATGACGTTAAGTGTAAATTTTTTTCTAAAAGATCACAAAGTAGACATGCCCTTTCGTATAGTGGTGAACGAGAATGGGACGTGGCAGCACACCATCTCTCGGTTTCTTCAACAAGGGTTGAATCTGGTGCACCTTGAAAAAAGCCTGGCCCTCAAGAATTCGGTTGAATTAATCAGTATCTTGGAAGGATTTCATGGAAAGAGATGTTCGGTAGTCTCCATGGACATAAAAGACTTATATTATTCGCTAGAGAAGGCACGTGTAATGCAGAGGGTTCGTGAGGCTCTAGAATTAAATTTGGTTCATTTTCAATCCAACTTAGGAATAACGGTGGATAGTTTTTTGTCGATCCTGGATCTGTATCTCCAGGCAACGGTAGTCGAGTACAATGAACGCAAATTCGTACAAAGAGATGGCGTATGTATAGGTTCATCGGTTGCTCCAATGCTAGCAGAAATATACCTTAACAACATGGATGCTGCCGTAACGGATAAATTGAATTGTATTTCATCAAGTACGGGCTTTGTAAGGCGATATGTCGATGACATATTTATCTGCTCATTTCGCGAAGAGGATATACTCGAGTTGGAACGGACAGTGAGAGGAGCGGCGCCGGAACTTAAGTTCACCTTAGAAAAGGCGGACAATGGTATTTTACAATTTCTGGACTTGCGCATTCACGTAGAGGGGGGGTTATGTTGGGAGTACGGAAAAATGGCCGCAAAACCAGTTTTGAGTAGAAAAAGTTGTCATGCTAAATCAGTAAAATCAGGTGTAGTCAGATCTCTAATCAGCAACGCACTGGATAAGTCGTGTGCCCATTTTATGGGTTATGCGGTAGAAAGGCAGTGGTCAAGGTTAGAAGATGCAGGCTACGACAGTGTGTTCGTAAAAAGACAATTGGAATTACAGCAAAAGGCTAAACAACGACCAGAAAAGGAAACAAAAAGGCCTTATGCGGTTATTCCGTATTTTCACGGAATTTCTCATAACCTTAAAGCATGCGCAAAAAAATTTGGAGTAGATGTAGCATTCAAGTCCGACTTTAAGCTGAACCGCTTGACGCCGTTTCAGACGACTCAGAAAGTGTGTCAGAAAGCGCACCGTGATAAGTCGGTTGACTGCAAGGAAGGGGTGGTCTATGAAATACCACTGGAATGCGGTTTCAAGTGTGTAGGACAAACGGCAAGGTGTGTAAATGATAGATTGGTAGAGCACAAACGGAATGTAAAAATAAACGCACCCAATTCAGAAATTGCTAAACACATTATAGTCGGTTACAAGTTAAGAAGGTAGGAGAAGCTCCTCCCACAAGCGTGGTGCGCCGGTTTCAGATCCCTCCGCAATCGAAAGAAGAGTTCACTGGAAACGCTCCTTGTTCCGCTTCAATGGATAGATAATGGCCACAGAGTGGTGCCAACTTGTCTCCGACCCCCACTTTTTAAGAAAGCGACCTTTGTATTCATCGGAGAAGGAACCGAGCCCCTGAAAGCAGCCTTTGTATCAATCGGAGGGGGAAGCTAATCCCCGAAAGTCGTCTTTGTTTCCATCGGAAGGGGGAAGACTTAATCTCCCTCTCGTGGCTTCCACAATGCTAAGTCAAAGTCGAGAGATAAAGCAAATATGTACAGAAAGGCACGACCCTCCTCACGCGTTGGCCGCAACGTCACAGAAACGATGGGACGCTATTGGATGCGGAGGTGGCGGAGGGATATATGATTTCCTTTGAGGGGCATTTGCCGCTACCTTCTTGACTTGTAACCTACTATAGTGAGTGTAACGATTGTACGGCACATTGGTCGCAAACTGACATTATTCACAGAGAGCGCAACAACACTAAGAGGCTCATAAGAGAGACAGTTCGTATCAAATCCATCGGCAATTGTATCAGCCATGCTTCGATGCAACTCGGAAGTAGTTCCAAAAAGTTTCTTAAAATGTAAAGTGTTTTTTTTTTTTTTTTATTAGTTGCGAGTAAACGTGCAAGGAGTCATTTTGCGGGCAGGGGTTCAGTTTGAAGTCATATCAGTTCTCGTTTAGATAATGCACAGCCTTTCCAGACTAAGGTTGGAAAGGAAGGGGGTCCGTGTGTTTGTTTTGTTGTGTTTGCTTTTTTGTTCAAGGTCGTAAGCTTCCTTTTGGGATTGACGTCACCGTTTACGGTTGAGGTGAAGACCAGTGTGGGTAGGATTGTATAGATAACAAAGGTTGACCTTGTGACGTCGGTGGTGGCGGTTGGGTTGTGGGTATATAGGAAATTGTGGAAATAAACGCAGTAGCTGAGTTTGAGACGTTCGTTTCCCCTGTCTTTCTTCTTCGACCAAGTTTCCCTGCTTTTACCACAGTCTCGGGTTTTCTACATCATGATCAACATCCACCAGCTCGCCTGCGCACTCACTGTTTTTTTCATTGAAATTCAGGCCGTTCACGCTCCCTTGGTGTTAGACTGGTGGGAGCTGATAAACCCCGTTTGCTCTACTGACGTCTAACTCATGGTAAGCTCAGTTGGTAGAGCGCTCCACTGGAAATAGAGAGGTCCCTGGTTTAATACAAGGACCAGGCGGATTTTTTTCGGTCGCGCAAGAGTCACCTAGTTGTGTTTGGACATTTATGTTTGTCCTTTGTCCACCTTGTTCCCCATCTCCAGGGATTATTTTCGTCATTCTTGTCCAGCTAGCTTGCACCTTTGAATGAATTGCATTATCGTCATAACCTTAAAATGCAGGCCGTTCACCTTTGTTGGTATTGGACTGGTGGCAGCTGATAAAACCCGTTTGCTCTACTGACGTCTAACTCATGGTTAGCTCAGTTGGTAGAGCGCTTCACCTGTAATGTAGCGGTCCCGGGTTCGATACCCGGACCAGGCGGATTTTTTTTGGTCGCGTACCAGTCATCTATACTTCGTTTCAGCTTCCGTCCGAGCGCAGCCAAAGGCTGAGGGACGGTTCGCAACTTCGAGAAGAGCATTCCTACGCACCACAAAGTAGTCCGTAAAAGTGATTTATTTTAAAATAACTGTTTTGTGCGTAAACGTTGCACAATATTCCAGATATGTACTGCTGAGAATGATTTGCAACTCAAGGAATCAAATCTCTGAAGTTTATGTTTCTTTTAATATATGTAAATGCATGTGGTTTGGTGAAAACACGTACATCCGCTGGCAACACGGCTGCAACGCTCGGTTTTTCTGTGTGATTTCGTTCCCGTCCTGGCCGAATCATGTGCTTCGCTGCTTTCCTCACCGAGTCGCTTCAAAATGCCCTTTCGCAAAGGCACGTTTGGGCGTCAGGTGCGAGACGTCGTGATGAATGTCTACTTTCCAATTCGGCAGGAGACTACGGCCGCATCGTACCGCGAATGCGCTGTAAACAATCAAAGCGTCCGGGCCACTACAATTCAGATACGCGGCGAAATCAGGGCACTCCTTTACCTGCCGATCACATCGAACGCCGAGAAGCTGGTGGAAAGGACTGCGCCTCGAGCCCTGGTATATACAGACAATACAAGTTAACATCAACGGCCGGGTCATCAGGGACCTTGCAACGTGTACTTGCATCTCGAAACTATGCCGAACAGGTGGAAAGCTCAGACACATATGCCAGCGGCCAGCCTACGTACTGACATCCCCTGTGACTAAGTTTCAGAACGTAAAAGGGCACTTTTTAAATCTGTAGCAGACGACACCGTTCATACACCCGTAGCAGACGAAATACGCGGCGAGCACGGGCGGCGCGGACGACCAGCGGCGCAGCGGAGTGATACAAAAGTGCAGGCGAGATCGCGTGACCTATTGCCGGCGTGTGATTGGCTCCGGCCACACGTAGCTTTGGCTGCGCTCGGACGGAAGCTGAAACGAAGTATAGCTGTCTATGGAGATTTGTGTCTGTCCTTTGTTCCCCATCTCCAGGAATTATTTTAGTCAATCCTGCTTTGTCTAATATACAGGCGGTAGCTCTTTACTATACGTTATTCAGTGTCAATATTTCAGCTGTTATAATTCCATGCTTGTCTTTCCAAATACACTTAGATTTATTTTGCAAGCGTATTCTGATAGGTATCGTGGTACTTCCAGAAATGACTTTTAATATCGTTATTTCAGCTGTTATTTTAAAGTATTTGAATTTCGAAATACGTATTTCAGCATCTCTGCCCTCCCTGTATGGACTTTGCTCTTTAATCGAACTTCCCCTGTCAGTGAGGAGCGTAAACCTTTGGTTGCGCTCTAATCCGTTTAGTGAACGCTGAAGGCTTGATCTCCTGAGCGCGAGCGGACATATGAATGGATAGACGCTAACAGCTGTACCCTTCCTATCGGGCGGTAGCTTGCACCTCCTAAAGTCACTGGATCCTGGGAACGTAGCGCCAAGCTCCCCGTTTGGTCGCCTTTTTGGTTCATGGAATGAGAAGTTTCCCCTTGACCTCTACATTCATGGTGAGTCGATTCAGGTTCCCGGTGTCAGGTTGCTTTATAGAGTCATCTCTTGAATACCGAGGTCTTCTAATTTACACATCGGCGAAACGAGCGCACATTTTCGCACCGCCACCACATGCGTCGTCGATGCTTGGCGGCATTGATTTTTTTTTCCTGTTTTGACTTACGCAAGAACAACAATGCCACTGTAAAAAATTTGTGGAGATAGGCACGATTGATAAGTGATGCACACATAGTACCAATGACGCTTATATTGGTGAGGAACACTTTCAGGGCGACGATGCTACAAAGCGATCTTGGCGCAACTGGTTCCGAACGACCCTTTCAAAGCTTCGAAGATTTGAATGAACCGAAATGGCGATTTTCATGGCGTCAGAGACCGGACCAGCCAACCACCTTACGAGGTTTGGTTTTCTGTATGTTAGTATATGTTTGTGTCCGGCTCGGCTAGCATCCAGGGAAGGCAATGACGCTACTTTCCCAGGATCCTCTAGCACCACATAAGGTGGAATTTCATGAAACCGACTTCAAAGCATCGACTCCAGTCGTCCTTCGAAGGACGTCGACGCGGCAACGTTTACATGAAAGCGCAACAAGCCCAACGCGAAGGTGGCACCACGCCGTGTCAAAGCTCAAAGTTAAAGTAAAGCTGTGTTTCCAGCACCGGCCGCACCACGTGACCACATTTTCAGGTGCATCGCACTTAATGGCCTTTTCGACGCTTTCGGCAAGCGTAATGATCGAGCCCGCTGTCTTCGATGATGTGCAAGGAGTTACGAGACAGAAGAAACATCAAAACCCAAACGTTTTGGGCTCCGGGTTGGGCCGCTGGGACACTCTGGATCAAAGGCGACGTGCGTGCGCACGGCCTGCAGCGAGCGAGATCGTTTCCAGAAACTCTGAGAACACCACCGCGCTTCGCCTCGCCAAACCTTGCCAACTGCGACCGGACGGCACCGAGGTAGAAGCTGCTCGTTCTGCGCTACCATGCAGTGCTCGGAGCTCTCGGCGTCGTTCGTGCTTGCGCCGAAGCTTCTAGACATTCCCTCGGATGCAGAGTCGTATTTCGCAAGGCTTGGAAGGGCATCGCCCTCTCCGAGCAGCTCAGTGATACTCCGCTCATTTAGTTTGGCAATAAAAGCTCGCGCTTCTTCTCGGGAAGAAACTGCGGCCACCACACAGAACCGCTCTCCGGCGCCGCCGACAAGGTTGTCCACCGCCATGTTCTCAGCTGTTCACTTCGCACCCGCAGCAAGCGCCTTCCCCTAATCTTCCCCGTTCCAAAATGCGATGTAACCTCCGTTTACATGGGTAGAGTGAATGCGTATTCGCCATCTCGATCCACCTCTGTCTAGCAACTTAAATCCGATGCGTTTCCCTAGCGCATTATGCCGTTTACACGACCGCATTGAATGCGACAAATGGATTCGATGTGACTAAATCGCATTCATGTAAACGCGGTTATAGCCTAGAAACCAAGAAAAAAAAACACGAAAGTATGATTCTTTGCCTCGCCCTTCTCAAGCAGTTTTCCTTCTACTCAGCCTTTTTCTAACTATTACCGGGTAGTGTGCGATACCGCCAGGAAGACCTTTGAAGGGTCGGGCAAAGAAAACTACGAACATCGCATTCCGCCTTTTCCACCCAGCGATGGAGTAACCAATTTTCCTCATGGTCAAACCTTTTCGGCGTTACCCTAACACCGAACCCACTGGAGAAGGTTAAGTCTTTGGGCCTGAGCCATGTGGGAGGGAGTCCCAATTTTCCTCTGTCACGCCTGTCCCCAGCAACGCTAGCTAGTTTTACTTTATTCATTTATTCCTAAGTAATTTACTTCGTCGTGTCGTTAGGTGTTTTCGACACTTGCCCCTATACCGTCTCGGGTTTACAACTATGCTCAAACAACACCAGCTAGCCTGCACCTTCAACATTCCTTCTATCTTCTAACTTCCTTCTTGCGACTTCATCAATTTCTCCTCCACTCTTCCATCACCGCCAGAAAAACCCTAGCCCCCGCCGAATCCGTTACCCCTTCAGGAAGGGCAGGGCGAAGTCCCGTGCACACCACGACCAAATGTTCCAGCGTCTCGCTTTCAAGATAGCTTAGATTAGATTAGATTGGATTAGATAAGGTAGGTAGGTAGGTAGTTAGGTAAGTAGGTAGGTAGATATGTAGAAATGTAGATATGTAGATGGATGGATGGATGGATGAACGGACGGACGGACGGACGGATGGATGGATGGATGGATGGATGGATGAATGGATGGATGGATGGATGGATGAATGGATGGATGGATAGATAGATGGATGGATAGATGGATGGATGGATAGATGGACGGATAGACGGACAGACGGGCGGACAGACGGACAGAAGGGCGGACGGGCGGGCGGGCGGGCGGGCAGACGGACGGACGGACGGACGGGTGGGCGGGCGGGCGGGCGGGCGGGCGGGCGGACGGACGGACGGACGGACGGATTATTTGGTGCCTTGCTAACAGTCGTGAGGCTTACTGGACAGTATACTCTGTCATCTCCATGATGGCTTGAATAGGAAGCCGTACACAAGATACTAGTTGCCACGTGCAAAGTCTTTTATCTTTTATCTTCTTTTATATATATAAATCTTATAAATTTATAAGATTTATATATAAATCTTTTATATGGGTCACCCCGGATATTTTTATCTGGGTCACCTCGAAGACTTTTTATTTGGGTCACATTAGATACTTTTTTATCTGGGTTGATTACAGAATAGTTCACCGCTACGAACCTTATTCGATACAAATTGAACCCTTCTTTTAGGGCTACTAACGTCATCCACTGAACCTTGAACAGATGTTTTCAATATAGTGATGCAGTCGGCAACAAGGATAGCATGCATTTAAGTGTTGGGGACGGCGCTAGTGACGGCAAAAATGAATGAAGCTGAATTATATCTAGTTAGAACTTTTCCTGCTTAGCTGCAATCTAACCCGTACGACGATACCCTCTACTTAGTGGTTACATGCATTCTCCATCGGGTAACCTTTAGTAAATGTTACCCGATGACGAAAACCTCCTCTGCAGAAGTTACAATGTAACCCCAAGGTCTGTACTCTCTGCTTCGCGGTTACATGGACGCCTTTACATAAAGGTTACTGTAGTACCTTGCAAAAATAACCGCCTTCACTGCTTGTTTATCGGGCTAGGCGAACATTACATGAACAGATAACCTTCAGAATCATTTCGCTGATTCACTAAAATGCGTTAAAGGGGAACTCCGCCGATTTTTCGAGCTACCTAATTTAAAGGCATAATCTGAATGAGGATGGCTTCCTGATTCCGAAATGCTATCTCGTTTTCCCAGATTCACTCTAGTTCATTAAAAAAGTGATATTTTGTTTGCTGCCGAAACCGAAACATCGTTCTCCCTAGTTTTTCCCCAGTTTTCTCCGCAACCTATATACGGATGTGACGTCGAGCTTATAAGCGTGACGTCGCGGATGTGCAGCGAGGCGCGGCCGGCAATCGGGTTCGCTCGCGGCCGCCTTTCTCGCGTCTAACAGCGAAAAACCCTGGGCGTTCGTGCTATTTAAAGTTGATAATTATCTATATTTTCACAATGTATGACTTTGGCCTATGTACTAAACTATGAATAAGTAAAAAAAACAAAAAAAAACGGAGCAATTGGAATTTTGATTAAACCGTTTTGGCAACTCGGTACGCTCAAGCCGCGGCTCGCTAGTTTCGTGATATCGCTAGTAAATCCGGTTTCTTTTTATTAGAAGGTGGCTGGCGAAGAAAGGTCAAAGAGTCACGCAATACATTTTTTGACAGATTGCCAGAGCACCACGGAAAATGCTCGGAATGTGGGTACAGATGACCCACACGGTCGTATAACCTGAAGGAATGTGCCATTTGTTTTAGATTTTCTTTAGAAAAGTTACTCTTGCAGGCGCCAGCACGTGTAACTACTCTTGTGGCATGAATATGCTCCTTGGTGCTTAAGTAATTTAGCAAAAGATTTATAAACCATTTCTGAAAAGCGCTTCTGGTCGATGCCATTTTCAGCGTTCGTGCGTGTGGCGCGTACATTGCTCGCCTTCCAAAGCGACGAACATGTGCGTGCTGGGTTAGGGCCCACCACATGTAGACTGTGATTTTTATAAAATATGAAATGTATAGAATGGGATGAACTGCATTCGTGTTGATCAGATGGCACGTTACTGGTCTTGAAGAACTCCGCAACCACCAAGCCAAACATCAAGGTGCAATGGAATGCGTATAAAATACACAAATACACTGTTCATCTTCAAATAAAGAATATTTGCTTGAAGATACAATAGTGCGTAAGGTACTGAAAGACGACATAAAAGTTTTAATTCAAAATAACTTAACAAAAGTTACTAAAAAAATGTGTACCCGTTTTTTTTAGTTTTTTTTTTTTCTTTTGAAGTAGAATGCAACGCGTTCAAACACCCATCTACGAGAGCACATGGGAAGGGGGGTAATTCTATATAAGATTTTTTTTAATTAAGTTTTGGTTTAGCACAGTTTTTATCAGCTGTAAATTTGCATGCCTCCCCTCAACGACATGAATATTTTCATGGTTTAAAAAAAAACTTTTCAGCCCTATATAAAATTTCTCCGCAATAGAATAAATGAAAGACGTTTTCATCACTTCTTCTGCAGAGAATATTGCACGCCAACCATTTGACAAACCAGGCAAAGGTTCTATCGTTTATTAATGGAGCTCAACACCTGCTTCATAAACCTCTGTAATAGCCGAGAGGAATAGCAATATGTCGAAAGTCATGTCTAAAATCAGACTTCAACTGACGTTTCACTTCTCGTCTTCAACATATCGGCCGCGTGAGTGGAACTCCGAGAGTAGCCCAAACTAGATTCGATGTCCGAAACAGAAATAGTGTTTATAACAAAAAAAAAAAAACAAGCACTGAGTCATTTGTAAATAAAAAAGTTTACTGTGCAAAATGTCGACTATAGTGCTAGATTGTGTACTATTTTTCTCGATATTATTAGCGCTCTTCTTTGGACGGATGTCGTAATGGTCACGGTGGTCACAGCCGGCTTGTGTTTGCGCTTGCCGCTCATGAAGCTGTTCCAGCTGCTGAAGGATATTCAACTCGCAGCACGCGGCTATAAAGTATTTCGAGCATCAGTGAGTATGTTTCAGTGACACTAGTTCTCTCGGCACACAGCTCGCGCAAAAGCACCTTGACGTAGCTGGCCTCCATTGCTGCCGGCGAACGTTTTTTTTTTTTTCTCCCATGAAAACAAGGGTAAAAACGAAGCTTTTTCTCGGCACTTGTTCTACAATCTATCGCGGAGCACAGATTGCTACCCATTGCAAAGGAACTTTCAACCTTGAAGCTGCTAAAAAATAATCTCGATCGCTGGCGCCCGGAAAGTTACTTCGCGGCTGCCGGAGTCACTCGTCCGCCTGCACATGCGTGACGTACGCGGATAGGGAAAAGTAGGGATTTTTCATTGTTGCCAGTAGAGAGTCGCCTCCTGGAACCCTCGCGGCCGGCGTAACTTGAAAATTCAATAACTTAACGGAAACATTTTATTTTTATTAAATATTTTGGTTATCATTTGAGAAAGGGTTATTGATCCGGTCTGCAAATTTCCAGCCAAATCGAAGTCTACCGAAAAATCGGCGGAGTTCCCCTTTAAGTCTTTAATGCGTGTCTTTGTGGGTTATGCGGCCTATCTCGCAATTGTACTTCGAAAGAAAAACATTATAATAAACTTGGTTCTACCATTTGCGAGAAACCAGCGGGCTTGGGGTTGTTAATCGACATAATTTCTTTAAAGCTTTTATCAGGCACTGAATGATGTGCTTTGTTTCGGAATCGGGGGATAACACGCAAAACAATGTCGACAGACAACCCGAAGCCCGTTGCTTTCTCGCAAATGACAGAACTAAGCTAATGATAATGATTTCCCCTCAAATTACAATTGCGACAAAGACCACATAACCCACAAGGACAATAATTAAAGAGTTAGCATCATTGAGTGAATTACAGTAATAAAGGTTATCTGCTCATGTAATATTTTTCTAGCCCGCTAAGCACGCAGTGAAGGCAGTTTTCTTTGCATAGGTTGCAGCTACTTCAGTAATCCTAATGTAAAGGTGTATTAACCGATGTGGAAGGGCTGGCGACACCCTGTTAACGACGGCGGACTGCATGAATACGTCACTTCTATGAGCATCGTTGTGGGTAAACCTTGTGGCGCTCCTTCAGAAGCGTTTCGAAATCGGTTGAGAGAAACACAAATTCATGTGCTATGAATATCTCGAAGCCCATTTACATTTCGCAAATTCTCTAAAAAAAATGAGATGTCGCCAACCCACGGCCCGCGAGGCAGTCAAGAGCCCCCCCACCTCTCCTTTCTGCCGCTTCCTTTCACAGACTCAAGGACCACACACGACAGTTTTGACCTGCCTTGTAGGTGTTACCGCAAAAACGTAACAAAATGCTTTACTCGTTACTTGCAAATAAAAGGGACGCGATGCCGAGTACCTCATTATAAAAGGAATGTGTTGCCGATAAATCATAATGCACGTTACTTTTGCGTTACTTTTTTAATTCTAAATGAACACGTTTTACTGTTTTCGTGGTACAGGTATGCATAAGCGCCATGTTTCAAGAAAAATTGTGCTCATGCAGAAACTGAACATCATTAATTCATCTTTTTACGGTTGCACCAAAATTTTCGCAAAAAAAATGCGCAAAGAAAAGCGCAAGATACTCAAAAATTCACATAGCTTGGCGCCTAAAAACACGAAAAAATATTGCAGTGTAATTTTTGTTCAAGTCTTGGGGTAAAGTAACGAATAACGTAACTACGTTACCCGTTGCTTGATATAAGTAACGTAAGTACGTTACCCATTACTGTTTTGAAAAAGTAACGAGCCCGTTACTACGTTACCGAAAAAAAAATAAAGCGCGTTACCAGTAACGCCGTTACTTGCAAGTTACCACAAAACCAGTGTTACCGACAGCACTAGTTTTGACCTCTAATAGGTATTGTCCGGCACGCCATACTTGGGAAGAGAACATCTTCACTTCCTTTTTGCCTCCTCTTCAACTGCCCCCCCCCCCCCCCCTCTCCCTCGCTTCGCGACTTGTCGTCCGTCCCCCTTCTTGTCGGCTTCTCGGCCCTTCTCGGCCCGCCGCTGAGAAAGGTTGCCGACCCCTGCAGTCTAAATTATTTTAGCACCTGGTGGCTGCCTTCAAGACTAAAATTGCAACATACCCTATAAAACCAACAAGTCCACAGTCAACACATTCTAGTTAACTAACCAAGTGGTCTCTGCGGCTCAACTCTCCCCCATCGGTCCCCCGAGCCCGACGCACAGAGTAAAGAGAGCGCACACAAGAAGTGGTTACTCCTCTCTTAAGGCTAAAAGGACAAACACCCTGCGTAAATTACAGTATAAAAACTTCCAGTGCAGCACATCAACGGCAATCTGCGGTTCTCTTAAGGTATACAGCCTGATTATGAAGATTTAACTTGAAGCACGTTTTTCGTCCCTTTGTGACTTCGTGACTCTATGACGCTATTTCAAATCCTTGTAATTTCTATGTTTTCTTAATGGGACTCGGCAAAAAGAAAATACTCTTTAAACATCCTGAATGCAGTCCGTGTGTCTCAAGATGCATTTCCTCCGCAAAATGAAACTAATCATGGCAATATTAACGGCAGGAGACTCATTTGAGTGTTCCTCAAAAGTGGCTCAGAATATGCCCAAGAGTAATATAAGATCAACTTCCGAGGAACATTTAAATGAGTCTTATGCTAATAATAATGCTCCGATTTTAATTTTTAAATTGTTTTTTTTTTGGGGGGGGGGGGAAGCGGGGGGGGGGGGGTGCATTTGGTGACATGCGGATTACATTAAGGCTGTTCTAAATATTGTTTCTTTGCAATGTATGTTCACGAGAGACTTTGTCTGATGTGGACGTCCTACTGAAAAGGATGCGCCTGTGCAGCTTTCAGACAGAAATACGCTTACAAAATTACATTCGTTATTTTCAAAACTTTGAAGTTTTTTAATTGTGCACACAACATATTGACCAGCCATAAGAAGTATATGTGACAGAAATACGCTTACAAAATTACATTCGTTATTTTCAAAACTTTGAAGTTTTTTAATTGTGCACACAACATATTGACCAGCCATAAGAAGTATATGTGGACTCCACGAAATGTTTGAATTTTTTACGAAAGTAAAAAGTATGTGATTTACGGCAGGCACATCGAACGTGTGCGTGTCGTATTTGACTAGTGACTTGACTACTAGATAAATAATCACAACTGCGCAAATGAAGAAAATATTTAACGTTTGGTTAAATGCTTACAAAAGAAAGAGCGTCATGCCTACGACGATATTTCATTTATTGTTGAGCACAAGTGCCTCACTTGTGCTTAACAATTGAATAGTAAAGTTGCGCTTTGAATATGATCCGCCAAAGGGAATTAACTGTTTCTGACTGGTCAATGGCTATCACACTGCAAACATGTGTCTTTATGGGTTCAAGTTTGTCAAAAGGGCTTTCAGTTTCCCTTAATCAATCCTCGCGGGACACTGTTCTTGAAACACACCAACTTGTGGAGCGGAATCAAAGCTTACCATGTGCCGACGGTGCATGCTGGCGATATCCACACTTCGGTGTGGAGTACTGGTACCGAACGATGCTGTTTCTACGAGGTAGCCAATGCACTCTGTCTTCCTCTTTGCAGCGTCCTCTCAAAATCCCGTACACCTCTTCGTTTGTCAGAGCCGCCACGGCGACCTGAATAAAGCCCTCATATCCCCATATGTACCAAAAATACATTATTTTTGTACAAGTCAAAATTCAAACGTACCTTATCAATAACTCTGGCAGCTTCCCACAACTGGCAGAAATTGGCTACAAAAGAAGAAGCCCGTCGATATGATGGCAGTCACCCGACCGCCACCGCCATGCACCGCTCTTCCGGCGCAACGAACAAAGCAACAAACTAATAAGTCGGGCTGGTTGGTCTTCCATCTGAACTGAACACATAAAAAACAAGGACAAGAGGAAGAAGAGGACACACGTTGGAGTTACGCCAACGTGTCTTCTTCCTCTTTTTCTTGTTTTTTAGGCGTTCAATTCAGATGAACAAAGCAAGCGCGCCGCGCGCCTGCGTTCAAGGCGCCAAGAATTCCGTTCATGTGAGATTACATGTCTAAAAATTCGGAATCCGTAACACTAAAAAAAGCTGAGCGAACTCACTCTTTCTCTTCGTACGCCTTTGTCGTTGGACCTCTTTTCCTTTCCGTCTCTCTCACTCTCCACCCTCCTTCGCGGGGGCTGTTCGTTATGTTTTTTCCCCCTAATTATTACGTAAAGGTTACGACTTGCTCCCATCGGGTAGATATTGGAGGCCACGATGTCCAAGCCGCAGGCTAACCACTTAATTTGAGCGCGAACAACAAGATTGGCTCTTTTAACCTCTGAAACACGGTTACAATGACGAAACCTTTAAGTACAAAGCTCGTCACCTCTAAATTAGAGGATACAGCCGTTTATAGGTAGCTATAGAAGTTACTCTGTATGTGTACTGTAACCGTGTCATTGGAATCTTTGAATGAATATATGTATAAAAGTGCGAAGACATTTACAGGTTTTCCCAGATGGAGCACGGAAGCACAGCGACGCCAACAGCCCATCACAGTCAAGGGTGCCGTGCACAACTTTGCGTAAAAATGTTCTATCACGTGCAAGCCTCCTGTCGTGAAGAAACCGAGGACTTAAGTCTTTCAAGATGGATCTATAGCAGGGGTGGCCAAGCTGCGGCTCGCGAGCCGCATGCGGCTCTTCGCGTGTTAAAGTGCGGCTCGCGGCACCCTTCCCTCCCCTCCCCTCCCACCTCCACCCCCCGACTCCCCCGCCTCCCTCCCGGACACACGAACACTTCCCCAAAAAGAGAAATGGGGGCGTTTTAAATTGAAAGACTGGTTGTGGTTTGGTAGCCTTGTGCTACTGCTACCGTACGTACACTTGGACTGTTATAGACTTGGATAGACTGAACAAAACTCCCCCCCCCCCCCCCCCCCCGCAGCTCTTGGAAGTTTTGTGGGTTTTTTTTGCGGGTCTTAGGCCGGGTCAGCCTGGCCACCCCTGATTTATAGCTATAAAAATGTTGACGACCAATGTGCCTATCGTATATGATACGAATAAAGTTCTGCTGCACCTTTTTGATTCCGTGGCAACTCTAAACGCGACCGGACGAGTGAACAATAAGGAGAGCAAGTGCCGTGAGGGCTTCGAATTTTCTTTCGTTAGCCGTGATACTGCGCCAAGACATAGCAATGCCCGATTGGCTATGTGCACTGTTGGCGGTAACGAGTTACAAGTAACGGCATTACAGGCAACGCGTCACTTTTTTTCGGTGACGTAGTAACGTACTCGTTAAATTTTCAAAACAGTAACTGGTAACGTACTTACGTTACTAATTTTAAGTAGCGGGTGACGTAGTTACGTTACCCGTTATTTAAAATGCTTGAAAAATGAGGAACAGGAGAGAAAGGCTGGCAATCCCAGCTTCTCTCTCCTGTTCCTCCTTTCCCTCCTCTTGAAAAGGTTCGGACACGCGCCCTCCCCTGTGGCTTGGGTTGTACGGCACGGTTTTAGTGAGCCGGAGTATAGACCGAGACGCGGCGCGGCTCTGTTTACCAACACGGTCGCAAGGCCGCGCATGCGCAGCAGCTATGTGGGCAAAAGCGGCCAGGCTCTCCATGTTTTTGGCATTGCGTTCTATGGCGTGCGCTCGTTGTTGACGTTGTAGAGACGCTTCTAGCTTTATTTGTGCATTGTGTTTTCTGCCAACGTATGCCGTATGTTATTCCCGACTATTTGAGCTCGCCCCGAGCCTGAACGGTAGCGGTATCGAGACAAACTGTACGTAAACGACGTTGCCTTCGACGATCCGTACGCCGTAAACAAGACCTGGTGCAGTTCCGACGCGAAGTTGCTGCCAGTCGACGGCTCACGTCGTCGTTTATTTAGTTCTTTCGCCAAGCCAGTTGACGGCCGACACGGTGCAGGCGTACAAGTCTCTCGAGGCCTACGATTACTTCGAGCCGGTTTCCGCACTGCCGGCTGGATCAGCAGACTGTGGGCCTGCGGACGTGTATTTATTAGTTGATTAAATACACGCAGCGTCTTCGAGTCAAAGTATGATATTGTTCCTACCCTCATGACCACAAGGCATGACAAGCGGTAACGCTTTGTCCGTTCTGCAGTTTTGGCGGTAACACGTTACAAGTAGCGGCGTTGCCGGTAACGCGTTACTTTTTTGCGACGTAGTAACGTACTCGTTACTTTTTTTCAAAACAGTAACGGGTAACGTACTTATGTTACTATTTCAAGTAACGAGTGACGTAGTCACGTTACTCGTTGCTTCTTCTTCCCAAGTCTTAAAGGAATTACACTTCAAAAGTTTTTTTTTATAGGCGTCAAGCCACGTGAATTTCTGAGTTTTCTGCGTTTTTCTTTCCATTTTTTCTCGTGAGTATCTAGGTGAAACCGTAAAAAGGGATAAAGTAATTATTTCCAGTTTCTGCATAAACATAATGTTTCTTGAAATATTTATGCATACCTGTACCATCAAAACAGTAAAACGAGTTAAATCATAATTTAAAAAAAAGTAACGTGCATTACTTCTTATCGGTAACGGCAACGCGTTCATTTTATTTTGAGGTAACGTAGGTCGGTAACGCGTTCCTTTTATTTGCAAGTAACGAGTAACGTACCTTGTTGCTTCTTTTTTGGTAATGTCTACAACACGGACGTTCTGTCGCCGATCTTCTTCCGCCTAATAGCGCGGGCGTAGCGAGCCACCGACGAGCGCTTGGCCGGTGCTTTGTGCTCGAACACCGTAGGAACGAAATCCCGGTGGTCTCGATCAGACGACGGTTTCCCTGCACATAAGCAAGCCTCGGGACGGAGATTGAAATGGAAGCCACACTTGCCTTCAAGAAAGTGCTTACCGCACAAACGGTCGTCCGCGCGAGGCGACCATTATTTTCGATGCCCGGATATTATCCACCTTCTGCGTCTTTCGGAGCCAGCCGGAAACTTGTGGAAACTCACCCCACTACTTTTGCTGTACCTTTCGGTGCAATTAACGGCTACACAGCTTTGCGGCATGCGTATGTTGCTATGTCGCCCCTTGCAAAACGTGCGCCCTTTTGCCCACACCACCCGGCTCCAGCGCGATCGCAGCGCCGCCGCAGCTCCATGACGTCAAACTCGCGTGTCGTGAAGTGAAGCATAGTCATTAAAAATTGCGCTAATTCCACTTGCCTTCGATATTTTGCCTTTCTTTTCCCTACGCAAAGTCACACATCAGAAAAACCTTAACGCCCACACCCTCTGTATAGTGTCGAAGAGCGCTGTCGCTCAAAAAAAGCAAACAATCGGTAACGCGTCTATTTTATTTTGAGGTAACCTAGGTTGGTAATGCGTTCCTTTCTTTTGCAAGTAACGAGTAACGTATTTCGTTACTTTTTTTTAGGTTACGCCTAGTGGACACGGGAACGCTAAGGCAGCACGGACGCTTACGCATGAAATGCTTCCTCTCGTACAGATCCCACTTCTTCAGGCCTTTCTCGGTTTCGCACTATCACCGGGTCCACCTCAAGTCATCCTTGGTGTCAGCAATCCTGGCGGATCCCCCCGACTGGCATCTTTTCTCGGCGTGTCATCCTCCGTGCATCAGCAGGACCCGCCCCCAAGCACCGTGACGTCACCCTGGTCACAAGCATTCCCAGCATTCCAAGATCCCAGCCTACATAAGGACGGCGCAAGCCACTCCTTCCTCAGTGGGCACGGGAACGCTAAGGCAGCACGGACGCTTACGCATGAAATGCTTCCTCTCGTACATGTTTGTAAACGTTTCTCGTTGCATGCTAAGAGTACAAATAATGTGAACATTTTACTATTCCCGTGCCCCAAAGTGTTACTTTGTCTCGCTTGTGATTGTGTGCGCGTTATTGGTAAATTGCTACTCTTGTCCGGTGACATTGAAACAAATCCTGGTCCCGGGCCTACCAAGGCTGAATTGGAAGCGCAGATGAAACAACTTGGTACTATGCACGAGCTAATGCTGAAACTCGATACTAATGTAACCGGCCTTGCGGCGGGACACGCTGCCCTAAACGCCGATGTCGAGGCGATACTTGGCAAACAGGCTCAACTTGAGACTTCGGTGGCGGCGCTAAATGCAAAACTTGTTTCATTCGAAAAAGAAATTTTGTGTATCACACAGGCCAAAGCAGCTATTTGTAATCTGGAACATTCCGTCGCTTTGCAGTCCACTGCTACTGAAACTATGCTATCTCGACTTGATGATTTTGAAAACCGCTCGCGACGGTGTAATCTTCTGTTTTATTGCATACCCAATGCTGCCGACGAGTCATGGTCTTTATCCGAACAAAAAGTTTTAGAATTTGCAAGTGAGAAACTAGGTGTCACACTTGATAGCTCTCAGATTGAACGTGCACATAGATTGGGAACCCGATCTCGGGAAAAGAACAGGCCTATCATTGCAAGCTTTTCTTCATACAAAACAAAAAACCAGTTACTTTTGTGTGGACCGGCTGCGCGGCCTCCCTTTTTTTTATGTCTGAAGATTTCTCGAAGAAAGTTCGCGTTGCGCGTCAGAGACTTCTTGCATTCGCCAAGTCACAGGGAGGTCCGTATAAGCTGCGTTTTGATAACTACATATGGGTTCAAAATTCAAATGTCTTCCTTTACGACTCCGTTTCCGATTCTGTGGTTTGTGCTTCCGCATAGGCACACTCTGGGAGTGGGAACAAACGCGTTGCTTCCTCCAACTCTAACTCACTTATCGGTGTTATATACTTAAATGCGCGCAGTTTAATACCAAAGCGTGAAGAATTGTGTTCTCATATTTCAACCTGTGATGATAAGATAGTACTGATCACTGAGACCTGGCTTCATCCTGATATAAACGACAATGAAATACTGCCAAATCATTCAAACTTTACATTTTATCGACGCGATCGGAAGGATCGTCGTGGTGGCGGCGTTTTAATATACATTGATAAAAGTATTAAAAGCACACTTCTTTTCGTTTCCATGTCAATTGAGGCCATCTGGGTCTCAGTGAAATGAAAGTCAATCCTGGTTGGCGTGTGTTATCGACCGCCAGATGCGTCATCTAGTTTTGTAACTTCTTTGCATGATGAATTGTCAATTTTGGTCACACAACATCCTGGTCATTCTGTTTTCTTAGTAGGCGATTTTAATTTCCGTGAGATGGAATTTATCAGGTCTTGTTGGTAGTGGAAGTTCTGGTGAGTGTCGCAATTTTATCAATCTCTGCCTGGATTTTAACCTTTCGCAGATGATTTCTTTCCCTACCGTTGTAACCACATGTTCAAATATATTAGACTTGCTTTTGACTAACCATCCGAAATATATTACCTCTCTTACCGGTTTTGAAGGCATCGGTGACCACAAAGCAGTGTCCTATAACCTAGGATTTCAAGCACCAGAACCAGTCAGATTGACCAAGCAAATAAGGCTATATAATAAGGGGAACTATGAGCAGCTTAACCAGGACCTCTCAAGCTATTTCTCAGTCTTCCTGGAGGGTTTTGACGATAGGAATATAAATGAAAATTGGTGCCTTTTTAAAAACAAATTACTGCAACTCATTGAAGCTCATGTTCCAACTATTAACATCAGTTCCCGGTCTTTTAATCCTTGGTATTCGCGCTCACTGAAAATCCTTAACAATAAGAAAAAACGACGTTTTCGAGTAGCCAAAAGCCAAGACACTGCTTTATCCTGGTCTAGATATAATGAATGTGCCACTGATTATAAAATTATGTTAGAGCAGCAGAAGCGTATATTCCACCAGGAGACCCTTCCATCTATGCTACTAAACAACCCGCGCCAATTTTGGAATGTTATAAATCATGCACCATACTCCCCACTAGCGCTTATTGATGATTCTGAGAACATTATCGAGATTAATCAGTGTGCCACAGTTCTTAATCATTTATTTTCTTCCCATTTCACGCCCACTCTCCCTTAACACTGTCCTTACCTATTACTAGCAATGTTTTACCTATGGATCCAATTTGTATTGATTACGAAGGTATTGTTAGTATTATTAAGTCACTGAAATTTTTCTCTTCCTGTGGTGTCGACGGCATAAATTCTAAGGTCTTACAAACCACTAAATATTCCTCAAGCCTATTTCTAACAAAATATTTTCAGCAATCATTAGATACGGCGGCGGTTCCTGAAGATTGGAGAATCGCCAAGGTCATCCCGGTCCATAAAAGCGGTAATAAATCTTCTCCTTTAAACTACAGGCCAATATCTCTAACTTCTGTACCTTCTAAAATACTCGAGCACGTAATCCACAAGCAACTATCTATTCACCTTGATTCTATCTCCTTTTTTTAACAAAGCGCAGCACGGCTTCCGTCGAAACTACTCCTGCGAAACCCAACTTCTCTGCTTAACCAACGACCTGTTCGCAAACCTTGATTCTGGCTACCCCACTGACGCTGTATTTCTCGACTTCGCTAAAGCATTTGACAAAGTTCCGCATAACAGACTGCTCCTAAAACTACCGTCATTAAACCTCGATAATAACGTTCTCTCCTGGATTGAATTTTTTCTCTCTCAGCGTCATCAGTTTGTTTATGTTAATGATTGTTCATCCACTTTAGCCCCCGTAACATCTGGCGTGCCTCAGGGAATGGTGCTTGGACCGTTACTTTTCCTCATCTACATCAACGATCTTCCTCTTCAGGTATCTTCACCCATGTGCCTATTTGCCGACGACTGTGTCCTTTATCGAAAAATAGCATCCCCTCATGACTCTTTAACCCTACAAAATGACCTCGACCTAGTTCAGAGCTGGTGTACTAACTGGCAGATGACGCTTAACGTCAGCAAATGTAAATGCATGCGTTTCTCTCGTTCCTCTTTTCAAACCTCTCCTGTTCATGTTCTCAATGGCATCCCTCTTCAACCCACGGATATGTATAAATACCTCGGCGTTCTTCTAACTTTAAACCTTTCCTGGGAAAACCATATTAATTCAGTTGTGAGTTCCGCTAACAAAAGCTTGGGTTTCCTTCGTCGCAATTTCAGATCCGCCCCTTCTCAACTAAAACGGCTCCTCTATCTTGCCCTAGTCCGGTCTAAATTAGAATACGCATCTTCAATCTGGCACCCTCATCATGCTACATTACCAGACTACATTGAATCTGTTCAAAACAGTGCTGCGCGTTTTATTCAGTCTGATTACTCTAGTTTTTCCAGTGTCTCCCTCATTAAATCAAATCTCTCTCTCCCATTGCTTTCCACCCGTCAAAAAATATTCCGTCTCTGCCTTCTGCATAAAGTTTTTTATTCACCACTTCTAAATCAGTCTCTTCTTTCCCCACCGACTTATCTTTCCTTCAGACTCGATCATTGCAATAAAATATCCCGGCCAAAGTGTTTTTCCACCGCACATCAGCACGCCCCTCTTCCTGATGCAATTGTGGACTGGAATGACCTTCCCGAAGACATCGTCACCATTCAGGACCCCATCAGATTCCGAGAAGCAGTAACAAACATTGTACTTAACACCCACTCCCCTCTCTAACGCCTTATGGCCCTGAGGGTATTGTAAATAAATAAATAAATAACACTGGCTAAGTGTCACACATGTTTGTGAAAATCTAGCTTGGAGCCCATTTGAACACCAAGATCCCAAATCTGCTCTCTGGGGAAGTTATAGTTTAACACTCTGCTCTCGCGCTTTCTAATGATTGACACGATCGTAGTTTTCATGAAATTAACTTGTAGTCTATTCGTTATGCACCGGTGCTGAATAGAACATGCGTCGTTATGTAACAAAAGGCTATCCTACACATTATCGAACCTACTGAACAATTTCGAGTAATCAGCTTACAATAATGTTTTTGAGCTCTGCACCTGCGACGGCAAGCCGTTAAGAATACCAAAACCCACAACAGCCCAACGTTAGATCCTTGGGGCACACCTGATAAGGATGCGGGTGGCCCAGACAAACAGTCTGAAAAACGAACTTGATTATGGCGGTTTTCTAAGTAGTTTGCGAAACATGAACAGTAAGTAGAGCGTAAGCCATTCGTTATATTTATATATATTTATATATATTGACTCGATCGACGTGATGGTAGCGGTTTATCAGAATGAGAACATGGCGGGTTTTTTCTGCGCGTGACCCCGTTGCCCACTTCTTGATCGCCCCGTGTCCATTCTCCAACATCCCACCACCCAACAAAGTCAAACCAACTGTTTCGTCGGAATTTCTAGGCGGTAAAGAAACTGGATGAGTCTTCTTATCTCCACGCCACTTCCGAGTCGAATAGTACAGGCACGCACTTTCCCATCTCGACCAGGGAAGGTTTCGTCGACGACGGCCAGATACCAGAATGTCTTTGGGCGATGGTCGATCCTGAGAAGCACCACGTCTCATACTTGAATGCCGCTTGAGTCAGATGAGCCTACCGTGTTCGCAGATTGCAGCTCCAAGCGGCCAAATTTGAAAGATTTCATGTTACACGTCCTTCGCCGCTGGCTCCGTGTGAGCATTCGCTTCTCGGGAACGGGAGTAAAACATTCCCGCTGCTTCCTGGTTATCCTGGGTGGAACTTCGGGCTCGTGATCGGATGACGATAAGTAGTCCGAGCTACCACGGCGACGCTTTTGCATTGCAATATCTTGCATTTCCACCAAAGGCTGTTCAAAAAGGGCATTTACATTGAGCCCCGCTTCGTCAGTCACAAAGTCCTGGTAGCGGTAACCGTTGCTATCGCAGAACGTTCGAAAGAGATGTCTGAGGGTTTCGGTAGAGATGTTTTCACCAAGTAGTCCACTTGACCATTCCACACTCTTTTCTATGAGGCCACAAAAAACTTCGCCAACAACTGCGTCAACATCTTCCCCCGCCTTTCGATTCACTGAGCCATTCAACTGTTCCTTCTTCGAAGGAACAGTTGAATGGCTTCGAAGGTGAAAAAAACGTCTTCGAAGGTGAACTCATGGACCCTCCGGGTCGGTCCCGTTTTCGAAATTTCTTGCAGTCGACGCTGACAAGTTTGCTTCCTGAATCTCAGTGAAAACGCTTATGAGATCGGCCGGTTTCAGAATCTTCCCCCGTGTTTCAACAACACCAGTGGGAGTCACTTCATCCCCCTTCTCATCATTGCTGATGTTACCGTCGGGGATCCCACTGTCCTCCTTAAGGTACATTTATACTCCAACGTAACGTCGACGGGCGCGGCGTAGCGCAGCGCACACTGATGCTGATTGGTCGCAGATATCGAGTTCCTGGTCGCCGGCCAATGAAAGGAGCGCGTTCTGCGCTACGCCGCGTTCACTGCGCTCAACGTTGGAGTATAAACAGCCCTTTAGAGTCACTGGCATTTAGCTCGCGCTGGCAACCGACAAGCTCCGATAGTATCTGAGGGTCAGCTGCTTCCCTGTCATCTTTGAAGCCAGATTCCCTGCTATTGCCGGGGCTATTGCAAGGTGTCAGTACCGTACAGGGCGCCCATTCCAAGGCCTCTGTTTCGTCGGATTCCATGTCACTGTCTTTCCGGGCTGCTTCCTCGGGCACCGGTTCACTCTTAATGCTTAAATGCTTGGGCTCTGGCACATCCTCCTCAGGTACCGGTAGGGTATTCTCTTCCCGTAGCTGCTGAGAAGGCTGGTCGCTTTGATGTCGAGTCATTACCTGCATAACAGTTGCTTGGTGCCAGCCCATTTCCGGTAATGGTCGTATTGAACCTTGCAGTGTCCAACCAAATATTGTTTCTATCCGCTTTCAAATCTCCGTCAAGTCGCTTGATGGAGCCAGTGACGGCCTTCTAGTAATTATCCACTCCGATCAGTATTCAATGTCAATGTCTCTCTTGAACACGGCGTGCACGTTTGAGCTCTCCTGCAAAGACTTACAGGGAACGCAAAAGAATGGCAAATGGCAGGATCTTCCAGATCCTCAATTCGTACCCGTCTCCGATCGTATTCGCTTTGGAGCCATACCTCTACCTTCCGTAGTTTACTCGCATTACTAAGGGCAGTATTGCCGAAGACTGTAATGCTTAAATCCTCTTTTCCTAGAACCTTACAAGACAGTTTATCACAAGCCTGGTCGTCACAAACGTCCGCTGGCTCCCTCCATCCAGTAAGCACCGGAGTAGGCGGCGCTTAGTCTTCCTTCCGCCCAGATTGTGGCGGTTTGCAGAAGAACTGTTTCGACGCTGTTAGACATCGCACTCGATCGTCACTGACACTTCCGATGTGCCTGTACTGTGACGAAGAATGAGGACTGTCTTTGGTGGGTTTGAGGTCAGGATCGCAGAGGCAAGTCATGTGCCTCCCTTGGCAGTTGGCGCAGCGGAGAAATCTGGCGTTCCGACAATCTCTTGCCCGATGATATATTTTAGATGCGGAGCATCTCTTGCTCGGGTCTATGTCCCGCGGCGTCGGCGTTGTAGTCGGCACTCGAACTACGCACGCGCAACTCTCCTCCTTCCCTCTCTCCAACAGCTGCGCGTTACTCTCTCCGCTCTCTCTCTCTACCAGCTGCGTGCACTGCGCGTGCAGTCGCTTCTCCTCACACCGCGCGCGCACGCGCAACTCTCCTTCTCTAGTCTCCTCTCCTTCAAGTGTGAAAAAAAATAAACGGCGAGCGGCGAGCGTTCCAAGTTTCTCTGCCGCGAGCCGCGACGAAGGCTCGCGTAGGGGGTAACGCTAGGGCAGTCGGTGGCGCCATCTCTCGACGTCAGCACGCAACTGACTCTTTCCTCGGAACCAACACGATGCTCCGCATCACCCCATGGTTCCCCTCGGGAAGATGGTGTAATTTTTTTTCTCGCTCATGGAACGCACGTTGCATTGGTCGAAGGAGTGCTCACGTGCACCGCAAAAAAGAATTGCATCTTGAGCTTCCGTCTTTGCAGGTAAAGCTGCTGTCAATGGAGTGATGTATGCTTTGCGCACCTGGTTTGATGAGTCCTCCCATATGGGCCTTTGATAGATTGGCTTGATTGGGCTTTATTTCCAGGACGCGCTGTCGGCTCTCTACCTCGGACTTCAGAAAATTCAAAAAACGTTTGTAGGCTACTGGTGCTATCCGCGATGTCGGTGGCTCTCTACTGGCAAAAGCGGAGGGCTCGATCGTCAGGACGTCGCTTCTTCACGGCAGCATATGTAGCAGCACACTGAACTCTTCCACCTTTACGTCAAGTGCTTCCAGGCTGCGGAAATTTATCGTGATATCATCATACAGCCGTCTCAGAGCCGTGACGTCGCTCGACGTGGTGACATTTTTTTTTTTAATTCAAGAGTCGCGTCATGTGGTCGTCAATTTTCGCCTGGGTGTGGCCGCACCTTTTCTTCAAGAGATCCATAGCGACGTTATAGTTGTTCTCCGTAATAGACAATCCCCGTATCAGGCACGTAGCCAGGGGGGAGGGGCTTATGGGGCCCGGCCCCCCCCCCCTTCGAAATCTTCCATTTAGCTGGGACCTCCTCTCCCCCTCCCCCTCATACAGCATTTTGTCATGGGCGCCCCCCCCCCCCCCCGCCCCCCCCCTCCGAAACAAAATCCTGGCTACGTGCCTACCCCGTTCGCTGTCTTCCGCCTTTCCGAATAGATAGCTCGTCGAACATCTAAATTTATCAATTGAAAAAAGGCCGGGGTTGTTGTGTATAGCCCCTTCAAATTGATCCTAGAAAGGTTTCCAGCTATGAAGGTCTCCTTCGAACTTTCGGATCTCTACTCTTGGAAGTTTGATTGCTATCGTTCTTGACCTTAGATGGCCTTGGCCCCGATCCTGTAATCGTTCCACTGCATTCGATGCGTTGTTAGGCGTGCGCAGGGCATCCAGTTTGAGCGTGGCTTTTGTCCGTAAACGGCTGATCGACACTTGATAAGCCTCCACGCTTTCCATCTCAATTCTTCAAGGTGATCAATATCAACCCCGTCTTCAACCTCACTGTCAACTGCCTTCAATTCTGCTTCCTTCAGTTCGAGGATATTCAAGTTTTTTGTGAGCTCACCCGCGGTTGCATCTGGGGAATCCAGTAGTGCTTGCAACTCGTTGGTGGCTCTGGTCACCGCTGACCGTATGACGGCTCGTTTCCTCCGCAGTCGGTCCGTTCTTTGAAGGCGAGGGTTATCCGGGTTCCGTGTCTGTTAGAGGAGGATCTGTCACCTTTTTCGTCGGGCGTCTCCTAGAGCCCGGGTTTCGGCACCAGATGTTTGGGATCTGAAGAAAGTACGACCCGATCGACGTGATGGTAGCAGTAAGGGCTCATTCACACTGGAAGCGGATCCGCGTTCGCAAAGCGGTTGCGAACGCGGTTGTATAAGGATTCAGTACAATTGCACGCGCATTTGATGACATCAAATGCGCGTGCAATATATATATATATATATATACATATATATATATATATATATATATATATTGTGAGGGTGATTATGATATATATATTTGAGGGTGATCTGTAGAAGAACAACAGCGATGGCTGCTACAAATATGCCTGAAGAAAACCCGAGCTCGTGCAACACCACTGCGCGGGCCCCTTTTTGTCTTTCGCGACAGTGTCCGTCGTCGTCGTCTTCGTAACATTTCCCCCCGGTGGTGGTAGGGCCGGTCATCCGGCACTGGCGTGTTGATTAGGTTGAGCAGAAGTACGGTTTCATACGATCCACGTGAACGATGTCCTGGCACCTCGAGCGATGGTCACGGGGCTGGGTCACGGGCACTACCTCGTAATTGATGTCGGAAAGGCAGCGAACAATGCGGTACGGGCCAACGAATTTTTTTAGGAGCTTTTCGCATTTGCCGGTTTGGCGAAATGGTGTCCTGAGCAAGACGAGATCACCAACATTATAGGAAACTGGTATTTGAGATTCCGCATGGCGAAGTTGTTGTTGTTGTTGGGACTGCAGAGTTTGCAGTCGGGCAAGTTGGCGGGCATCTGCGGCTCGGGACACGACGTCAGATGTGTAGGGATCCAAGCAATTTTCCACGTATGGCAAAACAGTGTCAAGAGTCGTGAGTGGATCACGAGCGTATAAAAGATAATACGGCGAAAAACCTGTAGTTGTTTGTCGGGCGGTATTGTACGCGTAAGTGACAAAAGGAAGGATTGCGTCCCAGTTGGTGTGGTTTTCTTCAACATACATTGACATCATGCTTGCTAGTGTATGGTTTAGTCGCTCGGTGAGCCCATTCGCCTGCGGGTGGTAAGCAGTTGTTACATGATGGACTGTACTTGCGAGTTGCAGGACTTCATTGAGAAGTTTGGCAATAAAGGGCGTGCCTCGGTCACTTGTGACTGACTGTGGAGCGCCATGGCGTAGCAGAATGGAGTTCAGAAAGAAGTTCGCAACTTCTCTTGCGGTAGCATCAGGAACTGGCTTAGTTTCAGCATATCGGGTATTGGCTACAATGACCCATCGATTGTTGTTTGCAGACGTGGGAAATGGGCCCAAGAAGTCAATTCCAATTCTTTGGAAGGGGTGGGTAGGTGGTGAAAGCGTGTGAAGTGTTCCGGGTGGCTTTGTCGTTGGGTGTTTTCTTGTTTTGCAGTCGTGACAAGATCGGACGTATTTGTTGATAGCGCGATACATTCCGTTCCAGAAGTAACTCGCTCGAACTCGGAAGTAGGTCTTGGAGAAGCCGAGATGCCCGGAAGCTGGGTCGTCATGATTAGCGCGAATAATGTCGTTTTGAAGGGAACGGGGAATGACAACAAGCCACGGGCGTCCTTGCGGTTCATAGTTTTGCCGAAATAGCGTCGTCCCGCTGTGAAGCGCAAATAGACGCGCTATGCGTGCTGTGCGTTGAGGGGGATGTGGGTTTGTGCCACGAAGATATTCAATTATCGGCTTAAAGGGGCGATGCAACGATTTTCGTTCTTTGCGGAAATACCGCTTAGAACGGATCCCTGACGTTAATGACCTATGAAACACGCGTTCGTTTTTCACCCCACGCAATAGAAGTCCCAGTAAAAAATTAAAGAAAAACGAGCAGCCTTCACCCCCTCAACTCGCAGCCAGAACAAGCGGCCACGTGATCTGGATCCGATTATATGCCGCCATTGTTGATCATAGCCACGCGCTGGGGTTGGCAAAGCACAGGACACGCGCTGAGTTCCAGACATTGTTATGGCTCGGCTATTGTCGTCGTTGCAGCGATTGGACACGGGCCACTATCCGCATGCTTCTCGAGCTATCAATTATCACGAGCTCAAATCGAGTGTTCACGCAATGCTCGGGTCCAATCTATGAGCCGCATTCAAATATCGTCCCTGGAGGATGCTGCTACCACCAGGGTACGTCATAAAAATTTGCGAAGGGGAGATTGAAAGAAAACGCTCGCTTTTCTCCTTGAAATTACACCGCAACAAAAGAGGTTTCTTGGTCAGTGGCGTTGCGTGCGAGTGTACTTGGGTCCCACTAGTGCCAGTAAGCTCATTCAAAGTGAAAAACGCTCAAAACGAATATCGTTGCACCGCCCCTTTAAGGAAAGGATCAGCCATCTGGGCTGCAGCAATGTCAACATGGGTCAGAGGAGCCGTTGCGAGGGAAATGCGCGAGTCTTGGAGAGGAGAGGCTGCTGGAAGTGGGCACCGGGACAAGCCGTCGGCATCCAGGTGTCTTTTTCCTGATTTGTAGAGGACGGTGAAATTGTAATCTTGAAGTTTGAGAGACCATCGTCCGAGGCGGCCTGACGGATCTTTAAGACTGGCGAGCCAGCAGAGGGCATGGTGGTCGGTCACTATACGAAAATGAATGCCATAGAGATAGGGACGGAACTTTGATATGGCCCATATAACAGCCAGACATTCACGTTCGGTGATAGTATAATTTCGCTCAGCTGGTGTGAGGGTGCGACTTGCGTATGCGATAACCTGTTGGGTGCCTCTAAAATTTTGGGCTAAGACTGCTCCGATGCCGTGTCCACTTGCGTCGGTGCGCGGGCCCCTTTTTGTCTTTCGCGAAAGTGTCCGTCGTCGTCGTCTTCGTAACAATATATATATAATTTTTTTGACAAAAGTAGGTTGGGTAAATCCCATCAAAAGCCTTTGAAAAATCGAAATAGATACTGTTAACTTGACCACGGTGGGCTATCCAAAGGGCCGGTATATCCGAGGAAGATGCTCATATTTGTCTCGATTGATCTACGTCTAAGGAAGCCATGCTTCAATGGTAATATTTTTAGTTTAAAATAAAAATCCTGATGTTCATATACGACCATTTTAAGAACTGACAAGAAACCACACAAAAGTGACAGCGGGCGAAAATTTACATCAGAGGAATCGCCAGTATTGAATATTGGGTCGACCACAGACCTTTTCCGCTGAGGAGGAAGCACCGCGCACCGTATCGACAAATTGTTCACGAGAGATAAAGCGGCATCAAGGTTTTTAGCGGATTTTTTAATAATGAAGTTGGGAATACCGTCACAACCTGTAGAAAGCTTTGACTTCAGCCTACGACGCACAGAAAAAAGTACCTCATTTTCTGTTTACGTTCATAAGTCAAACATTCAGAACTTTCCTCACAGCTGCAAAGAGCAGGCGTGCGATCCAACTGCAGAGAAGTGGAGTATAAATGTCGAGCGAACATTTCGGATGCCTGTTGTGATCTGTAACAAAGCCTGCTGTCCATTTTCAGCGCCGTGGCGCTGACATTGTTGTTACTTGTTAGCACGTGACGTCAAAAACAATGTGGTTGCCCTTTAACGTCTCGTTCCAGACTATCCTGGTAAAGGTGTTCGTCGCGAGCAAGAAACGTTTTAACGATTGTTCTACAGATTGAGAATTTGTAGTACCAATACTCGCAATTTAGTTTCTTATATAGATTATGGTTGCGTCGCCTCTTGCGCATGTAAAATTTCGAATCTGCAGAAAACCAACTAGAGAATTTTGATGTTAATGCAATTAATGCAAAGGTGCCGCGAAATGGAAAATAATAACGATAATAATCCCTGGAGAAGAGGAACAAGGGGACAAAGCACAAACACAAATTTCCAGACACAAATACGTGACTAAAGGCCCATTCACACATTTGCGTTCAGAGCGACCACTATGCTTACGAATGAATGCAACCGATGCGACTTCAACGACAACTGAACGCGACGTGTACACACGCATGGAACCGCATGCAACCAAACGAATCAACAGCCAATGAGAAACGAGCTTTAGCTCTTGCTCCTAGCCAATAGTTAGCAACCCAGCTACGCTTACAAGCATGGCGGACGGTTTCCTGCCCGACGCGAGGTCCACCGTCCTCGCCGGAGCAGCCGGAGGTTTCGGCCACTGTGGTTTCGGCTACGGCGTACAGTCACGAAGATCTGCTGTGCGCCTACAATAGCCGTGTAAAGGCTGGTTCAGACATCTGAAACGAACCCGTTATCCACGACTGCGTCCGTTGTGACCGGAACGACCGCTCTGCGCCGCGCGTACACTCCTGCAACCACTGCAACAAGCGCAGTGCGTCGGCAGCACGGCGACCGCCTCTCCGCCTCCGTCAGCTGTTGGGGACGCGCTGCCACTCATTTGCGTAACAGAAAATAGACAGACCGCCTACTATGACCCCAAACTTTATTTTTTTATTTTTCAGGATACGCTTGCAGGGTAGTGCATTAAAAAAATAAAAAAAGATGCAGTACGCCGTCATGCACGATCACGACTTTAATACACGACTTTTCCAACAGTACAAATCTCGCCACACGCCTTTTCTACGATTATAAAAGACGATGTAATCTTAGCAGCGATATAGCAACGTAGAAATATAATTTCGTGATCAGATAGACGTTGCGAGCGAGACGTTGTGAGCGTTCAGGATTGCTAACACTAATCACCTTTCTCGGGTGATGAAAACGCGTGAAAATTCGCATCCTTTATACGGTACGCACCAGTAATACCTTGAACTTGAGCACACGCATGGAATGCGCCAAGAAAGGTATCCGGGCGATGTTTGGGGACACAAATGCTAAGAAAGCACCACTGTATGTCGAAGTAAACAAACACGACGGCACGGGCGTTTCTGCTGTCTTGAGAGGGCCGCCACGAGATCGCCGCACAAGTAGGTGGATCTTCCCTTCTAGTACGTGCTGGGTTATCATAACGACACACGACGAAAATTCAGTCAAGGATAGCGCTTTTGCGCGGAACGATGAGCTTCCACCACGCCGTCCACGTCGACGATCACCACCGACGCCATGTTTGCATATAGAAGGAGCCCGGCACGACCGGCATGCAACGCGCGCGACCAAGCTTTCCTCGGCCTGTGATTGGTCTGTCGTTGCAGTCGTTCCCGAACGTAACGAAAAAGTTCAGCCTGGCTAAACTCCTTGCGTTGCTAACGAACACGAACGGAACGACCGTTTGGCGCTTCGTTGCTATGTTAACTCGTCGTTCCAACCGGTTGCATTCGTTCGTAAGCGTATAGTGGTCGCTCCGAACGCAACTGTGTAAACGGGCCTTAATGCGCGACTGGAAAATAAAAAAAATCCTCCTGGTCCTAGTATTAAACCAGGGACCTCTCCATTTCCAGTGCAGTATAGAGCGCTTCACTGGAGATGGAGAGGTCCCTGGTTCGATACCAGGACCAGGTGGATTTTTTCAGTCACACACCACTGCAGTGTTGGCTGTAACGCGTTACCAAAAACGCGTAACATTTTTTGGTAACGTAGTAACGTACTCGCTATTTTCTCGAATCAGTAACGGGTAACGTATTTACGTTCCTTAATTAGAGTACCGGGTGACGTGGTTACGTTGCTCTTTACATCTTCTTCCCGAAACCTGAAAAAAAAAAAAAAAAACACTTCAATTTTTTTCGAGTCTTTATACTTCGTTTTTCCTTACGTCTTGACGCAGCCGACGCTATCGAGCTGATAGGACCAAGAGTTAGTGTCAAAAGGGAACCATCATGGTCTTCGTCATGTTTTCATACGTGTTCTATCATCGCTGAATTAATCGTAAACAAAAAGGCCCAATGACTTGCGCTTTTGATGCTGCTTCATTGGTCCAATTAGCTCGTAGCGTCGGCTGCGCCTGGACTTGAGCTGAGACGAAGTATAAGTGCCATTTGTTTGGGTCCGCAACACTTGTTTTTGATATTGTTTTTGATATTAAGGCCGAAATCCTTATCTATCTCATCGTTCAGTCGACCTTCAAAGTCCTGGAGCGAAAACACGTCGGCGACATGAAAGGTACGAAAACTTTTACGTGACCACTCAGGCGAATTAGAGGCAACGAAGTTAAGAAGGATGACAAAGCGAATTAAGAGGAATCCAAGTGAATTAAGAAGATTCAAAGTGAATTAAGAGGAATTAAAGTGAATTAAGAGGAATTAAAGTGAATTAAGAGGAATTAAAGAGAAGTAAGAGGACTACGAGGAATTTTGTGCGTGAAATCTGGAAATAACATATGAAACAAATAAAGAGAATGTCAAAGGAGAGAATGTGAAAAAAGAGACCGTGAAACAAAGTAAATTATGTGTCTGTGCATCGGCACTTGGGCTTTCGCCTTCAAGTCGCCTTAGGGATAACATAAGAGACCCCGTGAAATTTGTTTAGGCGACAAGTCATTAAAGGGGCGCTAAGATCGATTTTGAGATCGTTTTTTTTTTTTTTTTTTTTGTAGTGATAACTCAATCTAGATGCTCTAAGCATCCCAACAAACCCGAAACCACAACCGTGCGCAGCTTATTTCCCCGTTAAAAGCGTGTTCAAAGTTCACGACACGCCCTTTTTGGGAAGAATTTTCTTCCGAGTGATGTAGTCGACGAAGGGCGCTTGTCAGCGAGTTGCAAGCGATGGCTTCGTCCGCGGAGAAAAAGAGGAGTCTTACCCGAATGTGTACCTATCAGACTCTCTTCGAAACGAGTTATAATAAAATCATTCGGAATCTGCGCGTTTTGTAGGGCTTTCATTGGTCCACAGAGTGTAGTCCGCAAGAAGAAAAAAGTCCACATGTTTTTTCTATTGCCCTGAGAGAATATGCGGTTTTGTAATATAGGACTTGGTATATGTGGGAACTAACACATTGTAAACACTATAAGATCAAAAACGACCTTTTCCAAACTTGACTTCACTGCCCTTTTAATGCGTGCAATCCTTTCACATGCTTTCAAAATGTTGCCTGTCTTTTCCCGCGCAAAAAGTACAACTTAAAAAAAAAAAATGTTCTCGCTCTTTGTTCTAGTGTCGAAAAACGCTGTTAGAAACACACACACACAAACACACACACAAAAAAACACTGTTACCGTCAATTTATAAATAAAAAGTAATGCAAAATATATACGTGCGTTACTTCTTATCGGTAACGGTAACGCGCTACTTTTATTTTGAAGTAACGTTGGTCGGTAACGCGTTCCTTTATTTTGCAAAAAACGAGTAACGTATTTCGTTAATTTTTTTTCGGTAACGCCTACAACTCTGCACACCAGTAACATCGTGGTGTTTGGAGATCTGTGTTTGTCCTTTGTCCCCCTTGTTCCCCTTCTACAGCGATTATTATCGTTAGGGAATTTTGACTTTTTTGGACGACCTTTGGGCATAAATTCGTTCATAGCTTCCTGTACAATTGTCGTCAGGATATCGGCGGAAGCGTCGACGTTCGTGATGCTAAAGAAATCCGATCAGCCATGGATGTGCAGACGACCGTATAGCAATTAAACATGAGGAAGATACATAAAAAAAAGGGGGGGGGGGGGCGGACAACGAAGACTTCCAAAAAGAGGGGACGGCAACGAAGTCTTCGTTGTCCGTCCCCTCTTTTTATGTACCTTCCTCATGTTTAGATACTGTTACCAACACGCTCGTTTTGTACTTAGACCATATAGCCCCGCGTAATCGCCATATGAATATCTAAACTTCGCCACTGGTTGCAGGATTGTGCACTCGGCCGGCACGTAGCCAGGGGGGGGGGGGGATGGGGCTGCCCCCCCCCCCCCTGAAGTCTTCCATTTTGCTGGGAACTCTTCTCCCCCCTTCGTCTCATACAGCATTTTGTCATGGACAGCCCCCCCCCCCCCCCCCCCCCCCCCCGAAACACAATCCTGGCTACGTGCCTGGCACTCGGAATGAAAAGAAGAAAGATAAAAAACACGGTGGATGAAACCTGTCGATGGGTAAAAGCGTGTCGCATGCCTGATCTACACCAAAGACAGGAACATTCGTTATTACCAAATCCAGAGCGTTTCCAGCAACATTTTTTTTTTATCGTATTAAGCTGAAAGAGGTTAAAACGGACGAACTTTTCTCCTGAATGCGAGTGCAGTCCCTCTGGATTAGGCCGGCCGGCCAATCGACCTTATTAATATTGAAGCAAATTGGAGTCACCGTATACATGCACCTTGTTGTTAGAAAAATCCACCTTGTTGACGAGATCTATGGAATGCTCCAGAAAATCGCGAGTATCTGAATTAGGTGGGAAGTAGTAGGAGCCTATGATGCAATTCGAGCGGTCAGACGCTGGCACTCCAACCACGGTGTACATGTCTCCCCTCCGAAGGTGCAGATGAATTATTTAAATATATTGAGCGAATAATTCTAGCAGTGATCAAGTAACCTTTAACCTACCCTCCCGTGTAAAAATTCCGAAGACGCCAACAGAGTTACATAAAAAAAAAAAAAAAAAAAAACTCGAAACCTCAATTACATTCCGCGCGCCCGTACTCGCCGCCGCGGCGCAGCCACGGAATTCCCCCAAACTGAGACTCCCGCCAAAGCCTCCAGGGAGCGCGGCGAGGCTTCCGGTGACGTCACGCGCACCTTTTCTTTCGGCCGCTTGCGGGTTTCCGGTCGGCAGCGAGGCGACGCGTCGGTCCCCTGGATGCAGCGCGCAAGAGCCCAGTGTGTCTCGCCGCTGCGCTCATGCTAGCCCGCAGCTTTGTCGCCAAGTCCAGAGAGCCTCGTCTATTGTCGTACGCGGCCGCCGCCTAGGATTACGATCATTGGACGCCGACGAGGAACCCACAACAGTAAGTGCGAAGCATCGTTACCTCTCGCCAACACTCCGGCGTCATCGCTTCTCGGGGAGCGCCACACAACGTCGTCGGCGTTCACCAAGAACGCCGCCGCCGCCACCACGGCCGTGCCGCCGACCATGCAGCACCTAAACGGACGCACTCGAAAACGCAGTTGCGCCTTGCCGCTTTTTCTACGCGTATTGATTGTGCTTGTCTGCGTCGACCGGCTACACAGCTATTGATTTGATCGTTAGGCGAGGCGTGTTTGTTGTGCTTATTGATTCTAGCCGCTCGCTCCTTTCCGTTTTTCTTTTCTCTTTCTGACCATTATTTTTCGGCCCGGAGCTCGCGATCGCCGTGCGCTAGGTAGCCCGATGATCGCGTCGCGATCTCGTCCCAGCTTCCCGACCCTCCTATTCGTCGTCGTCGACGCCGCCAACGCCGCTGTCTAGGATTCAGTCCGTGTCCGCTTTTCGTTCACGCGTACGGACTACACACATTCTAGGGACACTCGAGCGCACGCCTGCCTTCCTACCTATTCACCCACCCACCTCGATGCTAGGTTGACGTTTTATTTATTTATTTTATTCTTCTTTCTGGCCCCCGCAAAGCTCGTCATGTCGCGTTGTTTCTAAAACGTGGTGTGGCGAAAAATCGCTATTTTATTTTCTGCTTTCTGGGCCTTGGTCGTCGGGGTCTTATCTCCTACTTATTTTATTTTGACGCGGCATTAATGCGCATATTTTTTTCTCTTTATTTCTTTTACTTTTATTTGCGCTCTGAGAGTGTGTGTGTGTGGAGCTCTTTGAAAAACTGGTTTTGTCGATTCGAGGTCTTTCTCTTGCCCTCGCGCACACACGCGGGCGAGCGAGCGGCGGCGGGCGGGCGGACCGACCGGCGAGCCGAGAGGGAGGCGAGGGAGGCCGGACAAAACAAAAGAAGGGTCACGGAAAAGAAAGAAGAGGGGGGGTCCGCCAAATAGAACGAGAGGGGGGGAACGCGAAGCGTCGACGGAGGGGAGAGAAACAACTCACGAAGCCGCCATGCCATGCACAAGCGCGAGGAAAGAAGGATTCTTGAGCTTTCCACGCCATGTGAGCGCAGCCAACGCAGCCCCCCACCATTCCGCCTCTCCTGAACGAAGCATGGCCTTTCCGAAAAGGACGAACTTGGTGGGGGGGAAGCCTTGGGGGCGGCGTGGCAGTAACCGCCGCTGCCATCGTCTAATTAACGTCCATTTCCGGTTTAATCGTGGTAGTGCCTCCCCCTTTTTCGAAAACGGTACACTCGCAGCCCGCCACCCACCACCTCTCCAGCATGCATTGCCCCCCCTTTGCCGTCCCTTTCTCTCTCGCCACGTAGTCTAATTGCGCGTCTTTTCGCGTGCCTGCTCAAACAAAGAGACGAGCCCCAAAACTCGTTTCGAAGTCGTTCTCGTTTCACGTGCGTCCTGTGCATTCATTACGTGTTCGTTTTTTTTTTCTGTTTTCTTTTTAATGTTGTGTACTCTTGTTAGTTTGTTTTTTGCGGGAGAGGCGACTCAATGACAAGAGCTGGGGAAGTTGGTTTGTTTTGCGTGTCGCTGGTATGGTTCGGTGTCGGATGATGGTTCTTCCCCGCAGAAAGTCTCGAGGGGGTGTGTCTTCTATACCGTCGGGCGATTTGTGCGGAATGCGTCCCGAGCGACAGACGATGTCGAGGGGGAAAACTGAGGGTCTTGCTTCATCCCTCCGCAGGTTGCGCGGCGGGCGCGTCATGGTTTGTTGCTTCACGTCAGTTTGGAAATTCTAGCAGTTCGAGAATTGCGATCTCTCTTCTTGTCGCGTTATACAACTGCTGGTATCTTTTGTAGCTTGTGCTGCTCCGAATTTTTTTTTTTTTTTGGCCTTTGGCGGGCGAGGGTTTGAGCTTAGCGAAAACATGTGCGTCGGTTGGGTCAATACATCGTTGCCGCAGCGGCCGCCGATTGAAACCGGCGCTCCTTTGTAATTGAAATATGTTTTACAGTGTTCCGCGAATGTGTGTGGCTCGTCCCTGCCTCTCGCATCCGCCTTCCTCGAAGTGAGGCGATTACCGATCTAAACGTGTTGCGCCGGTGACGTTGTAGTAGGAGCAACAGCTGCGGCATTTTGCTGCGCAGACACCGCCACGCGTCTATATTGCAAAGCAATCGGCGTCACTAGGGAAAGAGGAACACAGACCCACAAACGAAAACGACGTTTTGTTTAATTATCGTACTTGGATGACAAATGTGGAAACCGGATAAGTCGTTCCGGCCGCTTCCGCACATGTTTTACAACGCCTGTCTCCACGTTCAGGTGTCCTAGAAGTGACCGTTTCCATGCCGCTTGTCTCAAAACACTAAATATGACATTGCATTTTCCTATTTTCGCATCCAAATACTGTACTTGGCGCGTCTTACAGGAATTTGAACGCGATTGCCAGGGTAGTCGTATCTGCTGCGCTCGACGAAGGACTGCCGAAGTCCGTGCCGTGTTCCCTAGCACACCTTGTTTTTGTCGGGACTGTTCTTTTCCTGGGCCTGTCGGGGTGGTCCTCCCGAAGATGCATTTCCGCGTGGTGTGCTGAAGACAGGCGGCTCCCGCGTAGCTCATTTAGACCGCGGACGGGTGAGTCCGGTACCATACTGTTTCATTAAGCAGAGGTGTGCAGACCTTCCAGCTCGTGACTATTTAGATCGCACAGGCGGCGAACCCCCAGACGTTCACTCTCATCGATTGAGGTGTCTTTTGGAAAACGCGTTCCTGGCCCGTAGGCGTTCCTCATTTATTGCATGTTTAAAAGAGAAAAAAAAGTTTTTTCTTTTGTTTTGTTTCGTAGTATTTTTGTTTTTTTACTCAGGGTCTCCAAGCAAGTTGAAAAACTCGCATTTAGAGTAGTCCGTTTGTTTAAACTCTGAAAAGACGTTGAGTAATGTTCAGTGTGTCTCTCCTTGCACTGCTTGATACAACGTACGCTCTCCTGGGACCTTAACTCGTCAAACACAACGGTGGAGGCGAAAGTTGGCGGAGCACGCCGATTGGACGCTGGCGACAAAAGCGCGAAGTTATCGTTGTGATAGTCTCATCGGTGCGCTCCGTGAACTTTGGACCCAACTTTGTGTTTGACGAGTTTAGAGCCCCCGTTGAACGCTGCTTGTCGCAAGGTGTAGAACTCTTTACGTCTCAGGAACTCTACCCAGGTAGCTAGCGTGCCAGGAGCGTTGTCGTAGGAATGGTAATTGATCGAGTCACACGTTCGCGATACTCCGCGGATCTGAGGTCGATATGAGCCATTTGAAATTGTGTAGAGTCGCCCACAGACGACCCCGTTAGACACAAAACATTTCCCGGGTCTGGGTGAAAGAAACCACCGCTAAAGCCAACGCACGAGCTGAGCGAGACTCAAACCGCGTCTCAACACGCTCGCGCGCCCCAGCCTTTCCGCAGCTTTCTTTGACCCAGTGTCAGCTGAGGCGCTGTTTTGGAGAGCCATCCCGGTCGTCGCAATACATACATTTCAGCAGGAACTGGAACTCAGGCCCATAACCCAATGCCCCCGGGCAATTCAACCCATTCAAAATGGACAGCTGTACTGGGGTACCACAGGCCATGAACTCACGTCTCCGGGTAGCTTGCGTTCGCTGCTGGTAACGCCCAAAAACATGTCCTGCCTAAAAAAAAAAAAAGGAACACAGACGACTTGGAGAACCAATTGTGCAGTTAACCGAGATGTAAAAAATAAAAAAAAAGTAACAGCATGCACAAGTGATGGCCGTGACGCGTCGTAACTATGCCGGCGAAGCCCGCCCACGAGTTAAAAATGCCGGAGAAAGGGGAGGCGGCGAGAACGCCGCCAACTTGGAAAGACCTTGTCGTTCCGGCCAGTGACAGACGGTGGTAGTTTCTGTCGTGTCACGATATGCTCCGTTTCACCTTAGGGTGGACCGCTGCGGACGCTACGGACCATTCCAGCATACCCAGGGCCGTGAACGTTTCGTCGTTGCACCCATTCGTGAAGATCACGTGACACTCGCACCGCTGTGTGATTGGTATCGGCGTGCTCAGCGCGGTCCGTCCTCTTTTTCGCTCTTTCCACCCTTCCTTTCTTACCTTCCCTCTTTTGTTGCCGTGGTCCCGATTCTCCGAATTCCCATTTTGAATTGGCCCCTATTTGGAAGTTTGTGCCCCCCCCCCCCCCCCCGCCCCGCCCCTTCCTCCTCTTTGTCGTCCACCTTTCGGTTCGCGCCACTCATCTCACTGGTCGCTCCCCCCCCCCCCCCCCCCCTCACTCTCTTCGCACGTTTTGAAGATAACGCGCGGCCTCCGACCAAAACGAGAAAGTGCCTTTTTTTTTTTCCTTTTTTTTGTCGGGTGTTAAAATGTTTCGATTTAACACGTCGCCTCGGCGTGTACCCGAAGCTATTGGGGTCTCCGCGAAAGTTTCAGCAGTTGGTTTCTCTACCGGAGCAGGCATTCGTTCCTCGAATGAAATGCTCGTTCGCCTTTTCCAGGGAGCGCAGATTGAGGAGTGTATTTAAATAAAATGTTGATAAATCAATTGGTGACAACTATTATACGCGAACCCAGTAATGAAGTGCGCCTCATTAAATAAAACCGGTGCCGCTCTCTATGCCGGATCTTAAAGGGCAACTCCGCTCAATTCCGAAAATTGTAAGCTTGCATGTGATTCCATTTCCCGAAGCTCTAATAAACAGTTCTACGTCTTCGGATTCGCGAAATGTGAAATGTTATTTGTGTACTCTTAGTTTAAGCATCGACAGATACCGGCACTTTGGTTGCGACAGGCAACATTGGTCTCCCCTCGTGAGAGTCGTGTCCACGTCACGCCGAACCACGTGATCCTCAACGCGACGGCGGGCGAACGTAGAGCACAGCGCATGGGTCGTCTGCTCCTCACTTTTCGCCAATGTAGTTAGCTACAACATCCACGACGTCTGCACCACTGCGGCCCCAGCTTGCGCTTCTTTCCAACAAAGTTTTCTCAGACGCATATTTCGGACGGAAGCATTTCTAGAAGCTGAGGAACACTAAGCAACACATGTATATGCGCGAGGGTGCCGCAGCCGATTTCCGAAGAAACAAATGAACTGAAGGAGAGTCAACAGCGTGGTGAATTCGCTTGTCCTCACGATAACGTTGACGCAATAGAGCTTATGTTATACAACAACCATCGCCCACGAAGCTCTGCTGTGTGACGTGACGTGCCAAATTATCGTTCCCCTTACACGCCACAATAATGTGTCGCCGAAAGTTTGGCGACAGCAAAGCTTTTGGCAGGAAGGGACCATCCATATTGTGTGGACGCTGCACGGAGAACGTAATTATTGATAGATCGTAAGCTCGTAACACGGGGAGAACGTTTTTGGCAATGAAGCCGCGGCTGTGCGCGCCCGTGCGCTTGCGGGTTTTCAGCGCCGATCAAAACTGTGTACCGCACTCCTATTTCTTTTTAGTGTCACAATATGTTTTAGAATATAGCTCAACCTGCACATGCCCAGTTAGCGGGATGGAGCCTCGACAGAGGTGCCCGCAATTTGACGCGGGCTTATTGCCGCGAAGGCACCGTGTAACCGAAATCTCGGTTACACGTCACACGATTCCCAGGTGGTCTCAAGTTAATCATCAGGCCTCCGCTAGGGCGTGCCAGATTCCCTTGGTAGGTCTGGCGCATAAACCTCAAAGTTCACATTTATTTTCCCGAAAATAGCCGAGTCGTCGCGCCTTGTCTCTACAGGCGCGAGACGTATACTCGTGCACTGGGAAACGCCCGGCGCGTAGTGCCACCGACGCGGTGGTCGTTTGACCGTGCATGTGTCTCCTGCTTAAGTAGCCTCCATTGTGTACCTTTATCAAGCTGCACGGCAGACTACACGTTTGTTGTCAGTAGCAAAATAGTCAGCGGAAATTATGAATTCCGTGATAAGTAGCTCCAGTGCATATTCATTCGGTTTCAAAGCGCAACTGATATTTTCACGCACGTTTTTCTATTTAGCTGGTAACAGCAAATTATTTAGAGTCATGAGCATATGCAGTCGGAACATATTATTGTCCTGCGATTTGGCGACAGTGGCTTCCCGGAATTCCACCGGCACGGGATGTCCGTTCATACATTTAGATGCGCACTGTCGTGTGGAAACTTGGGAAAGACAACTCCCCGGCTGGTCAACTACTAGTTCGAGCAGGCAGCAACACAGCATCATGAGCTTTTGAATCTTTCGCCAGGCATCGCAGCTAGGCATCATAGACGCGGCCCGCGCTCGTGTCGTAAACAAAACGTCGTTCTCAAACTACAACAGTGGCGAGACGAAACATACTGTTCCCAGCTCCTGGCTCTCAGCTCCGAGAAGAACGCAAGGCAGCGCAAACTAGCTGATCCGTGTTAGGGTGATCACGTGGACACCATTGAGCCAACACCGAGAGGAGCAACTCATGACGTCATCGTTCAATTTCGCACTGAGAAGTAAAAACGAACACAACGTGAGAATGACATACACATGACTCTGACATAGTGGCTCAGTGTTGGTTGCTCCAACTCCGTGGTATTGACTGCGCTGTTGATTGTGCCTCACGTCGCACGCTAGAGTTAGCAGATTTCGGTGACTTGGCTCATTTGAAAATTTGCTGGCCAGTTTATTAAATATATAGACGATATTACATCATAATATTTGACATGTGGTCTTCCTAGATGACACTGGAGAGGGCTGCATAGTTTTCTCAATATCAAAAATGAAGTGGAGTTGCCCTTTAATGTCCCTAAATCTAATTAGATGTAGAAGAAGAAAAAAAAAAAAGAAATCGGAACCCGGGACAAGTATTTTGGAAGGTAATTTACGAGAGAGAACACGTTTTTATTGTTAATAATATTGCTTTGATGGGCGTTCCAGTTAACTGGACTGCGGTAATGAGTTTGTAAATAGTTTCCGTGTGCATTTCGAGGCCTCAAGGCCGACCTGCAGAATCATCTTCTGCCGGGCAGAAAACCGGTTCCCGGTTTTCTTCTCTCCCTTACCTCTCGCACTCTTGTCTCCTTTTCTCCCCACTGGAGCGGGTCTCTGAGCAACTCCTGATGGGGAGTCTGCCTCCTTCTTGAGGGAAAAGAAGGATTTGAGGGAGAGTTTCCTCCTTTCTGGCCGCTCATTATCTTCAAAGACAGGTCTTCCATTTTATAACATTTAACAAAAGTCGCCACCTGACCGTGATGATCCTGAGTGCTTTGAAAAGCGAGCAAGATACTAAGATACTGATGTTACCACGACATCCGTTATTATTGAGCGGGACCTTCATTTTCAGCACTGGAAAGAGGGGAATGTACACGCAGCGAAGTTCTCTTTGGAAGGAGGCACATCGTGGTTCAGAAGCCATGTAGGGAACACAGTAGGAGAAAGTATATTATTTTTTATTTCCTTAATGGGATTTTTTCTTCCTGTATGTACAAATGTAAAGTGATATACCAATATAATGCATGGAGCTGCTGATATGAAGTAAAAACGCAGGCGGGCTCGTAGGGGTTAATTATCGATACCGGATACTTCTGTGTTTGTGCGTCCTTTTAGATGGTTTGCCAGTCTCAGTTATTCGTCGTCAGCGTGGCAATATTCGCCTTGCACTGAGATTGCCCCAGAAAAGATTTAAAAATAAAAATAAAAAAGTATAGTTTGGAAATCGAGGAAATTTCCGGCAGTTTAGAGGTGGAAAGTTCCGTCCCCTGTAAATTTGTTGGGATGTCAGGGTGTTCAACAAGTCGTGGGCTTTTAAATCGAGGTATGGCTGTACACACATTATTGTAAAAAAAAAAAACAAAAAACTAAAGGCCCGTTCACACTCTTGCGACCGAGTAAGACCGAGAGAGACCAGACCGGTTTTTAAGCCTCAATTGCGACTTCTTAGGACCAGCTCCGCTGCAGCGCATCCGGTCCTAAGAAGTCGCAAGAGGCTTAAAAACCGGTCTGGTCTCTCTCGGTTTTACTGGGTCGCAAGAATGTGAACGGGCCTTAACGTGTTTTTGTATCTTGTCGAAAAACAAACAAACAAACAAAAAAAACTGCTGTAAATGTGGTTTGAATACATTATATTGTAAATTGACATGAAATTAAGCCGCGATGAGGACAGACTTCTGTTACGGGATTTCATCTTATTGTGTGGTCGCGTATTCTCCTCATTGATATAATATTTGTTGTAGCCAAAAGGTACAGTTTTTGCTTTCACTAATGACTTCGAGGTCTATCACTGCACTGCAGCGACTATTCCTAGGCCCTTTCACACTGCTACACCGCCAACCTTATTGCAACGGTTTCGGTAATGTTGACAAGGTCGTTTTTGTTCTTCGTTCACCTCTCCCTATTTTGTGCCCGCTTCCTCGATAAGCTATATTTATCTTATTCTGTAATGTGATCTGCTTGTGTTTACTATACCTTCTAATAATATGACTTGATCGTGAGTGCGCACGTGATTTGAGGAGCAACCGGGCTTTCTATTTAGCTTTTGTCATATTTGAAAACTTGCAGATGAGTGAAACGTACTCGATCGAATGAAACAAAGTCTACGAAGCCGCTGAAAGACAAAATCTTTGTCGGAGCCGGGATTTGAATTAAGGGTCTCCCAATATCCGGCCGGGTGTGCTAACCACTGCTATATTCAAATCAGCCAGTTTGGGTTAGCTCGTTCTGCCGGATTACGTCGCCCCTTCCCGTCTTCCAGCAGTCTGCGTTCCCAATTAGCGTGCATGCTGCGGTAATGAGCGGATTCAGTCGCATTTTCTCTTTTTGACGTGCCGTTAACTTGCGCGTCTCGACTTAGGCCCGGACTGCTTGCGTCGAGCTGTTTCTATGGCGACCTTTACGGCGAGCCAATCGGGAGGCGACGCAGCGCAGTGTAACGACGCAACGCAGTGCACGACGCCACGCAGTGCAACGCAACTGTGTGAACGAGGCTTCAGGCTCGGGACTGCGGGAAACTTGCCACGCAACCGCAAATGCTCTCCGTAACACCAGAACCCGGGACCTCTCCACTGGAAATGGAGATGGATCGGGTTCGACACCCGGACCAGGTGGATTTTTCCGGTCGCGCACCAGTCACCTAGCTGTGTTTGGAGATTTGGGTTTGTCCTTTCTCCCTCTTGTTCACCTTCTCCAGGGATTATTTTCACCATTCTTGTCCAGCTCGCTCGCAGCTTCGCATTTAATTCATTATAATCATAGCCCAACTCTCTACGTTACTTTGAGGGAACACGGTTTTAATGTCGCCATACTGGCTGGTGCCCTCTAGATGTAGTAGTAACCACGAAGACAAAACATATTCGTACTAGTGATAAGGAGAACTTATTCGCCAACACAGCCTGTTTTTTTTTTATGTAATAATTAGGGGTCGTGCGAATAGTTGTTCGACCCAGATACCTGAGCGTCATCCGTATAACTTCGGCACTATAAAGCGAACTTGTTGTCGTGGCTTTGCTCTGCAGCACAAATACTACGAATGATGTAGCGCTATTCGCGCGCCTCTAATGATAACGCAATACGGCTATTCTAAACTTAATGCGAATTATTGAAGCCTTAACGCGCGTGCCGATGCGAACTTGGCCGCTCGTGCATGCATTTGAGTTCTATCTCTACACGGATCCTACGAAGTGTACTTAAAGAAAAGGAACAAAAGAAAGAAGGAAATCGAAAGTAATAATTCGGACGAGAAAAAGGCGAGCTAGCTCGTGTATAGCCAGCCTCGTCTACCTCGTCATTGGAGACCCGAGCGCGCCGGCGTTATTATTCTCCATCCCCGCGGCCGTCAGCGCCAGTTGTCGTCGAATTTATTAAAAACCTAGTTTGAATCGGCCGTCTCGTCAACTTCCGTTCCCGGGGCTCCCCATTTGTTTTATTTTAATCCGGTGCCGGCCGCGTCCTCGCCGAAATGGCTTCTCCCCTTCCCCGCAGTTGCTCCGCTGCCTCCTCCTCCTCTCCTCCCCCCGTCCCTGCAATGACGCATTCGCGATTGCTTTTCGTCTAATTGCGGAGCTTCGGACCGTGTAATTGGGTTCGTGGGGTGGCGTCCGCACTGGCTTGGCATCAGATTTGGCGCGACCTTCCCCTCATCCTCCTCTCTCTCTCTTTCTCTCTCTCAACACGCCCAGAGGAGAGGACTTGGCGGTGGCACTGGTCTCCCCGCGCAACTCTGTCGTCGGATTGCGATGGGAGTATGAATCGCGAGTTTTTCCTTTAAAGCTGCGACGTTTCTTTTTTTCTTTGTTTTTTGTCGGGAGCAGGAATTATTCCAAATATGATTGGTCCTTTGCGCGCTGCCCTCTTCACCTACTGGGCCGTGGATCGCGTCCCAAGCATGCGCAATCAGTTCCGTGTTTTTTATATAGGCCGGTACACACCGAAAATTGACTCCCGAGGCAGTTTCCGCTGGATCAGTGAAAACCGAAAAACCCCGAATATAAACTGTCTTCGAAAAAGAAAAAAAGAAAAAGTCCCATAGGGAAAAATCTTCTACCCTGCTTATTAATAATATATATATTTTTACTCATTGACCCGGAACACAGCCGCACTAAAGTGTCCTTGGGGTTGTTCCTTCGTATCGAAACCACATTCCTCGCTCCGTTCCCTTCTCTTTACCGGTATTACTGGAGAAATTATTATAATTTATAAGTTCATTATATTTTCTCCAGTAATTATACAGTCGCTTTGCAACACGAGCCCGATAAACGCCGATTCAAAACGGAACCCTAGCAATAACTCACTTGCGTGTAATATCGTAGACTTTTAGAACGATGCAATTGTTCTACTTTGAGTGCCAGACGACGCGACGGAGATCTCGTACTTTTGTTCAAATGCCTTCACGGAGTCATTGATTGCCCTGACCTAACTTCAGCGATAAAATATCCATGTTCCGAGAAGATTTTTGTGAATTTCTCTTCCGTTTTATGTTGATAAATTCTTCAAACCTGCCCCATGACACGCATTCTGACCTTTTGCAGCGTTCAAGTTTTCTCTTACAAATCTATAAATTGTAACCCATCTTATGTAGCGTTCAAGTTTTCTCTTGTCAATTTGTAGATTTATTCTTCTTTTTGTTGTATGTTAATTGTGCATCATTACAAAGGTGAAAGCTGTTCATGAGCACAAAAAATAAACGAATGAATGAATGAATGAGTGAGTGAGTGAATCGTACGCTGCGCGCGGGTCCACGGCCGCCCAGTGACTCGGCACTTTTACGCCCAAGTGATAGGCGCTGGGAACGTGTAAGGACCAATCCAGTAGTGGTTTTCCGCATACCGTCATGTTTTGCGTATTGGGCTGTGGAGCGCGTTCTGACTCCCAAACACGCGATAGTGACACTCACCAACGGAATGCAAGACTCCGAGTATGCGTCTCCATCATTTTAGTGCTTAGGAATGTATATATTTTTTTCTTGCCTGGGTAATAACTTATAAGTGCTGAAAAGCCGAATACTTTGCAAGGTTGGAGTTTAGTCGAGTTTACAATCCCACAGAAAGCCCAGGAGAGCCAGCCACTCGCTACTGTAGAGCGCAGCTATATGTATGACGGGACCGAAAATATGTTCTGTAAGTAAAGTTCTCGATGTGACATATTTACTTTGCCGAAGGAGCCATCGCGGGTGTCGTCTTTTAAAGTCTAATCTTTATTTTTGCCCCGTCCTTGGCTGAGCTGCATTGCAGCGATTGACTCTGCGAGTGCGAGGGGGATCTATATTTTGGCAAGTGAGATTTTTCCCGCGTAAAAGGCCGGCGTCACTGCTTCTTCGTTTGTGTAACGCAGTGGTTCTCAGCCATTGATGTTTCGCGGACCCCTTGTGAATCGGCGGGGATGATGGAGGACCCCGTTCATGGTGAGGGGAAGGGAAAGGATAGGTTAATTATTATAAAGATTTAATAAATGGATATAACTGAGTGCTAGTGTGAAGTAGACTTCTACAAACATATACATCAGAAAACTCACCCGAAAACTTGAACGTTTTTTCTCAATCTAAGAAAATGCAAGTTTTATTGCTGGGCTTGACTGATGAGGCTGGGCTCCGCGGACCCCTATAAATGCCTTCGCGGACTCCCATTTAAGAACCACTGGTGTAACGAATAAAGCGTCAGGCCTGTCAGACTCCGCCGCATCAATACACTATTTTTAGGCGTGCAACTTTTTAAATAGCTGAAACGAGTTGAGAGGATTGTGATCGTTTTTGTCGCGTGATTTATTTAGAAAGCGATAACTGTAACGCAATTTACATTTCAGGTACTTTACCCTCTTCGGCCGATAGAAAATCGACATGTCAGCTCTGGTTGATTGGCGCGCTTCTCAACATTATTTTCCGAATTGTCGCTTTTCCAAGATGCTTCCATCGCACGAGTGCGCATTCGATGGCGTGTCGGACGAGTCAATGCGTGAAACATTCGTCACAAACCGGCGTGCGGTCGTGTCATTGCTACTACACACCCCATCGAAAGAAGATCGTCTAATTTGTTTATTTTACGGCAGCTCTCGGAGGAGATATCCGTTGATTTAGGAACGCACCTGTTGACTCCTGGTCTGGTTCTCTTCTTTCGATGAAAGTTGTTCGATATTCCATACGGAAAGTGTATTCCTAAGCGTCTATTTGGGGTCGTTGGCGCCAACACCTGGCTCGAGAAAGTCTTCTCGTTACGCGACTGCTCGTACGAACAAAGCGTTTTCCCGAGTTGCGCTCGCGCGTCTTCGCCCCTTGACAGCCTCGCAGACAAGTTGTGAAATGAATCGGTGGCGGCGTTCGGTGCCGCACCTTTGTGCACGTCCCATTCGTGCTTTACTCGCTGAAACCGAGCCACTAGACGAATAGAGGCGTGGACAGATTTCTAGACAGCACTGACTTCTTTGTGAATTGTTTGGATGTCTAGCGCAGTGGTTCTCGACCCGTGATGTTTCGCGGACCCCTTGTGTATCGGCGGAGATGACGGAGAACCCCGTTCGTGGTGAGGGGAAGGCAAATATATAGGTTAATTATGATAGCGATTTATTAAATGGATATAACTAATGGCTAGTGTGAAGTAGACTTCTTTTATTGACATATACACAAGAAAACCCACGCGAAAATTGGAACGTTTCTTCTTAATCTGAAAAAAGACAATTTTTAATGACGGGCTTGAGTGATGAGGCTCGGCTTCGCGGACCGGGCCCAAAGGGTCCGCGGACCCCCATTTGAGAACCACTGGACTAGCGAAAAGAAGGGCCGGGTGCGCGAATGAAGTGCGGACGTCATGCGTCGCGGGTTCTGCCTTCCGCGGAGCGGAAATAGTTTCGCTGGGGTACTTGCCGATTATTATTTTTTTCTTTTTTAATGAAGCGGATATTTTTTTTTTTAAAGCTTTGACAACTCGAGACGTAGTGGGGCTTGTGCGCTGCGGAGAATATACACCATCGAAGGACAACATCGCGATCCTGAGTACCTCGCTTCCTCACAGCGCGGCCGTGTTCGTTGTTTTGAGAAAAGAACTCCTCCAGGGCGGGATGGCAAACGCGCACGCGTCCAAAACGTAAAAAAAGAAATAAAAAAAAAAGAAGAGCGTTATGTTGTTTTTTGAACAGAGTTCGAAAGAGGTGCCAGTGCAAAAACCTAAGAAGCCTGACGGGGCGCTGGTTCCTTACAGTTTGCATGGGTGCACAAATGTGCAGAAAAAAATGCTTTCAGCTGAGAGTTACAAACTCTGGATATAATGATCGGCATCTTCCGGGTAATATATAAATATATGAATTAATAAAAAAAAAAAAAAACAATGAAACGTACACAAGATACAGGAATGATTAAATAAATGGACGTAAACTGATAACCCCAAACCCCTAACAGCATTAAAAACAAAATAAAATCGTGCGTTATTTTATTTTATTTTTTAGTTTACAATATAATGTGGTTTACATTTGATTGAAATTTGATATCGCCGCTTACCAGGACTGCTCTGCATTCTCGTTAAATATCGTAAAGGAATGTGTCGTGCCGCTATTTCCTGAGGTTGCATTCTGGGTTCTGGATTTCTGTTTCAGCTCCTATATTTGAGATCAGGTGTAGTGGGAGTATTCCCAAGTGACCTTGGTAAGCTGTGGCTAGGCTGCGATATAAGTACCACCAGTTCAGTTACCTCTTGCTGACCATGCGAGGGCACAGTCACTTAAGTTTAAATTCAAACTAAATTTGGCGAATTACCCTAGCGACTTCAGCCGAGTTTTCGGAGACATATTTATTGCCCTGTAGGCTGACTTTGCATCATCATAAAACTGTAGCAAGTACTGCTCAGTATAAAATGACGAGAGCTTCGCTTTTACGGGAATCAAGGATTGTTCGGTTTCATTGCGATATACTCTACTCGAACAAAACATCCAGGCTTGAAATAAAAAATAAAAAAAACAATTGACACGCAAAAATAAAACACAGAAATGTACGGGATAATTAAAACCTTTTCCACACCGAAAGCCTTTTTTTGTGTGTGTGTGTGCTTTTTCCCTCTACTTCGCAAACGATCGCAGTAGAACAAGTGTTGGACATCGTTTGTCGTGTTGTTGTTTTCCAGCTATATTCGTTCCGTTTGCGGCGCTGAAAGTGTTCTTTATTTGGTTGCTGTCTTTTAAAGATGTGCATCAGAGTTCCGCGATCGATGCGGTGGGGAAATGCCACTTAGATGATGCGTAACGCTCGGACGAGTAACGTGTGTCAAGCTTCGTCGTTTCATTTCGTTTGCGACAGCGTCAAGAGGAACGCCGGTTCGGGGGAGGCGTGTACGCATCGAATTCCGCTATCGTTTCGGTATCCGTGTGCCTCTTTAGACCTTTTCTATGCGGGGAGCGAGTCGTCTGCTTCTTGCGCGAGGGTTGCGGTGACGTCATACCGACGCCGAGTTCTGATTGGCTTTGATTGGAAGGATAGTGGGTAGACTTCAATGCTACAATGCCTTAAAATAGAAACTTTTTTTTTTTTTGTTAGCCAATAGGAGTTTTGCGTTCTGATAGCATCGCAACCCATGCGCAAGAAGCATGACGAACTTGCGCTCCGCAAAGTCACTAAGGACTTAAGAAACGCAAGGCGTGTCCCTAGCATCTCATTATCGCTTCCGCAGCCAATGAGAGTGCAGCATTAGCCGAGAAGAGCGCCTGAAGCACCGATCACGATGCAAGATAAGTGTTAACGTAATAAGCCGCCGTTTTTTCCGCGCAACTATAGGTTATTCTGTCGTGCGAGGTAATCATCAGCCTCTTTTACCGCCGCATTAGCCGTTTGTCATTAATACTCGTTCCCTTCGTGTTGTTCATGTTTTCTTTCGGCGATCAATTAGAGCCTCCGAGTCTTCCCCCGCTCTCATCTTGATCTCTAATATCCTTCGTTTTGATGGATTTTTTTTTCTAGAGTTGATATTATGGTTGGCACGTTCGTTTTCTTTAAAGCTCGTTATCGCGTCAAATTCGTCGCATTAAAAACGCCCCCCTCCCTTTTTTTCGTCGCGTGCGGTTTTTAAACAACTTGATCTTACTTCCTATCCGTTCTGGGAAAAATTCGTTAGTACGAGTAAGAAGTAAGTATTTATGTGGACAGCGATTAAGCCAAATACGAAAGAAAATAGGAATAAAAAAATATATATAATTTACGTATATTCTAAGTCGTTTCTTTTTTTACTTTGTTTTCATGCTTTGCGACGAAACAGATACGTAATTGAAAAAGCAAGTAAGGAGGAAAGAAGGAAAACAAAAAAAAACTGGGTTTGAAAGGAAGCCTATTTGTGAAAGCTTGGAGCTTTCATCGCCATTCGTTCGTGCGTGCGTGCGTGCGTGCGTGCGTGCGTGCTTGTTACTTCACGTCCTAGACGGAGAGCTCTCACAAACTTGAAGTTAATACTCTTTGCGCGGACAGTAATGAAAACTAAGGGAGAAGAAATAAAAAACAAAAGAAGAAAACTCGCGGAATAAAAAAAGCGACGCAATAAAAGAGAAGCGGGCGCAAACTCGTGGGCGTCGAAAATCAGTTTTTACAAATTAGAAACCGCAATGGGGTGGATGAGGCGGGAAAGGGGAAGGGGGGATATACGGAGAGAGAAGGCAGGGAGGGCTTACATAAACGGGCAGTCGGCGTGTTCAACGAGAGAAAATAAAAGGGAAAAACGTTAAAGCACTCATTTTAGCGACGACTGAAAGGGAGTGGGGAATTGGGGAGAAAAAGAAAAGGCAGCTCAGACCCACCGCGAAGATAAAAACATAAACGAACGCGCTCGGTAAAAACGTTGGCTCTTTTTTTTTTGGGGGGGGGGGGATGAGTATTTTGTTTTTAATTCTTTCTCTTTTATGCGTTTATGCCCGCGAACGCGCTGTGTGGGGATCGTCCCCCGTTTTTTTCTCGGGTTTTGTATTATTTTTATTTCAGGTTAACTAGAACGCTTTAGATATCCCGAGCTAATCTGGTGTTTACGATATTTTTTTTTCTTGTCTGTATGTACGTGCGCGGTTCGTGAAACTTTATATGGTTTTGTTATTTTGTTCGTCGAATGAGCAACTCATCAGTGAAGGAACAGGAACGCCTGATCTCTCCCTGATCTTTATTTATATTTTTTTTTATTTCTTATTTTTTCCCTAACCTTCGCGTTGTAAATTGTTCGTCAATTACGTCACCGAGATTGTAATAATGGAAGTGAGCAGGTACAAATTCGAAAGAGTCTTAGCAAAGAATTGAACTCGGATGAGTTGTACAGGATCGTCGAGGAAGCTTTCCCGCGCCCCATTTATTTCCTCCGCAATGCCTACTTCGTTAAAAAGAAGAGAGAAAAAAGTTTTATCTCGCTTCGTCGGCTTCTCTTTATTACTTAATTTGTTCGTGATTTCTTGGCTGGTTTATATTTATTATTCTTTAGTATTAGCAAATTTCACTTTCTGTGTTGCTGCTTAAAGGAACGAGCCAAGCAGGTAATGAGATTTGGAAATTGCTCGTGAATGCGGTGGTATTTGGTCCCGAAGATTTTTTATACATTTTTTTTTTTTTTAACAGTGTTCGTTTACGCGAAACAATGAGCTGCACGATCGTTTCAGGGGTGTATGTGAACGCGAAGCGGTCTCTCTTGTCTGTTTATGTGTGTTAGCAAGACGTGATTTTATGCTCCTTAACTTGCGTTTAAAATTGTATTTTGTGAGTTCAACCGATGGAGTTTAATTGGAAACATATCTGAGGCTGTTATAGTTACTCAAACCAAGCTAACATGCGAGTTCTGATTCCGAAAACCGGTCTTTCGATCTTGCCTATTTTGTTTGTGCGGTTCTTTTACCGAGAAAGGCTTGCGTCTTTCTCCTCTTCCGACATCGATTCTTGGACAATTTTACTACCCTAAGGTAAAATGGCGCAAGACTGCTAGACCTAGAAAAAGAAAAAAAGAAACGACATAAAATATGTTTTATACCTGAAGCGACCTCATTTTTATTTCAAACATTTGTCCAACGCTTAATCGGAAAAAAAAAAGGGAAGGAAAATAATAAAATACGAGCAAAGCGACCGAACATACTTAGAAACATTTTATTGATGCTGTTTTACCGCCGGCGAGCGCATATATGCTTTATACTTCTATGTGCTTATACAATATGAATTTAACCTCGGAGTGAGACATTTGCGGCAGCAAAAAGACGACATCGCAGCGCGTTCTGTAACGCTCTAAAATAATAATAGTAAAAAAAAAAATATCTACGCAGTGTCCCGATAATCGAACGTTGCTTTTTCCCCAGCGTACCTCCTATCTTCAGATACATTCGGAGAGAGCAAGAGAACACTACTGGCCGGCGAAAGATTCGGCTCTCCTCTTGTCGTTCGTATTTCTGTATCGACACTTCTTATTTTTGCCGTCTTCTCTTTCGTACCTGGTGTTCCCTATCTCCGCATCGCCATCTTGACGCATTTCAAGTGGGGAAGGCATATACTGTGTGCAGTGCAAAGCCAAACGTGTACACACACACACACACACACGCACGCGCGCGGTCCCTGTGCATCGCCGTTGCCATGTCGGCAAGGTTGTCTCCGTCTAGGGACTTTTCCTCTCTCATCTAGCGGCCGTCCTCTCTCATTTCCCAATTTCTTTCCCCAACTCAACCTCGCGCTCCTCTCGGGTTTCCCAATTTGTTTTGTCCTGTTCCCCTATTCCTCTGGTGGTGTTATTATGATTCCCCGGGATTCCCTTCGACAGCGCAAAACCTCATCTTTTGCCCCATTTTCGCCCCCTGGCTGGCCTCTTCCCCTTCCTTGCCTTTCTTACCCTTCGTCTTCCCTATAACAATAATTGGTGGGGAAACAGTTTTTCGTGAACGGGATGGGGGGACGAAGGAGAGGAGGGAGAAGTAAAGGGAATGGACCGAATTGCATCGAAAAGGGGGAGTTGGGTAGGTAACACGGGGAGAGAAAAATAAAAGGGAACAAAGAGGAGGGGAGGAAGAAAGATGGATATAGGGAAGGAAAGGGAGCGGGACTTCTCCATTGGCTCGATCGTGTCACGTGGCTTCCCGCCGGGATGGGGAGAGAGTGTGTGGCCGGGGGAAAGGGTCGCCGGCGGGCAATCGCGAGGGGCGCTTTAGCGGACCGCTTAAACGTGATTAACTATCGATTTCCCGGGATGAAGGCGGGTGAGGAGGTGTCTCTATTGTCTGGAGAGGGAAAAGGGGGGAAGAAGGGAGGCAGCAACACGCGACGCGATGAGTTTTGGGGAAGGGGGTGGAAAAACGGTCGTTTAAAATCACACCTCGGATTTGGCTTCGTCGTTTTATGCCGGTTTTCTTCGTTCGCGCAATTCAGCCTTCTTTTCAGAGATATTGGAACACTTGTTTGCAGCGCTCGCGCAGTCCGCCGCTTGTTCTCGTTTTGTATCGACTGTAGAGAGGTAGCGGGTACGTTAGAAGGCGAGCGGAGGTTTCGTTTAAGTGTAGTAGTCATACGCGGTTTTGTGCGAGTGACGCAGCGGACTGTTACATTTAGCGGAGAACCGCGGGCCCTCCCAAGCGTTTTCTTTTGTGCTTTTTATTTATTGTTTTGAGCCGTTTATCGGAAGTTGGGAGTTTCGCACGAGGAGGCGCTCTAATCGGAAAACACACACGGAGTATTCATTGCGGTCTCTCAAGAGGGTTTTCTGTTTGTTTTATTTTACTTTAAGCTTGAATTTTTTTTTAAACAAAAATGTAGGGTTGGCATTATTCGTCTCTGGTCTAGCGAGTGGCCTTTTTTTTTTTTTTTCTTCTTGTGCAGTTGCTATTTTTATTACTTTTTTTCAATGGCTTCTTCACAGGAATCGCGTTTTGGGGTATAGTATGTATTCATTTCTATGAGAGAAAATGGTTACTTTTATTATAATCATAGTTATTATTATTATAATTTCGTCCTTCAATTGTATTACTTTTTTTGTTTATGTAAATAGTGCTCGTTTGTTGGAGTCGTTATATTCAGACGTTCTGTGTAATTCGCGTGATGAAATATTTCCGACGAATATCTGTAACCCTTCAACCGACCAAACGTACTCTTAGTTAATTTTTGTTTTTGCCTGAGCGAACATTGGGAAAATGGTGAAACTTCTAAGATATATCAAACACTATGGGCTATGCATTTATACTTTCTCGTTTCATTTCAAGCATTGTGGAAAAAGGCTCGAACGCTACAAGAACAACGCATAAAACTTTGTGTGGGTATATGCATGTGTGTGAGAGATAAAGACGGGTTGGGGGTGAGTGGGTGGGGGGGGGGGGGGGGGGGGTCTGCATGCCAAACCTACGGGAGACATCCCGGCGCTCCCCAGAAAAGCGTTGTGGATTTATCTAGGTCTCCCGGGGACTCTGATGTTCTGCCGAAGGATCGGGTGTACACGGTGCGCTCTCCGCAATGACCCTCCGTCAGGATCTGAGCACGTCGGGCCGGGACTTCGAACCGGCCAACTGTGGATCCGTAGCAAAAGAAAAGTGGGATTGGGAAAGCTTTTCACTTACACTCGATTGCGGTGGAAACGATGCTCGTAGAAACTGAGAGAAAGGAGAAGACGAGAGCTCGCGGGTACGCAGGAGCGCCGAGCTCTGACTATGGAACGCAAGGACGCTGGTCGGTGTTCGGCGATCGAACGCGTTCGGAGAGAGACAAACGCAGGTAGCCTTAGCGTCTACCCACTATTTCTTCCAATCAGAGCTCGGCGCTCTCGGCGTCTTCTCTCCCTCGGGTTCCACCCGCATGGACTGGGTCATTACTGACTTGTATACCGGGATGACGTTCGGCCGATCGTGAAAGAGATACTGGAAAGTTTTCGTATAGCGTTGCTGGCTCTTACGTACGCAATACGCGATAGTATAGCGTACGCTAAACGCGACCTGCTTGAACCGATTTTAGTTGTGCGTTACGTTGCCGAGTGGACACGTCGCACGATCTTGGTTAAATTAGCCAGAGCCGCGGAATTACGCGTGTTTATAGCGCCACCATACCCCTCCAAAGACATAATGAAGATGAAAACGTTTCCAATCATTGTATTTCAAATTGAATCGAACCGCAGCTGCCTAGTCAAGCGCGCTTTTCTGCTGGGTATGGAGGCTACCCATACGAGTTCGTAGCCAAATTTGATCACGGAGCCTCCATCAGTCGTCCCGTGGAAACAGCACCTTTTATCGATGTTATCGGGGAAAGAAATCCATGACCTATTGATGTCTAGTGCGTAGCGACAACTTCGGCGATCGTTCATCCCTGACTGTCATAGGCTTAGCGTTGAGCAGGTCGCAGCGTTGACGCCCATTGCGAGCGGTGAACATTTTCACTATGCACTCCTTTAGCTGCACGGCGATCTGATTCTACCGCGGTCGATCCCGGAAAGAATTGTCGAGCTCAACACCACGCAGTTTCACCTAACACTGAACTTCGCGAACACCACGCCGCCCTTGCTGCGCCAGTCCAGTCGAGGAAACCGCCATTTTGAAACTGCTGCTCTCGCTGGGCCCGAGGTCTCTCGAGAGCTTTCCCGCAAAGCCCGCCAGCCCGCAGCGCAAATTCCCAGCGTTGCCTACGTAAGCAATGCACTAGCCCTTCTATTGCGTTCTGCGCATGCGCACTCCCGACCAGCAATTTCTTTGCGTATGCAAAGCTTTAGCGTACGGTCCACTAAAACTGTTTACTGCCAGTGGGTTTGCTTGCGAGGATGTTTACCGGAACACAATATACAGTTCCCCGCAATATGAAAGACCCATTTGCTCGGCCAGTTTTTGCGGCGGCTCTAAGCATACTTCCCCCCCCCCCCCCCCTCCCTCAATGTGAGTCCGGCCAACGAGAATCCAGCAGAGCCGCCTGAAAATGCCTCTGTGGAATGGGTCTTAAGTATTGGCGGAGACTATACGAAGAAACAAAGTTTTAAACTGAAAACCCCCCTTTTTTTTTTTTTGCATGAAAACCGTTGGTTGTGAATCAGGTGCACGCGACTGCTCTGGCGTGACATCACAATCTACTGTTTCGCGTGAAGAAATACAATATTGTAGGGGAAGACGGTCTCCCTTTAGTGTTGTAGTTGCCAACCATTTTGTTTCAGTGACCTGCACTTTTGTTAATCGCAATTTCTTTTCCTTATCTGCGCCAGGTTATAGCTTATATGGAGCGTGATAAGAGGCGGAGCCATGTCTCCGTAGTTGTGCTTTCGGTTCCGCGTTAGAGATTATCAGAAGGTATAAATTAATCGTTGGCTCTTCTTCGACGCGTGTATGTTACTCCATTTTTACTGTGAAGCAATCTCTCACTCACAGATCGGGAGATTACGTCCTCCCGATCTGCCCTCCGCCGGGGGGTGCCAGAGGCCCGTCGTTGATTTGTCTCGTAAAACTCTCAAATTTGACATTTGGCTCTTATTTTTGTCGAAATGCTCTTCATTCGATGACAAAGCAGCGAGCCCTAATCGAGAAAAACGAGATCGTTGTTTAATTTTATTCTTTACGCCAGACCATGCAGCCGTTCTACGTTTCATGAAATTCCCATTTCTAGCGTAAGAGGCGCTATCGACCACTGTCGATGACCGAAAGTGTTTTATGTAGCCTGGCACTAAGTTATAATCCTTTAAAAAGTGCCACTGACGGTTCGGCCGTCACAACGATCGGTATAGTAAATAGTTTTCAATGCTGTCCATTTGCCTTTCCTGTCTTTGTGATCGCTTCAGTCGCTCAGATTTACAGGGTTTTAAAACAATTTTAGGTATCCCGAGCGGCCGTTAATAATCAAGCTTTACATATCCACGATTGTTTTCGGCAGCGGTCGTTTCAAGCTCCGATGTCTGTATGGCTCGCTTTCTTGGATGTTTTTTCTAAATATTTTCCAACGAGTATGTACGCATGCTACTTCTATTATTATAGGGGTATGTGAGCCGATCATTGCCGGCAATTCGGATTTCAACTGCCTGTTTGAATGCTCGAGACAGTATAGCTGCGACATTTTCGATGGTCGCTTTTCGTAATTACGTACGCATTTTTGCAAATTATCTCAGCTGCACACCTGGCTCGAATATTGTTAGGTAGCATTTACCTGCCCTTTATTTACGGTAAATTCTTCGAAAGAAACACGTTACTGATGGTGTGCTTCAGGCTCGAAGCAGTCTGTGTTTTCGTGTTTTCGGTAGAAAATTCGCTCATCCACCGAACCGGGCAACACGCATTCTGCAACACAAGTTGCGTCTGTTTTTGTTGCCGAAAGCTGTCACCACGAGGCAACGTTGTCGCTATCGTCCATGTTGTGCTGACGTTTCCGCGATGAGACAGGTCTGTTGGGCAACGGAGCCAACAACCAGCATGTTGCCCGACTGTCGATCAACGTGTTGTGTTGATCTCTCCGACGTGTTTCCTCAGTGTGACAGGGCCTTAATGGTTTCTGGGCACCGCCTCCGGTTAGAAACCAGTTTCGCGTGAAGGGATGCATCTGCGCATGCGCTGCGCCGACAGCTGCGCCACCGCTACGAAGTGACGTCAGAGCCCACGCGTTTTTCTTGCTCGGTTTGAGAACGAAAAAGGACGCACTTTTGCCTGCTCAAACGCTAATATTATTTTTCTTTCTTTTTTTTTTTTGAAATCGAGGTTGCATTTAGTTCGGATAAACCGGGTTTCCCCGAGTGTTTGTACATGCTGCTTTTGTGACGAAACGAACGGCTTCCATTGGTCGGAGAAAAGGGAGTACTCAACGCGATATAAGTGGCGCACGGTAAGCCCACGGATCTTGCCATTAGTTCATTTGACATCATTGCTATACGCGAAGATTCTTCGGAGATTGGTTCTCGTATATGTGCCCTTCAGTTCTTCGACGTCGGTCATTGCGCGACGTAATCCAGGGGCTCTTATTCTTTCCTCTCATTTTCTTAAATTTTGTTACGTTATCTTTTGAGTGGTGGTTGTATTTGTTGTGTTCGAAGTTGGAGCTAAGCTTGTCGGCACATTAGGCGAGCTAGCCCTTCTCCCCTTTTAGCAGTCCGAAATGAAGCAATTGGGACACATCTCACGTCAGGCTTTACCAGCGTTCTCCGATACAGCAAAACCTCATCAATTCGTTCTTTTTTTGTGTCCGTTGCTATCGCTTAGCTCTCGTCGCATCGCATTTCTCGCTATACGGACTAAAATGGAAAAAAAATATAAAGATAAAAAGTAAAAGAGCGAAAAAGGAAAGACGTAGCAACAAAGATTTTCGTACATCGAGAGAAGACCGACCGCAATCAGGTATTTGATCGCGCGGTTGCCGCAATTAGGCCTGAAAGCAGTCGTTTATTTATCTTCTTCTTCGTCCTTCTTTGTAGCCTCGTATTTATTTTATTTTCGCCGCGCTTTCGTTCCTTCGGGGAATACTCGTACACGGGAGAAAGGTGTCTCCGTTACCTGGGTTCACCGCGCGGTATATCGACTAATCAAAGCTCGCTAGATATCCTTTTGCTCGGCAGCAGCGGCGCCTTCGCACCCTCGGCTCCCGTACAGAACAAAAGGAAGGAGGTAAACAAGACACAAAATATATAACCTGGCGGTGTCGAACAAATCGAAGGAGGTAGGGAGGACCCGAACAACCCAAAGGAAAAAGAAGCCGCATCAGACATAGCCCCCCAAAAAATAATACAAAAGAAAAACATGCGCGCATAAAAAATATAAAAATAAAGAGGGACGCAGAAACATAATGAAGCGAATAAAGTAAAAAGGAGTGGAGGCGTTTCCCCAGACGAGAGACAATTACAAGCAGCCGTTGCCTCTTCGGTTTCCTCCTCTTCACCCTCCATTTTGTGTTTCTCCCTGTGTGTTTTGATCCCGTGGAACCCTTTCTTTTCTTTTTTTTCTGTTTTTCATCTCGCGCCTGCAACTCGCGAAGTAGACCAGTGTTCGTGGGGATTTGGACGTTTTTTTTTTTTTTTTTTGCGCGTCACGGGCAAAAGGGGAGAGAAGGGCTCACGATCGCTGCTGCTTTGCTGCATTAGTCCCCCGAACTGAGAGGGAGGAGGGGAGATGTGGAAGTGTGTGGGGGGGAGGGGGGGGGGGGGGGGTCACTTCTTAATTAAGCCCGACACGGCGGTTAATTAGACGGCGAGCCCGGGACCCGATTGCCCGGAATTCGAGTTTGAATGGCTCTCACTCGTCAGCTGGGTTGCTGCTACAATGGCCTCCCTCCTCTCTGGTCGAGGCGGCGGCGGTGTGGAGGCAGGCAGCAAAGGGGTGTTTACTGCGAGAACGTGCCTGCTGTTTTGTTTATTTTGTTTTGTCTCGTTTGGTTATATGGTTGTCTCATCTATCTTTGCGTGTTCGGTGAAAGAAAGGAAATAGATAAACAAATTAACGGAGGAGAGGGGTGTGTTGCGGTCGATCTTGTAGTTGCGTTGTTGGCCTCCGTTTTTATATGTTTTAAGACATCGCACAGAGAGAGAGAGAGAGAGGTGGGAGTAGGAGAATATTTAGACATTAAGGATTTAAAAAAAGAAAAGAAAGAACAGCTTTTTTTTTAATATGTTTGTTTTGTTTTTAGTTCGCACCTTTCTTTTAATAATGAATGTCTCCTGGCGTGCTTAATTTACCATGGCGGCATTCAGTCAACTCTGGGGGTGATCACGTTGCAGAGCTATGGTCTGGAGTCTGCCCCTGATAGCACTTGTAATCCACTAGTGTAGTAAATGATGAAATCGAGAAATTATTGGAACGGGAGATGGGACAGTTTTAGATTGTTGCTGGTCTCGAGGCCGTTTCCAGGTGGCGTGAAGTAAGATGTGTTAGTTTCAGTAGCATAAACAGAAAACCAAGAACAGTTATGACTGACAAATAAAAAAAAGAAAGCTTCCTGTCTACATCTGTTGCTCCTCATCACTATAACCTGAAAAGAGGATTTTGCATAATTTTTTTTTTCTGATTCTCTCCAGTGTTACTCAGTGCTGATTGCGGCGTCTGCGCCGAGCAGCGCTGCAAATGACCTTTCGAACCTTCAGTCGAATCCTTTTTAAGGGGAGACACCCCCTGGGAGGGTCAACTTTTAAACCCTTGGCTTAAAATTAATTAAATTTGTAGGGTAGGCTGGTGGTCATGCTAGAGAGTGCATAACAAGATTTCAGGTCTGTCAGTTAAGTGGGAAGGAAATTAGGGCAGCCTCTATCAGCAACACGCCTACATTGTTTAGTTAATCTATCGTCGGAAAACTATCATAATATTCAGAATTTTTATCCGCTAGATATTTAGCAGAATGCCTAAGAGGTGCGGCTATGGAAAGTTTTTTGTAAAAAGTCATTTATTTCTATAAATTTTCTCTTCTGCAAAAATGGTCAACTTTTTGGTCTTCTGTGTCTTCGACAAAATGTCAACATTTTGTATAAAAGACATCCGTAAAGAGACAAAAACATTTCATGGCCGCGTTCCTTATTAAATTTCAGTCAGGAAAAGTGAAGAACGAGCCTTCCCTGCATAATCATTATCAAACGATAGATTGACTAAAATGGAATTTGTACCAAAAAGTGGAACGGAGAAAAAGGCATTCAAAGTGCTCTAAACCCTACCTTTTCTTTAGCTTCAGTGGACAGAAAATAATTTATAAAAAATTAACTATGCAGTGTAAAGTAGTGCAAATTTCTGAGAATACTCTCTAGATGTTGGTGGATGTAAATATGTAATTTTTCAAAATCAGTGTTTTTTGCAGAATTTTTTTTTTTCTGGGTAGTGTCCCCCCTTAAACCGGAGGGGTGTGAATGTTCCTGGGGTAGGTGGCGCAAGCTACCGCCCAATACAAAGGGGTGTAGTCACTCCCTTCCACCCGTCCATTCATTTTCAAGGGGGTGGGCACCGTGACTGGGGTACAGGGAGGTCACCCTCCAAGTATGCTCCAAGGTCGCGCCGCGGACGGGATGGCCTTTGTTGGAGAGAGAGAGAGGGGGGGGGGGGGGGGGGGGTAGGGGTCGGGTCACCTGGCGGGTCGTTTGTTGCTCTCTAGGCTTCGTCCGTAGTCGGTCCCTCTATCCAGTGTTGCTCACTGCCGACACACCACGCCGCTTTCCCCCCGTTTTTTCTTTCTCTCGGATCGCCGATTTTACCCCTCCCGTTCGGTTGTTGCCTTTTTTTTTCTTTTTAATGTGACGGTGTTTCTATTGCTTGATTATCGACGAAATACGTCACCGTGCCGATTGTTTGCGGCTATGGCATTTGGTCGTTTTCTGATTGTACCGTGTGACTGAAGGATCGCTGCACGTGTAAGGACCATGGCCGATTCGCGAAAGCACGAACTATCCAAAACTCGGTAGTACTCGACACGTGCTCAGTGTTTGACTTATTCACGGCCTCCCTCCGGGCCTCAATGTATCGTACAAAGACAGCACCCAGCGACTGATCTACGAGCTTAGTTTTGGTCTCGGAGGAGTGTGCCATCGGTTGACGGAGACAGCGCATCGGAAAGAAAGCCCTGCCAAAATTAGTGCCTGAGCCGAGTGTTACGTGACCGTGGGGTAACATGCGCCCGCGCGCGCCCCCAGCCTTGGGCCCGCTATTTCGTCTGTGCCCCTTTTCCTTCGAAGCACATGCGGTCCTTCAAAACGAAGGTATTTATTTATTTATTTATTTATTTATTTTAAATAAACCTTTTCGAGACGTCGTACTGCAGATTGAAATGGAGAGTTTTAGTCACCGGAGATCTACTGGGGCTCGGACTGTAATTTTTGCTCCCAAAATTTTGCCCCCCTCTTGCTCTCAAGAGTAAAGCACATCTTGATGTTAATGTATCATCTGATATATAAACGAATGGATATGCAGGCTAGTATTCACCTGGAGGTGCACTGTAAAATGTGCCGGGGAAAAAAGGCTTCTATGCGTATAGCTAGCTCAAATGTTCGTAGAATATGCATTTTAGTGGCGCATATCGCCTTGTCCCATCTCAAAGCGTAGCTCCGTTCCCGTGAAAAAAAAAAAAAAATTTTTTTTTTAATGATTTTTGCGAATATATTTGCCGGGCTTCCGACGTAGACGACCGTTTCGCGCCTCGAATCTTGCGTGGAGCTGCTATCGAGACCTTGAGGGTTAAAGCCACAGGTGAGCGACGCGTCTGTGGCAGGGTTGCACGGCCTCATTCACGTTAATTTTATCGTCCATTACTAATTTAAAGGGCAACTCTGCTCAATTCCGACGGTTTCGGGATAATGAGTGATTTCGAATTAAAAAGCCCTGGTAAAAGACACTACGTCGTTTGCTTCGCGAAAAATGGGGTATATGTTTTTAAAACTAATTTTAAACACGAGCGGAAATCGAAACCGAGACTTCGGCTCCGTCCGGCAACATTGGCCTCGGGCCGCCAAGAACATGGCCATCACGTGGTACGAGATGTCACGTGATCCTCGCTTCAACGACGGGCAGGATTGCGGCGGGCGTGTGCCAGACGCAAGTGTCGTCTGCACCGCACTGTTCGCCACGTTTTGGTGTGTGTATACGACATTCGACGGCGTCTGCACAACTGCGGCATAAGTCTGCACACGTGAGGTCCGTAGTGTGGACAAAACTCCGAGAGGCAATGATCACAAACGGTGACACGCCGGACCGTTTAAGAAACATTTAGACACAACTGCGTCGTAATATTTGCCGTGTGGTCTTCCTTGGCGATACTGAAGAGGACTGCATTGTTTTTTAAAACCAAAAATGAAGCGGAGTTGCCCTTTAAGAAGAAAGTTGTTCTACACAAAACAATATCATCGATCTAGTCAACCACCGTTGTTGTGTCATTTTTGAAATATGACGGGTTGCGCCATCTTTCAGTGGCAATTCTAAACACGACGGTCGGCACGAATCGATCGTCTGCATCGGAGCCCGTCCTTGAAACGAGAATGTTGTTCGCAGGAACGGAGTCACACCTTGAGAGTTGACGGCGTAAAATCCACCACCAAGATACGCCCCTGGTTAAAAATTTAACTCGATACGTCCAGAGGCCTATTTTTCCGGCTCATTCGATAGCGAGACTCGAGATCCGTATCACTCTGTATAATCCGCAGAAAAGCCTCGCGATCCAATGGACCAGCCTCGTAATATATGCACCGCGGAAGGAAAATGAACGCAGCTTTTGTTTGGTTCTCTTTGCTTGAACTCTTCGGGGATCGGAATGTAAACAACAACTCCGGCAGGAGTAGCTCCTTAGCGTGAGCTTACGATATGCGTGATGTCTGTCAGCATCCCGTCAGCTGCGCCCACTTCCGCAATGCCGGGAGACAAGTTGGTCTGTGCTGTGGCGTCGGTTTTTCTTTTTGCTTGGAGCGGTGTCGTATTTTAAAAGTGAACGTCCACTCTTTCAAGCAGCAAAAAGAAAAAAAAAACACACAGAGCAGTCCGTTTACTTTCTTCCAGAGCACGCGGCGAGCCAATCAATGTGGCTTACAGTGATACATGACAACAGGATTGGCTGACGTGAGCGTGACGTGTCGCATGGTATATAAATAAACGGATATACAGGAACTGGACAGCGCTCGTTCTGTCCAGTTCCTTCCTCTGTCCTTGTAAAATTCGCGCTGTTCCATTATGAATACATACCAACTCGCCCAGCTATCCTGTTGGCATGGATTACATCATGCTGTATGGTCACCCCTGCGTAAACTTCGATTCTCAGTCAGAACGATTTTTTTTCTTTGTCTCGTTTTGGCCGAGCAAAAGCTCTTATATACTGGACTTTCCGTGCCAGCCTTTGTATTATAGGGTAAAAAATACAAACAGGGTTTGCTATGCCTATAAATTAAATTGGCAGACAACCGACAAACATACTTTTTTTTTTTTTTCTACGCATAATTAACTTCGCGTTTTGCACTCAAGCGTGAGGTCGCTTGAGTTTTACGCCGTTAGTCACTGGCCGAGGGTCTAAATTCGTATCCATTGATGTTAGCTGGAGCTGCGGATATGGCGTTCCGCCGTGCAAGGTATGTCAGTTTCAAGTTTTAACCAATAATTACAAGGAAGTATAAGACATTACACTAATTTACCCAACAACCGAGGAGTCAGGAGGCTGCGAGTATTCTCCCTGGTGCTGGTGTCTGCAACAGCGAATTTTCCAAGACATACATTTAAGACAAATGGCACTTCACACGTGCTGCATTCCTCGCCGCGTTACTGTGGCGATTTGGTTTTTCGAATCTTCGATATTCAGGTAAGTCGAGCGCGTGCAGCCATGTGTACCTACTTTCCGAGAATTCCCCTCGCTGTTGGAGTAATTTGGCAAAAGGTAAAATACAATATTCCAGAAAAAGAAAAGAGCAAACCGTTTTCTTATGAGTTCGGGCTCTTCCCTGTACGCTCAGAGATGACCTCACAGCGCGCGCTCACCACACGCGCTGTGCTGGCCGCGGCGCGTCGGTTCCGCTTGGAGGGCGGCGCTCACAGTGCGCGCAACAAAAGATGCCGGTGCTTCCTTGTCCGCCCTTTCGTCCCTACGTAAGATTCTTATTACGGTCGTTGGTTGTCTCCTCTCCACTCTTCTCTCCACTTTCTGCATTGTTTGAACTTGCCTCGTCTTTATACCTTGGTGTTGTTTGTTGTTGCCCTCAAAAGATATTTAACGGGGCAACCAGCCAACAGCGACCGCTCGGTGCGGCGTCCACAATCGGAGGGCTAATAGAACGCGGCGTCCTTCGCGAAGCAAATAGAAATACAATAAAAATAAAACGTGCTTGGTTCTCTGTACTGTCTTTGTTTCGTGGCGAAGAGCTGTCGTTCCGTTATCGTGGCGTTGACCCGAATCCGCTGCGCCCGACGCGCGGGGAGGCGGGTTTGCCTGGCCGCGGTCGTGTTGGCTTTACTGGCAGTTTCGGGGGGCCGATAAGGGCGCGGTGATTGGACGATAGCAGCGTGACGTATCGGTGTATTACCACCGATGCGCAGATGCGCCTCACACCGAGATGTGCAACGGCGGGATTTGAGACGAGGAGTGTGTCGCTTTTGTGGTCAAGGTTGACTCGGGAATGAGGGCCGATTTCACCTCGCGTTCTCAGCGACGGGTGGTGGTGGTGTGGACGTATGTTCTTTTCTATGCTCGGTTTTTGTCGTATCGGGTGCTTAAAGGGGATTTGCTTAGCGAGCGCTTTTCAAAAGTAGGCGACATTTAGACTGAAGGTGTGTGGCGAATTAGTCGAGGCCTCCGTATTTCGGACGTGAACTCTGGGCATGTCTTGGAGACAAAGTGCTGCGTCAGTGTTCGGCGTAAACTCGGATCCAGGTACGCGATGTTAGCAACGTACGCGACCAAAAGAGTCGCTGTGGTCGCCTTCCTAAGGTGAGCCAAGTGCTCATTATGGCGGCAGAGTTCATGTTATTTCCGTCAAATGACTTTGCGCGATTGGCGAGTCAGCTCGCGGTCCTGACTACGAGCGTCGCGTGCGCACCGCGCTGCGTCAAAAAATGAGCCCGATGATTGGCCGGTTGGCCGATCACACAATGCCATTCGATGGAAATGAGATCAGCTTTACCGTGTGGCACAGAGATGATTCTGCGTTCATCGCCGAAAGTAATAGAAACGTTGGACACTCAAGGTTGACGCTGTTGGTTTAAGAATGTTTTGAAGCTTCGACACGCGTGCTTTTTTCATGCTCCATTGCGAACATGTCGTTCGCACCTGATGATATAGTTGCCAAGATAACTCGTCACGTCCCACGGGAGGCAAATCATGTTCGCGACATCACGAAGAAACATAAGAAGGACCCTTCGAAACGTCTTGGCGTTAACGGCGACAACCAATGCTGGTTGATGTAGTTTTGCAATGGGCCCATTCGTCTGTGGTCTCCAAGAAGGTTTGGGGAAGCCGTTCCGAGGCCATTTAAGGGCAACTATACGCGGGCACATCAGTTCTGATGAAGCGACATGAGAGCAATCTGCGGCGTAATTACGTCGGCAGCTAGCCGGAATGATAATCTTTCGATCTCTTACGCAAAAGGTACAAGGGCCAATGTGCGTGACCGCGGAACGAGCGATGTCAATACGCTTTCCAGTTTGCTTACCTGCGTGTACTGATAGATCTAAACAAACAATCTTGGGCAGGAAAGGTAGCATAACGAGCTACATGCTCCACTCACACGACGTATGTTAGCTTGAATTGTTCATGGGAGAAAATATACACATGCGCCGCGAGATTGTAAAATTGTTTCATATGAACACAAAGAGATAGAGAGAGAGAGAGAGAGAGAGAGAGAGAGAGAGAGAGTGTGTACTTTGGCGAGCTGTGTGCTCTCTGCGACACCGTTAACGCGAATGCGACGTCGCCGTTAAAGATTTTGAAGAGAAGACACCTCGGTGCTCCATGCTTTTTGTAAACCCACAATGTTGCCAGTCACATCTTGTGGGGGGCCACTGGTCTCCCTCCCCCGAGAAGGCGTAAGCCGCGGACGTTCCAGGCGAAGCTGTCTGACTTCGAGCCTGGTCGCTCCCTATCGTGTCGGAGAGACTACGTCACCATGCTGACCCACCCTCTCGCACTCCTCCGCGCGTCTCCCGTTTCGGGCGGACCAGGGAGATCGCGCCCGAGAGAGAGTCGGGCCTGCCCTCCGAGTGGACGGCCGTGTGGTCGGGGAGTCCTGGATTGGACTCCGGGCAACGGGTCGAGTCGCGGCGCGAGCTCGTCCGACCGGCGATGACTCAACGCTAGCGATTCCCCTGGCTCTGACAGTCGGCGTCCCCACTACCCGTGGACGTCCGCCTGCCGAGAGCCCTGGCCCCGAACTCCTGCGACGACGGGTAGCGGCGTGAGCTCGTCCGACCGGCGATGACTCCGCTCGCCATTACCCCTTTGGCTCTCAGGTCGGCAGGCGCTGCGGGCACACTGTGTCCAAGGCTCGCTTGACCGCAGTGTCTTGTTGGGGACCCCTGGTACTCAATAAACGCTGTTGGATACCGGGACCATCGTTGTTGGCATGGCGTTGGCCGAACCCGGCGCGGCGACCGCCTTCGCTGGTAGCCGTCGGCCGCGCGGTGGGACGGGCATCGGATTTCCCCTTTGAGCACCGGTCCCCAGACGTAAAGGTGCGTAATCCTCCCTGCCCTCCTTTAATACCCACAATCTTTAGATTTGATTTGACAATAATTAAAATGACACCGCCCCGCCAACGTGCTGGCATTTTTAATAAAACAAGAGTGCAAGTACACTGCCGTTCCCGTTGCTCAATTTACTCAGGAATTAACCAAGCTCAATATGTCTCTAGGAAAGCAATCAGTAAATTTGACAGTTCTCTTTCTTGACGTTTTGTACTACAACACTCTCAACATATACTTGTCCTTTAATGGTGATATTCTTTTGAATGCGAGAATCCCGAGCTCGTAGCTTGATCTTTGGCAGTTGCTCCAACTAATCCCGAATTCGCGCTGCCGATGGGCATTTTTCAGCGAACAGCTCGTGCTTGCAGCCTAGCAGTTGTACATGACGTAAAGCTGCACTGGAAGCAAAAAATAAAGCGAAACAAAGGAAATGAACGAAAGGTAAATATGAACTATGTAAATACGTTAAAATATCCGACTACTTTTCGAGCGAAAATGTATCGGCGAGATGAGATCACTGTGGGTATGGCGCACGCCATTTCTGGCGCCTGAGACATGGGAACCGGGACTCGTAGCTTGTTGCCTGCGGGCCGCGTGTTTGAAACCCCTGGCCTATACGATGGCGCTCCGGCACGCACAAGCCCAGAAAACCCGGTTGAAGTTAACGAGTGCGTGCTGGAGGCGGACATTCTACTGAATACTTAGACTGTCACATCGTTATTGCGCAATATATCTTCCAACCAGTGCTGACAGCTTACTCGATGTGGTTTCCCTATGCGGAACGTAAGTTCGTCTGCTTCACGCGCAGGGGTCGCGGCGACATCAAAACGCCGAGCTCTGATTGGCAGCTAGCATTGATGTTTACCCACTGTACTCTCAATCGGAGCCAGTCAGAGCTCGGCGTTCTGATGTGACCGCCATCCCTGCGCGAGAAGCAGACGAACTTACGCTCCGCATAGGCTAGGCCTAAACTGACTCTGATGCGTCTCGTTCATTTGTTTACTTCTCTTTTCTTTTTATTGCCTATGATCATGAAAATATAGCTTAGGACAAATAGGATAATGGAAGTTTCAGTGTGCCGCGTTAACTTTTTGTATATATTTTTTTATTTTGCACGAATGATATAATTTATGTGAGCAATGCCATGGTTTCAAGTTTGGCTTTATGAACAGCCTAAACTCCGTTCTACAAAAATTGGATTAACACAAAATTATATCATAAAATAAAAAAAAAAATCTTGGACAGATTTTTTTTCTTCTTTCTTGTTTTTCATTGAGCAACCTTGGCCATCCCCAACTTCCTTGATCGTCAACGCCTCGACGCATGCACTGAAATTATAATTTCAAATGAACAACAAACATCGCATTGTTCCTTTTGAATATTTTAGATGACAGTCATTGAATATCAATGAGCAGTAATTAAACTTCTCGGATGCTTCTAATTTTTATTCCACGGTGCTCTAGAATTTTTTTCCATTGAATCCTATGGGTTACGTTTCCAAAAATTAATCAATTTCTGATTTTCTTGAGAAAAGATCGTAATGCTCCCCAGGACTGTTACTTGTCAGTGTATCGTAAAACGCAAATCAATTAAAGTTTTAACACTTCCGGAATGCTTGAGAAAGTTGACTATGGGTCGCGCCATTTCTTGAACACGAAATGTGCGAGTGGATTCGTATTCTCGTCGAATACTGACTCAGCCCTGGTGTCCAAGACGTGCTCAGAGAAGTACGGGATCAAAACTATGACGGACCAAAAGATAATTGGCGTGGGAGCTATCAGATACGACTCGCCAACTTTTATGGAAAGAGCCTCTGATTTAAGAAAAAAGGAACAACTCAAACCACAGAGAGCGTTTGCAATTTAATGGCGAACGCCTCTCGCACTGATTGATGCTGCGTCTGCGTTCTCGCGTGGCGAGCGGGAAAGCGGTCGGAGAGAGAGGCTTGCGGACGATCTACGTTTCCGTCATCTTCTCGCAGCCCGTATTGCAAACCCGGCCCGTAAACCACGTGACCCCGGGATCGAGAAATTGGAAACACTGAAATCTAGGCACACTCAAAGTATCAACGGACGCAGGCGGCTCCATTGCTCGAATTGTATACCGCCCGTCGCGCCGTGCTTTATACAACGACGTTTCATTTCGCTGCAAAGGGATTTGTTTTTTCTTCTTTGCTCAGCAATGTATTTTTGTGAGTCCGCTGCTGTTATCTATCGCGTGTGTTCTTTTTTTTTTTTTCCTCGTTTGACTATTTTCATTTCTATTATAATTATTTCGCTCGATGTTTTTTGGAACACATGTTGGGCTGTGCGCTGCGACTACGTGGGCGGTCCGACCACCTGCCGAGCCGCGAGTGGGACAACGCAGCTTTGTAAGTCGTGCTCGTGTGTGTGTGTGGATCTGCGTTGCCGTTGCAATAACTGAGGGGGGGGGGGGGGGGGAGAAACAAAACAAGTAAAGGCTGAACCCCATGGGATGAATATGCTGCGAATAACCGACGAATGTTACCCAGCGGCGTTTGCTCTGCGCGTGGAATCAACACAGTGGCTGCTACGTCGCGCGCAAAGCGAGCGTGCCGTCGGGCGGCGTTCGCCAGTTATTCGTCGCATAATTCGTTCCATAGAGTTCAGCCTTAACGTTCTCATTTGTTGGGATATACGAGGAATGAATACGCGCTCTCTGCCTTGAGAGGAGGGTTCGCTGTGGGTCCTATTTTATCTTTGCATATTCATTTTTCCGACCTCGGAAACTTCCCAGACGCGCGGGAGTTTAAATTGAATGGACCCTTTGCTACATCCCTTAAGCGCCCCGGCCCGCACTCAATATTATCATTCTCGTACAGATTCAAAGACGCTAATATAAAGTAAGAAACTCTAAAAGCTCTAAACAGCCCCGCTGACTCCGAGCTAAATCCTGATTTTTCGTGGGGAATTCTCGGCTTTTTAAGTAATTCCTGCTAAAATAACGATCACGAGAACGATAATATTGTAAGAGATTTCTGCAGCTCAGGTGGCTTGCATGCACAGTATAAAAAATCTGGCATTGACGAGAAAGTTTAAGTGTGACAGGTCCTTGGACTCTACACGACGCTTGTTCAGGGTGACTCCGGATTACACTCACAGCTGTGTAACCATCTAATTGGTCGAAATTACCGATCAATATGGAGTTGAGGGACCACCGTTCCCATGATTCCTCGAGTGCGGGCCGGGGTACTTGACGGATATAGCAAAGAGTCTATTCCAGTGGGAATTCGATTGCGGTGCTTCGCTGCATATATACGTCGAAATACGATAGCGTTAACGGTCGTCTATGAATGCTAATTTGCGCTGGTTAAATCGCGACGAGCCCTTTCGCGAGTTATTGAGCATCGAGTGTCCGTGCATTTTTATTCAATAAGATGGCCATAGTCAGCAGATCGCAGCTTGGGTTCAGCTGTCTCCTCTTCAGACTGCTCCTTTCTCTTGCGAGGCATTATTGAGACTGCCGCGCTTCCTGTGAGCGCCTGTTCTGCGCGTTACCTGAGAGGCCAACTGGACTCACCAGTTTTGGAACTTTCCTCTAAGATTCCTTTTTACTGCTTACGGCAGCATCCGAAAGGGACAAGTTTCAAGAGAGCTCTGCTCGTGCCCAGGCCCTCCTCATACAGCGGCGGAAGCTCGAACTACGATTGGTGTCCGGAATAGGATTTGCGGTGCGTCTCCTCTACAGGAAATGTAGCACAACTGTCCCCACTCCGGACGCCGATTACATTTCTAGCTTTCGCCGCTTGGTGTCGTACTTGCGTTAGAAAAGGTATGTTACCGGACGTTTTATTGGAAGAACCGGCCGCTGAGGATGCCCAGAAATGATCGGACCGAGGAGCGGGAATCTTAGCTTGCGGAAACAGCTCCAGGAAGCGGCGTGTAGCTTCTTAATGAGCGCGAGGGAGTCAGGCGAGGTGTCTAGGCGCTTACTGACAAACGTCACACCTTTGCTGGGACGCTGTCGATATTCAGATGGGGCCAGTAACGGAAGCAGGGCGAGATGACGTGGCACCAAGTTGTGAAAAGGCAAACAGCGCGCTACTCTAGCTGACTCGGTGTCCGCGAGGAAAAGCCTAGTGGTGCGACTGGAATTTTTACTGAAGCGATCGGCCTGCACTCATGCGGAAGATATGCATCAAGAAGCAGCTGATACAAAACAAACAAACAGACCAATTCTACGTAGTTCTGTTTTAGGCCATTGTTCTCTGTAGAATTTGGTTCCAGCACTCGATAATAACGCGCGGAGCAAAAACCCATTCGTTTTGCGGCGGAATATCACGTCACCTATCGACAGTTACCTCTTCTCCCTCAACGACTAGGTTGTCTTAACTATTTGTAGACACGTGGCGCCCTCTTTCGAACGGTCTGCAAATCTACATATCGTCCGGGTTTGAGCGTTCGAGCGAGAGGCACATTCCGCAGCAAATGGGAGAGTTGCAATGCGAGGTTCACTGACTGATGACGGATTGGGTTAACGGTGGCCGAGTATGTTGGCGCGCCGCAGTTCGGAGTACGTGGAGTTTAAACTCGCGCTACAGGACCCAGGGTTCAGTCCCCCCTTCCCGTTTCGATCTGGATGAGCATGGGTACCGGCGTGCGGGGTCGTGTATAGCACTGCTGCGTCGGTGGTACTGCGCTGGCTAAATTTCTTATTTTCAGCAGAGACACCAGCCGCCGCCGAGGTTCACTATAACTTACGGCTGTCTAAACGTACACACATTTGATGACGGACCAGCTATGCCGTTTTCTCGCATCACGAGTACTTGTAGTATCTCTTAGGCCCTGATTTGATATCGTAAATCGTAGCTGGTTGAATGATCCGGATTACTAACTACAGCGCGCGTGCTCGCTAATAAAATGCTGCAAATGGCGGACAATGAACGAGCGTGAGCTAGGAAACAAACCTCGCTCTATTGGTATGCTTCCACCCCTGTTGTGGATACTGCACACCGTTGTGAGTGTAAAGCGAGGCGATCTTATTCATCAAACTCGAATCAAACCAGTTGCACTGTCGTTGTCGTCTCCCAGACGCCGAGGCCGGCCGGGACCGCCCGCAGCGTCGTTCATTTCGCTCGACGGACTTAATTAGTTATGCTAATTAGCGTTAATTAGGATCACTCAATGAACTCCTTTCTCGTTGGGGCCCTTGGGCACGTAATTAGGAACGCGCTGCTTTTGGCCGACCCTTAGCCGCCGCCATCGAAGTTTTCCACTTGCCTAAAGGTTTTTTCTCTTTTTTCTCTCTCGCTTTGATCGGGATATTGGTATATATATTTTTATTATTATCGGTTTTAGGCTTGGGTCTCGTGTTGCCCGAGCGAGCTTCGATGTGCGGTCAATCGTGTCGACGGCCAAGTTAATTATGGATGGTCGAGAATTCTCTCGGTCCTACCGAGACTCGGCGAGACCAGGAGTCTGGCGTGGCGTGTGTCGTTCCGATTTGGGGCGCGGATTATTATATTATCGAAACGCTAGGTCGTGTCGGCTTTTTTTTTTTTTTTTTTCGTTTAGGTAGCCGAGTGCGTGCGTGCCTCGAACGGGGTGTCGTATATTAATGGCGGACCGATGAGGAAAGGCACGGCGTGTTTTATTTAAGCGTGATCGGGGCATATTATTATAATGTGCTCCGGGTACATTTACTTCTCGGCTTCGTGATAGCCGTTAATGGGTCGTAGACGAGGCGGAGCGGCAATCGCCGGTAATCTATCTAGAGAAGAGAACGAAAAGTTATTTAAATGGATGTATACACTATAGACGACTGTGGCTTACGGCCGTCGTCAACGCAGTAGTGAGGTCGCCTCTGTTGTCGATTTTCGTTTTCTTTACTTCTATCGGGATTTTAACGGGTTTGTCGGTGTAATAAATTGATGCATAAACCACCCCCTCCCTTAAAAAAAATACATATATATTTTATATATATATATAAACGACGATGAATTAAATTTTGTAGCCGGAAAGAATCTGTGTATCGGACAAAATATTACAGTGGGAATAGCCATTGTCTACTGTGGTCACTGTTTGCTTAAGAAACTCCGGGGGTTATGTTATCGGATAATGCCGCCGTTTCATTGGCGACGGAGCGATAAGAGGATCCACGAGGACTAGACTCCGTTTCACCTTCAGTTTGAGCGCAGCGGACGGTAGGAGCCATCCCATCCAATCCAGCGTTGAGAGAGTATCATGTGACGATGAGCTCCCTGTGTCGCTCTGCCCAACCGGCAGGTGAGGCGTTTTTCTCCCGACGCTGGATCGGCTGGGATAGCTGGTGGCGTCCAGTGCGCTCGGACTGAAAATGGAACGGAGTATAAAAGTACATTGTAATCCATCTCTCATATTTATTTGAATGTCCGCGGTGTGTATACTAAAAGGCCGAGTCCCAGCCGAGCTGACCATACTCGCGCATGTTACGCCATATTTGCGACCGACGTGGCATTTCTCACCTCTTGTATTCTGGTCAACCGTCGTTAATGACTACATGATTGGATCGTGATGTTACATGATTGGATCGTGGCACACGCAGTGAACAGTAAAAATATACTTTGTTTCAGGTTAATACCCCTGTTATACCCCTGTCAGAAAGGCACTTTAAATGAGATTTAAGCAAAATTACATTACAGCTGGGCCAATCCGCGGGTTTAATACGCCACGTTGCGCGTGCACCCGCCACGTGCAGAACCAGCATCACGAGCTGATTCGCCAAGCGGTGAATGACATTCGATCAAAATGACATTTACTTTCCCGTCTGACAGGGGTATAAGACGCAGCCGATGCTACAAGTGCATGCGAGCTCCGGGCTTTTAGCGCCCCTGGCAAGCACGCGCGCTCCTGCAGTGCAAGCACTGTTCAGGGCCACATGCTCGTGCTTGTAGCATCTGCTGCCTCTGGACTTAAGCTGAAACGAAGTATAGACCTTTCCAAAAACGAGCTTGTGGCCGGTGCCATTTTGAGCGTTCGTGCGTATGGCGCGTGCTTTGCTCGCTTTCCGAAGCGACGAACACGCACGTGCTGGGCTGTGAAGATCGCACGCTGGACTGTGATTTTGTAAACATTGGAAAGTTCTATAGCAAGCAGCGCGTCACAGTTGTCGCCCGGGAACCATGCTTCACTGACTTGTCCACAGACACTCGATCGGACACCATGTCACATTGCGCGGCGAACACGGGTACACTCCTCTGTGTTTGTTTGTCTTCATTCGTGTGCAGCGAGGTATCACTGGAATGTATGTTCTGCCTGCGTGCTCGAATGTTGGAGAATTACTGCGGGACGGCATTCACAAATAAAAAAAAAACAAAAAAAAAACGTAAAAAGTTTATTTTTTTATTTTTTTATTGGATTACTTTGAACTCGCTGGCGTAGCGGCTGCGGCTAACTGGAGAAGAGAACGAGCGGGTTGGTAAGGATAATTAAACTTGAGGAAGAAAACGAGAGGGGAAGTTTGTGTTTTGTCCGTCCCTTCTCGTTTTCTTCCTCAAGTTTAAGTAGGAGATTCGTATGCGAAATCTTCCTGACGTTTAAGAGCGTCTTTAGTAGGCGGGCGGCTGTTTTTAAGTTCCGATCATCTGTAGCCATCTTGTATTGCTCGTTTTATTGCATGAAGTTATATTTTTTGGGAGTCGGGAAGTACGCCGTTTTATTTCTGTCGTCGCAATTTGAACTGACCATTGCCTACAGTGTATACGTTTCGGCGTCCAAAGTGCCGACCAAAGCCAAAATTGAACAGTAGCAAGAAACGCTATTGTATGCGATGCTCTGCTATATCCAAGCCCGCATCTGCCGCTTTTTGCTTTTTCGAGCTCTTTTTTGTAAATAGTCAATGCATGTATCGATCAGACCGTCTGAGCTGCCATCAGCTTTTATTCCCTGTAAATATTGTCGATCGTGTCTCCATTCGAGTGAAGTTTTATACAAAAAGTCCTACTTTCCGGTCTCGTTTATACCATCGAAGCTTTCAGTGTTATCGTCTTGCAGACACAAACCTATCTCAGCCGTCGAACCGAGCAGCACGCAATGCAGCAGAGGTAACTCGTTTCAATCTCCGAAAAAAAAAAAAAAACTTTCTCATCGCGGTAGCATTCTTGGTTCATGAGGTGTTTATGTTAACTCGATGTGAAAGGATTGTCGGACAACGAAACATAGGACAAGTAAGTTGACCGACGCGTTGCTTAAGGCGTTGATGTCGCCTCCGCACTTTTGAACGTGACAGAGGCCTTCACCGGAGGTTCTCGGAAGCCGCCCGAATAGTGTTACGGGCTCAAAGTTGGCGCACAAATAACAGATGCTGTAGTCCCTGGCAGTCCAAGGAAGGCAGGGGAGGGCGTGGCAAGTGACTTGTACCGCCATCTTTGTCCCAGTGGACAAAGATGGCGCCGCGCAGAAACCGAGCCTGCAAGAGAGTCGAGCTTGTAACTAATTTTGTATTTACAAGGACGCAGCCGGCCGGACACTTTTCGCGCCGAGGAATGTGTGAGTGTTCCGTGGTCTGTGGTTGTAATGTCGGGCTCGTTAACATTTCTTCCCTCTTCCTTCATTTTGAGTCTTTGATCGTTTATGAGGTATTATTCCTCTCGTCGTATTCGTAGAATACTAGTTTGTACTTCCACATCGTTAGCCTGCCGGGTGACGGTCGTATACTTCGTTTCGTCAGTCGAGCCAGCTTCAGTGGGAGTTGGGAGTCAACCAAATGTATTATCGCAGTGCCGTGAGTGAGCTTGTTAGAATATTAAAACAAAAAGAAACACCAACGTATGGCTAAGTTCTGAAAGTTTTCGATTGGCTTCCAGCACGGCCAATAAAAAAAGAAAAAAAAAACATTTAACTGTACGCGACTGCAATTTTTTCAATGAAACGCCACAGTTTGATCAGGATTTATGTAGGACCGCACTGCCTAAATTTCTTATGTAAAGCGTGCAACCAGTGTTGGCGTAACTCAAAGGTCTCGAAGCAATGTCTCACTTTTTCTGCCGAGCTCAGCTGTTTGAAACGTGTCCTGGCGTATTCAATTTATCTTAACCCCTCCGTTTTTAATTTACGTTAAGGATACAGCTGCTTGCCTTTACAATGCTGCCAACTTACAGAATGATGATTTTGTATTTTATATAACTGTTTCAATTACCTTTAAAAATATATAAATTCTAGAACGGGGTGCGTTAAATCGGTAATAATATATATATATATATATATATATATATATATATATATATATATATATATATATATATATATATATTTTTTTTTTTACACGCTTACAGGGATTGTAAGCGCGTTAAAATGCACAAACCCACGAAAAAGAAGAAAAAAAAGGACTTTTCCATTTTGATTATTGGGAGCAGTCCACTGACGCGTAGTAGTTGCACACTGAAGCCATCTACACGGCGGTTAAAATGAAGTGAAGTAATTAAAACGGCTCCAGCACTTTAATCAGTCATTGTCAAAACCTACACATGTCAGGTAATTAATATTGATTTTAAAAATGCTCTTACAATCACGCTACATAAAAGGTACTTCGTTTTAATTTCTCTGGGCAGTCCATATACGCTGAGTAGTTGCGCACAGAAGTCAAATACCCCACGGTTTAACTAAGAATGAAAACAATAAAATGACTCGACCACCAATTTGTTTTTACAATTTTCGTGAAGTTTTATACGTACCAGCGTCGTCATATAATTGCCGGCCCTCGCTCACTCAGCGTAGTTAATTGTGAACCTGTGGCAGACAAAGACGAATAAGATGGCACCGAGATCGCCGAACTTGCGAGCACACAAAAAAAGAGTAGTTCTTTTCCGGACAGCAAACGCAGACATGAAGTGACGACAAACCAAAACAAAAGCTGGCAGCCGTCATTCTCGTTTTACGCATCGTCTTGGTCGTCTCCGGTCGCTCCTTTGGCCCGTTGGAGCAGCAGTATCCGTCCGACCCGTGCCATCAAACAATGTCTGCGTCGTCGTCCTCGTCGTGGTGTTCGCCATCGACAAATGGAGACAGATTTGAGAGAAACTCGTTGCCTCTTCGATCTTCCCTTTCCAGGAGTAGAACAACAAGGACGTTTGTTTCAGCGCTACACGCACGGCTTCTCCGCGAGGAAAGCTCTCGCTCCCTGCCAGTTTATTTTTATTTATTTATTTATTTTGGTGTTTGAGCATCGAGCGCTTAATCGAGCGTATACCCACTCCACGCAGTCTGTCGTCTGGGAGCACACAAAAGCCGTTCTAGTCTCGTCCCTGCCGCGTGAATGGTGCTCGTAAAACCTTTAACGGAGCTGCTGATAAGCGGAGATAGGACTGATAGGGCGATGCGAGGCACGGGAGAGTGGTGGTCATCTTTGCCTGGCATGGAATGGCTTTCTCGAATGCTTGGTTTGTGTTTCGTGTGTGCGGCGGCACGCTAAGGTGTGCTCGATGTGTGCGTACCGTCAAGTGCGCACTTGGCCATCAAACCCGACCTCGATTAACTGAAAACATTCATTGTGTGTTTCGCTGTTCGAACGTGACCAAAAACTTCGATTAGGTTTGTAAGTGGTTGCTGAAACTTTCAGGGTGCTGGCAACCTTTCTAGCGGTTCCTACAACCCCCCCCCCCCCCCCCCCCCTCTTCGGGTTTATTGTATGTACGGCAAACATTGTGTTATGTGTGTTTTCCAAGCAACCGCTTTGCAGGCAGGAATTAAATTAACTGTTTGTTTTTGTGCTGAATATCGAGGAGCTTACAAGGTTTTAGTGATCATATATGCACGTTCGCAGTAACATCACGGACTTAAACTGGCCAAGATAGAAAATTGCTCTAGTAATCGAAGGCCATAACAATGAAATGACTTACAAGTTGCTGTTACAGCATGTTGCAACATATGAAACGGCATCCTTCTACGTTGCCCTCCACTAACGCAAAGTGAACGTTGGAGAGGAAGAAACCACCAATTGTGGCAAGCAGAGAGCTTTGTGGGCGGGGCTTGTCCTGCTATTGTCAACTTGTAGCGGACCACGTTTACAACGCTTATCACTCGGGCGATGAACGCGGAGTCACTGGTCTTTAAGTACGCATGCGCGGCGCATGATATTGAGCAAAAGGGAACCAGTGCGCATAATGAAAGGCAACGCAAGAAATGCATGCGTGTTTCGCGTGCTGTGCAATAATCCTCCTTCCATCCGCCATTTTGCCTGACCAGCGCAGCTCTTTTAGGGTCGCTGGTGTCGCCGCCAGTACGTGCGGGCTCACCTACAAAGACGATTATATGTACGTATTTCGTTGTTGCAACCCGCGGAAACCAGTGCTCGAACGCAAGGTCTATAGCGCGAATCAAGCAGCAGAAACAATGGCGCACACCCGACTCCCCTGCAAAGCAGTGACCCTGCCCACGGAACGCGGCAGCAACTATAGCTATAGCTATCCCTCCATATTTATGCGTCTGCTACATTTGCCCGACCTATCGAAAGATTAGGGAAAGGAGGAAGAGGGGGGGGGGTGGAAGAATGCACCCATCATCGTTCCTATTTTGCATATATCGACCGAGGCGACGCATGTCACGTGCTTACGAGTTTTCCGACTCCCTCGCCTTGAATGTGTGTGTTTGTAGGAGATGCATGGGCTGTGCGTTGCGCAGCTATTACGGCGACCGTCGACGTCGACCCCTCCCCCCCCTTTCCCGTCCAACCTCCCATTCCTCCTTGCGTACCGTGTTTTTCGAGAAGATAGTGCTCGCTCGCGCGGAAGCAGAGACAGCAGGAAGAGGAGGAGGATGAAGAGGAGGGAAGGGGGTAGCGCATGCGCAGTTTCCCTCTTTCACGGATTGCGTTATAATTTCTGCGTCACTTTAATTAGGCGAGATTAAAAGGGATCCTCCCCCCCACCCCCTTCCTCGTCTTCCGTCCGTATTCTTTCCCTCACGCACACACTCCGCTCTCTCTCTCTCTTTGTTATCTGTTCCCTTTCCCATTTTGTTTTCTTCCCCCTCTCCCAAGCAGCCTGCATTATTGTTGTGGCAGTGGCGCCAGCTGCTGCCTGCCCCACGGAACTCAATGAGGTGGAGAGGAGGCGCGCGCAGAAAGTGGGAGAAGGGAAGGCAGACATTGGAGGGGGATGGGGAGAAAACAAAAAAATGCAACAGAGCTGGTGTGTGTGTGTGTGTGCATGCGTGCGTGCTAGTTATGTCAGAAAGCCCGATAAAACAAGAGGCGGTAGCTTTGGCAGTGCTGGGTAGTAATTAACGATGGCTGTGCGTTTTCACTTCTCTCTTACCTCCCTTTTTGTTTTAGCGATGTATTTTGGCGGAGCGAAACGACAGATTAAGGTGTCGTTTCGAGGCTGAGCACCAGCGTGCTTCCTAATATTAAGACGATAATAACTACCGCATTTTACATTGAGACTCTTAAGCAAACATAGGTATAGAGAAGTATACATAGCTCCAGCTCCAAGCCGTCAATAATGCTACAGTAGTTTCAAACTTGGGTCCAGAAAAAATGTACAACGAAGTGCCTCGTTAAAATGATTTGTTTAGCGTGGGTTTGTTTGATAGGAAGGAAGTGGAAGCCACTCTTGGTTTCCATAGAGTCCTGCATTTTACATCCGGAAAATCGCAAAAATCGAACAACGCAACACTAAATCTCTGTGTTGAGACCGTGGATGAGACTCAACATGAGATACTCCTCTCAGAAGCCAAACTTGTCCGCAATATCTTAAAGGACACATACAAAGGAAAAAAAAACATTTTTTTTAACAGCTTAGGTGGAAAAGGATGTCAAAACGATTTTACAACGAAGAAAAAAAAAATTTTAGAGCTATATTTACGGCGCTATACGAATTTGTAGTTGGCGCCCGCGGGCGCCGCGGACAAGTGGCCCATATTTATCACGTGGCTGGCCCTTATTTATCACGTGGTGCTTGCGCTCTTTCGGAAGCGTCCTATGGTCTCTAAAAGTCACTTATTCATCTTTGTTTGAAGTATAACAAAAAAACTAAAAGTAATAAGTAACTTTTAGAGCCCAAAGGAAACTCCTGAAAAGGCGAAAGCAGACGTGGCAGACCTGTGCGCCGGTCAGATGACGGGGCGGCGGCGCGTTTCTCCACGGCGGCGTGGAGAAACGCGTTGAAGCGGCGTTCGCACAACGCTCAGCGTGCGGCGGCGGCGTGACTTTGCGGCGACGGAGCGCGGCGGCGCGCGGGCCTACCACGTGACCAGCGGCGGCTCCCGCGGGCGCCAACTACAAATTCGTTTTGCGCCGTAAATATAGCTCTAAATTTTTTTTCTTCATTGTAAATTCGTTTTATAATATTCTTTTTCCATCTAACCTGTTTAAAAAAAGTTTTTTTTTCCTTTGCCTGTGTCCTTTAATGACCTAATATCAGGCTGCTATCATATTATTTAGTCTCGATTTTAGTTTTCCGACTTCTCGCTTTTATACTGAATCGTGATTAACTATACACCATATAAAGTCTTTTTTTTTTTGTTAATTGAGAGGAAAAGTTAAAACCGCGTGCATGTGCACCGTCTGATTGTAGCTGTAGGTTACACGTGTCAAGTATTCGCCACGTGCGGCGAGGTATTGCACTATCTCCGGGTGCAACTCCCTTGTACAGTGCAACTGCAATCGAAGCGATACTAAATGCCGTGCACCCTGAGCTGCTAAGAAAAAAAGTTTGATCTATGCGTTCCGGCAGATTCCGAGTTGCTATGATGAATATTCTATTTGTCGGGAATTTCGCGCAATAATTAAAAAATTCTGAATATTTGGGATAGTAGAAATGCATCCGGGATTGAATCATTGGATGGTTCTTCTTGACCAAAACTCGGATATTTAAGGGCGCCAAACTGCTCCCGCATCTCTATCCTAGGTGCTTCAGAAGCTCCTCCAGCTAACATTCTAGTGATATTACCCGTATGAAGATGTCCCGAGCTCTTCGCTTTCACACCTTGCACTCACCGTCGATGGACGTTCAATGGTGTAATCTAGCGTTTGCTGAGGACCCAGGCTACACGGGCGCATTCCCGCAACACGCTCGATGCACTTCGTCGCGGTTTTATTGAAATCTTGCGATTCGTAAAATGAGAAAGGCACATGGTAGTTCCCTGTTCATCTCTCTATCACTCCCTAAAGTGTGTGCGTGTGTGTGTGTTTTTAGCGCGCGCGTGTCGCTCGTGTGGCAATGAAGTACACACAGTTCTGGGAAAGTGATGAACGCTGAACCTCAAAATATGTTTGCTTCATTTGAAAACTTTATATTTTACTTTCTTCACTTGAAATGTTTCTTTTACATTTTAGTCTTTAAAAACACACTAAGGCGCGCGCGCAAACACACACGCACACAGATGTCTCGTTTCAACCAGTGACCTCAGCCAGCATGACGTATTTGGACGAGGCAGTCGACCTCGCTCCGTTCTCTTCTGTACCGTGAACTGCTGAAGCGAGTTCAGCAGGATTCTACCGTGTCCCCTGGGGCGAAATGTAGAGCTATCTAATTGCTTGGTTGTCGCCATACTGACGTAAACTGACTGCAAGAATGCGCAGTCTGAACCAAGCAGGGCACTGCGCACTGAGAACAAACGACCACCTGAAAGTACGTAGTGTGTGGTTTTCTTTTTTTTTATTATTATTATTTCGTTTTGTTCTGCTTTACAATTTATTCCCTGTTGCGGGCATGCTGTCATACTGTGTCACTTCGCCGACTGTTTCTTTGTCCCTGTGAAAAGGCTACATGCACGTAAAATCTGTAGGTTCTAATGAACCGTATTCTAAATTTTTGAGACATTTCCCATGATAACACCATCGCAAATAAAAAAAAAAAAACGCGTGTAGACACATTGGCAGTGTCGTGATTGCTGCGCCAAACTGCACCACGGAGCTTAACCCTGCTACATCCTGCTACATTTAGCCAAAATATGAGGAACGTGCGCCAACAATGTGCCAAAACTTGATTTAACATTATAAAATACTGAAGATATAATGGCCCAAGCCCCGGTACACGTCCGGATCGTTATGGTAAACTGGTGCGATATTTTCAGAACTTGCGATTTTAGCCGCACATAACGTACTATATCCTACTTGATCCCTCTGTCAGTGTCAAGCACTGAAAGTACTCGAAATTTTCGCAATATCTCTGTTCCTAGTCTGCTTTGGCGTGTGAGCTTGCTTTGTTGAGTGCGCCTCTCATTGCGCTCTTGTGTACTGCAGCGCAGCGATAACCGCGAGGTAAGCATCGCAGTTGTGCTTCTCATGCTTCGCCGCAGTGCATCCGAGTGCTAAAGGGAAAGCATTCCCCCAGAGCGGGACGTTAAACACGCAAAGGACCTTCGTTAATATTAATGTAACAGCTCTTAGCTGTTATAAAAATGTCTGAATTATACTCTGGCTATTATTTATGATAGACTGCGGTATTCTAACGATGTCGTTTTCAAATTGCTGATTTAATGAGGGCACTCGCAAGAAAATTTATATGAACTGCTCTATAGGTTTATTTCTATTTGAGCTCCGTTGTTTAGTTGTCACCTCTATATATGTTTATCCGTTCGAGGTACAGTCAATAGAATAAACTAAAGCTAAATTAGGTGACGCAGTAGAAGCAAGCTTGGGAATAACCTGAACAGCTTTTGCTGAATTGTTATCGTTCACGTACCGATCTCTGGTATTATAAGGCTCTACATACAAAATGTAATTAATTTTCATAATTTATTAACCTAATTTTGAAGATCTGAACTGCTTTTTTTGTTTTATTAGAACCTTTAGAACTTCAGTGGAACATCAGTATGTGTGCTCAAGATTACTCTAACATTATTTTAGTGGAATATGCTATTTTGTTTACCTTTTATTTTGTACATAAAATGACCATTCTCAGAAGTCCATACTGTCCTCGATCGAGCAGCATCTTTTTGCCACGCCGAGGCCTTCTATGTGCAACAGCTAGTCTTTGTTTAAGGAAATCAAACCTGATGTTGCAGAGAAGTGTGAAGGCAAAGCATGCACGTTTTTTAGTTGAATAGGCCAACACGCAAATCTTAACTTACATTATTCACAATGTTACGAATAAAAATGAAGTGTGTACTTGTGCTCTAAAAGTACTTTTTGCTGATCCCTAATGGACTTTTGGCTGCTCCAAAAGGTGCTACAAATTGACTCGAGTCAGTCGCATCACTGTATTATTATTTTTTTTCAATTACTCGTGTTTGTTTATTTACCTCGGCATATTTAAAGTCATGATTGTTCGCACGCGAGCCACTGTGCAAGCCGACACTGCTGCCGATGTGTCATGTTCTGTCTGAACGTCCACGTCTGCGAGCCTCCGTCTTTCTGCTCGCGGGAACTCGAACGCGTCCTAGCTGTTTGACGCCGAAACGAAAACACGGCACACCGTCGGAGAAAAAAAGAAATGAACCTCCAAAAGTGGAGAGGAGCAACGCTCTTTTATTGTCCCCCATCTTCCATTTCCCGGCCCTCGTTTTCTGTTTCTTCTTCCGCGATTTTTTTTTTTTTTTTTCGTCCTTCGCGCGCGGGCGCATCTTACCGCCGCGTCGCTCTTTCTGGCCTCCGTCCTCCCCTCGGAGCGTCAAAATGGACCCGCCCCGGTCGTCGCCACCAGGGTGGCCAGAAAGAACTCCGTCTCGGCTCTGTCTGACTCCTGAAAGCGGCCGGCCGCTGTCGACGCGTCTCCGCGTTTCGAGCCGTTGCTGTGTGGTTCGCGTTTGAAGTAGCGCTCGCGCGCGCGTGTTTCTTTGGTAGTTTTGTAGCTCAAAACAATGATGAGCGAGTTAATTACACGATACTTACGTTTAGGGAGATGATATAAACGAACGGACGGACATGACTCCCACGAGTGGAGTCATTCTTGTTTGTCCGTTTATGTTATCTCCCTAAATGTGTGTGTGTGTGTAGTTTCGTATGCGTCAGTTGCTGGGTACTGTGTTATAAGGTTCCTCTGTGCCGCATCTTCGGCTCAGTCCAGAAAACAAGTACCCGTAAAACCGAATATGACATCAGCCTCCCGAGTTTCGAGCTTTTTCAAGCCGATCTCCAAATGTGATTTTTTATTAGAAATATATTATCTGTTCTTCGCGCTATTTATGTAAAATTAGGAATAGGGTTCCGTGCATCTTTTTTTTATGTATTCTTTTCTGCAGTAAAGCGTTATGTAAGGGATTATTTAGAAGTGTACCATTTATTATCCCTCTCTCTGCACATTTCGTGTATTTGTCTTCAGAATTATTACGTGAGCACACAGTCCTTTTTGGCATACCCCGCGACCCGGTGTTTCACATTGGCAAACAACGGACAAAAAAAAAAAAAAGCGTGTTTCCGCAGACTCAACTGCTGGCGTATTTTCGACAATCGTCCTCCCGTGTTGGTTTCAAGCGGTTATGTGAACTTCACACAGTCAAATTTATGATGATAATAATAATATATTTAATTACTGACTGAAGATTTAGTAACATAAATAAAGGGCCGATAACCATAGCGATATACACCATAAGTAAATACACCCCCAAATTATTTAAAATATGGTCTGCAAATCTTTTCCGGCGTTTGAAAACAAAATCCGTAAAAGATGCACTAGTACGGTTTGTTCAAGTGAGTTATACGGCTAGGGGGACATTATGTGGGTGGCTAATCCTTGCGAGAAGTTGGCTAATTACTTAAAATTTGTTAATTAATGAAAATAGACATATGGTTCCAATTAGAAATTTGCTCAGCGTCGTCGAAAACCCCTAAATCAGTCATTTTCAGAAAGACTTTGAGCGCGTGAGAAGCGTAGTAGTAAACTGAAGTTGCCGCTCGTGGAGCAGGTACAAAGCTAGAGGTTGCGATAAGGCGCCCGTGCGATTTTTCCGTCTCTTATCTAGCCCCAGCCTTGTACCTGCTCCACAAGTGGTAACTTTAGTGCACTACTACGCTTCTCACGCGCTTCAAAGTCTTTCTGAAAATGACGGAATTAGGGGTTTTCGATGACGCTGAGCAAGTTTCTAATTGGAACCATATGTCCTATTTTCATTAATTAAAAAGTTAATTAACGAATTTTAATTAATTAGCCAACTTCTCGCAAGGATTAGCTACCCACATAATGTCCCCCTAGCCGTATAACTCACTTGAACAAACCGTACTAGTGCATCTTTTACGGATTTTTTGTAATAAATCTGTTAGAATTAAAAATGAACACCCGGTATATATGCTGTAAACGACTTAATTTTCGCGGGCTCAAATTTGCGCGAATCGGACCAAAGCTGCAAATTTGAAATTATTCGCGGGTTCTAATTTTCGCGAATTGAGTGCAGCTTCCGTAGTGTTTACATATTGCCCGAATTGTTCGCGGGGCGTATTTTTCGCGAATTGTAGGCGATTCGCGAAAATGAGGTCCCTGCGAAAATTTAGTCGTTTACAGGATATATAATCCCCGGAACTTTCGGCGGTTTTGTAATACATTGATTCATTCGATCAAGTACGCTTCATTCATCTGCATATTTTCAATTACATATATACGGAACGAACCAGTGCGCGTGTCGGCAGAGATTTGCATTTTCTAAAAGTTTTTTTTTTTCGGCGGCATGCGCGATTTTTGTACCCGGTTTACCCCCAAGCTGACAGTGCGGCCGAAGCTACACGCCCGTTGGACCGGCCATACGTCTATGTTTCGCCACGTGATCACGCTTTCCCCGCTTCTACCCGCGTGCAGAGCGGTCCGGCGTGCGCATAGCTCCCACTGCACTGTCAGCTTAGGGCTGAACAGGGTATACCGTATTTACTCGAGTAATAGCCGCACTGTTTATGAAGAAAACCTGAGGGCTCGCTTTTCTGCGAGGCAGGCGGATTGCCAGTCACCGCGTTCGACAGCATGATTCCAGCTGTTTACAGAATAGAGACAACGTCTCAGCGCGAAGATACCATCTGTGAAGATTGCATTGGGGTGGAGAATCGTGTTCTCGATCTAGTTATTCGCTATGTTATTTATGCGCAACGCTATGATTGGCTGTATATGTGCTTTGAGGGAAAGTAGACGCAAGGGCCGTGTTCATAAATAGTGCGGCTATTACTCGAGTAAATACGGCACTAGAAAACGGATGTGTTCGCTAATAGGTTTCCCTAAGTATTACCTTTATTTTTTTTAATTGTCCATCTTAGGCTGTTCCAAGGTACGTTGAAATTAAATACATTTGCAAAATGTGCGCATTTTTAATTATTTTTTTTATAGAAACGATGAAAACGGGAAAACAGGAAATTGGCGTTTAACGCTTGAGGACAAACGTTCGGGAACGACGAAGGTCGCAAGTCAATTTCAAATTCTTTATTTCTCTCTCTCCTTGGAGAGAAATAAAGGTATATCAAATGTCACGAAGGCAATGCCATCTTCAATAAGGTCTGCAGGATGTTGATCGCAACTGGAATAATTGATTAAAAAGAAAGCATCATTAATAGGAAAATGAGAAGACTTCATAGCCCCAGAAAGCGATGGCTTGTGCATTTTAATCAGAGGTACTTCGAGCACGCAAAATTTTACATGCTGTCGCATGTAAAATATTCCGTGCTTTGGGTCGTCTAACTTGTTTGCCGGAATGGCTCGATAAGTTTTCAAAAGCAGCCCGGCGGCAAAAGACGCAACCCTACAACAACGGACAACAAAGGGTACAGATAAACCCTACGACGACGTTAAACTGACAGAAGAAGCCTACCAATAGTCGCAGCTGTTATGTGCCATCGACATTGGAAAGTCATGGGTTCATTCACTGGAGTGAATTGTGTTTTATTATGATGACGGAGGTGGCATAACAACGCATTCAATGAACGTACTTTTTGTGCGTCATCAGCATAGAAGGAAACTATATTTCCGTTGGAGCTCGCTTGTCGTCTGGTAATAAAAAATTAATTGAAAAGTTTCGTCCGTGTTTGCTTTTCTTAATTGCCGTTTGTAATTGTATTTGTGGACGGTCCGCTTGCGGTCCTCGTTAGTTTTGCACGAGTTCACTCGAAATCATCCGACGAACTCGGGAGTCCTATCACGGAGTCACCCAAACTCGCTCGCAATCGCACGTTTAGTGTATACTTCGTGTCACTAATTGCGTGCATTATAGGCAGTGTTGTATACGTTCCTCGATAAGAGGAACGAAAGCTCGTTTTTTGTTCCTTCTGATTTTTGGAATGCGTTTTCGTTACAGGTTCGGTCCGTGAGAAATGTACTACTCGTTCCCCTTACAGTTAAAAAAAAATGGAACGTATCGTTACATATACGTTACATTTGTAATGTGCTAAATTGCCATATTCAGCTAAATCAAACTAAGCTTTTTTTTATATTTATGTTATGAAATGGCAACATACTATTTTTAATGCCGTGGTGGAAGGACACTACGAGATAGAACAACCGGAAGCAATTGGTCCCATTTATTGATACATTTACCTTTAAAAATCTCAGCGTTTTGCAATATTCCTCTTTGTGGTGGGCGACTCAGACAAGCCAAATCATGTGCAGTGAACTGGGAAGGAGCAGCGAGGTTAGTTTTATTATATATTAAAGGGCTACACCACATTGCCCAAGCGTTTTGCAACAACCTCGCGCGTTTCAGTCTAAGGCCCTTGTTGGAACGTTACCGTTGCTTCTTGATGTTGCCATCCTCAAGACGAGCAAGTGGTGAAGAGGGTAGGGCTTTTAGAAGGTTAGTGTTGAAAACTACCAGCCCTTCTTAGTGAACGTCGGATTCGTTGTTAGGTTTAAATGTGGGGGGGGGTGAAGGGGAGAGGAAATCAAGGTTATTTTTTTGTGTAACTTTTAAGTTACCAATGCTCGAGCTACAAGGGAGCGTTCGATGTCTGGTAACGGTAACCTGATTTTGTTATAACTGTTGGTAACCTCATTTTGTTATAACTGTAGGTCTCTTTGTGGAAGTTCAGCGATGGCTGTAGTCGGCCTTAGATTTCCTGGTGTATGAGGATTCGTGGAAGCGAAAGAAAGTAGCGGAGTTTGAGACGTCCCTCTTTGTGTCTTTTCCTGCGACTAAAAGTTACGTTTCTTGTGCCGCAGTCCCGGGCATTGGAAAAGCAATCGATGTCCGACAGCTAGCCTGCTCCCGGCCGTTGCCAAGCGAGGAATCCACAAAATAAACCCTAATATAAGTAACGAAAGAGTTAGCGAGATCCTGCGCTTCGTAAAGTTCTTGTTTTTGTACTTTTTAGTTCCCCCCTTAGAAATAAGAAATTCCCCCACTGGGAAAAAAAAAAAAAAAGGAACGCCGTTATTTTTTTTTTTATCCAGTAAAAGTGTAACGAGTTCCCGTTCCAGTTCCACCGATGCAAAATGGAACGGCGGGGTTCCTCCTAAAAGGAACGCGTTCCAGGAACGCCGTTCCGTACAACACAGAGTACAGGCGAAGCCAACGTTGGGCGAGGGGAGAAAGGGCACGCACTTGGAAGGCTCTACCATTCCTTTGTCTCCTCGCTCTCCATTACCCTCTCCCGTCCCGCCTTCCCAGTTCCATTGCTGGCCCTTTCTCTCTTGGCCTGGCGCTGCCTTCGCCTGCACTGCATGCAACTAGTGACAGGTTTTGCTCGACGCTTTACTTTTGTGTACTATCAACGAGCGGAAACCAAGCGTTCATTCACCGAAGCGAATCCTATTTTCGTTCGCGATCGCTTTTCATTATGAAAGTAATTGAAATTTCAAGCGTGTGGGTGGTTCTCGTTTGGCATTATAAAAGTAATTGAAATTTCGAACACGTGGACGGTTCCTTGATTGCCTTTTTTGTAATGGTACTCGGACACAATCTGCGACACGTGTCGACTTTCCACGGGGCGTTCCAGTACATTTCGCTGGGCGTGGCGTGGAAAGTTACGCCTGCTCACACATCTTTTTCGTGTGATTTCGGTTCCAGTGTTTGGCTTAGGGGAGTTAGCGGAAGTTTTCACGAATGCGACGCCCGCGCGTATTTGTGCGTGGGGGGCCTCGTGACTAGGCTTTCGTCATAACGAAACTTGATTGCTATGAATGAGCCATTTACTCTAAACTCTTTGGGAACTAGATTCTCTAAGCTCTTTGGGAACTGTTGGGAACTAGAGCTACAAGAATGCGGTCTGTGCACGCGAGTATATACGGCCAGGGGGATAGTGTATAGTGGGCTAACCGTCCCGATAAGTCGGATAATTAGCTAATGTTTAATTCGCTTTTTAGTTTGTGACGATCAAAATATGGTTTTCAATTAAAAAGCTTGCTCAGCGTTATGGAAACTGACTCAATCAGTCAATTTTAATGTACGTTTATAGTCCAACGTAACGTCGACGGGCGTGGCGTAGCGCAGCGCGCACAGATACTGATTGGTTGCAGATATCGAGTTTCTGGTTGCCGGCCAATGAAAGGCGCGCGTTCTGCGCTACGCTGCGTTCACTGCGATCAACGTCGGAGTATAAACAGCCCTTTAGAATCATTGGAAACGCGTGGCAAGCGTGGTGGTGTGCTAAGTCACCACTCGTGCAGCAGGCGCAAGGCTGCAAATGCAAAAACGTGGCAACGCAGTTTTTTTTTTTTTTTTCTTCTTCTGTCTTTTATCATTTGCGTTTTCACACTGCAAGCTTCGTGCCTCTTGCACGAGTAAAAACTTTAGCGCGCTACTGTGCTCCCCCGCGCACTTCAAACCTTTATAAAGTGATAATGTGGTTTTCGATGACACTTAGCAACTTTTCGATTAGAACCTTATGTTTATCTTGACTCTTTAAAAAGTTACTAGAAACAATCTAGGTAATTATCCGACCTATCGTGACGATTAGCCCCCCTGTATCATGTCCCTCTGACCGTATAACTCACCCGCATAAACCGCACTAATGAAGCTTTCATGTTGTTTTCGTTTAACAAAGTTATAGAGGCTAAGAATTAGAAAAAAAAAAAAAGAAGAAGAAAAAACGTGTATAACAAACATTTGAATTGGTGATTACGGAAGCCGTAAGCGCTTTTCATATAGGGTACAGCGTCGCTCCATTTCGAAATACCAACCGGGCGATGATGCTTGGTTTGAAATTTAGTGGCATATCCTGCTCGGAATTTGACGGCCTGTGGCTATAAATCATCGGACCAGGGCCGGCTTGCTAGAACAGCGTCTCAGCTGAGACTGGGTGAAAGGAAGCACTGCCAAGGCTGGGGCGCGCGAGCGTCTGGAGACGCAGTTTGAGTCCCGCTCAGCTCGTGCGCTGGCTTTGGCAGTGCTTTCTTTCACCCAGTCTCAGCTGAGACGCTGCTTCTAGCAAGCCGGCCCAGATCTCAAGCTGGAACTTTCGAATTCCCTGCCTAACTATGATGCCGCGCTCGTGTCCAATCGCATGCTGGCATGGCCTGCCCGAATTAGCCCTCTTTGGCCATTAGCCACTCTGACTAGCGGACGATTGAGGAGCCGCCTGTTCACTGCCCTGGGGCTATAGCTGCTTAGATAGGGGAACTGTACCTTCTATGTAATTAATATAAGGCACAGGAGTAAACAAGAAACTAGTGGAATACAACCGCCAAAAAGGCCTACGAATTTTTGTTATTTTTTCTAGATCGTTTGATGGTTTTATTATTGAGCGTTTCCCTCGTGTTTGCGACCGTACCGTAGGCACATTGTTTGATTTATATTTTTTTTTGTAAAATGTTGCATCAAAAGTTGGCATTTTGTATTTGAATATTTTGTTAGATACATGCCTGTATGTTCACACAAAACCAATCAAACGGCCAGGTATGATTTTTTTTTTATAGAACAAGCAAGGTTTAATGAACAATTGTAGACTTTATTTTGACGAAATGGTATGTACCCATAGATCGTTGCTAAAGATATTGCACTCTTCCCGATATGAGATGTGACCAAAACTGCGGTGCGCGTAAATGCAACTTTCCCCATCTTCACAATCTGTTTTCCTTTTTATGTTCAAATATCTTTCGAGCGACTTCGCAATTTTCCTACGCGGGGGAATAAGTTCAATAAGAGTGCTTCTAAATCGTCCCAGCTTTAACCGATTTCATTACCAAACCAAACGTTGTTTCATATTTTCTTTTTTTTTTTTTAAACAAGGCATTACGACGTTCTTGCTTCGATGAATTTTTGCAATTTTACCGCGCAGTGGATGTCCGATTCGGAGTGCTTCCAAGCTGTCCCAGCTGTAACCGAATTCATTCCTTGACATATCTAGCTCGGCCCACTATGCGCTCCGTTTCGCCTTACGATGGAGCGGAGAGGGCTCTACGAGCCACCTCTCAGCCAATCCGATGCACTGTGAATGTCACGTGATCTGCGGGAAGGCGCGGTGCGCACGGTCACGTGAGACGATCGCAACGCTGGATTGGCCGAGTTGGCTCGTGGCTTCCGCGGCGATCCATCGTGAGGTGAAACGGAGTTTTGTGAGGATTTCGTTTTTACTCTTAGTAGAAAAAAAAAATAAAAAAAGAAAGAACGATCTTTACCGACCGACTTCTCGTATTCTTGTTCACACGCGTCAACGAGCAGAGAGACAAGTATACATGCCCTCGCGCCCTCTGTCGGGGACTTGGGCAAACGCTGGCATCTTGGCGATATCGTCAATTCCCAGACCGGTCGCGTTCCCTTTTTTTTTGTTTTGTTCCTTATCTTTTTTGACAGTCCCGGCCATCTCATGTTCAAAAGACTTCAACTCCTTCCCTTTTTTTTTTTTTTTTGCTTTGCCGCGTCTTTTATTTTATCTCGCCTTTTGTTCCCCCGTGGGTTCAAAGCGCGCTCGCGCGCCTGATAAGTAGTATTTCGTTCGAAGATAAATAGATTAGTCTCGAGTCTGGGGCTGCCGCCGCCCGCCCTCGCGCGCCCGCCTGTGATTGGTCGTTCTTTTGTTCGACGTCGGAGCGATCTTTCTCCATCGCGGCGATCGTAATATTTATTCGAGGACGGTGTGTAATTCGTAGATCGCCATCTATTCGCATTACTACTCCACGCATCGCTGAATTTTAACGGGATGACTTTTTTTTTTTTTAACGCTAAAAAGGCATAATCGTCAGAGGAAGAAAACGATCGACGGAAAATACGAAAATGCTGGCGCAATATAGTGGCTCTCTCTCTCGATGTGAATCCACTCGATCGCCGGCTGTCGCGCGAAACGCAATAAAATCTGCGTCGGATGTCGCCATTTTTTTATTATGCTTTTTTTTTCCTCTCTTTCTCCGTATCTCGTTTATTATTTCTCCTTTGCTTTTTCGCACACGTACATACAAACGGACGCGTTATTTCGACCCGGGTCTCTATTATTCGTTTCATTTAAACGCTTCTATTGCTTCCGATTTTCGTATTTTCGCATTCGGTTCGGTAAACTTCGCTTAAAATGGTTTTTTATTTTCTTTTTTTTTTGAAGCTGTGAGGCACCGTTATTCAGAACAGCCTAAGCACTTCCTTGCGTCTGATTCGTTGTTTTCAGTACGGAGTAGAAAATGTTACCTACAGTGCTACAGTGTTTTTCTCTCCACAAAAATAAATTACACATTGCCGAACAACCGCCATTTTAAAATTAAAAAAAAAAGCTCCCGAAAATTGCGTAAAACTTTTGAATAAAACCGCGGTTCGTTCTGAAACTTTAACACCTAGCTGGTTCAAAACGCTAGTGCTATACATTTGGGAAGAAACAGAGTGCCAAATCACGTTATTCATTATATATATATATATATTTTTTTTTTTTTTTTTTGGGGGGGGGGGGGGTATTACGCATGCGATTGGTGTGCAGGCTTATTACGAGACTGACGCGTGTCTGGTAGCGGGATTACACCAACATGATTATTTCGATTGCGAAGTTCACTTCCTCGTGTTCTCGCTGACCGAGCACGGTCTTCTGTGGAAAGCTACCGCAGCAATCGTGCGCAATCTGGGCCAGCACAATGCGGCGTCGTGATCTCGAATGTGTTGGTGGTATGCGGCGAGTAGTGTTTTCTCCTGCTAAAGCGACTGACAGCCGAAAGGGCGACTCCTGTCGAAAACAAAATAAATGACTGGTATCGCTTTAGTGGCACGAAATATGATCATTGCCCAAATATTGCGTCAAAGGGAAGCCGCCCGTACTCCACTAAAACCGATTTTAAAGATGCGACCAGCTCCTCTTTGGCGAGCGGCAAGCGGGTTAGCGTTCAGTCGAGCAACACTGGCGCGGCACCCTTGTGACGTCACGTCGCGGTGGAGCCAACGTTATCAAATTAGCTCAGTTAGGAAACTGCCCATATACGCTGCTTGCACATGCAGATCACTCACCACGACACGCCTCCCGTCGTCCGTCGCGCCGGACGGCCGCTATGGTAACTGCAGTGCGTTCTATGGAATACGTACGTTTCGAAACACAGCGTCTAGATGGCGCTCCAGCTCAGCTCTATAGAACACAGTTATGAAACGACAATCTAGATGGCGCTTCGAGCGACGGGAGGGGGACTGAAGTGACTGAGGGGGGGAACCCCCTTCCGCGGGAGTTCCACAACTGAGGTAATCTAGTAACGTTGGGTAAAGCTACGGCTTATTGGTTGTACCGCGTACAGCAGCACCACGGTGACGTCACTTCGCGGCCGTACGGCTGATGATCAGTGTTGCCATCTCTCTAGCAGATACTTTTGGTTTGGCCGTAGACGCCCGAAACCAAACTTTGAGGCGTGGTCCTTATAAAACTACACACACTATCGATAAAAAAAAAAAAAAAAAAAACCTTGTAGTTTGACATAGATTTAGCTGACGCCTGACTTAGTTATTCACGCCTTACTCACACGATCGCGAGGCTCTTTTGTTCCACCGTGCCCCGCAGAGTGATGCCGTCCGTATTCGCAAACCGCCTTCCGCTATTGAGGTCGGCGTTTGATAAGAAGCCTGCCCTCTCCCAGGCAGACCTCGGCGGGCTTCTTTACGAGTTGACGCGATACACGGAGGAGGAGCGAGGGGCGAAGTCGCCCGAGCAGGAATAACCAAGCAGGCTTATCGGTTTTCGGGGAAGCCTTTAGGTGTTCACCCGCCAGAGAGCGTGCGTACAAGTTTAAAGCGCTGTTTTTTTATATAGTTTTTATTGTTTTGTTTTATGCACTGCCGAGATGTGTGGATGGAGAGAGAGGTGGCGCGATAGATGGGTTTACACAGCTGTGTAGCCTTATCTGTGCGAGACGGTTGTGCAGGGCCTAATGTCTATTGGTGATATGTATACGCCCAGCTCGTCCGTCACGTGTATTGCATAAAAAAAAGTAGTTTAAGAACGTAGCTTTGCGAAAGTTTTTTTTCTTATTTTTCGGGCAAGCGCTTACGGAAGAAATGTCCCGCGCACTGGTGTGTTGACTCGCAGCCGAGTTTTCTACAACGCTTCTCCGTTCTCTTGAGAATCGTTCAACACGCGAATCTAAGTCCGGCATAAACAGATTAAGATAGGTTGGCGTCTAACATCGAACTCTACCACTCGGATTGACTTCGCACTTGATCATGTTTCGTTACACAAGTAGTTTCAATTGGCAGCTTTTTATACCCACGCTAGAAAAAAAAAAAAAAAAAAACCGGTTGTTGTACTTTTGCATTAGTTGCGTGTTTCGCTTCACACGAACCAACGAGTTATTTTTGCTGTAACTTCTCTACGATTTCACCGAGCTTGGAGAAAGAAAAAAGTTGGGGATCCAATCCACGCTGTGAAGGTGGTTGGACGGCGAAGCTGTGGCATCACCAACGATTGCCCACTGCACTATATAACTTTTTTTTTTATAGAAAACGCCATCATGTGGTGCTCCAGTCTTTAACGTCCCAGAGAACTTCCGGTTTGTAAAAATGATGAACAAAGGCCACCTTAGCACCGTTGCTTGAAATGTAGGTGCAACATTTATAACCACCAGTTCTCCAAGTGAACGCCAAAAGAACGAAGGAGTGCGAGATCTGTTAAAATGTTTTAGGCATCCTTGTAAACCAACCTGCCTCCTCCAAGATGTAATATTGTACTGCCGAAGGCCCTCGTTAAGTCTCCAACTTTGTTGTCCGTGTAGCATTTATGCTTTCTAGCACTGGTGACATAAGCAAGCTCAAGAGGCTTGCAAAGACGGTGCGACCGGAAGTCGCCTGCGACGCAAGCGGCGGTTCATGTTTGTAAACAGCAAAAGGGTCTTAATACCAAATTATCGTCGAAACACAAGTAAATGCACTGTACCCAAACTTTTTTATATGAACGCTTTGCACTCGCGCCAGATTATAGCCGCCATTGCTGACCTTTCTTGTCTTACCGAGATGGCATTGACGAACCTAGACCAATGCTGGGGAGAAGGACACAATAAATCTAAGATAGCAATAACCTGGCCTGCTATGGTAATTAGAAAGTGAATTAAGCGGAATAAGAGGGGGAAAATTGGTCGTTTATAACGGCGCTTATGCGCAGCTGCTGCAAAGCGTCTATACTATATATGAAAGACTTCGTACGCTGCCGTTGCCGCGGCAGCTTCTGCAACCACATTCTTTACCGAGAAACGCATGCGGGAAGCGCTACGTGCTTCGCATTGTTCGCGCGCGCATTATCATCTATCATGTGGTTTCGACAATTGTTTTGTTGGTTTTCTTATCGAAGCAAGTGTAAAAACCACATGATCGATGCTAAAGCGCGCGAACGATGATAAGGCGCGCGTGATGGTTTTCTGTCGACGGAAACGAAAAAACCCGACCAACGAGCCATATGCAGCTTCGCTGTATAGGCAACCTGCAATGGTGTTTGGTTTGGCGCCATCTAGCGACTGAAGCAAGAAATATTGGGTACCCCTGGGAGTGGCGGCAGCATTGTTCAAACGTGAGTTTTTACTCTGGTGGCGCCGCTTAGCATAGTGTCTGAAGCAAGAAATACTGGGTATCCCACGATGCCGTGATCGCGTAACGTGCCAGTACAGTGGAAGCTACGGCCCTGGCGGGCCAATCGGAACGTGATTACGTATCATCGGAGTGGGCGTCTACTGCGAAGAAGTACCACGCTTTTCGCTGCGTCATGCTCCAATATGTGTGCGTTGCGCTCGTATACGTCGCGCATTTCGGAACCTTTGGCACGCAACGTGGGGCTTATCGTTCACCCTTTGCCAAATTACAACGCGACAGTGTATAACCGTGGGCTCTCACTCTGCTGGCGCCGCCTGGCTGTTGCCGGCTGGCTATTGCCATGTCTGCCGAGAAGGAAAACTACATATCTGCGCGACCGAAAAAAATCCGCCTGGTCTTTATATCGAACCAGGGACATATCTGCATCCGATTTCTTTTAACAGATCATGTTTCGCCGAAGGAAAAACAAAACAAAACAAAGAAAAACACATACAATTCGTGTACTACTAAGACGCGTAAACCTGTAATGAGGGCTTTGCAGATACTTGTCAAGATACTCTTCAACTAAAGTGATCGATCGATTTCCTTCTTTTTTTCTTTTTTTGTCATGATTACCCGACAGAATTTAGATGCCATGATTACTTCATTCGTTGGTCGCTCGCAATTAGTGTCGCGAGAAACGTCTTCGTCACGTGGTCGCGCAATTGAGGGGTTCCCCCTAAAATAAGCAACAAATGACATTGCTCGTTCCTAAACTGCATTCTTCTGCTTCCGGAATTGATTGGCACCGTGGTTGCGTCCACGGCGGTGGCACTCCCTGTTATTACGAGCGCTCGTTATTAAGTCCGAGATTAACGCGTTTTCTCGAAGTGTGCGTGTGTGTGCGCGTGTGTTTGCTTGTTCGTTCGTTTATTTGTTGCCAACCGCAAACAAGAGAAGGGACTGTCGCGAAAGTGGACGAGTCAATTTCGGGCACGGGGAAATGGGGTGCTCGCCACCGGCGGCTTTGGAGGGGGACGAGCCTCGTGCGTTAAGCTCTCTTCAATCCAACTTGTGGCGGACTTATTCGGCTTCTTCCCCCTTAAGGAGTGACCCCATTTTTGGCAACGCCTCCGAGATTGTCTGTCTCTGCGAGTTCATTCTCTACGCGTAGTCTCTAAACTCGCAGTAAGTATAAAAGAAAAAAAAGGGCGGACGAGTAATCAATAACCGCGCCCACTTGGGCCCGGCCCCGAGCGTGCACCCATCAATAACTAACTCATTTCCGCCGTTTAATTTGCTCGATGGACACGCGCGCTCTCTCTCGCAAAACAAAAAATTCGAGGTCGTTCCTTTTTTTTTTTTTTTTTCCCAATGCCGTTATTTGTTGTTTTCGTTTTCTGTTTGTGCAGTCTAGACTTTTTAAGGCTGGCGCGTCATGTGTCGCGACTTTACACGACATTTCGTTCTGTGCTGTGAAGTTCGAGTGTCGAGCAAACCAGTATCATGTATATCATGTAATCTAGTGATTATATGTTTAAAAGATACATTTGAAAGAGTGTGTCTTTCACTTCGTCTTCATTATACATCTCTGTATATTCTGCTCTTGATCTGAAATGCACGTTTGCATCTTTCGAAGAATATTTTTCGACGGAATTACCTTAGTGTGTAAAGGTATGCTCCAAGGGCACCTCGTCGTTGGTAGCAAGAAACGCTCCTGGCAGTCGAGCTGCGCATGCGCCAACGATTCACTCTACGCAAAACGACCTCCTGCGCATGCATAGCTCGCAAACATAGTGCATTGAGTCGGAGTTATACTTGGTCACGCTTCCTGTATCCTGACCTTGTTTTCCTTCCGTTCTTTTCCAGGGTAAGCCACGCTGGCCCCGGTGGTCTCTTACTCCTCCCGACCTATCGGTTCTAGTCTCTGCGACCGCAGCGCCGTTTCACGAGCTGCGGCCGAAAGGTGAGGCCTCGCCCCGGGAGATTTGGTTTCGATCTCTTTCTCGGGTCTCAGCGTCGTCGTTTGGTCGGTGTTGAACCTTTGTGGGACGCTGTTTTTGGGTTTCGCTACGTGTTTCGGCCATGGTACGATTCATACAGACAGTTTCTACCAGACGTTGGTTATTTTGCACGTAACCTTTCTTTATAATTCCGCCCGAGTACGAATGCTCACTCGGCGTATTTTGGTATGAATTCGTTTTTGCGTATTTTGTTTGGTTTTTGACGTCTTGTCCTAAAGAACTAACTTCTGTAGAGTTTCCGTGTTCACATAGTCGATTAGGGTTTGATCTACGCTTCAAGTGAACGACCTCGCGTGTAACCCAACAATTCGTCTTTTTTTTTTTTTTCTGAGTTAATAGATTAACGTTTACAAAGACGTCAGCGTTTGCCCACACCAGGTGTGGGCACTCGGCATTCGCCGTGCCGACAGGAACGCCACCGCAACGGTGTGACCTCAGAGCCGTGTCGTGCGCTGGTGTATATATACGCCGTCAACTTCGTCAGGAAGGAGAACTGGAGAAGTCAAACACTGCGTAATTTCTCGTCTTGCAAAATGGTTACTCCTGTCAACGCATTTTCTTGCGAGTGTCTTAGTACCTATCAGACCCTAGCAAAACTCCTTGTTTGTTGACCCTATAGTTCAACGAGCGCATTCAATGTGTCGTTCCCTGGCAACTCTATTTCTCACGTCGTGCTGAAACGTTTAAGGCCGAACCGCGTTTAAGCGATTTAACGACCGACGAGACGAGCGACGGCGACAGCGACGAGAGTCAGCGACGAGCAACGGAGATTTCTCGCTGTCGCTCGTCGCGTCGCTTCGTTTTTTGGATTACTAGAAAACGTCGCTTATAGCCTCGGTTGCTTGCTCCCGTCGCCTTCATGCGGTTTGCCTCGTCGCGCGACTGACCGCGCGACAGCGGAGCGCGGGTCGCCGTCGCTTAAGTTGTCTCGTCGCTTGCCAAATCGCTTACATGCGGTTTGTACTTCTCACGTGACGTGATTGGCGATTGTGCGCTTGCGCCCTCGTCGAGTTACGGCGAAACTTGTTTCATAACAAATGTGCTGTACCTATCCGTTCCGCAGTTGGACACACTGTCGTGTATAAATAGCGGCGGGGCCTATGGTTCCGACACGACGGAGTTGTACATTATGCAAACCGTTACACAATAATTTGACCAGTCGAAGGCGACGTAAGCTGTCCATTTTCGTTCGACTAGCATTGTATCGGTGTACTATGGTATATATAGCGGCGTGGACTGCCAGCGGTATGCCTGTAATTTGACCGCGTGGTCGATCGAACTTTTGTAACACTGGAGATCTTGTACGTAGAAGTGAAGTTATTGGCCTATTATATATATGGTGCAAGTAAACGTCCGTTGATGCTTTTTTTTTATATAGGTGACATGTATACGCGTAATATAGAGAAATTGTGGAATAAACAGCTTTTGGTCTCTTGTTTCCTTGGACTTCAGCCACCAATAACTGTGAAAAAAAAAAAAAAACGCATTCTAAATGGACACGTGCTGGTTGTTCCTAGTATGGTGACCTTCATTTTTCTCTTATTCAACGCGGGTTTGGTTTGCGGTGATTTCTAGCCTCTCTTTAACGCATCATTTGAGTTTTATTGTCAAGCTTCGTGAAATTGCTTAAAGCACTATATGTTTGCGTACAATGAAGTTTGTTAGCGGGAAACGTTATTGGGGGGGGGGGGGGAGTATTTTTAACGTTTTATGGGCGGCAAGGCAGACGTCTGCCCGACCAAAATCAACCACACGCGCGACATACAAAACCAGAAGCGAAGATAGCATTAAAGTCTGAAAGTGGAGTGCGAAGATAACACGCGAGGAAGTCTGAAAGTGGTGAAAAGAAACGGCACGCGCGCCGTGGCGGTCTTGCTGTACGACTGCAATCCATTACGAAACTATACGCATGAAAAAGAAAAAAAATGCGCGAGTCTAATTCTTTTTTTTTTTGTCAGAACCACGGAGGCAGCCAATCACGACGAAAAATATAATTCCAGCCATTGACAAAGCGTATAATACGACTAGACACACACAAAAAAAAGGCCATGTGCGCAGAGATTGTGTGCAAGTGAAGCGTCATGCTCATTGTCCCTGCTCACATCGCTTTTTTTTCTTCTTTTTCTGTCTAATTGTATTCTGAGCTTTTTGTGCTGGTTACCTCCTTGTTCTGCATTAAAGTAAACTCGCAGCGATCCAGTCAATAATTAGACCTCAAGCGGGAAAGAAACGTGGAGAGAATCAAGTTTATAACCTTTGTTAATTTTTTTAAGGGCCGTCTAATAGTCCGAATTAAACGGCGGCGTTATTGGCGCGTCTTTAATGTGTAGAGTCGCCGACCACTTAATAAACGCCGGTCGCTGCAAGTACCTAGCATATATCTTAAGTTATTATCGCTCCTTCACCGCCAGCAAGATTGCCGCCTTGGCCGATAATAACACTGAAGAAGGAATCGTTCAGGAAAGAAGGGCGAACGTTATAGGCGTGAAAGAATCACGCCTATAACGTTATAAGCAACGCCCCGCTTGTAATAATCTGCCGGTGACTATGATTGCGAGTTACAGTGATGTTGACAGAAAACGTGTCCGCCTCGGAGCCGTCCGAGCTTTTTTCCGTCCATGGCAACGCATGAACAGACTGACCGCGTCGTTCGCGATCAATCCCATCGACCGGGTTATAGGATACCTTTGTTCGTCTCCGATATAGGATATCTCCCCGTAGTCACAACCTCTCGAGGCCGCGTGTTTATTTCATATCCTCGACAGTGACTCGATCCGATTAGTCGTGATAATAAGCGAACTAATAAAACGAGAGTAATAAATCGAGTAATTTTGAATACGTGCTCTACATAGAAAAAGCACGGGACGCATCAGCGCGGTGGGCTTTAATTGAAAACGAAAAATTGACGAAACAAAAATTTGTTAACGCGATTGTGTCAACGCGCTGTGGGCGAATCGAAGTGAGGAATGATCGGCTGTCGTCAATTAGCTTTGGATGGCATCTGTGTGATATGCCAGCAATTAGTGTGGTTGATATCAAGTAAGCTTCCGATCGACGGTAGTAAATCTATTCTAATTTCATAATAGCGACGACCGGCCGATGCGTGTTACTTCGCCACTGAATACACTGGAAATTACCTCGAAACCTTCTCTTTAGCCATTCCCGAGTTCTCGGGTCTAATGTCTAATATGCGACTGTTATACTGAGCATAGCTAATATAGCTAATCTTGGTAAAATATTCCGTCCACAGTCACCAACTGATTTTATTCTAAAATCGTATCGCTGTTTCAGAGTACCACGCGGGACATTAATTACATCGTGTAAAATCTAGCGTCCAGAGGACAATGCGCGTGTTAGGATGACCAAGTATATAAGTGGCCGCGTCCCAGGTTTAATCACGCGAAAATAAAAAGTTATTCAGCGATGTAGTTCGTGCATGCATCAACTTCAGCTCACGCAATTACTAGGTGTTTTTGTTATATTTTTCGTTTAGTGCCTACCTTCTTTCTTTCTTTCTTTTCGCTGGCCGCATTTTTGGGGCTCAGTAATAAGTCAACGACGCGTAAACACGAGCGCAAAGTTATCAGAGCTCGCGCCGCAAAGAGCCCTAGTTGTGCGTTTGACTTCTAAATAAATTGACCGAGTCAGCGGCGCGTAGGTAGACCTCAGGCAAGGGCGTCCTCGTTGCACGTATTAATCGCACTAAGGTTCTAAGTATCGCCGAGGAAGTGGCGAAATGCCGATGCCCAATCCCACGGAAGGGAATCGACAGCGGACAAGCCTCGATAGGCGTATTTGACACCACGAGTTTCTCGGACATTTTGTCATTTATGCTCCAACCCATGTCTGTAACGTAAGGGCGGTGACGCCGTCTGCGGAACTGGGTGCGCGTATCGTTCGCTTCTTGAGAATCGGTTTCTCCTCCGCAAGCGCCGTGTCCACAGCTCCCCCCGGGCAAACACTCGTTTTGTACTCGGCGAGTTCGGTGTCGATGGAGCATCATTTATCGCTTTGCATCGCGGGCTTCTAACTGGCCGCAATACCTAGAGGACCTACCTAGAATTGTTCGTGGAAATCTAGGGACCGCATTCTGGAATTATGCGGTCACCATTCCCTATTATGAAATTCTAGGCAATGTTCCCTATGATTCTTTAATCCGAGAAGGAAGAAGGGTCCGAGCTTAAAGCTGCACTCCGGCGTCTTCTTCATAGTTCCCGATTTGCTCGAAAATTGGCTATACACACCAACAAACATCGCTGAAACAGTAGCCCCAAATGTTGGGCGAAAATATTTCTTTTTTTGCGAAGTTTTTTTATTTATTTAAAATACCCTCAAGGCCATCGGCGTTACAGAGGGGAGTGGGGGTTAGCGGCAGTAGTACGCTTTGCAGCTCAATCTGAGCAGTATAGATTATTTATGGCAGTTCTAAATAAGTGGTCAGGAACAATTGTTGCGATAGATGCGGGAAAGTGGTTCCAATCCACTGAATATTTCGGGAGGAATGATTCTCGGAGTGCATTAGTGTTACGTTTTAGAATGTCTACTTTATACGTAGGATCAATGCGTGACGAAATATAAGACGGATGATTCAGCACTCGGTTGTGAAGTAATGAGTTAGTATGAAAGAGACATAAACGAGCTATTTTGCGATGTAAAGTGAGGTTAGACAACGATAGGCTAGTTTTCATGGAGCTTGCTGTGCGATGAAAGTTATTAAGAATAAAACGAGCAGAGCGATTCTGAAGTGATTCCAGGGCGTTAGTTCGTTTAGAATGTCCGGGTTATTGGATTTACAATTTTGGTCCTCACAGTGTATTGAAAGTAAGTTTCTACAGGCAACAATGGAAAAGTGATGTCAGCGGAAGGCAGGGGTTCACTCTTTGGACTGTAGAATTTGTTCCCCGCTGATCTCAAGCAGTTTCATGGTGTCCAATGAATGCTTTGGAAGCTCACTTCAGCTCCCGCGCAGCAGCAGTGAAATACCCGCTCGACCTGCAAGCCTGCCTTCCTCTGACGTCACGGCACTGAAAAGCGCGGGTATATTTATTTGAATGCTGGTTTTGGCATCATTTTCACTTGCCGATTTCTCAATAACTATTCTGAATTTCGTGATTTGAAATTTCATACCGGAGAGGATGAAAACCAGTGATTACTAATATATAGCTAGTTTGGGGTAGCTCGAAATTTCGCCGGAGTACCCCTTTAACGGAGCTTTATCACTTCGTCACAGACTAGCGACGACTACGTCGTAATCACGTGAAGTTTTAAAGCTGCGATAATAGCGGATTTAAATCGTAAAACTTGCTCGGACAATCCAAACTCCTTCCATTCTTTGTCGCTAACGCGCAGCTCCTTTTCAATAGGAAGTTTTCGTAGATCGTTTTTGCCGTCCCGCAACGCCCTGCGCAGCCCGCTACGATACCCGGGGGCCGGGACTCTACAGTCAAGGCTATCGGCGCGCAGGCGCAGTAGCAACTTCTTCGTTGCGGAGGGCTTAGCGGAGGGGAAACGCGGTCTACGAAAACTCCCTAATGCCACGTTGGAAAGCGCTATCGCCGATCCCCAGTGGATATTTGACGAGATTAGTTGCAATCGCCAAACCATAGTTGTTTTTTTTATTATTTGTTTTGTTTTAAGAACAGACCCGTCTTCTATTCGCCCGCATTATTAATGAATAGAAAGTGTGTCACCGACTGCTTGTTATTTTTATATTCTTGGTCCGAGCCGTCCATTTCCAATGTGGAAGAGAAGAGAAAAAGAAAACTGCGCATAGTAGAGATTAATTATATGGAAAGGGTTTTTGATGTGCTCGGGGGCCGTGGTATATTGCGCGGCCGGCGAACCATTGTGGGACTGGCTTCAATCCATTAGGCAAATTAACCCCAATTACCGAGGAGTACCGCCCCTGTATACGTTTGTTGCCGTCTCTTCTCTCACCCTTCGTATGGGGAAACTCTAGGGTTTCTTTTTGTGTTTTTCTTGCGGTGTATGGCGCCGCGCAATTAGCCTAATTGATTGCCTCGCGCATTATTGGGTTGCCGCCACGCCACGTGCACGTCGATGAGATTACGAGGGACGATCATAAGCCGCGCTGACGATCGTTGGAGTTTTTGCCGACAGTGTTGGTAACAAAACTTGGACATCATTCCTATTGCGGAATGTTATCTTTTTTTTTTATTCATTTTATCATAGCGATCCGATGTTTATTTTTTATTTTTTTTTTTTTAGTGGGGGATATATGCATTTCATTGTTGTTTTGCTTTTTATGTTTTCACGACTGTGATTGATTGAGGCTGCACCGAACTTTGTGACCCGGGCGTCTGAACTTCAGTAGCGCGTACAGCTCCGCCTATCTTGGAATAATTAGGTTATGTTACTTTTTGCTTAAAGTATTTTTGTAATGAAACTTCTGTATGTGCGTGTGTGTCCATAGCATCGTGCAAGTTTCTATACTTAGTGTGCTGGTAGGTGTGAGTTCAATACTATACCAAGTTGTGTTACAAGAAAGCTGAAGAGGTTTAAAAAAAAAGAGTTAATGGTTGATTCTGACGTGTGTGTGTGTGCCTACTGAGTCCAAATATCACACCTGCTTCACCAAAAATAATCACGAAACGCGAAAAAAGAAAAAAGAGAAGCGAACGGAATCGATGGCCGCAGCGGCACCCCATTGGCCGATCGCGCTTGACGCGCCACTGCGTCATGAAAGGATCGTTTCAATTCTTGGTTGACCCGTCGCACGCGGAAGTATCGGGCGCCGATACTTAGAGCTCTTGGAAATCGAGCTCGGCTTCTTAGCTTACGAGATCTTTCGGTGGATCCTGAATGGACATGTGTCCTGAGCGCCCTCGGCATGACAAAGCGCGCATTCCAGCCGTTGGCAGAGCAGAAAAATGGCCCCCGTACAGTGATGCGGGGAGTCGCGAGAAGCCACTTGCGCCGAAGGGTAGCCACGCGACATAGCCGCTTCGTGCGTGCGGGAACGTTGGCTGCTGCTTATTGTAACCTAAAAAAAAAAAAAAAAAGAATGTGTTGCCAGTAAACGCAGTGCTCTTGGCGGGACGCGACATGCCGGATTAGCCTGGCTCTCCTCAAAACGGTCATCAGAAGAGAGGAATTCGACCCACTTTGGCTTTCGTGCTTGGCAGCTGCTGGACACGGGAGCGTGTAGGCTGCATTGTTCATCAACGCCGAAGCTAAAGAGTCCTGGCTCTTCCGTCTTCCAAGGAGCTTCCCCTGAACGCGTTGCCCTTTTGTGTGTAGAGTAGCCCCCCCTCCCTCCCGGCCAACGGTTCATCTTGAATGCCGCTTGCATATCCCTAGGCCTTTATCGTAAGTGTCAATTTAGGTACCCGCCTGAGAGAGGAATTAGACTTACGAGTAACTGCGTAGAATGGTCACCGTTTGGCAGCGACAGTAGGGAGTTTGCCTGTTGACCCCAGCCCACCTCCTCGACCTCTCTGTGTCGGCGTGAAAAGGGCGGTGAGCGGAAGGGGAAACGACGCCGAAGTCGGTTTGTGCAGTCGACGGCGACGCGGAGTACGAGTCGGCCACGAGTGCCACGAAAAAAGCGATGCCCTGTGAACAAGCAAGAAAACAAAAAACGTGTCGGTGGAGCAGCCTACGAGAGAAGCGTGGCCACTGGCCAGTCCCGGCGGCGAATTGTCGCGGTCTCCCAGTCGTTCCTTTCGTGACGTCGACTGACAGGCTTCATCCTCCCCTTTCTCCTCTACTTTGGAGGGGCGTGGTTTCAGCGCTACTTTGAAGGCGCTTTATCTTACTAATCCGAGCATAAAATGATCAAACGAATATGGTGTTCGTATGGGCTGGGTGCATATGTGTTTTTCCTCGTATTTTAGAACAGCTTCAGCTTCCCTTTAAACATTCTTCGAAAAAACGGTGCAACTTCGGTCGTTTTTTATGTACCACTGTCTCGGAGGAGCTGTCACTTTGGTGTACTTCCACGCCCACGACCGTAACAAAAAAAAACAAAAAAAAAACACAATTTTGTTTTACGTTTTTTTTTTTAAGGATTGCCGTGTGCATGCCTTTAACAGGAGCGCTAGTCTTGCATCTTTTTCGCTGCGACTTTAGGCGTGAGCGATCGATTGATTCCAATCAATCCATCGCCCACTTCGAAAGTCGCAGAAAAAAAGGTGCAAAACTAGCGCTCTTGTTAAAAACAAGCACACGGCAATCATTGAAAAAAAAAAAAAAAAAAAAAACGACCGTAGGAAAAAAAGAAATCGGTGACTCTGATGGAGTCTGGAAGGGGACACTATAAAATTAATGAGAAGATAAGAATATTACTATTTTTTCTTCGTATTTTGCCGCTATTATGTCTCAAAAGTTCGAAATGCATAAATCTGATGTGGTTGGTAAATCTGTGTCATGCGCATCAGGTGGTAACAACACTATAACGGTTTGAACCTAAATCTCCTCAAAAACGTAATTTTTTTTTTCTTTTCGATATTTTAGGCTATTTATAACGAGCCACTTATAAAGCAGTACACTCGTGTCATTTGCACTTAGATTCCCATAAACAGAGATTTTCTGACTAATGGCTGACTTAGTTCCGAACCGACAGTGCTCCCTCATTACTCAGCGATGACGTCTATTTCCCGTTTACTGTCGACAGTTACTACGGCCCGTTGACGAAAGCGGCTTCAATGAGCTCTAAAGCTCTTTTAACGGCTCTTTATCTCGAGCGAGTAGCCCGTTGGCGTGCGCCGGGCGTTGTCTGGTCCTTCCTTACGTAATACGCGTCGGCAACGGTGACTCCACCCGTTGTCTGGCGCCCTGCCATCCCGTTTCTATGAGTCGGTTTCTAAACGAGGATGCGAGCCGCCGTGGGCCCGAACGGCGAGTCTTCTCGGTGAAATGATAAAAAAAAAAAAAGGATAACGTGATTTTGCGATGCGGCACGAGCTCATTAAAAGAAAAACGGCATTGTCCGTGTAATAAAGCGAGCCCTTCCCGAAATGTAGTGCCACAGCGTGGCTCAAATAGCTGTTTAGCTTTTGACGTACTCATGGCGGTAATGAACCCGTATAATCTGTAGTATTTGTTCGGGCACCGTCATTTTCGCGAGTCAGCAGCAGACGAGAATGTGCTCTTTGTTGTACTGTAATTATCTCTCGATCTTTGAGTTTTCATTGTGACAAAGATAGAGCCGCTCAGAACAAAGCGCCAACCCAGACAGTCACGTCGATAAGATCCCACACGCCAAGGGGCTTGAAAATCGGCTGTGTGCAGCCAACAGGTTGACTGAACCCGAGTTAGAAGTGAACGCTCGCGCAGCTCTTGGATTCAATTTGTGCGTCGTATGAACGTCTCGAACGCATACAAGCCTCGCATCATCCGCTTAAGGGGTATTCACACGAGGGAGAAATCCCGGGGATTTCTCCCCGGCACGCGCGCCTCACGAGATGAAAACGCGAGGCTTTTGCACATCGCAAAGCCTGACGTTTTCGTCGTGGGATGCGCGTGCCGGGGAAAAATTACAGGGACTTCTCCCTCGTGTGAATACCCCTTTAGGAGGAGTATCCTGAACTTTCTCCTTCGTTAGTAACGAGATGGCCGCGCCATTAGTACGGACGCCACTCCTCAGACGATGATGGTGATCAAAGGGGCCAGGCGGAATTGGGTTGGGTTGTGTGTATGTTTATACAGCCTAGAACTTGGTCTGCCTCAACGGGCGACGAGTCTCCCAGCTGTAGATGAGCAATTTAGCCAGTGCAGTACAACCGCTAGCCTGGGGTCTTTAACGTGCACCACGCAGTAGTGATACACGACGGTACGATGCTCATCCAGATCGAAACGGGCAGGGGTGGGGATTGAGCCCAGGATCCTGGGTTCTGCAGCGCGAGCTTTCGCTCCATGTGCTCCGAGCTGGTGTGCGCTAGACCACTCGGCCAGGCCGAATTTGCCGATAAGTTTTATTGTGAAAGCTTGAGCTGGTTCGGGCATGCGTGTGTTTATTCAACGAACATGGCAGTGGAGTGATGCGACAGATGCCAGTTTGGTTTCGCTCGTGGGTATTTGGGAGCATTTCATCGTCGAACGAGGCGATTCGGTCACATTACCCTTCGTTTTTCATCATCATCATCATAATTTAAAGAAACGCTGATAGGTCAAAAGGTGTTTTTTTTTTTTGTTATTATTTGAAACGATTGAAAACGATGCCTGGGCATTACCTTCGAAATTTGAAACTTAGAAACTCAGTATTGTAAAAGAAAAAAAAAAAGAGTTTGAAGTTATTGCACGATCCGCGCCAGTGCAGTGACGTCAAAGATTGAGTCGTCCTGCAACTCGAGTTTCTCTCACGCCTCCGAATCGTCCCGACCCGAAGTGTCGTGCTCGCCCGCGTCCCGCGATCAACCGCTCTTTTCCATGCGTGCCGTATATCGCTACTTGCAGACGACTCTTCACTTTCGAGTTTGATGTTCTCTTAGGGCCCCTTGAGCGATCTCAAATTCTTTGAAACGGTGTGAGATCGAGGAGAACGCACAGTGGACTTTTTGGGAGCGACGCGAGGAGCCAGGTCGCGCCGGTTCTGCGTTAAAGGCTGCCCCGGCGGAGTCACAACCGAAACTGCGGTACACAGACACCAACCCAGTAGTTTTGACCGTTTGACGATTTTCTTTTCGAAGTCTGAGGTCGTCGGGAACCTAAAAAAGAGAACTTCCGTCCGATACCCTGACTCTCCGATCATCCTCAGTAATACATGTGCCGAGCACCCGCCTGTTTTCCGAGGGAAGATAAAAAAAAAAAAAAAACCAAGAGGCGTCATCACTCCGGAATCCGATTTTCGGTATTTCAAAAGAAGGGGACGTAGTGCGTTTGCAATTGCGTTAAAAAAAAAAAAATGTTTTTCGAATGCCGTTATTAAATATGATAAAAATGGCGGTTACAAAGCTTCTAAATCTCATAACCGATTACATCACAAATAAAAAGAAGCTAGGAGGTGAGAAGAGGGATTGAAAAACGCCAAAATAAAAAAAAGAAGGTGCGCGCGCCTGCTGGGGAATTATTTTGGTTTGTTTTTGTTTTGATTCTGTGGTATTTATTTGCGTGTCGATGACTACAACTTGCATTGTTTTAGACAACAACAAAAAATTACAACCTTTGGGGCAGACACGTAGCCAGGATTTTGTTTTGGGGGGAGAGGACAAAATGCTGTATAAGGGGGGGGGGGAAAGGAGGTCCTAGCAAAATGAAAGATTTGGGGGGGGGGGGCGGGCGGGGTACTGACACCCCACAGCAGGCACGTAGCCGGGGGGGGGGCCCATAGGCCCCCCCCCCCCCCCCTGCTACGTGCCTGCTGTGGGGTGTGAGTACCCCTTTAATGCACTCGTGATCCTGTATGGGCATTGCACTAGAGAAGAATTAGGTTAATTTTATAAAAGCCAAATGAAAAAAAAAGTTAGCACTGGAATTTATAGTAACCCTGAGACGTAGGGCCAATAAGAAACGGACAGAACAACGAAGTCTCTAAAACAGCTTGAAGTTCATTTAAGAATCAAGGCCTTATATACATGTCCCAGACATCTTTCACAATTCAAACGACCTCCTCGCCCACTACACAGTGTACCCTAACTTTCAGCCTTTACCGACAACCACACACAAATTCGAATCACAAACGTATACAAGCCCGAGGCACAAAGAACCACAGACACGATCACAAAAGAAGAAGAAAAAAAGAGGATTGCGAGTAAGTCCAGCACTTCCTACGTCTCAGGGATACTATGGATGTCGTTCACCAGCTCGCCTGCGTTTTTTTACCTTTCTTCACTAATGAGGACTTGAATATTGTTGTACGAAAAAGGTGAACTGTTTTGCACGAAGTAAAACAACACGGCTGCATATTTGTTAATGGTTGAAGGAAATTAGTTATTTTCTCATTATTTTACGCTTTTCTGAGCACGTGATCCTGTGGCCTTCTCCGCCCCAATTAATAATCGCATAAAATGAGGTCAGACCCGTGAAGCGATAACATCAAAGGAAATAGGGCGAGTCAATTGCTGCGCGTTCATAAAGGAAGCCTGAGGCCGAGGTAAATAGGGACAACTACGCAACAAAGTAGCCTCCCAAACTTTTACCTCGTGGGAACAGATCTTTCCCAGCCATTCGAAATAGGTACGGCACGGAACGTATAAATTGTACGAGCAGCTGTTCTGAGGCAAACATTTGATATTTCGAGTTTGAACTCCCTCTCTTCATATATGGGAAGTGTGGAGGGTTCTTCCCCCATCCAGAGATCCGCGCACTTCATTTTAATTTGAACGTTGAGAAAATCTGCGACAAATTGAGCCTGTCCGGTTGGATAAAACTAGAATTAAAATGTTGCTGTTGTTGATGGTTTCTTTCTCGTTTCGAGGCCGAGTAAGACTTGAAAGTTGGTAGGTTGGTACGGATTAAGATTTTTAAAAGCTATTAACATGTGAGCCTTAATTGATTAATTATTCGGTTAATCGCTCTAATATGGAGGCTGATTGATTGGCACAAAGAAGGGTATACACTTTTTTTTTTACTGACTCTAGTTGCCAGTTAGTGAATGGTGTAAAAGGAATTATTTAGTGAGTGGTGTAAAAGTAATTAGTGAGTGGTGTAAAAGGAATTAAAAAAACGTGAGATATCTGTTGTTTACCTAGGAATATTTAGTTGATTAAATATGAAGCAGTAGTCATTCGACAACAACAAAGAAAGTGCAGCGTGATGCTTTTGGTGATTTTTCATACCTTACTGTGGGCGGAAGCAACATAGTAAACAAACCACAACGCCCGTAAAAAGAAAAAAAAAAAATAAGCAGGAAATTGGAGCAAATGTCATATAGCTAGGGTTCCGTGTTTTCGGGGTTTATTACTTTATTCATTTTTTTGCTTCGAATTCTTTTTTATTTTTATTTTTTTTTGAGGGGGGGGGGGCTATATTTTTTCGCAGATTTACTGATGTTGTGTAAATTTGTTAAATTGAAACTAATTTACACAAAAAACACCGAATCTGCAGGAACAAATGAACCCCCCCCCCCTTTTTTTTTTTCTGACACACAAAACAAAATACCCCAAATTCGGAAAAAAAAAAATTAAAAAAACACCGAAGACACGGTACCCTAGATATAGCCTACAGACAGGCTTTGTTTATATTCTTTGAGCGCAAGAGTACAGGAAGTTCGCCGCAGTTTACTTTGAGATAATGGCACCCTGAAAAACACATCTCGCCAGTGATTAATGTTTCGAGTTTGCCAGCAGCGTAGTACATTTCATGCCCGTGACAACCTCTCGTGTTTACGTTTGACCGAACAACCGGTTAAAAGATTATCCGGCGATTAAGTATGCATGCATCTATTAATCGGCAAGTTAATCGATTGATTTAGCAGCCCGGGCCTCTTAATTTACAGGGCGTAGCTGGCCTTTTATTATACTCTATTTTCGCCATCGCCAGTCCCTCTAGGTGAGTCGCTGCCTGCGTGAATTGCCTTTGGACGAACGATATACTCAGCATCGTGGTAACTATAGTAAATAACAATCCCAGAGGCTGTCAGTTACTATAGGAGGTGTAAGTACTACTCCCCCTATAGGGCGGGTCGCATCTCATTATCGCTGCGCAGCCAATTAAATTCGGATATGAGTCGGCAAATATCCGATGAGCCAATCACGGAGCAAGATGCCCGATCGAACCGAATAAACCACGCCCCCGAATTTATTAAGCAACCATGCTCTCGACTGTTCTGCCTCGGCGAAATCGAAAGGAATCTTTATAATCAGGATAGTACAATATTCCATTATTAAACGTTCCTTTCAAGGCCTTTTCCCTTTTTTTTTTCCTCCAGTAACAAGGGTCGGTATAAAGCAGTCGCTTTAAACAACATCCGTATTGTATAGCTCGTGTATTTTGGGCTACACTCTCCTTTGGGCCTGCCTAAAATGATCCTACGGGCTCATGTATTTATGAACAAAGTTGCCAGACTAATATCGTACGGACTTGGAGCTAAAAAAGCCCATTTCGTTCTAGCAAATCAATATTATTTTTTATTTATTTATTATCTTTTTGTTTTCATACCGCGGTTTTTTACAGTTGCGTTGTCCGGATAAATACGGGGTATAATTTCGTAGGTACGTTATTCGCGGATATATAGGCGTGGCGTTCGAGGATGAGGAAAAGTTACTTTTAGAGGAGCGCGAAATGCAGCGGAGCAGGCTGAATCAGGCCTCCCCATATTGACAAAATAAATGATTGGTCTCTCTCCAATCCGAAGCTTTTTTTTCTTTTTTTTTTTCTTCTTCTTCCTTTATATTTCAATTTGACGTATGCTGAGCGAAATTAATGAGTTGGCACCCCGATTAAGCGCATGGAAATGGGCTGTGGCTAGCTCATTCTCTCGCCGTGATTGCTAAAAGGCTATTTCAGGAACTGCCGATTCCGCGTGCGTAAGACGCAGCAGCGGGCCGGCGTTTGAACGTGCCACGTCCAGCACCAGAAACCAATTGGAAAGCGAACGCTATTTGCGCAGCGAACATTCGCCGTTGCGCCGGCCGGACCGGGAGACGGCGAAAGGAGAGATTAATAAACGCGAGCAGGCTACAGCATGGAACCGACAGTTTGCAAAGTAAACGGAGCAACAAACTTTATTTTTTTGCCTCCCCAATAAGACCGCGCGCAATAAATCTCGAAGGAAATACACGATTGCGAAAGGTGACAACGATGACGAATCCGAGACTGACTCTCTCTCTTTCTCTCTCTCTCTCTCTCTCCCTCTCTCTCGTGCGCGCACACGTACACGCACACAGACACGCGCGCGCGCACACGCACACATGCATGCGCGCATAGACGTGACACGGACACTCACACACATGTTTAGACACAAACACGCACACACATCTTTACAGACGCCCGTGCACAGAAGTCTTTACGGGCACACAAACGCTCCCGCGCGTATAGACGCGACAAAGACACACATATGTTTACCGACGCACGCACACACTCGCTCGCGCACACATACGCGCATAGACGCCACAAGGACACGCGCAAACACACGCACGCGCCCACATACACACAGATGTTTACAGACACGTACACACGCAGACGCACACCATCTTTACGGACACACAGGGGCTGAAACACACACGCCAGTGCGAATGGATAAAGGTTCCGTTGTAAGTAAGCGATAAATAAACGAAGGGGGAAAGAATACACGGAACGAAAAAGAAATGTCGGAGAGGTTGCGGAGAGGAGAAAAGAGGGTGGAGGGAGGAACGGACGCCAGTAATCCCAATAACCCTCGGAGTAAATTGGAGTAATAAAAGCCCCGCAGGAGCATCGATCGCCCGTGTTCGCGCGCGCGGAATTGATTGAGTCGGGAGAGCTCGTGCTATGGCCACCACCGCCACGACGACCAAAGAGCGGATAGAGAAAAAAAAAGTGTTAAGGAAAGAAAGAAGACAAGTGGGACACGTTGCGTAAAACTAGATATATACGGCGAAGAAAAGAGAGAGAAAAAAGTAATATTAGCACGAATCGAGACGGATGAAATAAAGCGAACGCCAAAAGAAGTAAAAATGTACGAAAAACTGGCAAGGATTCCTTCGTTTTCTTAATTGGCATCCCCTAATTAATTTCATTAATGAGATACGACGCCCCCGTTTAATGAGTCCGCCATTGTTCTCCTTTCTCAATCTTTTTCTCTCTCCCGCGTTTCTTTTTGATCCTCCTCCTCCTCCTCTTTCGTTGGATAAACAAAATTTGGTCGTTCTCGCTCGTTTCTCTTTTGTTCGCCCATCGTCGCGATATGATTGGTCGTCGCTCGACGAGAGGCGACCAATCGCTGGACGCGCTGCTGCGCGGTTTCCGAGTTCCTTTGCAGTGTTCGTGTCCGCGCGGTCGCAGGCCGCACCGTATTAAGAGACGAGGCATCGCGTCTTCGTGCTAGTTGGGTCGCCTCATGTAAGGGCGCCTGTCTCGCCGCAAGCTCGAGGCTTGGGACTCGGGAGGCATTCTCGGTGCGTCTTCTTCAGCATGGACATGACAGAATTTAAGAGTCAAGTCAGACATGATTCTCGCGAAGGCCGCCTCAAAACTAGACATAAGGTACCGCTTGGTCGGAGCGGTGCCAGGTGGTCTTTATCTCTAGGGGGACGGATTTCTTGAGACCGTCTTCTATCGACCCTGGCGCTGCAGTTCTAACTGGTTGCCTGGCGGGCCCTCGCTACAAACCCGCGTTGCTCGCGTAAACATTAAAACTGATATACAAAAGGCCGGTGAGGTGGCACCCGCGTGTTCGAGATACCTATTTCTAAGGAAACATTAGGCGGGCGTTGTGTCGGCCTACTTTCGTTTCACCTCTACTGCGCCAACTTAAAGGGGTACTCCGGCCGTTTTTTGAGCTACCCAAACAAATTGAATTTTCTGACTACTCGGACTTCAGTCGTCACGGTATGCTATTTATTTTATCGAAATTCAAAATAGCAATTGAGAAAACCGTAAATGAAGATGATGCCGAAATCAGCATTCAAATTTTCGCGCGCTTGGAGCCGTGACGTCACACATGGTACAGATTTTCAGGTCGTGCATGTAGTCTTAAACAGAGTATTTCGAGTGTTTTTTGCGTGCTTTTCACTGAATCAGTTGCCAAACATTCTTTTCCCACCATCAAACGTCTTGTAATCAGTTGGGAACATGGCTTACTGCTGCTTACTGCCCACTTTGTACCATTTCTGTCGTCATACTTCAATGTTGCCAGTAGGGGTCCCCTTTTTGAGAAACGCGATGAAAACTAAATTCGAAAATTCAATAACTTCGCGAATTTTTTTTCTTTTCACATAATACTTCGGGAACTCGTAGAGCCATGTCTATCGGTGTGTTGAGCGAATTTTGAGGCAAATCAGCGACCATTAAAATATCGTCGGAGTACCCCTTTAAAGGAACCCGGGGCGCAACTTAGTGTGTATGCGTGTCTTGCGTCGTGATTCCTTCTCCGGCGGTCTTACCGGCTAAAGATGTGTAAACAACGCGCGTCTACAAAAAAAAAAAAAAAAAAAAAAAGTTTGCATGATGTGAGGTGTTTGCGTATGCGCCGAGAGAGCTTGGATTGAAGAGAGGGTTTTGCTATGGGGAGCAATTTAATGGCGGACGCCTCCTGCGGTGATTGGTCGCAGGTGCGCATGCGCTGCGTATTCGCGTGGCGAGGGGAAAAGCAGGTGCGGAGACGTTCGCAGACGACCAACCTCCTCGCAGCTCGCGTTGCAAACGCGGCACATGAACCACGTGACCTCGATCGAGCAGTCGGACTACTCTTCGTAATACAGGCTCTCATGCGCCGTGCCAACAGCAGCGCCACCACCGCGCAGCGGGCGTGGCGTACAGATGCTACTTGACAGCAGGGGCGTCTTTTCTAGTCTCTTATGGCGAATGACCGTGTTCCCCGAGGGTGTGCGCTGTTCTCCCACGAGTAACGACAATCGACGAAGAACGACAAGTACGGCGCACGGGATAAATCTGCTGCTCTGTACGCCGCCATTTCTTTCCTACAACCACTGTCGCCCCCAGTCGGAGGACGTAATAGAACGGTGCCAGAAGCACGAAACGTTGGTGCTTCTCGTGCCTCCGCAGTTGATGGACTTTAAATTCGCAAAACCTGACCACCTTTATTTTTATTTTTTTTTGGGGGGGCCTTTTTGATGGCCGCGTGGGCTGACGCCTCGCGGTTCGAATTCGTGCAATTTCGGCTGGAGCTTTGATGGCAGCGTTTCACCCCAGCTTTATCTATACGTTTCATCACGTGCCGGGCGCAGTGTCTTCGCTCCAAGACGGACAAACTAGAAAATAGATGCGCGAATCGGCTACGCTATCGTTATTGGTAGGGTGCTCCACAGTGGCCTTCTTTCGGGTGCTCGGGAGAAGAGGCGAGTGGTACAGGAGTGCACCTTCACCGGTTCTTTAACCTTGAAAAAAAAAAAAAAAAATCCGAGGACACCTAAGCATTTTTTTTTTTTTTTTAGTTGGGAATGCGAAACCATAAATGTGCAATTGAAAGCCTATGAGCCCTCGGCGACGAGAGGAACAGAAGCGGGGCGGGAGTGTGGGGCGCCACATGGCTGAAAGCAGAGCGTAAAACAAATGATACAGTGCCCCCCCCCCCCCCCCCCCCCCCCCCCCCCCTCCCCTCCGGGCCTCTGGGGCGGCCGCACGAGCGCCACCCTCTGCCTCTTATACCGTCGCTGAGAGGGCTTCTCTATAGGGTGGCGCTCCTTCGAACTACGCATCGCAGCCATTTTAAAAGCCGTTCCACGGAGGGAATTTCTTTGAATTAAAGGGGTACTCCGGCGATTTTTTGAGCTACCTCAAGTAACTATATTTTCTGACTCCCCGGCCTTTACCCTTTCCGGTATGCTATTTAGTATCGCGAAATTCATAATAGTTATTGTGAAATCGACAAATGAAAGTGATGCAAAAACCAGCATTCAAATATACCCACACTTTTCAGTGCCATGACGTCAGTGGCAGGCAGGCTTGCCAGTCGAGCAAGCAGTCTAAAAAATAGAATATGCCAATCATTTGTTCCGTGCTGGAGCGCGGGTACTGGAGCGAGCTTCCAAAGCATTCATTTGACACCATGAAACTGCTTGGAATCAGTCGGAAACAAATTCTACAGTCCAAAAACTGAACCCCTGCCTTCCACTGACGTCACTTTTTCGTTGTTGCCAGTAGAGACTTTCAGTTTGAAAAACACGATGAGGACCAAAATTGTAAATTCAATAACTTTGTGAAAAAAAAAATATTTTGACCTAATACTTGGGATACTATTTTAGCGATGTTTGTTCGTGAGTTTAGCAAAATTTCAAGCAAATCGGGGATCATGAATAAATCGCCGAAGTACCCCTTTAATGCTTTCGCATTAATATCGAGAAATTCCTTAGATAGACATCGAGACTTTCGTTTCCCTCTCATTCGGAGGACGTGCTTATTATTATATAGCTTCGATTTTTACATCCGAGGTATAAGCTTTATGAGCCGATTGAGATAATCAAACACTTGGGCAAATAAGCCAGCTCCTTTTGTCCTCAGTATGTCCGTGCCTTCCGTTCAATCTTGCTGATACTAATATTACAGGAAATTGGAACTAGTTAAGTTCTGTGTTAAATAAATAAATAAATCTATTCCTCATTGGAACGAACTCTGCAACCTGCAAAGGCCTTGTGATGGTAATTAGAGGGACTAGTCGCATGGATAGCGTCAAATCTGCTTTGACGATAGAGCAACTTAGTGTCTTTAGTTTGACCTAGAGTAACTGTATATATTCCGCTTGCGGAGCAGAGTATCGCGATTGTGTTCCTTTCCATGGCAGCCTTGTTGAATCCAAGGTTGCACTGCGAGAAGCGACCGTCGCTTCTGCAGGAAACCCGGAGGCGCGGATGGCGTGGCTGTGAGGCCGCGTACGGAGCAGAGAAGACATAGTGCAGCAACACGCCGCGCGTGCGCCGTCGTCCCGTCATTTGTCTCCAGTTTCTCTTTCTGCCCTCGTTCGAACGTAGTAGCCGACGAAAACGTCGTTCGTTCCAAGCCGCAGCTGCGCGTTGTTGTCTGGTCCGAGGTGCCCGGATGTTCCAGTCGCGTATCACTGCGCGAGCGCCGCAGATGCGAGCAAAGCGAACGTCCTCCGCGTCGTCTGCTTCCCAGACTTTGCAGTCACGTTTTAAAACATCGCTCGCGTTAGAAAACAACGCGATTATACTGTACCCACTGTCCAGTGGCTACGCATAACGTTTAATGGTCAGGTAACCTTTCAGTTCGTTCGAATTTTAGTGTAGGATGTATATTTCGCAAACGCGGAGCGAAAAACATGGTCCAGCCGAAACTCGGCACCTGCAAGGTCGCTTTCCCGCATGAATATTTGACCCAGCTCGACGCACGTGACCGCTTCTCCGCCAATACAAAGTTGGCGGCGAAAGGAAAAGAAACGCGATACTCCGGGTCAGACGGGCACGTTGAAGGCCTTCAGAACGAACTACTTTAAAGGGTCGGCGAAGCAGCGCACGCCGATAAGCGCGAGATTGCGAGCTAGTTCGCAGATTATTTAAATGGGTTCGTTCCGAAGGCCTTTAATGTGCCCATCTGACCCAGTTATTACTCTAGGTTGACCGACCGGGGCAGTGAACCGGAGAAGGTGAGACTAGTCACCTAGCCGTCGAGCAGATTGATGATTGCAAGGTAAGCTATCGAAGGTGTATTCCTAAGGGTTTATGCAAATATACATTATATTATATATACACACACAAAACAAGCGGGATGGGAACCTGATACACTAGCATGCCCCATTGATCCCCCTTCCGGCTTCTACCGTCTACAGTGTACTAAAACGATTGATTGTAGCCTCAAGTCGCCTTGCACAGAGCAACCGCAAGGGCAGGTAAGGCACGCCCACTGCTCCTGTCACGTGACGACATCTCTTCCGCTATGCCCAATGCGAGTACGTGTGTACTTAGCCGTCGAAAACACAAAGGAAGGAGACAAAAAAAAAAAAAAGCAAACGCGAACCGGCGCTCCCTTCTCGAGCTGTTCAAACAAGCGATGGTTCCCGATGTATGGGAAGCGCTATTTGCATTCTTAAAGCGATTACAAGGTCGAGTCCGCCTGGGCTGTTTAGGTAGCGGTCAGCGAGTCGAGACGATCGTTGACGCGCGGAGGCGAGGCGGAAGGGGCTGCCCTCTTTGCCTCCCCCCCCCCCCCCTAATCTAATCGAGCATCGATTGCCAATCGATGTGTCCGCCGCGAGGGAACCATTTCGCCGTGCCCGGTGGAGCCGCCGAAAGCGCGTCGTCGTCGAGTTCGCGCACGGCCCGTCGGCACTGTTCGAGGTCTTTCTCCCGCGGGGCAACCGCTTAGTACAGCCGTCGGTCACGGGTGGCGCCAGGCGGAGGACTCGGGGCATCACGTGCCGCTTAAATGAGATCGCATGGCCTGTTTCTGCCTGCGTTTTAACCTGACGATGCTGGCAGGAAAAAAGACATATTGTCTGTACAAATGTTTGTTCAGTCAGCTGGTGCATATCCGCTATAGATGGGCAGTTTGACAAGTGCATGCAGTATGACTTTTAATCTGAATTTTTTTTTAACATACATTGCACGGTAGTGATTACACGGACCGCACGCGGGTACGCGTTCATCTAGCTCGTAACGAGGAGCGGCGGGGTAAAAAAAAGTCACAATCATGCTTTTTGTGATCAGTGATATTCGATCCACCTCGCTATTTGAGCTCGCTATTGCAGCAGACGAGGCTGGTGATATCTTAATTTTAGACCTAATAAAACAGCCTGCGCTGTGGCACTGTGCACGGTGAAAAGTCTCGCTCAGTGCCACAGCGCAGACCAGTTTTAGGTCGACATTATATCAGCCTCGTCATTCGCGCGTTCTCTCCGTACATTGCAGCGATTGGCTCTCCAAAGTGCATGGCGGGAAAGTGGACGCTCGAGATTTCTTAGAGCGTATGACTATAGCCTCCTCTATACTCACAAAGCCTGGCAGTTTGTCGACGGAGCCATAGAGTGCCCGGTCGCAGATTTGGAGCGCGAGGATCTGGTAGCACAAAGCATTTCCGGTATTCAGCGCACAGCTTTTGCAACGGTGAGGACCCGAAACATGATTTTGAAACCCCACGAGAAAGGAAGCGGTAGCGCGAGGAACGCGAAGAGCACGAGCGGATATTCCATCGCTCGGGACAAGTGTGTTTCGGCGTCTCACCGCAGCGGGGCGGCAGTCACGTGGCTCTCCTCTCATCCGTTGTATGCCGCTCTACCTTTTCACTTTCGGTTGCCGCGTCTCGTGGCGTTCTGCCAGGCTTTGTCAGTATAGAGGAGGCTATGGTATGACACTATCGCAAACCTTACCATTATTCTTTTCAGATATTTTTTTTTTGTGTGTGGTGTGTTTTAGTATAACACGTGTAATATACCGTCAAAGTCATTGCTCGACTGCGAAGACAGTGTATCGAAGAACCTGGAAAAATCTAGATGCGTGCATAGCGTAATTTGTTTCAGGTACAGGGGACGACTCTCGAGCCTTTCGATGCACTATAGCAGCTGCTTCTAAAATTTCATATTTGTTCCGGACAAGGCGGTTATTATTTCTTTGCTCCGGTTCGGTGCGCGATGCATCCGACGATGCACGCGAGTCCGACGAGTGAGCTTGAAAATTGCGCCTCGGCTGTTCGAGGAAGAGGCTCGGCACGCCGTGGCCCAACGGCGAGCGTTGAGAGAGACCGCGAGTGAGTGTCTGCGCTTTGTCAGTCGATTCTGCGTATACCGCACGATTTGTTTGACTTGGCCGTGTCGACTAATGTCTGGCAGTCTGCCCGCTCAATTATTCGCGCATCCGTGACCTCCCCTCTCCCAAGGTCTCGCGCTGTTTTTTTTCTCGACTTTTTTTTTTTTTTTGAACGTTAAAAATATATATTGTTGTTTACTATAGGAGAGCCGAAGCGCGTTTCCTTCTAAAGCAACAGCATTGTGCTTGTGCAGCCTTTGGGTGGCTCGACGCGGAACTGATTCGACTCGCTTTGAGACAAAAAGACGACTCGTCGTGTAGAATAAATTAACTGTTTATTGAAGTCAACATTCTGTGCTTGTAACGAACCTTGAAATAAATAGTCTGTGGTCTCCGTCAGCATGCGAACGGCAGGGAGGTCTTTCAGTTGTCCACGCGCTGGCGAGGAGAGGGACATTCGAAAGGGACGCCCTGCCGTTCTCTTTCTGCCGGTGTTTAATGGCGACGCACGCGACCAAAAGCGTCGCTGTCATCGGCCTTCCACGATTGGTGAAACGCTCACAATGACGCCTCTGGTAGGATGAGTTCTGCTCTCGTCCACGGAAATAAGTGCAAAGTCAGACTCAACTTTGACGGTGTTGATTTAGGTACGTGGTGACAAGGCTTCCTCCGCACTTTTTACGCACCATCCAACTTGTCGCTCGCGCTACTAATAATCTCGGTCGTGACGTCAGTGATGGGAATCGTAAAAGGGCACCACCGAAACATCTCGTCGCCAATAGGGAGAATTCACTGGCGTTTTGCCATGTAGATTTTAACGATGTATCGCGGACAAACAATTGCTTATAAATCTTTAATAACAGTACCGACGAGACAAGTTATGTTTTGTTTGTTTTAAGTCCAAAATGGGCTTTTACGACAAAAACTACGGCAGCTTCGCAATGCCTCCGCTAGATGCCGTCAGCCACGATGCTGTATTTTGGTGTTTTTTTGTGTTTTTTTTTTCGGGTCTAGGCACTGATCTCTGGAGCTAACAGTATTCAAAATAGTTTACCATGTTATTTTTACAGCGATTGCAATACGAATCTCGGCTCAGTTTTGCGTAAAAGCCTCGAGATTTGGTACGGTCCCGTGTCTAGTGGTTAAAATTGTACAACATGGCGGCAGCCAGGTGGGGGTCACTCTTGCCTGGTGAATGGGATACCAGTTTATAGCTCTAAGCTCCTCTACCTCGTTGGTCTCACTTTGGCATGTACTTTTGTTAGCCGCGCATGCTAAAAGCGCGAGCTTGTTGCTTTTTGAACCGAGCCTCGCCGGCTGCACGAGCGCTCCTGCAGCGAGTGTTCCAGTCAAGACAGTCAAGGCTAGCCGCTCGCGCTTGCACAGCCTTCGCAGTTAATCCATGCTCAGGTAAGACAAAGCATAGCTTCAGTTGCAGCATGGTGAAGACCATGAATACACCAACACAGTGTTTAGAAACAAGACCGGGTTTGCCCACAGTAGGTGTGGGCACTGCGCGTGCGCAGAAACCGAATTCGGGACAAGGGAAGCGTTTGTGCATGCGCAATACAGACAGCAGCGCCACCGCATTAGCGTGACGTCAGTGAGTTGAGTTTGTCTATGAACCATCTTTTTTCTTTTTTTTTTCAGCTTGGCTGAAAAAAACTTCAAAAAAAGGCTCCTATGCTTCGCTATTCATCAGATAACAACAGGTGATCTGTCGTCCTACTCGTCGAACGCGTTAGAACTCGAAACGCCGGCGTCCGGCGTTTGGCTTTCTGATTCAAACGCGTTTGACAAGTGCAGTGGAGACAAAGACAGCCTAGCTTTAGGAATACCCACGAATCATTCCAACCAGAGATCGGTGTTCTGAAGTCCCCCGCGGGCTCTCGTCTCCTTCATTCCTCACTTTCTGTGTGCATAGTTACCAGACTTAGACTCCGAAATGTACTGTAATGCTCATGGACAGAAGCAAAGATTTGTTTGCTTTCATTCAGTGCGGTAATCGCTTTATTAGCTCCACTCTCGTTAAACGACGATTCGTTTCATCGCTTTCTCATATATATGTAAACGAGGAAACTCCAGAATGGCATTAAGGGTTCTTAGCGCGATGCTAATGAAATGCGACGCCCGAAGACACAAACGTCGACAGGCTGCAGAGGCCGTGACCGAAGAGCCTAAAGAAAAAGACAAGTAGGTTGTATGACGGTTAGAGAAACAATCGTCGAAGAAACATTGTCTTCTGCCGCCGCAATTGTCACCGTCTTCCAAACGACCAAATTGAGAAGCAAGGAAAAAAAGGAAACATTTATCGGGCCGGGAAGAATTGGCTTCGTAGAGAAAATGAAAAGAAAGTCGCCCGAGACAAGAAAACAAAAATGGGGGAGGCCGAGTGCATTCTTTTGAGCGCTATAAAAGGCGTGTCTCCACTATTCTCTCGTTTTCTCTGGTCGTTTCGTCGCAAATATTGTCCACGCTACAACAATCGTCGTCCGCTACTACAAGCTTGCGTTATTCTTTTTTTTTTTCTTACTTTTTATACGCTTGAGACATTTGTGCACTTGTAGAGGAATGGCGTAAGGTGAACGAGCCACGCACGCACACACAGGCTGGCTGGGAATCTGGTTAAAAGAAACGCTGGAAAGAGATGAAAATAGGAAATTAAAGGGGGAAATAAGTAATAAAAATGAAGAGGACGGAGGGAGAATATATATACTATGATCGGTTCGTTTCCCCTTCGAAGACGTCATTTTCTTTGCTCCCCCGCGCTTCCGTTTCACTCTGTTTCTGCTTTTCGACAACGCCCCCATCTGGGTTTTCTTACCTTTTCCTTTTTTTTTTCTTTTGTAGCGTAAGTTTGCTTTTGCTTTCAACATCTTGGCACTTGGAGGAGTTTTTCTACTGTCTTTCTGTGTTTGTGTCTCTGGGTTCTGGAGGTCGCGGACAATTTCTGCTTTATTTGCCGTATAACTTGATTTCCTTTCCTAGCGCGATTGCTCGCAACATTTGGTTCCTTTTTTTTTTTTTCCGTAATGTTGTTTGTCTTTTTTTTTGTTACTGTAATAACTTGATTGAGGAGAAGATCAAAAGAAGAAAGGTAGTTTAATAGAAAGAAAAAAAGGGGGGGGGGGGGGAGGAGGTGTTTCAGGGTGGTGAAGAAGCGATGCGAAACTCGTGAACGCTTTAATGACTGGAAATAAAGGATCAATCAATGGAGGGTGGGGTGTGTAAAACAAATAAATAATATGCGAGTAACAAGAGGGGTCCCTGTGGTTTTGTGAATGAATGTTTGACATCGCTAGGCTTGGCGCCTTGTAAGTCCGTGCTTTTCATGGAGCGCGATCTTCAATTCCTTCTGTCTGCTTTTTCTTTTTGTCCGTCTTTGACTGTTTGACTACGGGACAAATTTAAGTAAGAGGTTCATTGTTTAACGAACAGTGATAATCATTTTGCCCTCATTCCATCTTGCAGACAATTGTTTTGCGTATAATGAGTCTTTTTTATTCATGCGTGTTAAGATGAGCTATTTTGTTGGTTTTTACTTAAAAATAATCCGTTTTTATTTTTATTTTATTTTCTGGGGGGGGGGGGGGGTTACATTTTTTTAGAAGTAGCACATTGCTAGGTAGCTAACCTAATGAGATACCAAAGCGGGTTCTGAGCTCTTTGTTCTTTTATTATATATAGGGGCTCATTTGAGAACATTCATATAAATATAGATTTCGATCACAAACTTTTAGAAAATATTACGTGGCATCTGTTTCTGCACATTTTCTGCGAGCGCTTTGTTTGTTTTCTTTTCTAAAGGTACGCTGTTAAGGGCCAGTCCTTCTGAAATTGTGTGCATCATTTTACTCTTCGATTGAGAAACTGTGACGTTGTCGCCGTGAAGTCGTAGGGGCGTGATCGTTGTTGGGAGCATACTCGGGCAGCAAGGCGGCGTACTTTTTCGTACACTGTGCCGCCGTCATGTCAAATTGGTATACGCTGTGAAGCGCTTCCCTTAAACTGCGCTAAGTTTGTCGGACTTGGTAACTTTAGCGTTGTCGGGAACCTTTGACGAACTTGATGTTCGACTGGTTCGGCGTATACTTCGAACATGTGGCAAAAATTATTCGAAGTTCGACTCGAACAGTGCTGCCAGACACGCAAAATGTACTTTTTTTTTAAATATATACCTCGTACAGTAGTTAGTTTTAACACTTCGAGAATAATTACCAACGTTTTTTACACAATATAAACGCGATCACCGCGTTTTATTTATCCAGTTAGATACCGTACAGACGCAAACATAATCCTCAAAAGCAGTAGTCTGAGTTTTCGCCTTGAGAAGCGTCCACTGCCACTGAAGCGTTTTCGAAGATCCGAACTCTGTTTCGCCGAAGTGGCCCTCCTTGAACCGTTCTCGCGTCGTGGGGAATTCCGAGCAGACGCGGGCAATTGCCTTGCGTGGCAGGTCTTTTGTGACGACCGGTTGACGGGCACACTCCGAACGACAGAGGTTTCGTTAACGAAAAGCCGAGCGGCGTTTGAAAAGCGGTCTCGTGTGAAGCAGCTCGATGCTTGCATGCTATCTGTGCTTCCGTTCTCACACTGCGGCTCGCCTGCCAAGTCACTGTCGCTTTCTGTACTCATCATTGACCACGTCGGGTTGTATTGGTAGATTGCAACATCTCCGTGTATTGTTTTAGAACCCGTCTGTTTTTCTACGAGTTTCCGATTGTTACCTGCGCTCTTACTTTTTTTTCCTTTCCGAAATCACGGTGTACGTGTGTGTGTGCCCGTGCGTGCGTGTGTTTTTCCTCTGCTACGCTCGTCACAGTGCATGTTTGTGGCGTGTCGTCGCGGTGTCCGTTAAAGGGGCCCACCAACAATTTTTTGACTGGTTTGAAGTTCGCGCTGAAACGGAGCTCCATGAAAGCAGGAACACCGAGGAAAAAAAATATTACAGAAATTCGCAATATTTTGTGAGTTATTAGCAAATTAAATATTGCAGAAAACAACTTTAAATAAGCAAAACATTGCGCTTCATGACGTAAAATGAAACAGTTTAGCGATTGGAGCAAAGCGGTTGGCCAATTGGACGCGAGTTTGGTTGATAGCCCGCCGGCCGCCGTCGGCCCGGTCGGCCATTAGGCCTCGCTGCAACCATCGTAGCTTTGGAATCGGGTTGCCATCATCGATGAATTTACCGGGCTTATCGGATTTTGAGCGCCGAATTCTTGAAAAGGAGTGCGGAGCTGGGCGTCGCGCCGTACGAGGACACACCACGCAAGCGCCGCAGTCCGCTTCGACAGCCGCGGAAGGCTCGTCTCCCGCAACTCCGCCAACTCCGCCACCGGAGCCACCTCGGCGAGTAGGAGGTACTCCGCCGCTGGGAGGCGCGCATGAGCGACGAGCGACGAGGCGTTGTTTTCGCCCTTTTTGAACTTCAATTTGCAACTTTATTAGCTCTATAAAAACGACTTTTTAGAGAAATAATGACGGTTAACGTGTGATATACTTTATTCCGCTTCAAAATTTCTGGGACGGCTCTCGCCAATCACGAAACCCAGTGAATGTGACGTATAGTGAAAGGGAGCGCCGTTGTGCGCGCGCATTCGGCACCTCGCGGCGCCACCGTCGGAGGAGGTGTTTCCGACTTGTCAAATTAAAATATGATACGCTAATATTTTTAAACTCTTTCGTTGTCCACTGGGTTTCCGGGACCACTAGCGTGGAGAAACCGCAAAAAAAAGTAGACGCTCAAATACTGTTGGAGGGCCCCTTTAAAGGGATACTGAACCATAGAATTTAGTGTCCATAATAAGTGGCGCACGTTCTTTCCACGAGCCAGCAGCCGCCGGTGTGCGCGAGCACTCGCAACGAAAATGACGTCAAAGACCTCCATTCGCGCTTGAGGACAGTGAAATGCATGGGCTTCGGGCCAAAGGAGAATAAAGACAGGCTTTTCATCTCTACAAGTGAAAGCTACATGTTTGTTAGACCAATTAATCGCTTACCTTTTACACCAGACACCACTGTATAGATGAAAAACGTGTCTCTATTCTCCTTTCGCCCGAAGCCCATGCGTTTCACTGCCATCTTAACCGCGAATGGAGATCTTTGACGTCATTTTTGTTGCGTGTGCTCGCGCACACCGGCGGCTGCTGGCTCGTGGAAAGAACGTGCGCCACTTATTATGGACACTAAATTCCTTGGTTCAGTATCCCTTTAAGGCCTGTTCACACATGCAGCGGAGCGCTACAAGCATAGCGCTAACCTCGCGCTAAGCGCGTTCTGACCGGAGCGTTCACCAGCTTTGTATCGCACCGCCAAAACTGTTGCTCGTGGCAGGCGATAAGTAGCTGACGGCACGTGAGGAGCGCTACATCAGCGCTTCGCTTCATGTGAGAACCGGCCTTTACTATGACATCGGAACTTATTGTTACAATATTCGTTTTCCTAGTCGTTGTTGTTTTTTTATTTTTTTTTTGGCGGGGGAGAGGGGGGGGGGTTGTTGGAGGGGAGGGGGTTGGGGGAGTGGAGTGATTAGAGTAAGAATCGCACCAGAGATAAAATGAACACAGTGCACAAGTACTACAACAATATTTGGGAGAATTTAGGGGAGTTGTTTATATGTGTTAAAAACTCGCACGAAAAACAAAAAAAAAAGTAACGAAAAACCTAAACGTTTATATAGCCGACGACGCCGACAAGAAACGTTTTGCTGTTATCTCTTGTCGCACCCTCTCGGCGAACGTAAGCAGAAAGACACGCCGGGAATGTGGAGGAAAAGATGGAGTCCTTGCGTCCATTGCCGCGCACTCTCCCTCGTCTGCTGCCGCTCATGCACGTGTAGGAAAGAGCGCACTCACACTGTTAGGAAATCGGAACGTGCGTTTGTAATGTCGGTATGCCGTATTTGTTTATTCTCGTCTCGTATGCTTTTTGCTTCTCATTTATTTATCGTTTCGCGCTTGTTGGTTTCATTGCGGGATGTCGTTAAAAATAGAGCGCTCTTCGACATCATTGGGCGGCCGCAGCGAAGCGTGCGAGAACAGAGTGTCTTGAAAAGGGGGGGAAGGGGGAAGCACAGGCAGTCTGGGAGGCGTCTTTCGAGAACTCCGCTCGGCAGGTATACACGGACGTAATTGGCCCTTTCGGAACATTCTTCTTTTCCCTCCTGTTTTTTTTTTTTCTTTCTTTCTTATAGACGCTTAGTTTTTCATGTTTTCTAAAACCCGTACGTACACGTAAAAAAAAATTAAACGCGAAAAAAAAAAACAAGAATGAGAAGGATCTATATTTATTTATGAGTGTCTCGAAGTCCCACGAACAGGGCACTACAGACGCGATATAAACCGAACATAGCGCGGTCGCTTCTCGTCTACTTCGTTGACCAGTGACGCGTAAGTTGCTTCTAGAAAGTTCTTGAGAGAGTTTTCTCGTCTGGGACACTGACGTTCGCAAATGACAGGAGCCGCAGTTCCTTCCGAATTCGGACATCGCAAGCTTTGCCGAGTTTCTGGGTGCTTGCGGTCATATAGACGGAGGTAAATGTCATAATTTGTTTGATGCTCGTGCGTCTTTAAACTGGGATCTCTTCGATCCTTCGGAGTTTTCGACTGTCTGGCAATTGCGATTTCAGCCATAATATTTATATACCTCCCGTAAATACGTAAATACGTTCTTAGTTGCCGACATAAGTTATATGCTCGACGCGATTGTTGCCCTTCCCACCGATCGTAACCTTTTTCCAGTTCGTATGCACTTCATTCCACTTTCGAAATCTGTCTCCATCCTCGGAAGTCCAATGGCAGCTGTGTCTTTCGTGGCCAGAGGGGACGCTAGCGTCGCTGTCCGTCGCTGGAGAACCTAGATTGTAGAGAGGGTCCATCTGGAACCGTGGGGAACGTTTGCAGTTGAATGGCGGACACCTCCGGGGCTGTGACGCCGCCAAGATCGCTGCGAACAACACAGATAGAAATGGAGAGGACAGAAATGAACACGTCAGCCGGATAGCGCTGTTGACCTAAGCATGGAAACCGGTTTCCTCAAAAAGGCGTGCCGAATTCCTGGGTCCGCGCGTGGGAATCCCAGCGCGAATGATATTGCTTGAAAATGGGATACCTGCGCTGAGGCACCGCGCGGTGACGTCTTGTCGTTTACGATGGCCTCTTCTGTACCCTGCAGCTACTGCTCTTGTGGACGATCAAAACTAACTTGTCACGTCGCCCGGGGAACACACGCACCGGAGTATGCATATGTATGGGCGTCATAACAGTAAATGGGGATGACGCGACCTTTTGTACGTTCGCGTCGATACAAAACCTTGACTGTTGACTGGTACTGAGAACGTTGAAACTTTTGGGAAAATGCAACGAAGTACGACTTCTCAAGTAGCGTTTGCCCGACTTCTATAGACCCCTTTCATGGCAAACGCCACCAGGAGTTGTTCTAGTCTTTGACGTCCCAGAGAACTTCCGGTTCATAAAAAGTATGAACAAAGCCCACCCTAACACCGCTGTTTGAAATGTTGATGAAACGTTTAACCACCAATTCTCCAGGTGAACGCCAAAAGAACGCAGAACCCCCATATATGATAAATAGTTTCGAATACTCTTGTAAACCAACTTGCCTCCTCCAAGACGTTAAATTGACCAGCTTTCTAGCACTGGCGACATAGGCAAGCTCGACATACTTTCAAAGACGGAGCGACCGGAAGTTGCTTGGGACGCAGGAGGCAGTTCATGTTTGTAAACATGAAAAGGGTCTATACAAAAAAATGTGAAAATCATGTTTACAATAGCTTCTGTTGTTGTTTTTCTTCTTTTTTTTTAGAATTATAACTAATGTTTGCGAAGTAGACAAATAAGCATAAAACGTATTGATATAGTTCGTTCAGATACTGCACCCCCTCCGCCAGGCGGCCCTATAGCTCGTTTTCAGTTCACGTTCCCAATAGGCTATTTTCACAAATCCGTCACCGCGCGCGTTGCATTCTGGGAACCTGTGGGCCAGGAGCGGAGCGCGCATGGATTTATGCGTCCCGCCGATTCCCAGAATGCATAAAGTGGCATTGCGCCTCGATGAGGCGCTTCGAGTTTTAGAGTAAGTATAATTGCTAAGCTGTCAGTGTTAAGCCGTCTCTGACAGCTTGAGGAACGCAACCTTCATATCTCTTGCTTTGAGATTTGTTCTTGGACGTTTATGTCGGCTAATGCCGTTATCTCATTGGCTTCGGAGAGATAAGAAGATAGTCGCGACTCGCGACTCCGGGAATTGTCGGTGACTATTGTGGTAGTGCACACGGAAGACTCACAGCCTGTCTTTAAATCAAACACGTCGTCCAAACGCAAACGTAAAAAAAAAAAAAGAAAAGAAAAAAAAAAAGAATTTACTAATACTGTATGAGAACGGACGGAGATGTTGGTAGTGACTTCGCAGTGCCGGCTCCTCCGCGTTAGTTATTCCATCAAAATTAACGAATCGTCCATAAAACGAAACGTTCACACTAGACACTAGTTACTGTACTCACATGCGTGGACTTTTGAAGCGTGCTCATCCATTTCCACATGCCACATATATCCATTCGCCCATAAAAAAAGTGCAGGGTGCCGCCAATCTTGGCGAACACTATAAAGCACCCGGCGAATTACAAAGCTCCGAATGCGGTTACCTCCGAAAATTTCGGTGTGTGCAGAAACAGCAGAGTGAACATAACGTATCGCACTTTGCTTGCGCGCGGTCCGATCGTGAGCTTCGCCGTTCGCTGAGGATCTTTCTACCGATTGCCGTGATCTGTTGTCTCCCGTTCTGCGAGGGAAGCGAATTCACGTACCTCTTTTTCGGGTGTGTGTCCCGCGAGTAGGCGCTGGGTGTTTTTCGCGCGCGTGATTTTATGGAGTCCGTACATCCTGGCCGCGTGCGCGAGTCGAGGGACACGGAAGACGACGTGTGCGTACGCCGACAGTCGTCCAACTTTTACGGAGAAGGGTGTTGCGCGCCTGTTTGCGGGTTGTGTATGTTCGCCTTCAGACAAAGCGCGTGCGTGTGTTCGTCGGCGCGTCGAGTCGTCCTTGCTTGTGTTCGAGCGATCGCCAAACTCGCGTGGCAGCGGCCGTCAAGAGTCGGAACGCGGAAAGATTTCTTCTCGACGGGGCACATTTCTTTCGAGCCAGCAACAGGACGTTGCGGATAGCGCGGCGTAATTAACCGAGGTAAAGTCCGGTCGTAAAAGCTCGCGGCTAACTTAATCCTCTGAAAAAAAGAAAAAAGACACATTTTTTATGGATTACAGTAAAATATTCTCTTTTTTTTTTTTGGGGGGGGGGGGGGGGGGGGGCTGAACTGAATGCAAATGGTTTTTCCCGACTCTTTTTCTTTTTTTTTTTGTGCAGACAGCACGAGCAAGGACATTTATGCGTAGTCCCTGACAGCTTACGAAACTTTGGACGTGGCTAACTATAATCAGTCTTTTGTGCTAATGCGCATGCGCATTAGCAAAAGGCTTGATGCGCATTCGCAAAAAGTATCATGCGCATTAGCAAAAGTCCTAATGCACTAGACTTCGTTTCACCTTACGATGTACCGCGACAGACGTTACGAGCCGTGTTAGCCGATCCAGATCTCCACGCGGGCCACCTGACCTCATGCTCAGCGCGTCGGCCCGCCCGACCGGAAAGTCACGTGGCACGCTCGGTGCTTTCGGATTGGCTCGTGTGGCTCGTAGCATCCGTTGCGGCGCATTCGTAAGGTGAGAGTGTACCGAATTTGCCCTCATACGTCACAGTGCTGCAGCTTGATTTCTAATGAGCTATTTGTCCGCTGCGAAGTCTTTCGAGGATCGCCGTGTGAAGGCTGGTTGACGCAGTTCTGAGTGTCCGCGAGTGCCTTGTAGCCGCTTGTGACGAGAGAACGAACATATAGCATACTGGCGCCATCTATTAGGTTCCGCCGGTACTCTTCCGAACTCCGTATGGATTTCCTCATTTGTTACGCGCCATTCTTTCACCGTGGGCTTGGCATAATGCTGACGAGGGTGTAGGCCAGGGGCGGCCAGCCGGACATATTAAAAGAACCGCAAAAAAAAACTTCAATTTTCTTTTTTTTTTTTTTGAGGAGATTGTGGTTAATTTTATTCATACACCGCATGTTTCCCTGTTGCGACTTCCCATTCGTGAGACAAGGACATGGCCCGACATCGGGCAATGTCCTTGTGGCTCTAGTTGTGAAGGACGGAAAAGCGCTTGCTGAGGTTTCAGATAATGCTTCAGATGACTGGGAACCGTGATTTTAAGCCCTAAGATAGGTAAGTGTCGTTACTCTGAAGCGTAGCTCATTTATGGCTCTAGTTAGTGGCTCTAGTACTAGAGCCACTATAAATAAGCTACGCTTCAGAGGAACGACACTTACCTACCTCTCTTGGGGCTTAGAATCATGGTTGCCAGTTATCTGAAGCATTATCTGAAATCAGAGGAAACGCTTTTCTGTCCTCCACAAGTTTTTAAACAGTTCGCGACAGAGCAAGGCAATATTACACGAGCTTTCTAACACCGAATCTGAGGAAGTCGCACTTTTGAATCATGAGGGTCGGCAGTTGCGTCTGCTCTTTAATGAGCACCGAGATAGCGGCGCCCACAATAATATCGGGTAACAGAGTGCCGATACTTTGAGCGTTGCCCATGTAGTGGCTCTGGTTCAGCCATTGACGACATAAGCCGCGGAACAGCGGCTCAATAAATGCTACACTGATGACCCGAGTCCCTTTCTCCGGACAAGCGGTGAGCGAGAATACCACAATATGTCTGTTATCTAATCAAGACGTGCACGCTTCAAACGCCAAAAGCATCTCTTCATCCTCCGACAACCAAATCTTGTAAGAACTACTTCGCGCGGCGTATGACCAATGCGCAAACATTCCCGTAACATCCCGAGAGGGATACCCACCCCAGAACGATAGCCCACCCGTAATTTTAACCTGACATTTTTTTTTTTTTTTTTTTACAAACACCGAAAGGTAGTTTACTTTCAATAATTGCAGGGCAATTACCAATGGTTACCTCGGCAAAAACGGTCGGGAGAGAAGCGAACATTGCTGACTGGAAATGACAGTCGTCTTCGATTCATCGCTCCTTCCTGCGATCACAATTTCCGAGGGTCACAAATACTTACACTAGCTTTTTTTACTTCTTTTTTTATGGCGCACCGAAAGCTTGTTTACTCCTTGTTTCCATCCGATTTGCTATCGAGTTGAGATGGGCTATCTCTCGGGATATTACGGTTAAGTTACACGCAGATTGAATGTGTTTCGAAACTACTTTATACGTGGCGCCAATGTGCCAGTGTGTCCTGTCGTCGTAAGCGTTTGCAACGCCGTCAGTCACACCCAGACGCGAATGTCTTTACCAGCTTTCGTGTGTTTATCGCTGGTCGCCCTACCAGAGCATCTACATTACTTCACTAACAACTACCCCCGTATCAAATATGCGAAGAGGAATACGAGGAGAGCAGCGCGGAACGACGCGGCGTGTTTGCAGGCCCCGAGATTGGTCCAGCTCGCGTCGAAATACTTTTTTATGCATTAAAGGCAAAACGACTAAAGGTTTTTGACGTACAACTTGGCATATTAAACGCCGAATAGCGTATCGTTGGCTGGAAACCGTGGATGAACAAAAAAAAAAATATATATGTGCCGTATTTTTCCGTTTCGAGGTGACCCCTTGAAATCCAAGACTCGCAAGGTGTTGCGCGCGCTACCTAGGGAACTAAAGTTCAAACTCTAGAAACCGGCGGAACGGGCGCTTCTGCCATCCGTCTTTTCGACGCTCCTAAGCTAAAGCTCTTATTTTCGTTTATTTATTTATTTTTCTTCGCTCTCCATCTTCTTCATCTTGTTGCTCCACGGAGAACCTCCGAAAACGGATGTGCGTTGCTCGGTGCGCGCGTTCCGAAAGCTCGCGCCGACCGAGTCTCCTGCGCGAAGTGGCCAAATGGCCTTTCCGTGTTTTGGTGGACGAAGTCCTCCTCCTCCCTCCCTCCGGCTGCCGCCGCGCCTTCCCTCTCGTATAGTTCGTCTCACCACAACTTGGCAAAAGAGAGAACGCTACGGCCCCCTTGGGCCAATCAGAGCGGAGGAGCAAAGCACGTGACAGCTCTCCGACGACATGACGTCATGTGCCTGCCCTGCTTCGACGCGCCGATGGGCTCACACGGCGCCGTAGCCTTCGCCATTTTCCGAGTTGTGGCGAAACGGAGCGTAGCTTGTACCCTCTCCTGCCGGGCTCCTCTGATGCGCTACAGCAGCCTTCGGTGGTGCTCCTGTCGCTGATTCTCTCAAGTTCTTCCGGTGGAAAGGGCTAACACACTCCCTCCTCGTTCTCCCTCCGACCCAGGCGTGTGTTCGTCGCCTGTCGTTGGCCTGCGCGGGCGGGAGCAGCTGAAAGTTTGGACCGCATTTACCTAATGCTCGTTCCTGATTTCACCTTTTCATTTGTTTGGGAGGGCGTCGATGTATCCGAAAGATCTTATTTACATTCAAAATTTTTTGTGTTTTTTTTTTTTTTTTCGGGAGAAGGTGGAAGGGATTCCCGCTTTGAGGAAAAATAGCTGGCGCGGTATGGGTTTTTTTTCTTGAAACGTGTACAGATTGAAATAAGAGATCTGGCCCAATTTTATGATATCAGTATAGCTTCACACAAAAAACGATACTCTTATTCTCTGTTTTCTTTTTTCAACAAGTTCTTTTTTTTTACAGTTACGACAGGTTTGTTTTAATTGTGTTGTGATAATAGATGGAGAGGGAGGTGTGTTCATGGGGAAAATACAGCCATGTTTGGCGGATAGTATCTTTTCTTGGGAACGAGCAAATAAATTAAAGATGAGAGCTCGAATGATAGAAAAAAGTTGAAAAGGTGCACTATGAAAATGAAATACATAAAACGAAGGAGCAGGCAGAGCGACTAAAACGCTATTTATTTAGCGCGCTCTCGCCTTTTGTAAAATGCGGGAGATATTCCCAGCCCAAACAAAATTATTATCTTTGCCGTTTTCTTTTATTTATTTTTTTCTGCTTTTTAGGGAAGATTAGCTAAACTTTTTTTCTTCAAATTTACGAATCGTGCTCTGTTTGTATTCAGCCAATAACGAAAGAACATAAATTAAAAACAGAAAAAAGTCATATCTGGAGTGGGCAACACCTTTAGCCCGAACACGACTTCTGCGCTTTTTCACGTTGTACTTCGAAAGAGCACCGGCGGGCATTATGCGATGTATACCACTTAGCGGTTAGTACTCCAACCGAGCACTTTCCATCACTATAGTCCAACGCGTTGTTATTGCAAACAAACCCTCACAAAGTGTGGGCAAACGCACAATTTTTTCACGCGCGATGTGGGCACTGCGCATGCGCAGGAACCAGACTCGCGCCAAGGGGAGCGCCTCCGCATGCGCCCTGCCAGTGCGGAGCGCCAGTTCGTCTGCTTCTTTTGCAGGGTTTGTGGTGACGTCAGAACGCCGGGCTCTGATTGGCTCTGATTGAAGGATAGTGCGTGGATTTCGAGGCAGCTTGCTTTGAGGCCTACCCACTATTCCCCAATCGGAGCCAATCAGAGCTCGGCGTCGTTCTGACGTCACCGCAACTCGTGCGCAAAAAGCAGACCACTTGCTCTCCGCATAGCAGGGTCACCGCAGTGGCGTGACGTCAGAGGCGCGCGTTGGTCTATAGTAGTCGTGACGGCAGTCCTTCCATAGACCCCCTTTCGAAAGTCACGTGGTGATTATTAGAAGGTCGGAACCACCACTGCACGATGGCGGGTACCAACCGACATTGTGGAACGTGCGAGCCATTACATAAAATAGCGAACGTCGGATTGCGAGCCGACGAGCCAATCAAACAACGTCGAAAGGACAACTTCGCGCTGCGCTCATCACTTTTTTTTTTCTGTGGGTGTGCTTTATTATGCTTATCCAGCCGAACGCATAAAGTGTGCCGTGACGTTGCGGTTTTAGTCCGCCATTGTGAAGGGATTAAACAGCTGCCAAAAGAGGGCAGTCTTACGAAAGGGGTCTATACTAAAAAAAAAAAACGGTAAAATAAAAAATAAAAAAATGCGAGCGATGACTTACTTGTTCGCGCTAATAGTGTCGCGGTGTGTATACTAGGGTTGTGCGAATATTCGAAATTTCGAATAGTAATTTTGAATAATAGGCTATTCGATATTCGCTTCGAGAAGAACTGCACTATTCGCGTTTTTCGAAGTGTTAATTGCGGTGGGTTAGCCCCGTTTAGTGCGCTTCTTTCTGAGTACCGGTGCACAGCGGAGAAGCAATCCCCGCGAAAGCGAGCTCCGCGGGTGTTGCTTCTCTGCATACAGCGATGCTCGGTGAGAAGCGCACTCAACGGGGTAACCCGCCGCAATAAACACTTGGAAAAGTATGAATATCGCAATTGCGTGCTTAGAAGAAAAGCATACATTCAAAGCGGGATGGTGCACGCATGCCGGCTGTATTTGGGAGGGAATAAATGGAAACTTTGTGAATGTGCATGTCTACATTGTAGTAAAAGTTCCAAAATTAAACTTACTGTTATGCAAGAGTATACTATGTTAGTCAGAGATGTCCTTACAACCTGCGTTCAACATGCGCAATTATTTCTTTTTTAACTGGAGATTAAAGAAGGAATATTTTATATAGCAAGAATTGTAAATTCACTCACTTGAGTATAGTTGGCTATCTCTATAAGATTCATTTTATGTCAAATCCGTCGTTTACTTGCCATCCCAAGGCATCAGACTTTATGAAGACACAGTTAAAAAATATAGAAAAACTTAGCTTCTAAATGAACACGTGGAACAAACTTCACAAGTTTAGAAGTTTAGATGGGTTTTCGCCTAACCATTATGCAATGGTAGTGAAAGGCGTGGAAAAACTTCGATACTCAAATCGAAAATATTTGGCCAAAACCAGTATTCGCTTCGAATTCGCTTCGAACTCAAAATCCACTATTCGCACAAGACTAGTGTATACGTATTCCATGGTAGTTTAGACATCGCAAGAAAAGTCTTTCTGTCCCGTCTTAAAAAAAATTGCAGTAGCTTAGCTCGGCTATGCCAGGATATATGTAGCGTGAGCTTAGGTTCAGCTGGTTATTTGTAGCTTTCCTGGTTGTCTAGGATTAGCTTGATTATCATGCTTACTGCTGCTTCAATGTACACGCACACGGTATACGCATTATGTGACTACTTCGGGATCCGATGAGTTCGGACTTCGGTCAAAGATTTGTGGAAGTTGCCCTCTGACACTTCGGAAGTAAAGAACAGAAAACCAATTTCGCCTGCGTGTCCTAGTTGTTGCGTAAAACAAAAAGATAAATATTGGCATTTTGGGCACCCCTCAACTCACTCCCAGTCTTCAGGGTCACACCTGGTCGCACTCCCAGTGACGTCATTCAGAGTGCCGTGTAAGTTCCCGTGTGCTATCTCGGAGGACGCTTCCTCTCCCTCTCTCTGCTGACATTAGCCGGCGTTATGCTGCTGCTTAGAGCCGAGCGAGGTCACGTAATCTTTTCGCCGTAGTTCCTTCGGCTGCCACTTGGGGCTGCAGGTGGGCGAAAAAGCTCGACTTTTGCTTTGCGATTGTGCAGCGGAATCGCGACATTTGTAATGAGGGAGGTGTTTTCTCTATCCTCCGGGACACGATAAACAACTTAAAAATGTCAAGATGCAAATTCTTTTGATCATAAAATCGTTGCACCGCCCCTTTAAGCTTCTCCGCTCTTCTGCGCCGCTGAGCTGCAATTTCGCTCTCCTTCTCCATGACTATACTACACTGGCAAACGCCCCGCTATATGTATACCCCCACTGATACCTCTGCGCATACGCACAAAATGAGGGGCGCTATCAAGCGGCTCCGGTGCAGCGTCAGACTTGACTACTGCGCAACGGAGGCGCACAGCTGGGCACGCGGTGGCGCCAGTGCGTCTGCCGCGGCTATGACGTCACTCCTCTGAAATGCGCAGACCGCCGAGGCGCGCGCGGCGGCGGCGGCGGCTCCGGCGCGCCAGCTGTGTAGCCGCCTCGGTGGCTCCGAGGCGAGAATGCTGGCCTACGGATCCCCATGTGGCGGGTTCGAATCCCGGCCGAGGTGCCCGCAATCTGACGAAGGCTTATTGCGGAGGAGGCGCCGTGTAACCGAGCTTTCGGTTGCACGTTAAAAGATCCCCAGGTGGTCCAAATTAATCCTCAGTCTTCCGCTGGGGCGTGCCAGATACCCGTCGTTGGTTTGGCACGTAAAACCCCCAAATTTGACTTTTTTGCGCCAGCTGAGCGCCGTGTGACGCCACTGCTCCTCGCGCATGCGCAGCACGGCTCTCCAGGAGCCACGCGAAACTGCTCAACCTCGGCCAGTGTAGCTCACGCTACAAAATGGTGACTTATCAGCGCGGTCTGTGCATGATCGGTGCAAGTTGATGGCGCGGCCTCGGTATGTATTGTACTGACGGTTTGAGGAGCGCGGGGCAGGGCTTACTATGTTAATACTTCTTGCTTCGCGATTGGCTCTTGGGCGTTCTTTTAGGATAATGTCGCAATCTCATTGGCTGTAGAGGGATAGTGTGATGCATCGGGTTCGCGTCTTCTTGACCAACGACGTAGAGGGGCTTAGAGTGATAAACCGAATGTAGTAACGTGGCAGCACCCTTTCCCCGGGTTGCCGCCATGTTGTACGCAAATGTGACTACTCGTCAATGTGACCTCACAAAACCCGTGACGTCACCTGTAAGATGGCAGCGCCCGGAGCAATTGTTGATGCGATTTGGTTCGGTGGGCGGCGGTATAGTGATGTGCAGCTGCTTGCCGACGATTTCGGTGTTTTTCGTGCTCTCTGATTTTGGGTATAAAAAAATAAAAATCTGAAGGAATTAAGCTTTGTACGCTTTTTTGTGCAAGATTGCTTTTGGCACCCGTGAGACAGCACCGCGCTTATCGCCGTAGCGGTGCTTGGATTCCCAGGTGTACTCGAGGATCGGGAGAACTTTTTGCGTGAAGTGTTCGCATTCTCCTATAGCTTTGTTTGAACGTTGGAACGTCTGAGAACCGAAGCGAAAGGTATGCTTCGCGTGAAAAAGCCTAGGGGAAATTGTTTCAGCCTTGGGTCCCGACTTAATCACATCAACTTTTAGCGAGGAAGTTCCTGCTATCTTTAACATTTTCGTACTAATCAACGAGTCTCTGAATTGGCAGTTCTCAAGATTTTGACATACACGTGCATTAGTTCAATCGCAGTATTTTTTATTTATTTATTGATTTGTAGAGGCGTTCGGAGTATTGGGCGCTTTCTTCGTAGTCCCCGATTTGCCTGAAAATTTGCTAAACACACCAATGAACATCGCTGAAATGGTACCTCAAATATTGTGGCAAAATATTTTTTTTTTTTTTTCGCGATGTTATTGCTTCAATATTGGTCCTCACCGTGGTTTTCAAATGAGTCTATACAGGCAACAATAAAAGAGTGAAGTCAGCGGAAGGCAGGGGTTCACTCCTTGGACTGCGAACTTTGTTCCCAACTGATTACATGCAGTTTCATGGTGTCAAATGAATGCTTTAGGAGCTCGCTCCACCACCTGCGCAACAGCACGAAACAGATGCTCGGCATAGTCCATTTTTAGACTGCCCGCTCGACCCGCAAGCCTGCCTTCCCCCGACGTCACGACACTGAAAGCGCGGGAATATTTGACTGTTTGTTTCGACCTCATTTCATTTGCCGATTTCACAATAACTATTCTGAATATTGGGATACTAAATAGCATACCGAAAAGGGTAAATGCCGGTCATTCCGGAAATATAGTTAGTTGGGGTAGCTAAGAAAATCGCCTTTAAGCGATAAACCGGAAGCGCGGTCTATCGCTCTAAGTCCCTTTACATCCTCGGCGTACCGTGTCATATTTTGCGAGTATTTAGAATAATAACGTCGTTACTTATTTTGCGAGCCACTAACTGCGCCTGGATACATTTCAAAACGTATAATCTAAGTGTCTAATTTCCATTCCATTTCAGGTCGAGGCACTATGACTGTTAATCAATTACTTTTCAAGATTAACATTTGGAACTCGGCACTTGAGTAAGCACTCGTTCTCTTCGTTTCATGTCCTTGTCTGTCAGTGGCACTGCCACATTTACACTTTCTTAATGAACGAACAAAACTATACCTCCGATGAGAGATAAGCGCATCAAGAGGGCGGATACAAAAATGCAGAATCCCCCAAATCACCGCAATCACTGTCAACCTTTTTTTTTTTTTTTTTTTTTTCCCGCTTGGTGTTGTCGCAATTAAAGTGAGTTCACTTCTCGTTTGCTACGAGCGAGTTTGGTGCGCTTACAAAGACTCGAATTTCTCTATCGAATAGACGAAAATAGTATAAAAGCAAAAAAAGAAAAGCAGTGCAAACAACATAGTGCGTTCTCGCTGTACCCGTCAAGCTGTACCTCACAACTTGTTTTCCTGATCGCCACCATCATCTTATGGTGGGAATAAACACTATTATATTCTTATATTATCATTATAGTCGTCGACAGGTGAAGAGTTGAGGGGGAAGCTCCTGCCACCTCTTTCTACTTTTGCAGAGCGCGGGCGCTGGAGGTCGCCTACCTCTCCAGCGTTCGCTCTGCTAAAGTAGAAAGAGGTGGGAGCACACACTGCTCGCACATTAAAAAAAAAAAAAAAGTGTTTGCTAAAGACACGAGGACATAAATTTCTACCGACGCGCCTCGAGTACGTTCGAAACACACGTTTGCTTCATACATTTCTATGGTTCAAACTTGTCTGCAGACTTTTTTTTTTCTTTTTTATATAAGGCCAATGTGACGGCACCGTCTTACATTAAGAAAGATGCCCCGGACAGTGTCTGCGAACTGTCTTTTGTCGGACGTATTAGCTGCGCGACCGCGGATTTAGGTTGTTGGGTCGCAACAGACGTCTGTTACTCGTAATGCTATGAGATCGCGAAAGGTGCGTGTTCAGCGAGCGCGCTGGTGATATTCTTTTCCTTGCGTTCTCTTCGTGTTTCGCGCGAGTTGCGGGGAATATTTATTGCCTTTAACAAACCCGGTCCTTCGTGCGTCGATTCCCCCGGACGTCATTAAGAAGCCGACGTCCAAGGCCGCGCTCGTAATTGCGTCTTGTTGACGCTGTTGATTTCTTTTGTGTGTGTGTGTACCTGTAGATTCGATTTGCGCGAGTGCACACCCTCGCGCTTGCTTCAATTTGCGCTCTAAAGCGTTTCTGGAATCTAAATTCTTTTTCTTTTTTTTTTTTTTTTTTTCGTCAGGGAGCGACTGACACGTGTTTAAGGAATAACTCGGGCCTAGTGTTCTTTAACGCGTTCAGTACGTCGTGGGTGGCCGGAAAGTCACTCCACATTTCCCGGCTGTGCGGTCTGTAATATTCGGTACGTTTGTGTAGTGCGGAGGCGATATCTTTGAGAAAAATGAATGCGAAAGAAAATACTTGCTTTCGATTCCATTTAGCCACGAGTAACGTCTGTGCTGGGTAGACTTGGCGCCCCGCGACTCACCGGTGGGCCACTGCTCTCCGTGCGAAAACGAATGACATCCAATGCGGCAAGGGCTCGCAGTCGGGTACCCTTGGGATTCACGTATAATTGTCCTATCAAAGCGCCCAGACGCTGCTGCCCTCTTAAATTGAAAAGTTCTATGAGCAGTGTATGCTCGCGCAAATAGGCGCCGATATTTTAATTCCGAGAGGAGGTGGAACGTTCCCTTTTCGGCACACCCCGCAACAAGTCCGAAACGATGCTTGCGGGAAAGAGCGCGTCCAGCCACTCGAGAAAGTTGATAGACCTACACGGAAGATCCGTAGACTGTTGTGCATGGGTTGCTATGCATCGACCGGTAAAAGCTCCGTATACCAAAAAAGGCCAGAGTGATGGCAAAGAAAGTCGTCACATTCGGCGGAGTCTGTACGATGAGGCCTTCTATATTTCTGGCATGATTTAACACTGAGCAAAGATAGAAGCCCTTGAACGTTACTAAATCTTGCGGCCCTTCTAAAGATGATAAAAAGAGGAGTCTTGTTTGAGAAAACCTTGCAATTTAAGCAATCTTAAATTTGTGCTTTCACCGAAGTGTTCTGATGGTAATTTTAGTAAAATGTGTCACGAAATACGTATATCACTGTTGAACGTTAGGCCTGCTTCAGACGGGGCAACTTTTCCAGCAATTTTGAGTTTGCTGGCGGGTTGTTTCCTAGCTTTCCCTAGATCGACACGAATTGCTGAGATCGGGTCCGGCTCGAAACGGACGAGCAACTCGAACAACTCGGAGCCGTTTGAAGCGGCAGCAGCCAATCAGGGACGCGATATTCTCACGTGACACCCCCGTGGTGGTGATGATGACAGCTATAGACTTGGTTCTGGTTTGAAATCGATCGTTTCTGGAAATAAACCTTTTCAGAAAGATGAGTTTGTATTCTCAACGCCATTCCAAGGTATAAAAACACGTTTTTTAGCGCGTAGCTGGGTGTCTAAATATTGCAAGAAAATTCAAAGTGAATCTGATGATGGCAAGTCGTGGCAATTCGGTTGCTGCGTGTGAACGCGGACGGCCCGTGTTGCTGGTGTTGCGACGTCAAGTTGCTGGGTGAAATTGCTCCGTCTGAAGCGGGCCTTAGCGATATTCAGACGTCCACCCTACCAAATCTCTATTTTCTAACCGGAAAATAAATGAAAGCTTCAGTATTTCAAAGCAAATCATCAAAGCCTTCGTCGATATTTGTTCGTTTAGCGCCCGGTACAAAGTGGGCCTCCTGTGGGTCACACGATGAGGCCCTAGGATAGCTTAATTATCACTTTTCGAAGAGCCTGGCACAGCACCAACCGTAAGGCGGCCGCTCGCGCCATCTTTCGGCTCTACGAGAGAGCAGTCGGGTCACTGTGCATCCGAGGGAAATGACATGTGACCCAGCGGTAGGTCATTGCGCATAAGAATCGGGGTCTAAAAAAACTGCCGCAGTGAACGTTTTAATTGTGGGGTGAGAGAGAGAGCGAAAGATAAAAAACAATATTTTAAAGAGAATGGCAATTTCGATTTTCTTATCGCTTATTTACTTTCATGGGAACGTAGTTCGCCTATCCTAGCCTTAGGACAGCTTTCCCGTTAACGGTACCCGTTAACGATAAGATGCTTGCGCAAAGGAACCGTCAAAGTATCGAATATTGCTATCGTAGTTTTTGGTAGGATCTACTAAAACTCCCGATTGGATCGTCAGGGTTCTGGAGTAAAATTGTTCGATGAGTAGAAGTGATTTTTTTTTAAGTGAATTAAGATAGCTAGACATGTGTCTGTGTAGGAGGGGAAAGGGCGGGGGGGGGGGGGGAGAGAAATATAAAATAAGCTACTTCGTAAATTTTCTGTCTCACAAAGTTCTAAATTTGTGCGTTAATGTGGAGCAGCACTGTCCACGAGTTGAATTTTTAATTTTGCTAAAAGTCGAAGGTTCGCCGAAAACTTTTCGAACCTTAGGTTTGAGAAGAGAGTTGGCGGTATCCTTGGTCACGACGAAAGAACGTGCCTCCGGTGGGCGCCCACCTCGTCGTCCCACGGGACGCCCCCCTCGGGCGAGAAACACCGCTCGACGGGCAACAAACAACACGACAGGCCGGCGAAAAGGAAGCTGGTCGTGTCGTCGGCCGCTCAAACCTATCAGGCCGGCCGCGTTGACACCCGTGTTCTCTCCGGGGTCGCGGCGGCGGCGGCTGCTAAGGGCGCCCTCGCCGGACCGCATGGGGTCGCTACGAGCCGCCATCCAAGCCAATCCATTGCCGCGCGAGCCTCGCGTGACCCCTCGGGAGTTTGGGACGCAGCGGCCGCGCGCGGTGCTAGTAGTCACGTGATCAGTTTGCAACTCTGGATTGGCTGGGATGGCTAGTGGCGTCCGCCGTGGTCCATCGTTGGGTGAAGTAGAGTATGAAAAGCGTGCGTGCGGGGGCTCCGTGCGAGGCCGCACAGACCGCATGCAGATTCCGCGGCGTGAAGAGGGGCGCCTAACGTCGTCGATCCGAGAAGAGGGAAATATGCTCGCGCGTGAGAAGAGGAGGCGGAGGTGCGGAAGGGAAGGCGGAGAGAGAGAGAGTGAGAGGGGTCGCTGCTGTCGGGTGCGAGGAAGATTTGCATACGCGAACACGTGTTTCTGCCATTTACTAGGGGGCAGACCGCAGGCGGCGGCCTTTAAGCCTGAGTGGAGGCTGTGCTCGGTTCTATATAGCTTCTCTGTACCCTTCCTTCCTTCCTTTTGTCGTAGTTCTCTCGCTTTCTTTTTTTTTTTTTTGCCTTCGTAATTGGGTTTGTGCGTGTGCGTCTTTAGTCCCAGTTTGTTGCTTGCTTCGTATGGGCATTAATTTGTATTTAAAAAGAACATGGCGTCGAACGTGACGTCATACTCCCGGTTCCCCCCAAGAAGCGTCCGTAATCTGAGTTGCCCGTAATAACGAGAAAAATAATTCATGTATTTACCCAATTCGTCCCCGAAAAAAACAAAAAAAACAATGTGTGTGTGTGTGTGTGGGGGGGGGGGAGAGAGGGAGAGAGAGAGAGAGAGAGAGGGGGAGAAAAAAACGTAGCGCAGGATGACGAAAAGCATACATGGAAGAAAACGCGCCTGAGACGGTTGTTGGAGTATTTTAAAACATATTATTCGTAAAGTTGGTCGACGTTTCGGCCTGAGACAGAAGAAGGCCTGTCTCATGCGCGACCAACTTTACGAATAATAGGTTTTAAAAACTCCAACAACCGTCTCGGGTGTGTTTTCTTTCGTATGTATATATGTATTTATAGCGCGGTAGTTTTAGCAGATCGTTCCGATAACGATACCCGATGCTCTCTGCTGGTGCCTTTGCACATGCATCGTGTCATTAGAGAGTTTTAGTAGATCGTTCCGATGACTCCGATAACGATACCCGATACTCTGCCTCTGCCTTTGCGCTTACATATATTATTGTTATCGGGGGTATCGGAGGTATCGGAACGATCTACTAAAACTCTCTATTATCGGCTAGTGTTGTCGGAGGTATCGGAATTATCTCAAACTGCCTATTAACGAGCCACGACTGTCACACGGAAAGGGGACGAAAACGACGCGGGAGTGACGAGAGAGACCGTCTATGCGACTCCCCGCTTCTCCGGGCTGAGGAAGGGGAAGGCAGGCCCGAATCCACGAAGGTACAACGAACGCAGGATGTGGACATCCCTTTCCTTTATTCTTTTCTTCTCCGACCGACCGTGTTTGTGTTGTCGCTCGGGCCTTACGAAGAATCTAAGTGGTCGTTTCCAGCTCACCCTGGAGTCTGCAATTCGTATAAAGGCTTTCAAAAAAAGAAGAAAAAAAAAAGGGGGGGGGGGGGGGGGGGGCTTCTGGCCGGTTTGTTTTATTTTTAATGTTGTACGTATGGCGCGTGATTTGCTCGCTTTCCGAAGCGACGAACGTGCACGTGCTGGGCCGAGAAGATCGCACCTTGGCTGAGAACTTGTAAATTGGAAGCGCAGCCTAGCGTGATCCAGCTTGGACTAAACAAAGGCCGTACGGAGAAGCCCGGATGAGTGCGCTCAAAGTCAACTACCCGAAATCGTCATACAAGATGCTACAACTTCTATTTCCCAGGCCACCTTGATTGATATTATTGTCGTATGTACCCGAAAAACCTGGAATTGTCGGGGAATTTCAAAGCATCTCGAAAAGTCGGGGAACACCCGAAAAAGTCGGTGAATTTGAGAGGCAGTTAGTAGACGCCCCGTCAAATGCCCCAATCGAACCTTTAAAAGGGGTACGGAAGCGAAATGTTTGCACTCATTTCTTCGTTTAGACGTGGTCATGTTGTGCCGGCAAACCCAGAAACACTAGACTTGTTTTTGTGGGCTGCCGGCAGAAAAGTCAAGAAAACTAATTTTAAAACGAATTAACAGATTTCAAAATTGCGCCTAGTGGCGGTCTGTGAAGCTCTGTTGGAATGCCGCGACGTCGTGACTTCCTAAGGAGCAGCGCCAGTTCGCGGCAGTATGACTCGCTCGGGGAGTTACTTTTTCCTGAATGTGACTTGGCGGAGAACGCTAACGCTTTTACTACGTTGCATATGTTAAAGCTTCCACGGTGCTTCCTCAGCCTGGCATTCTGCACCATTAATATCGCCTTTGTCAATGCCTAACCTTTAAATGTAAAAAAAAAAATGCGCTTTTTTTTTAGATTTAATTGTACTCGGAGCAATCGTCATTCGCTGGGATCCTTCTATTGCTCGCCATGATTTGCTGTCTCGGTGTGCTCACAACTCAGGCTTTTCTTTAAAGTGTGGCAGCCTCTCGACGTCCTCACATCGCAAACTCTGTTCCCAGCTCATGCGACACATATGTATATATACCATTCCTAGAAATCATAAAATTGTCACTGTAGAACGAGGGCATGTATTTTCTTACTCCAACTCGTACCGCGAGGCAAAACTCGTGCTTCTTTTTTTTTTTTTTTTTCGCCTGGTGACTTTTTACCGTTACTTTTAGTTTAGGGGTTTCGCTTCTGGATTCGTGCTCTCGCCTATAACTCCATCAAATTTGTCATTAAAAACAGTTGCGAAGCAGCACCGCTCGCGGTGTATATGCAGCGCCTGAGTTGGGCATCCATGGAGTTCTCAAGCACTTGTCAAAGCACACGCGTTCTCTTTGGGAATGATGAGCAAACGGAATTGAAGGAGGCAAACTGTATATATAGAAATGTCGTTCGGAATCGTGTTCCAACGCAACTGTCAATTTGTTATTTTATCTTCTTTTTTTTTTTTTTTTCTTTTGACGAGAACGTAGGACGCTTCGTGGGAACGCGGGGATACATCCACAGGCATCGCGTTTTCTTCATCCGGCTGCCCCCCCCCCCCCCTCTTTTTTTTATTTTTGGCAATGCTGCGAAGAGGGGGGGGGGAGGGGACACAATACCTGCTTAATTGCGCTCTGTTTTTCCCTCTCCCCTCTCGTTCGCGGCCCCTACAACTCCGACAATGCGTCCGTATTATGCGCGCAAATCTAAAATGAGATAGTGAACGAGGCGCTGATACGGAAGCGGGAGAGATACAAGTGAAAATAGACGAGGGTTAATAAGCGAAGCATAGAGAGAGGGGGTGCTAAAAAAAAAGGCTAAAGTAAAGCGGAACTCTGAGGAGGAGGAGAGGCGAGTACAAAGGCAAGGAAGGGGGAGAGGGGTTAGTCCTCCTCCTCGTTCGCGAAACGATGCCCCATTGTTAGGGGAACGCCGGCTTTTCACTAACGAACCTCCTTGCAGCAGCGGCTCACCGACGGACAAATACACATCTATAAATCAGCCTTCCAAATCAAACTAAGAAAACGTGAAGGGGAAGAAATTATGTGAAAGGGGGGAAGAAGGGGGGAGAGAGAGGTTTGTTACTGCGGTACGCACGGAGGCGGATGGGAGGGGAGGGGGGGCGAGAGGGAGTCCCTACCAAGTTCGTTAGCCTGAATGCGTCCAATCAATAATAATAATGCGGCAGCGCGTGGCATTCGCAGCGAGCTGGGGAGGGTGTTTTGGGGGGAGGGGGGAGAGAGACGTCCAGACAAGGCACCTGACACGTTTCTCCCGTTCCCTCCCACTCTTGTCCTTTTTTCGTTCCCCTTTCTGCGGCTGTTCGCGTTTGTGCGCTTACCTGTTTGTTTGGAGCGAGTGTTACCTGGGGACGGCGGTGGTTCTTTGCGTCATCTTCGCTTTTTAACGTTTACAGTTCCGTTTTGGCTGTCTTATTTTCTTTTTTTCTGGTTTATATTAAAATAACTTATTGTTGCTGGGTAAATATAGTCTTTCTCTGCCGTTTCTTTTTTTTTTTTTTTTTTGGGGGGGGGGCAAGTTTTTGCATATAGCAGTGTAGTGCCACCATGTGGTGATCTTATCCGTGCCACCTAGTTTTGCGCCCTTTCTCGCTCAAACTGAAACGTCGTGACAGCTCCATCTCCAAAGCACTCCAAAGCCTTTCCGGTACCATGCTTCAGGAGTGTTTTTTTTTTTTCTCCTTTTCCGGTGTACGTGATATTTAGCCAACAAGCTTCCGCGGACCAATAGACCGATCTCACATCCAGTTTCATCACGCCACCGCTGCCGCCAAACATCGTGGGACCTGTAGTCTTTCGGGCACTAGCGACAAAGCCGCTGAGGGTCTGCACGAGCGGAGCACGAGGCGGCACGAACTGTCTCGTGCACTGGCGCCTGCCTCCTATGGACTACAGTTATGGACGGCGTCACGCGTGCGTGAAGCGCTTATACTCTGTTTCACCTTATGATGTACCGCAGGAAAGGCTACAAGCGCGAGCTCCTTGCTCTAGGGCACATCTCGGCGGCACAAGCTCTCGTGCATTAAGTTCAACTGCCAACGCTATGAGCTCGCGCTTCTAGCCTTCTCTGCGGTACAACATAAGGTGAAATGGAGCATAGTGAGATCGGCCTACCGCCCCTTCTAAAACTAGAGGGCGAGTACATAAGACTGGAGCAAGTGTGCAAAAAATAAGCCAGAAATATCGTGTATGTCGCTGCTTGAAAAAAAAAAAAAAATAAATAAATAATTTGAGTCGCAAGCACATCCGCCAAAAACAAGCCATTAATATCCCGAAACGCTGGAGAGGAGAGGGGGGAAGCCTCCTCCTCTCTTCAGCGTTCCGTCTGCTTCCTCCTCCCCAGCCTTCCTTTCCCTCGCCCTACCTCCTTGGGTTGCAACGGACTAGAGAAGCTCCGCCTTAGTGCGAGCTTTCTGCCCTTGCTAACACAATTGTGGACGCGCAGGCACGCGCAACCAAAACACTGGGGAAGCCAGCGAGCTCGCGCTCAAGGCGGAGCTTCTATAGTATCAGTTAAGGGTGATAGCGTCCTTCAAAACGGAAGCACAGCAAACGCTTTACGCTTTAGCAAGACTTGTTGTTGTTGGGCTAGTTGGTTCATGGTGCCGAGTAAACTTGGTATGTGCAAACATAGAGGACGAAGGAGTGGACAAGGACCAGCGCAACTTTCAACTGTAGTTTTATTCGCGGCCAAGTGACCGCGAAATGTTCAGGAGTAATTGCAGCAGGGTACAAAGGAAGGGGGAAAAATGGGGAAATGTAAAAAAAACTAGTAGAAAGTTACGTTTGTCCTTGGCCACTCCTTCATCCTCTGTGTGTTCGCGTACAAGTTTGCTCAGAACCAACGCTTGTTCGACTGCACTACCTGTCGTCCTTATGGCGGTCATCTCAACATAAACATGCGTCGGGGACTCGGACATAAAAGAGAGTCTAGACTGAAACATCTCGCGTCGGTGTCCTGCACGGCTGGGGAATCCCGTTGGCGCACGCCCGTGAGACTATTTATAGCCCTCGTATTCTTCGCCCTTCTTTCCCCTTCCCGGCCACGCCGCATGTGTCGAGCATGTGCGCCGCACGTGCTTTTTAAACTCTGGCTCTAGCCAAGCGAGGAAAGAAAAGCGCTCCGCCATTTGGGCGCCGTTGCTGTCCCTGCACAGAGCTCGGGTTCCATACCGGTCTCACTAAGCGTTTTACGCATGCGTGACGCCGCCATAACTGTAGTTCACAGGAGGCAGGTGCCGGTGCACAAGACGGCTAGTGTCGTTTCGTGCTCTGCCATCGCATACCCGCAGCGGGGTTGTGACGTGTGCAGAAGGACTCCAGTTTTGCAAGTGACGACAACCAATACAAATGACAAAGCACATTCCGCTGGAACGAAATGGCGGCATTCAGTTCAAACCTCTGCTGTGCGCCGCCATTCGCTTCCTTCCTGAAACCTGCACCGTCACGCAGTCGGCGCTTCAAAGAATGTCGCTACTTGTAGGAAGCTCTTATCTAGGGACTTTATGTTCCCTCGGTGAGTTTGGAGAAATGCAAAAATCGTTCCATGTTTGCGCCTCTAGTGCGAGCGCGCGCTTGCACGCCCCAAAACGATACAAAAAAAAAAAAAAAAAGCTCTCTAAACCTGCGAAAAGCAGCTTTGTCATTTGTGCCGGGTTATAAGTGCAATCCACTTTCAACGATACCACATATACACCAACTCATGTTTACAAACAAACCGGAGCGCCCCTAGCGGACACCACCGGCGCCACGCATGCGCGACGGCGGTGTGGGCAAGAGGCTCGCCGTCGCCCATAAACAAACCATTGAAATGCGATGTTGACGGCGTCTGTGTGAGTCCCCCTGCCCTTTTTCGCGTTCGAATTGTTGATTCTACGTCGTCCTGGCAATGTCTGACTACTTGAGCGGCGTCAGCAAAATTACCGGGGCTCGTTACACCGCAAAACATCGCGTGAATAACGTGACGTGCGGCGATTCATTCCGCGTGTACGCCGCAGAATGTACGCTAAAGCCTGATTCGCATGATGAGATTTCGCTCGCAATTTTCAATCGCGACGTTGCTGGGGCTGCAAAAGCGTGAATCGTAGCTGAGATGGTCGACGTCGGTACTGAAAATCGCAAGCAGAATCGGACCAAGTGAATCAGGCATAACAAGTCTGTGATGGCCACTGGTAACAATGATCAACGTCTCCTTGTATCTATTGTTTACATCGAGCCTGCTTCCCACCCTTCAAACATAAGTCTTTTGAGGCCTGCACTTACTTCTTATCGCAAGTACCGGGCGAACATTTGGCCTGCGGGCCGGTGTCGTCTAAAAGAGCAGACGACAAGCAGAAACGTTTGAAAGAGCAGACGACAGTTCGAACGATCAGGCGGCCGTTTGAACTTGAACTTGAAGACTCACTGAACGTAGTCCGCTGCTGGTGCTGGTCCGTACAACTTGACGGTTTCTCGGCGTTCATGTTGGAAAAAAAAACAAATAAATGTGTTGACCACAAATACCCGTGAATTCAACCCTAAGTGCTTCCCGCCCAAGCAATCGTGGTCCGACGGCGTCTGGTTTTCCCTTTTCACGACACATATCCACTTTCTTTCACGACACATATCCACACATGAAAACTGACCTTCAAACCTTTCTCGACTCTTTTGGTACAGTCCCAGTCGCGGCTTTTGACGAGAAGGCAGGTTTTTGTCTGGTTCCTTTCAAAACAACGCAGGAATACACGTCTCAAATGGGGCCTTCCGCCCACAGCCCCAGACCGGAAGTGCGACCGACGCGCCACCACCGCGCCGTGACGTAACAGAGATGAGTTCGTGTATAACGATATTCCGCTTATAACGATCAAAGGGCCATGCGTTTTTTTGCGTGGGGTATTCAGTCGAGATACAACGATAATCGGTTATAACAATTGCATTTTCGGGTTTCCTCGTTATCGTTGTAAGTGGATCGCACTGTACACCTTCCGTACGCTTATCACGCAAAGCAAAAAAGAAAGAAAGATGTTGGGCAGCGGAGGCATGTGCGGCGTTTGATATTCAGCAGGAGAGAGCTCCTGCGCGTGGTCAGAACACCTTCCACAGCCCAGGAGACAAAGATGGCGGCGCGCAGAATGCGATTGTTAGAATGGCTTGGATTGGATCGGAATGTCGAGTCGCCGACAACTTAAGAAACGCAGGGGAGTTCCGAGCGATTCTGATTATCGCTGGGCAGCCAATGAGAGCACGGCATCATCCGACGACGAAGAACATATCACGAAACCTACGCGTCCTCCAAAAAACAAACAAAGAAACATAATCTCTTTTTTTTTTTTTTGCGTTGAGCAATTTATTTAGGAGTTTCACACGTTCGGGTAACAGGTGATCACTGTAATAGGTATTCGTTTGATATGTTTCGGCTTGGAGTGTGTTGATTGTTGCCCTAATTATGGGATATGTGAGCGAATTTACTATAGCGAATTGCTTGGGGAACGCTCAAAGTACAGCGTCTAGAATTACGTATAAAGCTTTAGATATCAGCGAATAAAATGGCAATTCGTCGAATGGTGAGGACCGCACCCAACGTTTCGTGTCTCTCGTTCGCGACTACGAAGTGCTCGCTTAACCTGCGTCGGCTGTCTGATGAGTCAAGACGAATAGGCAGCTACAGGCTATACATATCGGCATGCGTGACGGAGCACCGTGTACGCTAGACCCGGACTTAAACGAAAGAAGAAAAGAACCAAAGCGCGTCTGTATACCGGGAAAACAAAACGACAACAGCAAAAAACATTATTGAAGGCCAAAGGCGCAGTCACAAAACAGAAGAAAAAAAAAAGTGGAAATGCAAAGTGGCTATCCAGCTTCCGCTGGTCTCAAAAAACAGCCGAATCCTCCGGCGACGACAACCCGTTCGATTGGGTTCGGTCCCGCGACTGAGTACGAAATAATTGACCGCCTCGCTAATGCAAAGCTCAGACCCACTTCCTCGACGACGGCGATAGGGCAGAAACACAAATTAAGCATTCCGCCATTAGTTCTCCCATGGGCCGTCAAGAAAATGAACTGAGTATCTTGACCGAAAAGCGAGACCGGTAACAACAGCTGACAACGTAACTTGACAAAGAACAAACGCTGCGCGGTCCTCGTCGGGCCAGTAAAGAGCGACGGCCTTATCAAAGCGGCGAGAGCGCAACCCTAAGAGAAGAGAGAAAGGAGGACCGGACGTCGCGTTTCTCCGCTGGGGGATTAGCCCCTCGCCCAAACTTCGTCCAAAAGCGGCTTTCTTCCCCGTCCGTAGCTTTGACGGCACAGCGCGCGACTAATGAGACTCACGTGTCTCCCTCCGACGCGCTGGTTGGCTCACTGAGGCCGTGGCCTTCGCCGTTTGCCAACTTTCGGTGAGACAGGAGGAGAGACCTTGCTGGTGCGTCGCTTGGCTCGGTTTGACTTGGCGTTTGTTTTAACCGGCGTCTCGGTTTCCTATCGTGAGTAATCGTTCCGACCTCCTCGTCTACGTGCTCGCGCTTTTGCTCGGGGGAACTGATTACGGTCGTTCCGCCGTTTCAGGTCGTTTGGTGTGTGTCTGTGAGAGCACCGCCAACTTGGGCTGGATGTTGAGAGCTGATTTACATCGAGAGAGTCGAGTAAAGAGGCGTGCGACGTGTGTTTATCGGGGATTCGCGACGATTTGCCGGTCGAAAGAGGGAGCGCGTATACTGGAATCTGTCTCTTCCTGCCGAGTTCGCAAAGTGGATTCGTCAGTGGGCTGCGCGATAACGTAAGACGATGGCGATGGCAGCAGCGCATTCGTGTACCGCGATTGCAGACCACAACCTCTTCGTCTGTTTGCGCTTTTAAACCTTATTTCTTTACTGCCGTTTGCTCGAAAGTATTGCCCCCGTGACCAGGTTTTGTTGTTTTTGCGCAGTTTATCCCCTTTTATTTATTTTTTTTTCCCGGGTGTAGGTTTAAGTGTACACTTGCAGACTTCATTCCTGTGGTCTACGGTCACTGTAGCTAGCATCTCTCCGGGCTCTTCGTTCGCCGAGCTGCTTGCACGGGAGTTTGTGTGTCCGAGTGCTCTGCGAAAACATTCGTACGGACATGTTTATTTTTAACGTACTCTCGTGGATACCTTAAGGAGATCTCGCTTTGCACGTATCTTTTTCAGTATGTTGACCTCTTAAGGCTGAACTCCATGGAACGAATTATGTGACGAATAACTGGCGAACGCCGCCCGACGCCACGCTCGCTTTGCCCGCGACGTAGCAGCCACTGTGTTGATTCCACGCGCAGAGCAAAAGCCGCCGGGAAACATTCGTCGGTTATTCGCAGCGTATTCGTCCCATGGAGTTCAGCCTTTACTGGGTTCTACTGAGAACGTTTAACCATCTTCATCATACCATTCTCATGTTTACTGACAGGGCGTCTCTTTCCGACGCTCGGGCTCTAGCGCATGCGCTCTCGGGTCTCTCGCGACGCCAAAGCGTTATGGAAGGTAGAATGCTCGCGCTGGAGGCGGTTCAACTGAATGACCCTGCTGCCGTTCTAATCCTGTCAGTTACTCTGGGAGTTCATCAACGTACCCTGCCGACCGCTACTAGTAGGGAGTTTTAGTAGACCGTTTCTGCTGCCCGCTAAGCACCCTCATAGCGCTCGGTAATCCGCCACAAGACCTTGAACAATGCAGACAAGGCTGGCGGCGCGCATGCGCAGCTGCATCATTTTCTTTACGGATACCGCAGTGGAGGAGAAAAATTATCTACGAAAACTCCCTATTATCTTCAGAACGGGCCGTTTCATGCGTCTTGTTCCACAATACTTATCACCAGGCGTTCGTCTGGAACAAGTGAACTGTCTTCTTCGTACCGCAGTGCACGTATGCTCTTATGTATAGACCAACTCAACTTGCTGACGTCATACGACCGCGGTGGCGCTGCTGTCGGTACTGCGCATGCGCTAACGCTTCATTCCTCCCAAATTTGGCTTCTGCGCATGCGCAGTGCCCACACCTGTTGTGGGCAAAGCGGGCTTGTTTGTAAACAGTGTGTTGGTTTATTGAGGAGGGTGCGCCCAGGAAGGCCGGTTCAGACACTTGCGGTTGAGTGCGTTTGATTGCGTTGCGGCGAGAACCGAAAGCGAGTCACCGGCACATCTGTGCTTCGTATGAAGCGTGGAATCCAATCCAAGGAATCATCTTGGCACGCGATATAAGCAGCAGGGATGTCATAGTTTCTCGCTGCCGCAACGCAGTCAAACGCAACTGTCTGAACCAGGCTTTACACAGCCCCCTTTTCTAAGATTACGTTACGGAAGCTTACGTCGAGAGTCACCGGGACATCCGTGCCTCGCGCGAAACGTGGTAACCGATTGAAGTACAGCTCTTCACGCGACATACGAAGCGCGGATGTCTCGGCGACTCGTGACGTAAGAAAACGTAAGCGAACGCTCCTGCGTGAATGGGCCTTAAAGACCAACAACCAGTTCGCGCCTTTTAATTTTCCCCCGCTTCCTCGTCTCCCCCCTTCTACCCTGTCCACCGTTGCCTGTTTCCTCCTCCCCCAGGGTGAGGAGGATGTTCTGCCTTGCAGAATCTCGTGTTTGGTCGTCGGCCTTTAAGTGAGCAACGTGTCTTTCCTTTCCCAGGCGGGACCCGGTGGTGGCATGGCCCGAGCAGGCTGGCTGCAGCAGCGTCGGCAGCAGCAGCAGCAGCGCCATGTGGGGCGGCCAGCCTAGCGCGGGGGGCCCCGGCCGCTGGGACACCGGCGGGAGCGTGGTCGAAGCCCTGAAGGCGGCGGCGCCGGGGGCACCCCAGGCGCCGCCGCCGCCGCAGGGGCCACAGGGGCCGCAGCAGGGGCCCCCGCAGCAGCAGGGCGGCATGGGGGGGCCCTGCGGCGTGGGACCCTGCGGAGGCCCCTGCGGCCAGCAGGAGGGGCAGCAGCACGCCCTGTACCAGACGCAGCAGTACGAGGAGGCCGGGGCCCGCTGCTGCGCCGGCTGCGGCACCAAGATCCTGGACCGGTACCTGCTGCACGCGCTGGACCGCTACTGGCACAACGGCTGCCTCAAGTGCTCCTGCTGCCAGGCCACGCTGGCCGACATCGGCATGTCCTGCTTCGCCAAGGCCGGCATGATCCTCTGCAGGAACGACTACATCAGGTGCGCTTTCCTCTCTCCTAGCCCCCTCTCACAAGAGCCGCCACCACTGCTGATGCATCATACAAAATACAGTTTGTGGACACTGTCACTGTTCCTCTAGACATGTTTGAAGCACAGAGATATCATGCTTCAAGATGATTGTCTGCAGATAATTCGCTCATGTCTTTTGCCTCATGTGTGGAGTAGTGACTGCTGTTTTCAGGCCTTCTCACACACACATCACAGAACACCAAAAGCAGCACTGATACAGCTCTTGCTTCAACGTAGCTTAGCACTGATGCACGCACTGTATGAGGTAGCTCTGTATTGTGTGAGCAGCAGGCACGTAGCCAGGATCTTGTTTCGGGCCGGGGGGGGGGGGGGGGGGGGGGGGCGCAAAATAAGATTGGTATATATATGTTTATACAGCCGGAACTTGGTCTGCCTCAATAGTGCAACCAACATCTGCTTCGCTGTCCTCACTCAACGCAGCAGAGGCAGGTTGCACTATTTGTCCACGGGGCGCGGTGCTGTGGGCACCGAGAAGCGCTCCGATTGCACACCGAAACATAAAAACCCGTCGAAGTTGTGTTTTTCAAAAAGCTGTAAAATGCAGCGCGTGCCTTCTATCGCACTCCAATTTTTATTTAGTGTTTTTCGATGATGCTTAGCAAGTTTCCGAATGAATCCATGCCCTTAAACTTAATATTAAAAAAAAAAAATTAATTACGCGAAAATAATTAACAACTTAATTATTCAGAATTTTAATCATTTTCCTAATTAGGCCCCTCGCCTAGGACCAAATGGCACAAACCTTTTTTTGGTGGGATGCGTAGTTTACGCAATATCGAATCTGTCCACCTTTCGTGAAGCACCCTATTATTACATATTTACCGGTTGTGTTTTTTTTTTTTTTTTCTTATTCTTACAGATTTGTTTTAAAAAATGCCGTGAAAGCTACACTTACGCGGTTTGTGCGAGTGAGTTATACGCCCAGGGGGACATTATGTGGGTGGCTAATCTTTGTGATGAGTCAGCTAATTAATTAAAATTCCCTAATTAACTTTTTAATTAGTGAAAATAGACAGAAACTTGCTGAGCGTCGTCGGAAACCCCTAAATCAGTAATTTTTAGAAAGACTTTGAGCGCGTGAGAACAGCAGTGGGGCGCTGAAGTTACCGCTGGTGGAGCAGGTACAAGGCTGGGGCTAGATAAGAGTCGGAAAAATTGCGCGGGCGCCTTACCGAAACCGCTAGCCTTGTACCTGCTCCACGTCTTGTTATCCTGTCCTTCCGTTTCCCCACTCCCCAAAGATTAAAAAAAAAAAAAAAAAAAAAAAAAACGTCAGTGTTTTGATCTGCGGTTAGGATTTTCTTCGGGGTGAGTGATAACGCCGCCTGCTTATAGGTGTTGCAACCGCTCTTGAAATAAAATGTCAAGTGCAAGTTCGTGGAGACATGTGTCAGGCTAGCTGCCTACACGCGCCAACTGGGGCGCACTGGAGGCACTTACTTCATAACCGCTCTCAGCGACCACCATTCAAAGTGGCATCCGTCGGCAATCTGAGCGGTATCGCCAGGACGTAGGATCCCTCGTTAACTGTGAAATGTCTCAAACGTGTTTCGCGAACATTTCTTCGTTTTCTTTTCGTTTAGTCTCGTAAAATCTCGAATTCCTCAAGAAACAGGGTGCACGTTAGTCGTCACGAAGAAACCGACTTCACGAGCCCCATCGCCAGTTACAGCGAAAACAAAAACTAAAAACACGCGAGGACGAAGGAAATTGGGCTATAATAATATAAGAAAAAAGAGAAAAAGAACCTAGAGGCGTACGGCAATATAAACGTTTATTATGAAAACAGAGACAACACAATATAAGACAGACAACGCGAAAATAAACGTCTAGCAAATTTATTAGCAACGCAAATCATGGAACGGTGCTTCTCTCCCCGCCCCTTTCCTGGTTCCTGCTCCTGTAGCCGTGGTAGCATCCGCCTCTCCCCATGCCAAACCTCGTTGCATGCTGCAGCAGAATTTGACTTTAATCGCGTCTCTGTGCCTCCTGGAATGCTGGTGCTACAGTCTCGAATTTAAGTACCGCACCATCCTTCCCCCCTTTCCCTTCTACGCCCTCTTTCTTTATCCCTCTCTTTCTCCCTCCTCTCTCTCTCTCGCTCTCGTTCACGATCTTTATAACCCCTCCCTCTGCTCTTTCCTTTTTTCCCCCTTTCCGTCTACCACACCGATGAGTCGTCAATGTTTATTTATTTTTATTTATTTCGGGTTACCCCGCAGCGCCCGAAGGCATTATTGCAGGGGGGGGGGGGGGGGGGGGTACATAGTTGTGAAGGTGGAAAATACACCCTTGCATATGTACCAAAAAGCAAGAAAAACGCAAGCACGCAGGAAAACACACTCAAACAAAAGCAGGCTCGCATTCCAGGTACGTGCCAGATGAAAACATCAGCTGAGGAAAATATGCGCGAACAGCAAAAATAAAATAACTCTCGCTTGCCGCGTGACAAAAGAGTAGGAAAAAAAATAAATAAACAGATGTAGTTTTATCAACTACGTTCAAAGAGTAATAAGATAATCAAAGTAGGAACAAACCAAACATACAGCAGTATCACGCCCCGTAATCACTCGATATTAGCATCGCAAGGATCAAAACATTTTCCTAGTCATGTTAGTCAGGCCAGCTGTCACGTGACAGTCTGTCAAAGAAAAGGGAATTTGACAAGATAGAAACGGTGTCATTTGGCAGGGCATTCCACTCTTTAATAGTGTTCGGAAAAAATGAATATTTCAGAACGTTGGTTCGGGCTGTCGTTTCCCTGATTTTTTCTGAGTGGTCTAATCTCCTAGATACGAAGTCGGGGGGTTGAATAAACTTTACCTTATTAATCCCGGTTTGATCATGATAAATTGCGTGAAGAAACTTCAAGCGAAGACGTCTTCTTCTGGAGGAAAGCGGCTCCCACTCTAATTGCCTTTTAAGAGCGGTAGCACTTTCTCTATAATTGTAGTTTCTTGTAACAAATCTTGCAGCCCTGCTCTGTACTTGCTCTATTTTTTTCCCCAAGTAACTCTCTTTTGGGTCCCACAGAACACTGGCGTACTCCAGTATCGGCCTCACGTTAGTCTTAAAAAGAGTTGCTTTCGCTGTTTGGGGACAGTCCCTGAAATTACGTTTCAAAAAGTTTAGCATGCGGTTGGCTTTGGCCGTGACGTAGTCAATGTGTGCGCTCCATGACAAATTATGAGAAAATTGAACTCCTAGATACTTTACTACTTCCTCCTTCTTCAGTTTGACGCCGCCGATCGAGTACGCAAAAGATACTGGCTGGCGCTTCCTAGTGAACGTCATCTGGGAGCATTTTTGAATACTCAGCTTCATTCCCCACTTTTCGCACCACCGTGAAATTCTATCAATGTCCTCTTGCAAAGCCAGGCAGTCCGATTCAGTCCTAATACCACTGTACATGACGCAGTCATCTGCGTAGAGACGAATGCTTGATCCAATTCCAACATAAATATCATTTATAAATATTAAAAACAGAAGAGGCCCCAGAACAGACCCCTGGGGGACGCCCGACGTTACGTCTAGGTAAGTTGATGTTTTCCCATTGACCAGAACTGCCTGTTTTCTATTTTTTAGATAGTCTGTAATCCAGTTAAAAAGACAATCAGGAAGGTTAAGAGACTTTACTTTTTGCAATAATAATTTATGGGGGACCACGTCGAATGCTTTTTGGAAGTCTAAAAAGACACAGTCCACCTGCGTTCCTTTATCAAAGGAATAAGCTATGTCATGGTAAAATTCAACTAGCTGAGTGTCGCAGGAAAGACCACTTCTGAATCCATGCTGATTAGGATTAAGGAAGTTGTTTATACCAAGATGTTTGAATAGATTACTGTAAATTATGTGTTCTAGTATTTTCGAGCACACACAGAGTAGGGAAATTGGCCTGTAGTTGTCTACTCTATTTTTTGGTCCGCTTTTGTGTGCTGGAACAACATGTGCTCTTTTCCATTCGCTGGGCAGACAGCCAGAGGACAATGAGTTTTCAAATAAAACATACAAAAAACATGACAAGATTCCAGAGCATTCCTTAAGGACGCGACAAGATAGCCCATCCGGTCCGGTAGCTTTGTTTTCTTTAAGATTATTTACCAGTTTGAGGATCCCATCTTGGCTTATTTCAATATCAGGCATACTCTCTCCTAAACTAAAGGAAAATGAAGGAATGGCGTCCGCAGTAGGCAACGTAAATACAGACTCAAAATAACTGTTGAAGAGCATCGCCTTCTCACTGTCCTTATCTACTAGTCGTCCGGATTCTTTGATGGGTGGAATGCCTGTGACGTCTCTCTTTGAGGCCTTAACATATTTCCAGAATATTTTCGGGTTTCGCTTTAACTTTTCTTCAAGGGAGTTGTGAAACATAGTTTTAAAGTAGGACATCTTTTCCTTGAAAATTGCTGTAAGCTCCTTCAGGCGGGCCAGATTACCAGCGTTGCTATTCTGTCGGTACTTTACAAACACTCGCCGTTTTTTCTTAATGATGTCACGTAGCTCTTTGTTAATCCATGGCTTGTCGTTGCGTCTTCTGGAGGTTATAACTTTCGATGGAACATAAGTGTCAGTAAGGGATTCCAGCTTTGTCTTAAACATATTCCAGAGTGTGTCAACATCCACATCAGCACTAAGGTCTTTAAACAAAGGAAAAAAAGAGAAAAGTTCGTCAGCCATAGTCGCGTAGTTACCTTGATCGTATAAGAAAATTTTCCTTGGGGGCATTCGAGCTACTGCTTTCTTTGCGCATTTTATTTGTCCGATTACCGCCATGTGATCGCTAATGCCAGGAAAAGCTGAGACAGAAGAAATAATAGAACTGTCATTGCTGAAAATCAAATCGAGCGTGCTATCTCTTCTAGGGTCCAAGCGCGTAGGAACCGACACGTGCTGGTGCAGCGCAAAACTAGAAATAAAATTGATAAAGGATTTATACGGCACGGATGAATTTGAGGTACTCGGCAGTCCTTCATCCCATTGCATATCCGGAAAATTGAAATCCCCTCCCAGCGACAAGATAGTCGAAAGAAATGGATGACAAGGCATTTGTTAATAGTTGGATTGACTCGTCACTGTAAATATTTTCTTACTTGTCCCTTTTTCCGCCGAGTTTTTTTTTTTTTTCTTTCTTTTTTTTTTTTCGGCCAGTGTAGTATAATACGTCATCTCTGTTTAGCGAGTGCATTTACGGTTGATGTACACGCAGAGCGTCTTCGGCGCAATTCTGCTCAAATGCTGCAGTCGCCATCGGTATTGTTCTTTTTCTTTTCGTCGTATGATGGGTAGCGTCCTGTTGCTTCTGAGCAGTCTCCGATGCCCTGTGTTTTCCTTATTTATTTACGTTCGTTTTCTTCTGACAATACTAAAACTGTTTGTTTTGTATTTTTTTTTTTTTTTTTTAGATTTAGCGTTACGCGTTTTTGTTTTATGGAAATACAGCGTGCTCCGCGTTGTGTCCAAGTCTGACCTCAGTCTACTGTAGCCGATTTCTTCAACTCCTCCACGTTCGTAACCTCCGTTAGTGGTTGTTTTTTTGTTTTTTTCGGTCGTAAGACAAATCTTTTTCGCTTTGTGTGACTCACCTCTTCAGTGAAGACACTCGTGTCCCAGTTCGTTGAGCGGCGTTTAAGCGGCAGGGCCCCTTAATGTAGCCGAATGCGAGCGCGTCAGGAGCCACGGGCGCCGCCGCACGAGAAATCTCATTTCCTTGAGTGCACAGCTTAATGCTTACATTCTACTACGCCGTTGAAAACGCCAAAGAACAAAGGGATAAAAAAAGGGCAAGTAAAATTGGGGAGGCTCGCGACTCGCGTGTCCCTTCCCCACTCCTCCTTTTCACATCGGGAGAGGGCGAAAGAGACGATTGGAAGAGGATTGTAAGGGGGGGGGGGGGGGGGGGGGAGACGTGACGGATGCACGCCAACATCAGGATGATTAGGGAAAAATACAGAATCCCTCTCCCTGTATACACGTGCACGTTCGGGAGAGAGAGGGGAGTAAAGGGGGGGGGGGGGGGAGAGGGGGAGAGCTTTATGCATTCCTCCGCTCCTCACTCTCCGTTTTTCTCGTCCGTTTCTTTATTGCTTCTTTCTCGTCGGCACAACTCGTTTATGGTCCAGGCGTTGTCGCTCTGCTAATATCGCGAACTCGTGCACCTCGTCGGCAAAAGAGGGGGCGATGATTAAAATCGCCCGCCGCCGACAGAATTAAAGTCGGGAAAATAGAAAGGGCGTGCACAGCACACCCTCCCCCTTTCTTCCCTCCTCCCCCACGCTTTCCCTAAGAAGCCGGCATACTCTGTTGGTTTCAAAGAAAACAAGAAGCGTAATTGCAATATAAGCGGGACGCGGTTTTTCGAGAAATTATTAGGTTCCAGTTTCTTTTCGTTATTTTGTTTTGTTGTGTGTGTTTCGAAGGGTATATATTATTGTTGTCGCGTCGTTATATAACGTCTCTGATCCAACCAGGTAGAGGGGCTTAGAGCGATAAACTAGTATCCCGTTCACTAAGCAAGTGCCCCCCCCCCCCCCCCCGGGCTATACCCGGGCTGCCGCCATGTTGTACAATTTTGACCACTAGACACGTGACCTTACCAGATGCTAAGACTTTTACGCAAAACTGAGCCGAGATTTGTATTGCGATCGCGGAAAGAAAACAAACACGATAAACTGCTTGAAATACTGTTAGCTCCAGAGATCAGTGTCTAGCTCCGATAAAAGCCAAAAATACAGCATCGCGGCTGACGCCATCTAGCGGAGCCATTGTGAAGCTGGTCGAGGTTTTGTCGTAAAAGCACATTTCGGACTTAAAACGAACGAAATAATACTCGTCGGTACTGTAATTAAAGATCAATAAGCAATTATCTCTTCTCGGTACCCTAAACTACGTCCTGTACTTTCAGGTTGGTTTTCACACATTTTTTTTGTCATTTCTTTTCTTTCCGCTGCTGCTGCCATACAGCCGTAGAGTGTATAGAGCATGAAAAACGCAAATGACGAATGTTTACCATGTGGCAAACCCCTTCCACATAATGGAACAGTCGCAACGTGCTCTGAATGTTCTTATAGTTATCATTTTGGAGCGTGTAGTGGGGTATCTGAAGCTACTTTTAGAAAGAGAGGCGAAAGTGCTCGGGAGGAGTGGAAATGTCCGACTTGTCAAAAAGGCAAACAGAGGAGTCAGTCGGTCAAGGGGACCATACCATCGGAGGCGGATATTGCCGGTATGTTCGTTACGATCAGCCAGAAACTTGAAATTCTCACGAGCCTAAAAGGAACAGTTGACGGCATAGAAAAATCCATGCAGATGATGTCTGACCAATATGACGAGATCATGACCCAACTAGCCGCCCAAAGCGCAGACATCAAAGACTTAAAAGCACGGGTGACAAATCTTGAGGCGAGCAAATGCGAAGATGATGTTCGACAGCTGAAAGAAGAATTGAACGAACTTGAATGGAGGAGCAGGCGACTGAACCTGGAATTTCACGGCATTCCGCAAACCAATAACGAAAACTTGCTTGAGAAGGTGAACGAAGTTGGATCCAGGATAGGTGTACTCTCAGAACCAGAGGTGGTGTCTGCACACCGGCTTCCTCTAAAACCCGGGATGGTCCCAGCTATCATCGTCCGGTTTGCAAAACAGCAAACCCGTGATCATTGGCTCGAAAAAAAGAAGGAGCTAAGAAAAAATCGTGAGGAGATCTACATTCAAGAAAACATGACCCGGCTGAATAGGGTTCTCCTACGTGCTGCAAAAGAGTGGGCGACTGCGAAAAGATTTCAATACGCATGGCACAAAAACGGAAAGGTCTTTGTTCGCGCAAAAGACGGTGACCGTGCAATCGTTGTAAAGACCGTCGATGACCTTCAAAAAATCGGTTAAACGCATCTCGTTTCTTGCCTAACGTATTATTGTAGGTAATTCCTGTGAGATGGCTAATGCAACCATCATTCTACCGCGGGAACTGAAAGATTGTTTGGGCACAGGAAATGCCCCCTCAACTAAATGTTTTCATTTAAATACAAGATCTGCCAGAAACAAATCCGCAGATTTAGAACTCTTTTTCCATCTACTTGACGTCCCGTTCGACGTTATCATGCTATCTGAGACCTGGTACAGATGCGACAGTGACGTTTTCAAACTTCCCGAATATAATACTCATTGTGTAAATCGGCTATCTCAGCGTGGCGGTGGTGTTTCGATGTTAATCAAAAATGATATGAGCTACGAACTTTTGTCAGAATTTTGTCTCTCGACCGATGACTATGAAGTACTCTCGATAAGAACAAACCAAAATGTTGTGTCAGTGTTCTATCGTCCCCCCAATGGCAATATTTTGAAGTTTTGTGAATTTTTGGATAGCTTCTTTGTGTTTATTGAAGATAACCAGTACAACGTGATTTGGGGTGGGGATTTCAATGTTGACATGTTAAGCGATAATAGTCCAAAAAGAAATATTACTACTCTTTTCCAGATAAACGGCTGCATGAATGTAATAAATCAACCGACACGTATTACTAGCACATCAGAAACATTGCTCGATCTATTCATCACTAATTTTGACCAGCAAATCGTGACATCAGGTGTGATAGCTTGCGATATCAGTGATCACTTCGCAACTTTTCTATGTATATGTAATGATATCAGTAAACGCAAAGGCCCTAAAGTGCACACTTTAGTACAAAGTATTACCACTGATCGTCTTGACTACTTCAAAGATAACTTGAGGAACGCAAACTGGGCGGGGGTTTTAGACAAAACCGACGCGAATGAAGCTTACGAGGAATTTCTCCATATTTTCAAAACTATTTACGTGAACCACTTTCCCAATCGAAAAGTAAGGAGACTAAAAAAAGCCCGGAAACCATGGATAACGGCAGAATTAATTGCAAAGGTACAAATAAAGAACAAGCTATATCAAGCTTTCATTAAAACAAAAGACCCAGACAAGCTTAAAATTTTTAAGGCGTTTAGGAACAATTTGAACAAGGAACTAAAGAAATGCAAAACCGTCTACTACCACAATTTGTTCAGCTCAATTCCCGGCCGCACTGACGTGATGTGGAGGAAGTTGAATTCTGTTTTAAATCGCAACCACACGCAAAACAGCATTGAATCTATAACGCAAAATAACGTTGAATTGACTGGTCGTTCTCTCGCTAATGTATTTAACGACTTTTTTGTAAATCTAGGGGGGGACTCTAATACAACTAATGCTTGCAGTTATATGAACCGAAGAATTCTGGAAACTTTCTATTTTAATCCAGTCACTGAAGATGAAGTGGTATCAGTGTTTCGTAACGTAAACGTTAGTCACAGTTGCGACGCCGATGGTATACAGATACGGCCAGTACTATACGTTTTGGACATTATCGGCCGTTACCTGGCGTACATTTTTAATCTCTGTTTAGAAACGGCAATATTCCCCCAAAAGATGCAGATAGCCAAGGTGATTGTGCTTTATAAGAAAGGCGATAGAAATGACATAAACAACTACAGACCTGTGTCACTTCTTCCAGTATTTTCGAAAGGCTTGAAAAAAATTATACATAATCGTTTTATCGTGTTTTCGGAAAAGCATAACGTCATTACAGAATCTCAGTTCGGATTTAGAAAGAAACGTTCTACGGAACTAGCTTTGCTTGACCAAAAAGAATTTATACTGCGCAACTTTGAAGATAAGCATATAGTACTGGGCATATTCATCGATTTTACAAAAGCGTTTGACTACATTAACCACGAGTTGCTCATTCAAAAATTAGAGTTTTATGGTATTAGGGGACATGCAGCGCTTCTCATTAAGTCGTATTTAGAAAAACGGCGTCAGTATGTTAGTATTCAAGGTCACTTTTCTGATATCAAGCCAATTAAGTCTGGGGTACCACAAGGAAGCATACTTGGGCCATTGCTCTTCAATATATATATTAATGACATCGTTAACATTGCGCAGCAAGTGAAGTTTATCATTTACGCGGATGACACCAGCCTCTTTTTTTAGGTAAGAATTATAATGAAATTTCGCACGTAGCTAATGACACCATAAAAGCTTTAGACACATGGGCTAAATCAAATAATCTCATAATTAATAAGAAGAAAACTAAGGCGACCTTATTTTGCCCCAAAAATAAGAACCCTGAACTTACGAGTGATATTTTTCTTGACTCTTCGCCTATCGAAGTGGTAAGCACGTTTAAAACTTTGGGGGTGTTTTTCTCTAGGCACATGTCTTGGACTGAACACGTTGACTATATTATTTCTAAGCTCTCTCGTATCACTGGTATGCTGCATAGACATCGTCATGATCTTCCAAAAGGAGTTAAGTTGCTTTTGTATAACTCATTGTTTTTATCTCATCTGAATTACTGCCATTTAGTTTGGGGGACGACGATAAAAAGCAATCTGCAGAAACTATTTCTACTGCAGAAAAGAGTGTTACGAATTGTGTGTAACGTGCCTTATGATTCTCACACTGACCAACTCTTTAGAGAGCTGCGTGTAGTGAAGATATTTGATCACTATGCTTTCAGACTTACCATAAAGTATAAACAGGAATGTCGCGAGTTAAACAGTATTTTATTGTCATTATCATCACTTCAAAAAAGAAAAAACTGCAACATATTCCACCCGTCACTCGGAGGTTTGGGCAGTAGAAACATCACGAACAGATTATGGCCTCCAAATGATTAAAATAACCTTGCCAACATTACTGAACACTCTTATGGGCTCTAATTTTGATGTCGAATCTTCCAATATGTGTGCGCTTAAGGATTATTTTCTTTCAAATTAAACAATCCTTACTGCTTTTGATTAGCTAGCAGATTATTGCTTTTGTTTTGTCTTGTTAATTTTTTGTTGTTGTTAAGTATTTTGTATTATATAAATTCTTGTGTATGACTTCCCCAATGCTGTGTACCTGTGGGGGGCTGAGGACCAGTCAAGCTGCTTGCACAGCTTTTTTCCTCAGCTCCCACCATACTTGTATGGTAAATAAAGTCATTATTAAGTTAAAATCTAGACGTGAAACTATAAGGTCAAGTCAACGTTACTAGAACACTCAGTTGGGAAGCTCACCTTTGAAACCTGGGCCGCTGGCGCCCACCGAGACCGAGCTAAATACGACGACAGCGCTACTCCTTATCATTTGTCTTTACTGTGGTCACCTTGAGCTTTTAGATGCATGTTTTTTGCGTAAAAACCAACAGAAAAAAAAATATTTTTTTTAGTAACTTTTATTGGAGTTTAGTACAAAATGAGTGGCGCGTGATGTTTTTAAAATCTTTTAGTTGCAAGGTTTTGCGGCACAATTAATATTGTTTTTATACAACCATGCCTCAGCGATGATTTCAGGTAGCGCGTCCCGACCTAGGCGCATCCTAATTTCGGTACTGATTCGCGACGCGTCCGCTTGAGAGACGGGGGTGGCACCCCTGAAACCCCTTTGACCGTGTCTGTTTCGGCGCAAAAATGGCCGATTAAAGCCAAAATAGAAGTCGCGCGCAGTTCCTCGAGTGGCCGGTGCGGGAGAAATGGCGGCGTTGCGATCGCCGTTAGCTCTGTTCTCGAGTACGGGTCGGTGCCACTTTTTCAGAGCAGGCTCTATGGCAGTTTCCCAACTGAGGGTTTCTAGTAACGTTGGTTCAAGTGTGTACTGGCACAAAAATGTGCAACATGGCGGCGGCCGGGTGGGGGTCGCTTCCAGCTTCCAGTTTATCGCTCTAAGCCCCTCTCCCTCGTTGCTCTGAACAAAGCGGCACATGCGATGATCATGCTGCCAAAGTTTAGTTAGTTGCTCTTCTCTCTACAATATGGGCGGCATGCTTGAGTGCGCTGTTCACTGCGCACACGGAGAACGAGCTCACGTTTATACGCTGCCATCACCGGCAGTCATGATGGCGTGGAATGCAACTTGCAAAAGAACTGTGGGAGCTCGCTGTCAGAACGCGCTCTCTGCGGACTCAGCTGTATGGCCGCGCCAGTGAATACTCCCCATAGACCACTCCATATAATCGCCTTCTGCGGGCTGCCATTTTTGATGCTGTGTAAAACTGATTCTGCGCATGCGCATCTTCTGTAGAATATCACACGTCGTGCTTGCATTTACTCTCCAGTGACTGGACATTTTCCGCCTAAGTGATAAGCGCTAGTCAGCGTAACGCGTTACAAGTAATAGATTACTTGTAATCGATTAACTTTTACTGTAATTTTGTAACGCTTCAATTACTTCCTTGAAGGAGTAATGATCCTTGTAATTGAATTAATTTTTTGCTGTAATCAATTACAAAATTACCCGTTACAATTTTTCTTTTTTTTTTTGGGGGGGGGGGGGAGGGGGAAGGTTGGATGTGCTGAGCTGGGGTCACTCAGCTCTAAGCAACCGTCAATGTTTTTTTGTTTTTGTTCATTTTCGAAACCACTAAGCACGGGACCTTAGATTTGTAGGCCACTTCACTAGTTTTCGTTTCCTGGGTTCATATTTTATTTTGGTACTCCGGAGACTATACGTCCTTGTATGAAAAATGACCTTATCCAGCCTCTTGTGAGTAATGTATTTAAACAGCGCCCTTTTCATTTTATTTATTTATTTCACGAGAGGGATTGGGTGTGTTGGCGTCACTCACTCAGCTCTAAGTGAAAACGGTCAAGGTTGTTTTTTTGTTTGTTTTTTTTGGAACAACTGAAGGGGAGGTTTTAAGTATTATACTACCGTAATAAAATAAGTTGAATGAAAAGTAACGTGGGAAGTAATCGATTACTTTAGAGTAAATTTTCGATTACTTTTTGAGGCTGTAATTGTAATCGGTTACATTTTACAGTGAAGTAATTGTAATCGGTTACTTTTTTTCAGTAACGTGTACAAGTCTGGAGAGGGGGAGCAATGGAGGGAACCGCGCTGCTGTTCCTAGTTCGACGTCTTTTCGCGTTAGCCACACCTGTGGATGTCGGTTGACCTGGACGTTCAACTCGCGCGTGGCTTCACGCTCGATCGGTCGCCTGCACACGAACCGTACGCCGACCATTTCCGTACGCCTTGCCAATAGAGAGCTTTGGACTCGACAGCGATACGGTGGTGGCGCAAAAGCGCCGACAAAGTATCGGGCTTTGATATGGGAATTATTAGAACGATCTATACTATAACTCTCTATTTATAAGACTCGCGAAAACGCGTGGAGTGAGCCACGCCGACTTTCTGCGGAGCTCGGGGTGACTCGAGTACCATTTCGCAGGCTGGATTTATGACAGGCTGTCAGTACTCGAAGCGGGGACCGCTGGCGTGATGCTACAGTTTGTCTGTCCACGGCGACACAAACTTTTGGGAGTGCTACTCGTCGATCGAAAATTAGCACCGAGGTTGAGGGTCAGCGCAACAAAACAGGCAGTCTCTATCTCTTCATTTGTAAAGTGGCACTACGGTAACACTGGTATACCCGAACCGTCGTAGGGAGGTTTGGGGTTGGCCAGGCTGTAGCTTCATAAGCTGGAGGCTCATGTCAAGAAGAAACTTGTTAGAATGTATAATAGAAGCGAACACACCCATGGACGTTGCCCACCTGAATTAAGTTTACAGTTTTTCTTTTAACGATGGCTTTTTTTCTCTTTTTTTTTTTTGTATTTCAAGTGATGCTGACGAAGTCTTCTTTAGTATATATCTCGGTTTATTAATGTACCTCGTTTAATAGAGCGAACAACTCGAACGCGTTCCTGCAGTTGAAACTGCTTAAAATTTTCAACCGTCTGCCGGGGTTCGTGTCAGCTAACCTTACGGGTCGCGCAGGAAATGACAAACATTCCCATTAGCAGGAAGAGTGTAGTGAGGGAAAGGGAGACCCGATCAACTCCTTAAATTGCCACTTATGCTGGGGCACTGAGCGTGGATGTTCGAGGTGTATCGGGTATCAGTAGTACCCGTGAGTGACAAGTGTCGTGACGACTCAGTCACGGCAGAAACGCGGTTTACGAAAACTTCCTAATAGGGAGTTCTTGTAGGCCGCGTTTCCCCCTCCGCTAAGCCCTCCGCAGCGAAGAAGCCGCTACTGCGCCTGCGCGCCGATGGCCTTGACTGTAGAGTTCCAGGTATCGTAGCGGGTTGCGGAGAGCGTTGCGGGACGCTGAAAACCATCTACGAAAGCTCCCTATTGGGACCGGAGCGTTACGGTAAAAGTGTTCAACCGCAGCTGCAAGACGACCCAAGGCATAGAGACGATTGAGGTTCTCACAAAGCGTCAGTCCCAAAACGGGCAGAGTTGAGTATCGACGTAAAAAGGGGATGGGTGGTCAAAGAGGTACGACGACCGTAAAACTGGACAAGCATGCGTAGGAGGGGCCCTGGAGTGTCATTGTCTCCCCTTCCCCCCCCCCCCCCCCCCCCCCCCCACACACACACGCACGCACACTTTTTTTCTTCGTCTCTTTACCGGCTTCTCCAGAGCCACGCCGGAGAAAGTGGAAAGATGAGCTTCTATTGACACGGCAGAGCTGTTTCTCGGTCGGAGAAGTGGGGGCGAGGAGGAGGAGCGCCGCATTTGGGGAAGACGGGAGGGAAACGAACAGGCGCGCGGCGGTTTGCAGTCTGAAAGCGACGGTTGAGGCACATAGATTACCAGGCAGTCGAATAAACACGATCTTCTTCCGAATTGAACTCGGCAAGAAGATGGGCAGAGAAATGAAGAGAGAGAGGGAAAAAAAGGGCGAGGGAGTCGAAGTAGTGGGGAGGGGATGTTTTTATAGAGATGCAAATGGGGGAACGAGGTTGGATGGAAGGAAAATGGAAAGCACTTTTTTCTTTCTTTTGCTGTTCGTTGAACACGTTCGTCGAAGCCCGGCTGGCTCCGCCGTGAAACGTCCGTCTTCTCCGCGGAACGTTTATTTATTTATTTATTATAACTATTTTTGAAGTAGTCTGAGGCTCGCGCTTGTATACGTTCTCTCGCGGTTTTCTAAGATTTACAACGAGAGAGTGCGGGGTTTTTTCTCTCTCTCTCTCTCGAAGTTTCGAATTTTTGCGAAACTTGTTTCGGTCGACTCGGTCGGAGTATAGGGTTCGTGGACGCAACGTTGCGTAGCCTGTTGCTCTGTTGCGAGCCGGCTACTCCGTTAGGACACATCCGGACAAGCCACTTTCTGTTCCCGAGATTGTGGCCGTTTATCTTGGATGTCGTCTCAGGTAGGGCCGAGGGGAGGAAGTGGCCGAGTGGGCTAACGCGTCTCAGCTCGGAGCGTGGAGCGAAAGCTTGCGCTGGGAACCTCCTGGGTTCGATCCCCGCCACCCCGCCCGTTTTGATCTGGATGAGTTTCGTACGGGCACGCGTTCGTGTAATCACAACTGCGTGATGCACGTTAAAAACCCCTGGTTGGCAGTTGTACTGCACTGACTAAATTTCTCATCTACAGCTAAGAGACCGATTACCCGTTGAGGCGTATCTCCATCAAGGCTGTATAAGCATACAGAGCAAACCAATTATTATTAGGTAGGGCCGCTTAGGTTAGGCGCCGAGATATGCGTGGCTTGCAAGTTGCGCGTGACGTCATACAGCAAAGCTCCTTCCTTCCGCCGCCGTCACACCGTTCCAACAACACCTAGAATATATTCAAAGCCCGCGCGCTCGAATTTTTTGTTGTCGTTGCAGTGAGATAAACCGCGGACTTGGGATTGGACACGAGCGCTGCGTCAGAGTTCGGCCGGGCCTCGTGACCAATCAGCGCGTCGAGATACGCTCGGTTTCAGGCTCGGGCTCACTCGCCGAGTTGGCGCCAGTGATAACGTTCCATGGAGTTAGAGAAAGGCTGTTCGTAGGCTTTTGAATATTCCAAGTGGGGTTGGTCGTACCACCAACAGGGGAAGCCACCGAGCCTTCCCCCCAACTGCCTGTTTGTTTCTTTCACTCCTGTTACTGCAGTGCTCAGTCTGATGTCCACACGTCCTTTTTTATATTTTTTACTTCATATATTCTTTGAAGTTACGTAGTTCGTAGACAAGTACGTCTTTTCTTTTCTGTTTTTTTTTTTTTCGTTTTCTTTTAAGGGCACAAAGTGTTTTTTGTGCGATTTTCGTGGCGACAATTTGATCGGCGCTCTCTAGCGTCCCGGTTATTTTCCCATTGAAAACGTGACCAAAGATCGCAACACGCCGCTTTTTGGCCTGCCGCGATCTTTGATCGGGTAATAATTTGTGCAATATGGTTCGAAAAAAATGTTGGAATTTTTAAAGCGAAACCGAGGCCATGCCACGAGACGGGTGAAATTGGCTGAATACGCAACATTTGTACAGCCCAACCTAGAATATGCCTGTGCGATGTGGGATACTTATTGACAAAATCAGATCGAAAATAGCGAAGAAAAAGAAATGCAAAGACTCGCTTCATTCTTTCGAGATAACGCCGAGTGGACTCGGCTATTAGCATGCTCGAACAGCCCAGTCTCCAAACGCTGCACACCCGCCGAGGGATATCGAGGATAAAGCTTCTTCGTGTGTTTTCAAAAGACTCGCTAAATGTGCACACATCTAGCTTTTTACAACCACGTATTACTAGAGCAGTAAGGGGGGTACGCAATAGGGTTATGCAAGTTTTGCGAGTTAAATAATGGCACATATAAGTATTCATTTTTTTCTTAGAACAGTTGAAAGTTGGAACAGACATCCCGGAGGTGTTATAAACTGTGATTCATTTATCTTATTTGAGAAACGACTACTTGAATTACATTACATTCTTATTTCTGTCTATGCCTGCGTAAAAAGTGTTTTTTGTTTGACTAGGAGATATCGGGTGTCTGCGAGAAATCCGAACCCCGTTTTTCGCACCGCAAAAAAAAACTAAACTTCGAGGAGAGCTCAAACTCTGTCAGAACGTAGCCCCAGCCGTTCGAGCAAGATGCCAAAGCTCCAGCACCAACCGTTATCTTATTCAAAAGTTATAAGTGATTTTCTGAAATTTTCTATGAGAAAATGGGGCCCATTTTCGTCCGTTTTCGGTTTCCGGCGCCATAGAGCGCCATGTATGAGAAAGCCCCGTCGGCCGCCATTTTTCAGAAAATCGCTTATAACTTTTGATTAAGATAATGGTTGGTGCTGAAACCTTGGCATCTTGCTCGAACGGCTGGGTACGTCCTGACGGAGTTCGAGCTCTCCTCGAACTCTAGTTTAGTTTTGCGGTGCGAACAACAGGGTTCGGATATCTCGCAGACACCTGGTACATTATTTGCTTGTGTAGCGTGATGCGAACCAGCGCGGTTTCGCCTATTGATATGGAATATAAGGGGGTTAAGAAATGTATGTTATATTGCACGATATGACACATACGGGATTTGGCGTTTCACTCCTGTAAAGTGACCAAAAGGGTGCGCAGTATTTCCAATTGCGTAAATAAATAGGAAAGCAAGTCGCTCATAATTGCAATTTAGGGACTTCTTAGGGACACTTACAGTCGGGGACAGGTTAAGGGTTCAGAGGAAGTTCCCTCCCCACCTCTTTCCACTCGAGCAAAGCGGACGTTGGAGGGGAGGTCGCTTCGTCTCCAGCGTTAGCTCTCCTCAAGGGGAAAGTTTCAGTTCAGAATGCGAATTATTGGCCAAAAACAGGAAATAGGGCTGAAGGGACACCCGTGGCTAGAATACCTGCTTTCCCTGTAGTCTTAGACTGTCATCGACTATAAAGCGCCTGCATGGAGTTACAAAGACGGACCTGCAGTAGCCTTGTATTCCATGGTATACTCTGAAGACTCGTTCACACACTTGCGACTGTTTAGGACGAGAGGACACACTGCCGCCATCTATCGGGAAGCCGTAGAACACTTGCGATTTACGTATATTTCTTTTTTTTTCTTGTCGCATCAAAAACGTTGGACGATGTTATAAACGACCATTTTGTCGTAGAGAAAAATACGTACATTTGATCTCGTAATTATACCTCAAAACCTTCGCTCTAGTTGAATCCAGTTCCATGGCCCCCTCGCAGATGGCTCCAGCGTGCCAGCGTGTCCTCTAGTCGTAAGATATTATACACGGAAACGCCAGAATCTATGGGCTTTAGAAAAAAAAAAAAAGAAAAGACATAGAGAGAAATTAGGAGAAAAAATGGCTGATTGCCATCACCTTGTGAAAAGCCTTGGTGTGTGTGTATGTGAAAAGCTCCCTAAAAGGCGTCGGCGCAGTAAGGACTGGACGGTTCCTGTTAGTAGCTCGGGTCCGCGGCGACGTTGTTGTTATGAGGGGCGTCCGGCACCCGGAGTGGGATTATAGTGCATCGGGCTTCGTGGGAAGAAAAAGGAAGAGCTTGGCCAGTATGCAGCAAATAATAGCGCAAGAAAAATATATATATATATAATTTAACACATCCCCACACTGCAGTGGCGTGAGTCGAGCAGGCCCTATTGGTTGCGTTCGGAGAAACAGCTAATTGGAACTGTACCGGCTCGCTGCTAACTGCGCTCGTGAACCCAGATAAAAAGATAAAAAAAAAAGATATGGGTAGAGTAAGGAGCGAGGAAGGGGGAAAAAAGAGGGGCTGGCGGAAGGGGGAGGAGCGCTGGGGGAGAGAGGGAGGGTAAAGCGTCGGTCGGCGACTTGTGCTCGTTCCCAGGGCCCCGAAGTGGTTTTTAGTGTCAGGAGACCTTTCGTGGGGACCACACTCAAGTGGTAATTTAAGCTCTTCCCAGAAACGTGCCAATCACTGGACGTTCGCGAAAAGTAGGGGAGGGAGCGCCGGCTTTTCTTTTTTTTTTTTTTTTCTCGATGTATTTGTGTTTCGCTTCGGTGTTTTTGCTCTCTATCGAAAATTTCCCCATTAGGGAGGGTCGGTACGCGCCCTTTATCTCAAAACAGCTGTTTACTCTAACAGAATCATATATATGCCGTATTTTCTTCTTTTTTGTGTGTGTGTGTGCCTCATACAAAATTGCGACTAATATGCGTTTTTTTTTTTTTTTTTCTTTTCCCTTATGAGTAGGACTCTTAAATTAGCTACGCTCCTTTTCAGCGGGGGTCATATTTTTCGTTTGATTCGTTGGTGAGGATATTTAAACTGGCTCCCGCTTGCCCATGTTTTGCGACCAGAATACAGATATGCGGGCTTATAAATGTATAAGTGCGACTTATACTAAGGTGCGACTTAAATACCTACTTTTTCATTTTATGAAAATGACCGTTTGAGGGTGCGGGGGGCATTTATAGGGCGAGAATTGCGGTATGCTGTTTGTTGTACGGTCAGTTGATAGGAGATGGTAGCCATGGGAACGTCGTAGAGAGACCAATTCTGTCCCGCGAACCAAGCTTCCTTTCTTTCTTTTAATCGAGACGAACCCACCCGTGCTTGGGATTTGCATACGCCAACCGTCGAGTGATGTTTTTACACGATTTTATTTTGATGTATTTTTTAACGCGCTGGACCTAGGTACGAGTGTCCCCGATGTCCTCCAAAATTTGCATAAATTCGATACGCCTATCGGCTAAATTAAATTGGAATTGCCCGCGCTGTCTGGGAAGATAGGCGATGCGTGCGGTGCGATGAGGCAAACGTCCGAACCTCATTTACGAGAGGCGACAGACGCCCCAGGTTTGTCTTGACACGGGTGAGCTCGGAATAGTAGAAAAAAACAAAAACAAAACTGTAGAATGCGCGGTTTCGATCCGACGCTGCGATTTACGATGCATAATGAAATGACCTCTTATATAGGAGGCCACGATTATACGCGTGGACATAGTCCAGCGTCACCGTGCCTGCCTCTGAAAAATACTATAGGCCGGTTTCTCTCGGCCAGGGGGCGCTGCAGCGTTCACGAAACTAACAACGGGAGCCAGAATTGCGCGTCTGTTTCCCACGCGCTGCCGCGCCGCTGTTCGCCGAGATCCGATCACGTGAGGAGCCGGATCAAGTGTTGTGCAGGAAAGTAGACGTTGCACGCGCTCCGGCGTACGTTCCCCTGCTTTTGAGCGCGCCGTGCACCTCGAACGCGCGGCGCCGCTATTCGCTGAATTCAGTCACGTGACGAGCGGGATCAGCATGCCGTGCGGGAAAGACGGCGCTACGGGCATGAACGCGCAACTCTGGCTCCCGTAGGGAGCCTATACAGGAACTCTATACTTCATCTCACCTTAGCACGGACTATACTTTGTTTCACCTTATGTGCGAGCGAAGTCAAAGCTGGAAGCGCGAGCGCGAAAGTTCCGTGCGTTTAGGCTTTGCTCGAGCGCGCGAGCTGGGGAGCAACGCAAAAAGCGCTGGTCTCGCGCTTGTAGCTTTGGCTTCGCTCGCAGAGAATGTGAAACGATGTATAACAGCGAAGGCTGTGCAAGCGCGAGCGGCTATACTTCGTTTCACTTTATCTGCGAGCGAAGCCAAAGCTAGAAGCGCGAGACCAGCGCTTTTTGCGTTTCTCCCCAGCTCGCGTGCTCGAGCAAAGCCTGAACGCACGGAACTTTCGTGCTCGCGCTTCCAGCTTTGCCTTCGCTCGCACATAAGGTGAAACGAAGTATAGGGAGTATTCACTGGCGGCCATAGCTGTGTGCTAGGCTGCGGAGCGCGTGCTGAACGCGAGCTTCCACAGTTCTTTCGTCACGTGCATTCCGCACCACCAAGATTGCCGGTCTTGGCAGCCTATTAATGCGAGCTCGTTCTGAGCATGCGCTCTAAACAGTGACCTCAAATATGGCGACCTGTGAATACCTCCTATAGCTTCGACTGCCTTGACTGGAGCACTCGCTGCACGAGCGCTCGTGCAGTCGCCGAGCCTTCATCCAAAGCAACTAGCTCGGGCTTTTGGCACGCGCGGCTAACAATAGTCCATGCTAAGGTGAGACGAGGTATACACGAAACGCGACCAGCGCCTCCGCAAGCGTCCGCGCCGCGCGGCCATTGAATGCTCACTGAGGCGGCGTCCTAGCGTCCCATCAGGCACCGGCGTCTGTCCACGGGCACTGACGGAGCGTTTGGACGGACGCAAAGCGACGCACACAGGAAACTCTACCTAAAAATATTCCATTTTGCTCGCCAGGCGCACTGCTCGAAACTTGAGAGAGCTACGGGTCTGTGGCGCGCGGTCGCAACGTGCGTGGTGAGCCGCGGCGGTTTGTCACGTTACTTCTGAAACATCGACCATCCATCTTTCTAGACGAAAGCGAGTTCCGGGAGCTACATTTGTGGAAGTCTGTAGGAGGCATAATTAATTAAATACGCTCCCTCTTTTTTAGGATTCAAAGAAACAAGAAGTTGCTTCTCTAAAGCTAACGAGGTCTACGTGTAGTGCAACAACCTACTAGTTTTATTATGGCCGCCAGTGCCGTCCGCCATTAAATTGCAAACCTTCTCCATTGATTCAGTTGCTCCCTCTCTTATATCTAGGCTCACTACGTAACTGTAAGAGGTGGCGACGCCACCCAGCGGAGAAGACGCGAGGGAGAGAAGCGGGCAGCTTCCACTTAAACTGAATTAAGCGTCCAGCTAAAGGTAGCGCGTCTTGGCGGCTGAAAAGTGCAACGGAGGAAAGGGGATTAAATGCAAGCCGTTGGGGGGTTGCGGGCATCAGCGCGGCTGGGGGCCAAAAGGGTAGCTCTCTGTACTTCATGCCACTGTACGATTCGGCACCAGCGCTGTGTCACGTTTCGGCTGGACACTCGGATCGGGTCCAATGAATCCGACCGTGACATGAATCCAAAGTTGTGAGGATTCTTCATTAGGTAAAGCTAGCCGTCCAACCAAACTTCACTGCACGGGCCCTCTAGGAAAAAAGTTACTTCGAGTGTGGGTCTGAAAATTACTCGGTCGGATTTTACAGGAACCGGGAACATTGCCCCGAGCCGTATTTTGGGGAACAGACGGCCAGGGGCGACGCGGAGAACGCGGACGCTAAACTGACATTTTTTTTTGTCCGGTACAGGTGACGCCTCGGAGTTAGGTGCCCCAGAGTGCAAACAAATATTCGTGAAGTGTTCGAATATCTGCTATACCGGGCTAGAAGGGGAAGTGTGGCGATAGCTTGCTTCTCCCAGGTGTCGATAGGGGTCTTATTGCTTCAGCGTCACTATACCACCATGGCGCCATCCATATAGGCTGGCAGCAGCGCCACGATGCAAAGACCGGTGAATATTGCGAAATTCTGACCAAATAAATCGAAAAACAAAGCAGGCAAGAACAATAAATGGTGTTCCCCTTTACGGTTGAGCAATACCTCTACAGATGGTAATGCGATAGTCAATGCGCCCATTTTTGTTAGCATCTTCTCTTGTAGGCCCCAGTGAAAGGTCGCGTTGCTTCCCTCCTACAAATTATGCTCCGGTCTGTGCTTGCATTGCAGGACCGCTCTCTCGCGCGCGATCGTCACAGCTCTCCTTCTAGCCCGCCATACATCCGTCATAATACAAGTATTCGGTTTCTACTCTGACAACCGCAAATAAGACTCGCTAAAACCAAAACGAGGGGTTAAAAAAAATAATAACACACTGATCTGGTGGAAATAGCAGGCATAAAGCAACACTTGGATGTTTCGCCGACTCTCCGACTCCTTCACTTGGGAGGACTGCATAGAATAGCGCCAAGGTGTTTCGCGAGGGAAAGCCTCGCAGCTGCTTGTGGTTTTCTCATGACGTGGCTCGGCGGGCGACGAATCCCGGAAAAGAATTTGGGTCAGGAAGGGAGAGGGGGTCAGGGGCGTCTGGGCCAGCTCCAAACGGGTTTATCGTCTGCTCCCTTATTACCGGACCGCTAAATTGCTTTCGGAGTAAACATCTCGTTCAAATATTGCTCGAGAAAGGCATCGGCCGCGGTCACCCTGATAGATCGATTTCATTTTAGCGCTCCTCGAGGTAATTAATACTGGCGGCAATAAACGAAGACATGTTTGTTTTCTCTTTCTTTCGATTTATTTATTGAAATTTTAAGGTCATTTTGGTAAGGACATTATGTAGAGGGAAAGAGGGGGGGGGGGGGCGGAGAGGGACATTCATTACAAAAAATTAAAAACAGGAGAATCACCGAATCAAAGGCGATAATCAATGAATCGGACCAAAAACAAATCGATGAGCAATCAATAAAATCAATCAGAATTACCGAAGCAAAAAAACGGATCAGTCAGTTGCAAGTCATATAACAACTAAATGTCTACAAGTAAGAACACAAAAACTCAGTAACAATGCGATCGGGGAGGTCGCTCCACCAAACGGCTGTTTTCGAAGAAAAAAAAATACAGAAATGATAAGGTCCGTTGATCACGGGTCTGCGTAACCGATGAAGCGTCAAGAATACCCGCCGTCGGAGCGCTACCTCTTTTCGAAACAAAGCAGAAACGATTCCACCTCATTCCCGACGCCTTTTTCCAATGCGTGGGGACGATTTGGGTAGTGCTGGCGTTATTGTAATAGAATTGGATTCAACTTTCCTCCAACGTGATAGTAGGTAGAACCTGGTACCCTTTTGAAAAGTACGCGCCTTCTTGTATATCTGCTACGCCGATTTCCCGAGCCCGCCATTGTTCGGGCACGAAGTCCGCGTCGGCGTGGACTCGGCGCAAGCTTCATGCCCAGATATGGCGACCGCCAGTGTTGCTTGCTCGAGTTTCGAAAAGTGTCTATTGTACTTGTGGTCATGTTATTCGATATTCTTGGTCAGTTCTTTGGAGCGCGAGGATTTCGCGGAGAAGACGTCTCTCCTGCCATTCGTGGGATAACTTTGCCGCGTATGATTCGATGCCGGGCAGAAAGCCCCATAAACAATCGTTTTATGCGATCCTGTAATTAGATGGCATAATCGGGCTAGTTATATATTTATGCAGCTAAAACCTTTTTTTTTAACGTTGGTGTTGCACATTTGCGCGTTTGTGTTTGGTACCTTGTCCTAAAAGTGCGACCGTTGCATTTATATATGGAATTGCCGGGCGGGTGAGGTTTGAGCGCTACTACGATGGGAAAGCAATCTCTTTCGAGGTTGACCGAATTGTGCACTTAATCGCCCCTTCCGATCTCATCTTTTCGTTCTTCCCCGACATCCAGTACGGGGGGATGAGAGAGCGGGAATATGGGGGAGGAGGAACCATGGGAGGGACCTTCCCTCTAAGCAAATATATAGATTATCCATTAACACGATGTCGACATTAGCGCAGACCCTCGCGTGTGTAGTCGTACTACTACAAAGAGCTTCGAAGCGTGAACGCTAACGGAGTCTCGCCCCCCCCCCCCCCCCTGCCTTTCCAAATGAATAAATAAATAATAAAAGGAAAAGTGTCCAAAAACAAGAAGGCCACGACGAGAGGAGGGTATCTGGTAGGGAGAGCGGGACGTGTTTTACCGTGGGGGCCAAAGAAGGGTAGTGGGGGACAAAATTTAGGAGTGCCCGGGGGCTCGAGCGGAACCCATATTACTCGGAGGCCGCTGCGTATCTTGCCGAGGAGGGATACGGGAAGGCTTTGGTAGAGGGGTAAGGAGGAGGAAGGGGAGAGGGACGCGTATTATTTGCTCCGAACCTGAGCGCACAAACCTTTCCGTCCGGCGGCGGCGGAGGCGATACGACCCAACGAACAGCAGTACGTCTGTCTGTCTTTCTCATATAGAGATATACATCAATATATATATATCACCGGCGAACGGCAGCGGCGTCAGTGCCCCCCCCCCCCCCCTCCGATCACCGAAATTGGTTTCCTCCTTTCCCTTTTTCGGTGAGGGATGAGAGGGTGCGGAGAATAGCGGCGGCGCGGCGAGAAGGGGCACGGGGGAAAGGGAAGATTGTGGTGGTACAGAGAAGGGGGGGCAAAAATCTCATATCGAGGGGCAGCCGCCTATATGTATAATGGTAATACCAACAACGGCAAGAGAACCAGCGGACCCTGGCACGGCAACAGCGGCTGCTGTGGCAGAGCTACATTCCCGTGTTACTCGATCTCATTTTACAACTGGAAGCTTGGCCGCTGGTCCCACGCGCGCTCGGGAGCCCGCGCCGCGCGGGCGCTCGCTCGCGCCCGTTTGCCGCACCGCCCTCCCCGTCGCGGCTGGTTATCGTCGCGTTTTAGTACTGCGGACCTCCGCGATCGGGAGTCCGCGGGAAGAAAGGGATAAGAAAAAAACATGGCGGCAGCCACTTCATGATGAAGGAGGCCAGGTGGGGGACGCCGGGGGAATAGGGATGTCGAAGGGAAAGGTCGATCTAGGAAGTCGCAGAGCTTCGCGACGATGAGACTTCTGGAAGCGGGCAGTTTATTTGATCCTTGGCTAGATCTTATCATAGGGGTGCCAACGCGTCGTATGACCCGTTGGACATTTAGTGGCGCATATGTATCGTCCTTTACTCTACAACTTTGCATTCTCCACCACCAAGAGGAGTGTTTCGTTGTAACGGATGTATTTGTGACTGACAAGAACTAATATTGCTCATTTATCAGTGCAGTCACGGGCAGTAGTAGTACCTCTGAAAATGTTCCTCTCTTTTTATTTTGGGGGAGGGGAAGGGGGCCCTGACATGAAAAGCAAATATTACATTAGTATGGAAATACACCTCACTCCACGAAAATCCAGTGGTTTTGGCACAGACATGTTTTGCGTAGTTGGAACGGCTGGATGCTCCACAACCGCAGTTTTTTCCCCCTTTGAATTGGGAGGGGCGGCTGCTGTCATCTATCCTCATGGGCATCTCGGGCACCAGTCAAGGCAGCCGTCTCTGCTGTCTCGGCGAACCCGGTATCTCGGTGCGCCAGTGACCACTCTTCTTCCGCTCCGTGTGACGCGTGGACAGAGCGATGTGCGTGTGTTCTGTCGGACGCTAGGTGCCTACAATGATCGAAGATTCGGCACTGTAGGTGCGCTTTCGATGCACTGTTTAATGCAAATGAATAGAGTGCTGTTTTCTCCCTAGTGAGATATTTGGTAAAGGTGTGTAAATAGACCCTTTCCGAAATTCAGTCTGGCCACCCTTATCGCTATCATCATCTGTGGAACGGCATCTGTGGCATAGCAATGGCGGCCTTCTAGCGACTGATAAAGGAAGACGTTGAAGATGCTCCTAAGCGGATGATGCCAGGTCTGTACATTCGGGAGGTCAGCACGACGCGACGTAGGCATGGAACACAAGAGCCACGTACGCGTTTATTTCTAATAACTCAGATTCAGTCAATCTGTGGGCGGCACACGATCGACTTTAAAGCACTTTGGTGTATAGAATTTTCTCGAGGCATCTGAGTGGGTTGGACCTTTGTTCTGAATGCAAGCTTTTCGTCACCATCGAACTGAAAGTGATCGAGAAAGAACTCACACTGAACAATTCTTCGCGTGCCGTTGACTTGCGAAAGTGACGGTGCCGATACGAGTTCATTTCCGCCATTGATATGGCAAAACCTAAACTGCTTTACGAACCACCAGATGGCACTGAATTTCGGAAAGGGTCTATTAAGATATCTTTGTGGGTTTTTTAAGAGATCTTAATCATTGATTGTCAGGTCTATTTTTTAAGTGCAGAACACAACAGGTGTTCCCTTCTCTGTGTTCATTCTTGTTTGCACTTTGAAGTTTCCTGAGCATCAAAGGTTAGTGATGATGATTTGGGAGTTTACTGGTGCTGCAATAACAACAAAGGCAATCGTGTGCCACTAAAAGTTTAATAGGCATTAGGTCCAGTTAACTATCAACCTGACATGCATATCTTGTATGCCTGTTGCCGAATTCTCTTAAACTTAATTTATTTGCAAATAGCAAATAAAGTCATTATATTGGCACTATTAATTTTTGATGCAATATGGGGATCCCCTTATTGAAAAGAAAATTAACAGTGTTAGGGAGATTGTGTCCAGTGTTGACTACTCTTTCAAGCAAGTACTCTAGGTACTAACGGCTCCTGAAATTAATGCCATCTTTCCTTAATTGACCATGTGGTCGATCTGAGTTTTAACAAATCATACAAATTAGGATTTTTGCTCATTGGCGCTTTGGTGTCGAAACAGGAACAATATGAAGATGAACCTGCATTTCGCCAGAAGATAGAAACTGCCACAGCCATTGAACTGTGTCTGTGGCAGTTTCTACGTTCTGGCACAGAAGTCTCCCAACTATTATGACTTTTGTCCGCTCTTTACAGTTCTCATACCTGCCAAGTTTTACGATTTTATCGTAAAGTGTCCGCTTTCCAGCGCTTTCTTACGGTTATCGTATTAACAACAATATTTGTATGATTTTCCGCACCCCGTGTAAAAAAAAGAAGGAAAAGCATCTCGCCTGTTTACAAGTTGGGGTCGGCAACACTGGTACATCGACTTATATGCCAGGGGGCGCAAGCTACCGCTGTAGTGTTGTAAGGGGTGGTATAGCCGTTAACATCCATCCATCCATCTTAATCCAAAACTGTTTAGGAAATCTCCTTTGTTGTGGCGACGTTGCTTGTGGCAAACGTTGTGCGTTGTGTTACTGGAAATTTTACTCATGATCCCTTAAAACCATCTTTGCTAACAGATGTCGGGAAAAAAATACTTTCAAGTGTTTATTCCCCGCTATTCAACCGACTTTCCATTTATGAACACGTCGCGCAAGGGCGAAAGGTGCGCATTTCGTAGTCTGTGTCGCTGCGATGTCAACATTTCGCAGGCTGGTCACTGGAACATTCCGTGTCATCTGAATACAAAAAAGCACAAGGACTCTGCAAATTTAGTTGAAACCAACGAGAAGCTTGGAGGGTACTTTAGTCGATCAATGGATTACGGCACTACCCGAGCAGAATGCCATTTTACGGCATTTTTGATCGAACACAACGTGCCGTTCACGGTGGTTGTTGTGGAGACGTTAAAGAGCAATAACTTTGCTCTTTAACGTCTTCGTTAAACCAGCCACAGGCGAAAGAGTTTTCAGCAAAGTGAAGAAGGCACACACGCAGTTCCGCTCCTCCATGTCGAAAAAGACTCTTGAACAGTTGTTAGTTGTGAGATGCAGCCAGTCCGGAAAGGGCCATGAACAAGTGTTCGACAAGAACTTCCTCAGAAAAGCAAAAGCTGCAACTTCCTCAGTGTTTGCCCAACCTTCTACTTCTAAAGAATAAGACATTTTGTGCAATGTATGATATGTTTGTGCCCTAGTTGAGGCATATTTTTAACATAAACCAAGTTTTTGAAGAATAAAACAGTTTTCATATTTTTTCACACAATTGTAGTGTATTTTGGCATCCCCTGTAGTATTTTCAGCATTGTAAGGTTGGCAGGTCTGAGTTCTGGAATGGCACAAATGTTTCTATGTCTTTCTTTCTTTTGTTTATTTGATTGACACGTCCAAGTCATTCTGCCTGGCCTTGTTGATGATCCTCACACCCCTGCTCCGACTCCTTCTGCTCCTTGCAGGTTGTTTGGCACGTCGGGCGCCTGTTCGGGCTGCGGCCAGATGATCCCGGCCAACGACTATGTGATGCGGGCCGCCCAAAATGTCTACCACGTCAAGTGCTTTGCCTGCGTCAAGTGCCACAGCCAGCTGGTGCCCGGCGACCGGTACAACTTGGTCAACGGGAGCGTGCTCTGTGAGCAGGACTGCCTCAAGATGCTCAAGGGCTCGCCAGCCACTGTGCGCAAGGGCAAAGTGCGTGCCGCCATCAAGGTCTGATGGCCTGTCCGCCACACCACCCCCCGCAGCAACCGCACATCGCCACGCCTTTCGCCTCTGCCCCTTTCCCCTTCCCCTCCCCCTCCCCCCGACCCCTCCAAACTCCATGTCCCACGGTTCCTTGCGGCAACTGCGCGTGCTCCAACATTTGACGAGAACCACGACGGAGCCCACTTGCCGTCGACGACAGCACTGGTCGAACCGCCATCGGCGCCGCCTTCCTTCGAAGACTCCTAACGACAAATCGAGGACTGGTTGTCATCGCAGCCACACGAAGTGTACGACGACCCAGCCTGCACAAAATTCGTCGCCGTTTGGGACAGGAAACCACACAACGGTGTACAGGACAACGGTTTCTTGCCGTGTCCTTTGACCGAGGGAAACTAATTGGCACACTCATAGAGGGGAAGAGGAACTCGGAATCAATCGAGGATCTCGATCTTTCACTTTCTGACCCATTCGCACACGAATGCCCATACCTCGGACTGTCAGCCCGGGTGAGGCACGTCGCCGTCATCTAACAATTCTCAACGTGGGGTGGCCAAGAAGGCTCAGTGCAAGTTTTCCATCATCCCATAGTTGGTCTGCAATAAGAGGAGGCTGAGAAGGTTAATGCGAAAGGAGGGGAAAAAGGCAGAGAGGGGTGAATGCTCACGCGGCTGAAGCACTTCTCATCAGACACGCACACCAACAAAACATCCAGCGTCAACTTTTTTTTTTTGTCTCTTTTCAGCGTCAAGCAAGAGAAACAGTTCTCCCTGTCCCATGTTTTATGTTTTTGTACATACCAGCTGCTTTTGAGTTGCACAGGTTGAGATCTGAATCACCTCCGAGAGATCAGTCTGAGAACAATAACAGAAATCGTTTGTGCGGCTTTTCTGTTTCTGTTTGTTTCCATACATGTGGCAGCTTACTCCTTTGTTGAGGTTGAAGGCCGTTTGGGGAGGCTTAGCAATGCAATCTGACACTCAAAACGCTATGCAATGACAAGTGACAGCAAAGCTGACACCAACATGCCATGATAGGCAATCTCCAAGGGGAAATAAAACCAGCGGGAAAGCATTATATTTGGATCACAAAGGAAGGCTAGATATGCTTAGAAGTGTAAGAACCTTGTTTTCCTGTTATTGCTTCTCTTTTGTTTAGAGAGAGAGAGAGCTTGCACACAAACAAAATGGGGATCCTCAACTGTTGTCGTTTTGCAGCACTCTCCGACAAACATGCATGAAAAATCTATCCGAGAAGTTTCTTTTTCTTTTTGTTGTTGAAAACAGTCTGCAAGTCACATAGGCTTTGTATTGTGACACACGTTTCTGAATTCCAAAAGAGGCGAACGGAATCAATGCCCGACAACAATAATGTCTGCACCCCAAGGACATAGATTAAGCAATATGGCCTAACCTGTCTGCCTCTGTGAAGACCGTGTGTGGATGTGCGGTCAAGATTTTCATCATTATTTCGTGCATGTGGGGCAAGCTGCACACCAAATCAATAAGTTGTCTGTTCTCTCAAGCAGAACGAAGATTGTGACGATGAAACAAACTACTGACGTGCTCATCAGCCCCTGCCTCCACTTTCATCTTTCGGCTTTCTGTTGTTACCCTGAAGCGAGAAAGACTGACTCTCTTCCCCTACAGAGGGAGGGGGAAGTGAAGCGACCCCTCAGCATCATTGTTTAAAGACCACAGTCACTTTTTTTTTTTTTTTTAGTTTTACCATGTAATAAGGAGTACTAATTACCATTGCGCCTCTAGTTCTTTCGTTACTTTATTTCGTGCCCTTCAAACTTTTTGTCCGTCATTTACCTGAAGGAGGCAACCTCTTCTTTTTTTTTCTCTTATTTTCAATACAAAAAGTTTTTCTTTGCCCACTCTGCTGTCAATATATAAATATATATACAAACATTTTATTTGAAATAAAAGGTTCAACTGCTGTGTAATCTGCCTTTCTCAATGTCGGCGCACAAAGCAGGGTCAAGGACAACAGTGCCTCAGAGGTTGTGGTACAGCATCGATTTCCTGGAAGTTTCCTCTCACTTTATGTGATCTTAGTTTCCTCCTTTCGTAAACTGAGTCTATACTTCTTTTCAGCTCAAGAGCCATAGTAAAAGAAGTCTGGCTTCTTGCGGAGCATTACTAATAATTTTCCCCTTGATGTGGAGAATTAAGATATATGTAGGTGCATTTAAGAAGATATGTGGTATTATAACATACAAGTTTCAAATGCCAAATGCTTCACTTCTTCCTCCGACAACCGAATCGTGCAAGAACTACTTTGCGTGGCATATGAACAATGCGCAAAACATCCTTTTTTTCTGGGAAAATTGCACCAGTGGCTTTCTGCCTGCTAGCTGGACACAGATACGAACATGCAGACGATAAAACCTTTCAAGGTGATTTGCTGATCGGTTTCGGTTGTCATGTTGATAACCATTTTGGGCCTTTCAAGGCTTCGAAAGGGTCATTCCAACCAGTTGCACCAAAATCGCTATGGACCATCGTCGTATTGGAAGCGTTCCTCGGCGAATATAAGCATCTTCGGCACTCTGCACACTGCATACAATAAACTTATTACTCATGCTTATATCCCCAGATATCGTGCAGTTATGTTGCTCTTGCATATTTCAAGGCAGGAAAATTGTTCTTTAGTGCCTCCAAGCACTGATGCCGCATGTGATGGCATTCATCTTCGTACTAATCACATTGTCGGGTTTTGTCGTCTGTATGGTGGTACTTGTTTGTGTCTGGATAGCAGGTGGGAAGGCAGTGGCGCTACTTTCTCTGATCCAGTGACTTTAAGTTAAGCAAAGAAGGGATTGAAGAGATGATGGATGCACATGGCTGAACTATTTGGATGGGGCGGCAGCCTGCGCTATCTAACCAGTGTTTAATTTTGACAACTAATGTAGCTATTGAGGGAGGATTGACTATTAATACGATAGCATTATCAAGCTACTCTCCACAGATTTCTGTGTATGTCGCCTCTCATGTCAATTTTCCCTAAATTTAGTGGAAAATTGACTACATGTGTCCTATGCACCAATTCAGGTTTCCTGCTACATTTAGCGGAAAAATTAACTTCACTTGACCTATGCGCCAATTCAGGTTCCCCGCTAAATTTTGTGGAAATGGGACTTCACGTGACTTGTGCACCGATTCAGGTTCCCCGCTGAGTTTAGCGAAAAAATGGACTTCAAGTGACCTATGCACCAATACTGGTTCCCCACTAAATTTAACAAAAAATTGACTTCACGTGACCTATGCGCCAATTTAGCGGAAAATGACGTCACGTGACCTATGCACCGATTCAGGTTCCCCGTTAAATTGAGCGGAATCAGGTTCACCGCTAAATTTAGCGGGAAAATCGACTTCACGTGACCTATGCACAAATTCAGGTTCCCCGCTGAATTCAGCGGGGAACCGAACACCTGTCCGAGTGTGCAACATTAAATGCTATCGCATTCATAGATAACCACCCCTGTGGTTTCTACAAACTGGTCCCCACCATCATATATTTTTTTTTTTTTAGATGGATGGTTGCCATGTGTAATGATGCAATTGAGTTTGGGGGGGGGGGGGGGGGATATCCAATTATTTTGTTTGCCCATCTTAAGGCTCTAAAAATTAAAAACGTTTTTTGATCTGACCGCCGGTTCTATATCTTGACCCTTACCGCTGTGTCATTATCGCTCTATAAAACTTTCTTGCTTCATTTTCGTCACCCTAACGTTTAAAGGTGCACTAGGAAAAAGAAAACACCTTTACTGCAAAGGTTACATTTCGTTTTACCCTACGATGGATTGCCACTCCAGTGCTGCAAGTATGTCACGTGACTCGCGCGATCTGCGCCTCCCTACTCCAACTGGAAGAGCACGTGGCGGCTCCTCAGTGCTTGATTGGCTCCGATGGCTTCTAGCGTCCGCTGTGGTCCATCCTGAGTGAAACGAATCGTAGCAAGTAAGGATTACAGACGTCCTTCAGTTAGGGGAACGCCCCCTCCGGGCCCACACATTCGGCATCATTGTCCCGACTCCCTGCTACGACGTGCGCGATGACGGCAAGGAATGGCGAAAACGGTTTGTATCTCTTACATTGTTTTGGAACTTACATTTGCCATTCAGGTCGTGCGAGTTCCTAGTCTATTAGCGACGAGGTGTTTGGTGGCGCCACCTCTCGGGCGCTTACCTGTGACGTAGTACCGAGTCTGATTTGAGCAGAAGATTCGCCAAGTAATCGCACGGGGTAGTTATGTTAGTTCGCTTGTATGTCAATTGATAACTAAATTTATTTCAAAAAGCGTGTATGACGTGTGAGTTATTTTCCGTACTGAATTCGGTATCTCCAGCCACTTTTAAAATAAGCATTCTTTAAAATGTTCAAAAACGTGCCTGGACCTTGATGTTACAGCTTGCGCGGCGTGCGTCAACGTGTCTCCGATTCTTTTTCTGTAAGATCTGTGGCGACGACTGTATAACAATTTGTGTTGTCACCAGAGTGTAGGACGTGCTGTCATTTTAGCTGGGCGTGCGCACATTGTTGTGTTGCATGGCGCAGCAGACGTTTTGGCTAGCATGAAGCTTGCCGCTACCGAAGCTTCCGTCGCGATTTGACAGTCGCTGGAGAGTATTCGTACGGTACCGTGGTGGTGGTGGTGGTATCCTTTTCTTCTGAATAGAATGTTTGGTAAAAGAATTTGCGACATCACGACCCGTCAATCTAGAACACTTTTTTTTTTTTTTTAAGGATGGATTATAAACTTAAACTTCTCGCTGAGAAGCGCAACACACATTCTGCACAAATATATATATATATATTCGCAAAATTAAACACAAACGGTCGTAAACCATTACATGTGTATAAGTTATATGTGCATAATTCATTTTTTGGTATGCCGAAGTGTCGGGGAAACATGTTATAGCTCCCTGTTCTCCATGATGGGTGGTTTATTGTCCAGCCCTACTGCGGTAGAGAACAGTATATCACCAACCCGGAGCTTCCACACTTCAGCACCAAGAGTGTTCGCTTAGCAAGGTCACGCGTGCCACGTTTTCAAGCTATAATAAAATGTCATGCTAAAAAACGCGTGAAACAGACGTGAATCGCGAACATCACATGAAGCCCGAGCTGACGCAACACCACCTGGAGTCAAAGCCTGTGCGCTAAAATGTTAACGTCATCAGAGTGAGTTTGAGCGAAGATACAGATTGGATACCAGTGCTACGTCAGTGCTCGGCTGGGCCTCGAGTCCAATCAACACGTCTAAGGACACTCGGCATCGGGTCCAATAGACCTTTCTGGAAACGCCAGCGCCACCAGTAAGCGCTCCGTAGCATTATTGGAAGTTTGAGGGTGTCGCGCCCTTCAGCCAAGCAAAGTCTAGCCTAGTAGAGCTTTTGCATGCTAGATGGCGCAAGCTACCGCCCAAACTGCAGCACCATTCTTCATTCATGCATCCAGGCGAGCTAACGTTCTTCGGACATTGTTAAGACAATCTGCGTTGTTTCTTCTCTTTTTTTTTTATTGAAGGAAAATGAAATATACTATAGACCTTTCCAAAAACGAGCTTTTGGCCGGTGCCATTTTGTGCGTTCGTGCGTATGGCGCGTGCTTTGCTCGCTTTCCGAAGCGACGAACACGCACGTGCTGGGCTGTGAAGATCGCACGCTGGACTGTGATTTTGTAAACATTGGAAAGGTCTATAGACCTTTCCAAAAAAGGACACTTGGCAGGTTCCATTTTCAGTGTTCGTGCGTATGGCGCGTGATTTGCTCGCCTTCCGAAGCGACGAACGTGCGCGTTCTGGACTGTGATTTAACACGTGTGGACTGTGATTTTTGTAAACAGTGGAAACGTCTATACTCTGTTTCACCTTATGATGTACCGCAGGAAAGGCTACAAGCGCGAGCTCCTTGCTCTAGGGCACATTTCGGCGGCACAAGCTCTCGTGCGTCAAAAGCAGCTCCCAACGCTATGAGCTCGTGCTTTTAGCCTTCTCTGCGGTACAACATAAGGTGAAACGGAGTATAGGGTGTATTCACTGGCGGCCATAGCTGTGTGCGCGACTGCTGAGCGCGTGCTGACGGCGAGCTTCCAGTTCTTTTGCAACGTGCATTCCGCACTACCAAGATTGCCGGTCTTAGCAGCCTACTAATGGGAGCTCGTTCTGAGCATGCGCCCTAAACAGCACCCACAAATATGGCGTTCAGTGAATACTCCCAATATACTCTGTTTCACCTTATGATGTACCGCGGGAAAGGCTATGAGCGAGCTCCTTGCTCTGGGGCACATCTTGGCGGCACAAGCTCTAGCTGCCAACGCTATGAGCTCGCGCTTCTTGCCTTCGCTACGGTACAACATAAGGTGAAACGAAGTATAGCTATACTTTGTTCGCCCTTAAAGGGGTCATGAAACGATTTTCCTACTTCTTCCTCCTTAGCTTTAATCTTCAACTCAAATGTGAATTGTGAAATCACGTGGTTGTGACATTCCTTCGGCACCGGTGCGATGACTCCTAGCTTCCACCGTGCTTTTTATGCACACCATAGAACTTGTCATTCCCCAGTGACAATAAGTTCCGTCAGGGCACTCATTGGCCACGAACGCGAATCCAAATATTCGTCGACGGATTGATTGTTGACGAGCGCATACATCCGAGTGACGCAGTTCTCGTGTCCAATGCGTGAGCTGGGCTCTGCTGACGTCAGTTTGGCGCCGGTGACGCGCTTTTGGAACCGCGGATGTATCATAGTGAAAAGGCGGAGAGCTTTCGAAGGCAAGAATGTACAAAATAGTTCGCTATATTTTCAAATGTTCGTACCGAAAAGCTGGCTTTTGACTTTCTAGCCTCTTTCTTTTGGCCAACTAAACGATATGCGATTAGTAAAGTCCCAATTTAAAATCATTCATCCCAACCCAAAATTCGTTTCATGGCCCCTTTAAGCTGAGACTGCAGCCAAAGGTACAAGCGCGAGCTATCCCGCGCTCCTGGCTTTGAGACGTGCATTTCTAGCGCGAGTGCACGTTCTGCTTAAGAACACTTAAAAGCAGCGACCTCGAGCTTTCGTGCTTAAAGACCGACGATCAGTTCGCGCTTTCCACTTTTCCCCCGCTTCCTTTTCTCCCCCTTCTACCTTGTCTACCGTTACCTGTTTACTCCTCCCCCAGGGTGAGGAGGATCTTCTGCCTTGCAGAATCTCGTGTCTGGTTGTCGGCCTTAGGTGAATGGAAACGAAATGTTTGCTCTTATTTCTTAGTATAGATATGGTTTATGCTGTGGCGGCAGCCCAGAAACACTAGTCTAGACTTTTGTTTCCGGGCAGCCGGCAGAAAAGTCAAGAAAACTAATTGTAAAACGAAGAAACAGGTTTCAAGATTGCCCCTGGTGGCGGCCTGTGAAGCTCCATTGAAATGCCGCCACGTCATCGGCCTCTAAGAAGCAGCGCCAGTTCGCGGCAGTATGGCTCTCTCGTGGAGTTACTTAGTCCTGAATGTGACTTGGCGGAGAACTCAAACGTGTCTACTATGTTGAATATGTTAATTCTTCCACATTACTTCCGCAACATGCATTCCACACAATCAAGATCGCCGTTCTTTGCAGACTTTAGGTAGGAGCTTGATCAGGATCTGAGTACCTCTCCCAGGCCAAGCATACCCCCCCCCCCCCCCCACCCTTTCCTTCCCCCGGATGCGCTGTGAATAACTCGCTCAATTATGGCACCCTATGGATTCCTTATGCATTGCTTGCAGGTGTTGCCATTGCAGGGTACTGGCGGTTATTTCTACTTACTGGCTCCCTCGAGCTCCTACTTCTGCGGTGTGAAACTGACACGGTGAACACTACACTCGTGGCACGTAAAATACAGGCATGGCCGCGAATGACGCTACGGGCAAGCTATGTATTGGCCATAGGGCGTACAGTCCTCTTACATTACTCCTAGGCGAGATTGTCAGGCGTTGACGCCACCCAGCGGCAATGCTCGCAACTACAGTATACTTGGCTATGACCACGGTAGAAGAAACACACGTGTTTCTTCCACCGTGGCCACGACCTTGGCCGTGCTGGAGTGTACTAGAAAGGACGAGTGGGGTGAGCTACAGGCTCCGCTCATGCTTTTAGTTGCACCTCAAAAGGTGGAAAGCGATCAGGTGGAACCAAGCCGTTTCGATCGCAGCGCCACCTTCGCTGCGATCAGCGAGCGACGACACAGATAAGGGTCACATGGGCAACATAGCCCCTTAGGGGCTGTGTTGTATTTTTTATGATTATGACGTCAGAGGTAACGTCAAAACGCCATGTTACAGCGACGTGACATTACGACGACGCCACGACGTCATCGTCGATTACGACGTTACGCGACGCCAATATGCTGTCGTAAGGCCGTCGTGATATCGCGTCCCGTCAAGGACGACGCAGTTTCGCGACATAAAGTCGCCGTTGTAACGCGGACGTGATGTCGTCTTGAGGACGACGCTGTTTGGCGAAATCAAGTCGCCGTAGTAATGCGGTCATGACTCCGCACCGCGTCGACGACGACGTGGTTGTTGATGCCAACGTTGACGTCGACGCCCGACGCAACGTCAAACATCGCTATGACGTCACGTTAACGTCGTCCTGGCGTCGTCGTCAACATCAACGTCATAACGACGTCATGACGAAGCCTTGACGGCGTGAAACGTTGTCGCCTTCTCCAACATCAGCGTCCACGTGCCGTCACGACCAAGTCTTGACGTCGTGTAACGTCGTCATCGTCGACGATGGCGTCTACGTCGACGCCGTGAAATTGTTAGGACGTCGACGTGACGTCGAATTGCGTCACGTCGACAACGACGCCGACGACCTGACACAAAAGCGTCTTTATGACGTCGCATTGACAAGGACGCCGTCATCTTGACGTCTCGTGACGTCGTTGTCGTTAACGTTGACATCGAAGTCGTTGTCAGTACAATATGACGTCAGAACGCAGTCTTGATGTCGTGTAACGCGCGTTGTCAACGTCGATGACGACATTGACGTCAGGGCGTCGTCGTGATGTCGCATGGCGTTCTGACAACGAGTCATGTCGCGGTGATGTTATGTATTGACGTGAAGCCTAACATCTAGGTTGTATAAAAAATATAGCCCGGCGTCCCATTGTTTTTATGACCTTGAACAGTGTGCCGGTCGAGCTTGGCGTTGGAACGCAGCGCCTTTTTTCATAAAAAACGGCTAATCCGAACCACATCGCTCGTAGCGCCCGAGATGGCGCTACGAGCGAAGTGGCTTTAAAGCCCCTCGATATGTTTCCGTTTGTCTTGCAAGTAGAGTCAAATGCCCGAGCGCACGTGGCCCGTGTCTCGAGCGGCCCTTGGAAGCGAATGGCGGCGGAGCACCGGCTCGTGGCACGTGTCTCGCGCGTTTCCACAACAATGGTTGGTGGTACCTGTAAAAAAAAAGTGAAAGCCGTTTACAACTCCCTGTAACGCCGAATTAGAACGCAGCTCTTGAGGAGGAGGAGGGAAGGGTACTGGGGGGTGGGTCAAGTGACCTCGGGGGGGGGGGGGGGGGGTCACGTGACCTTGGGGGGAGGGGGGTCACTTGACCTGGGGGGTCACGTGGCGATGACGATGCCGATGACGTCATCAGTGACGATGACGATGCTGATACCGATGACGTCATCAGTGACCTCATTGGTAACGTCATACGCATCCGCATCGTCATCGTCATCATCACTGATGACGATGACGATCATGACGGTACTGATGACGTCATCGGCATCCGCATCGTCAGCGTCATCATCACTGATGACGTCATCAGTGACGTCACGCGCCCCATAATGCACCGCGCGGTTACGCCGACGGCGACGCCGACGATGCTCAAGCCGGAAACGGGCGCCTAAGAGCTGCGCTCTGAAAAAACGCCTTTATCAAGGAGCGGGCTTTAAGTGGCTTGGATTAGCCTTTTTTTTTTTTCACATGCGGAAGTGCAGAAATAGCACTCCGGTGGCCTAAAGGCCTGTTCACACATGCAGCGGAGCGCTACAAGCGTAGCGCTTACCTCGCGCTAAGCGCGTGCTGACGTGAGCGTTCACCAGCTTTGTATCGCACCGTCAAAACTGTTGCTCATGGCAGACGATAAGTAGCTGACGGCACGTGAGGAGCGCTACATCAGCGCCTCGCTGCATGTGAGAACCGACCTTTAAGGCCTGTTCACACATGCAGCGGAGCGCTACAAGCATAGCGCTAACCTCGCGCTAAGCGCGTGCTGACCGGAGCGTTCACCAGCTTTGTATCGCACCGCCAAAACTGTTGCTCGTGGCAGGCGATAAGTAGCTGACTGCACGTGAGGAGCGCTACATCAGCGCTTCGCTCCATGTGAGAACCGGCCCTTACTCGTCCTTTCTAGTACACTCTAGCCGTGCAGAAGTGAGCCACTGACGTCACGAGCGCGATATTTATTTCACAATTAGCGGCGAGATGTTTTGGTGGCGCCCTCCTGTGGTTCCCCCTTGTGACGTCATTACCTTGCAAACAACAAGTTTGATGGTGTTTGTTATTAGCATGGTGGAAGCTTGAAATCACTGCGCTCTCAAAGGAACACTGCCAACACCGTCAAAATTAAAGTTCTTTCATTCCTCTTATTTCTGTCGATGATAAATCCCCTTTCCGACGTCACAATCAGCGTTCGGCCAATCGTGGAAGGCCGACCACAGCGACGCTTTCGGCCGCGCACGGGGCTAATACTGCCAGCAGTGTTAGGGGCCAGAGCAGGAGTGGATAATACAAAACAAGGAAGGTAGACTGCATTCTAGGATATGCATTAGGATTCTTGCTCGCCGATTCTGAAGCGAGAGGTAAAGAGCTCACGTCCACGTCATTTCGTTTCCGTACCCCCTTAGAGGTGAACGGAGCATAGGGGGTATTCATAGGACGCCATATTTGAGGGCGCTGTTTAGAGCGCATGCTTCGAATGAGCCCATATTAATAGGCGGCTAGGACCGGTGATCTTGATGGTGTGGAATGCACGTTACAAGATTACTGTGGAAGCTTGCCATCAACACTTAGCAGTTGCACACACATCTATGGCCGCCAGTGAATACAAAAAAAAAAACACAAAAAAACGTTGGATGCGTGAGAGAGTGATACCTCGCTCTTTTGGCGCGTAGCCCACGTGCGATGGCCCATTAAAAAAAGAACAGAGGCCCATCCGGAACGATGGCCCATCCGAAAAAGGGCAGTTGACAGACGCGCTGTGATGGCTGTGATTGAGGGTTTCTCACCTCATGTGGGCAACGCAGCCCTGCACAGGGCGTTGCAAATATTGCCGTCTGCCGTATACAAGAACCCAACGCGAACGTAGGCAACGTGGTTCTCTTAGGCGGTACGGCGGTAGCAGCAGACGACGGAGCAGCGATTCTCACTGTTCTCATAATGCCTCACGCGTGCCACTTGATGGCGCGCGCTACTTTCCAGAAAGGTCCATTGCCGAGTTGGAGCCATCTGACTGTTATGACTTTCCATGGAGGAAGAGTTGGGCGTTCGGTGACCTTATTATTCCAGAGGGTGTTGGCTGAGGAGCCCGGAAACCCGCTGCACCGTCTGTTCTCTCTCCTACCCTGGAGGGTCGGAAGCCGAGTGGCCTAGCGCACACCAGCTCCGAGTACAAGTTCGCGCTGCAGAACCCAGGGATCCTGTGCTCAATCCCCACCCCTGCCCGTTTGGATCCGGATGAGCATCGTACCGGCGTGCGGTCGTGTATCACTACTGCGCGAGCAACTTAAAGACCCCAGGTTAGGTTAGCAGTCGTACTGCACTGGCAAAATTGCTCATCTACAGTGTAAACCAGTATCGCCCCATCCTGGCAGACCGACTTTACGCTGTATAAACACTAAACATCCAATTTGACCTTTTTTATTTTGGTCCGTTATCACTGAAGACTATTTGCTGTGTTCCATGTCTTGCAAAGAAAGACTTCAAGTGAGTTATTATTGTCGTCGCCGTCAGGCTGTTGAGGAGTGCAATCTCTGGAAACCTGGAAAAGTAGTCGGTGACGAGGAGAAGGAGGAGGAGGAGGACTTTTCCTTCCAAGTAGAATAGGTCCATTGCGACTTTTTGCCATGGTCAATCTGGAAATTGATGGAAGCAGTGGTTCTGTCGGTTGTGTGTTTCTTGGATGCATTGTGTGCATGTGCGTACCACATCTTGCACTTGACGGAAACGTCCTGGCCACCATACAGACTGTCGGGCACGCGCCCACTTGGTAGTGCCTTGGCGTCCTTTGTGAAGTTTTTGTAGGATGTCATGGCGCATTGACTGAGGAATAATAATTCGAGATCCTCTCATGAGGAGACCGGCTTGCAAAGAGATTTCGGACCTATGAGGCCAGTAATCCCTGCAGTCAGCTTGAACCCCATTCCGTGTCTGCCAGCCTTCTTCACTGTGCTTAACCAGTGTCCTGCACGTGACAACCGCAGCTTGTTTTCTCGGATCTCTTTCAACCTATGGTCGGTAGCCCTCAAGCATTCTGTAAGTCCATTGACATACAGTGCAATTTGCTCCTGAAAGTCTCCTTGACCTGTCTCCTGTAGAGGCTTCCGAGAGAGAAGATCGACAGTAATCAAGGCTTTTCCGGGAATGTGTTTCATGTCGTATGATAATCGCATCATCCGGAGTTTCATCCTTTGAAGACGTGGAGTGATGTCCGCTAAGGTTTTTGACGAGAAAGTTAGCACGAGGGGCTTGTGATCTGGTTCAATCAAAACATGAAGTCCGGTAATAAAATCCTGGAACCTTTCACATGCCCAGACGACCCCCAGGCCTTCTGTCTCCACTTGTAAAAACCTCCTTTCGGTTTCAGTCAAAGTCCTTGAGACATAGGCGATGGGTCGGTACGTTCCATCTTCTTGTTGTTGGCGCAGTACCGCCCCTAGCCGATACGATAAAGTATCAGTCGAAATGATTGTGTGCTTCCCTGGGTCGTAATATGCCAACACTTGACTTCTTGTCAATGCGTTGTTCAATTTGACGAAACTTTTTTGTTGTTCGCTTGTCCAGATTCACTCGTTTTTTTGCGCTTAGTAGGCAGTTTAGTAGGTAGGCAATCTCTGACATGCCTGGAGCAAACTTGGTACGGCAGTTTACCATTCCGAGGAAACTTCTTAGTTCAGACACATTTGACGGCACTTTATTGTCGACAATTGCTCTGATCTTGTTTGGGTCTGGTCGGAGTCGTTGGAGAACGTTACGAAACATCTCATGATGCCCCTCTTGAGTGCTTCCGTAGATAAGGACGTCGTCCATCTTGCACAGGACCCCTTGCAAACCTTCGAAAAATTGTGTCATCTTTTTCTTGAAAAACTCCGGTGCTGCGAAGGGGAATCTCCGGAACCTGAACCTTAGAAACGGTGTTATGAAGGTCGTCAGATGTTGAGACTCTTCGGCTAGTTCAAACTGCCCAAATCCGATATTGACATCAATCTTAGAGAAGTATTTCGCTTCAGGGAGTTGTCCCAGCACGTGTTCTCCAATTGGAAAAGGATGCACTTCTCTCTCCACGTACTTGTTTAGCTCGGTCAAATCTACGCAGGTGCGCATCTCTCCATTGGATTTTGCAACTATAACCATCAAAGAGAACCACTCTGTTGGCTCTTCCGGGGGTGCTATTACTTGCATCTTGATCATTTCCTCGAGCTTCTCCTTTGACTTGCCTAGCAAAGGAATGGCTACTCTCCAAGGCGTCGTCAGTACAAAAGTAACTGCGTCATCTCGTAGCTCAATTTTCTGAGCTTTTTTCACGTGTCTTAGCCCAGGAAAAAAGTTTGGGAAACTCACTTTCTGACTTGACGTCTCCAGTACGTAAAGTCGCAACGTCGCAGACCTTTCGGACGATTCCCAGCTTCTCACAGGCATCTCTCGAAGGAAGAGCTTCATTAAAGTCGTTAACAACGTACAGGTCCGCTTTTGTCGACTTGGTTCTGTAGGTCATGTCCTTCGTGATCATTCCCAGCACGTCTAGTTCATGGCGACCGGGACCCTTTAGGAACTTCGTGGGCCTCTGCAGGGATGTCACTGAAAAAGACGCTTTGTACGTCTCTGTTCGAATGACTGTCACATTGGAGCCCGTGTCGACTTTGAAGACGATTGGCCCTGTGCCAACTTGCACTGTCACCTTCTACCGTTGCCTGTTTTCGCATTCGATGTCTCCAAGGAATGCAGTCTCTGTACTGGAAACTTGGTTCAGCGCTGCGGAGTTTCGGCATTGGCGGGCATAATGTCCAATTATGTGAGATTTGTTGCACATCGCCTTTCGTGCCGGACACTGTTCTTTCGAATGCTGAGTTTTGCCACAGCGTGATCAATGTCCAGTCGATGTTTGACACTGAGTAGAGTTGGGTACCGTCTTCTCGCCCACTCTCCCTTCACAATTGGCTTTTCTTGATGGAGCCTTCATTGATATGTAAAGGCGATCCACGTTGGTGTCACTGGACGCGTGAAGTTTGGTCTGTTCGTCTTTCGCAACCTCCGACTGTCGCGCCATGTTTGTTGCTTTTTCAAGCGTCAAGTCTGGATCAAGCTGCAGTCTTTCAGAAAGCTTGTGATCGTTAAGTACCACCACTATCTTGTCTCGAATCATTTCGTCGTACAGTGTGCTGAAGTTGCAGAACTTGGCAAGCTTGTGCCGGTCTGTTATGAATTAACCCTTCGACGCTCTCTCGTTAGCGGTGCTTAGCGATGAATTCCTAAGCACCACGTAAAAAAAAAAAAGATACCAAGAAAGAACCTTAATGTCAACAAGTACCCATCTACAGTATGTGCGTTAGTTACCCTATTCCCTTAGGGAAGAATTTAGCAGATTATTGATGTAATGGCAATCAAATGAATCAACGAGAAAATGCTCATACCATACGATTTTTGTACCGCGGCATTACCTCGGGGAGAGTCAGCGTTCACGTCTTCGACCAGCACTGTAATTATCGGCTTTTTCTAGTGATTCTCAGAGTTCATGCTCAGAATTAACGTTCACCGCCAGTCACCGAGAATCTAGCAGCACCTTACGCCCATGTCGCATTTCCAGAACAACGTAAGGAATATAGGGTATAGCAGGCTCCCCGAAAGTTTCCAAACGATTTACGCGTTCGCTTTTTCTTGCCAGCCTCTCCAGTTTGCTTTGACCAGGGTCTATACTCCTGGACATTTTTCTGTGGCATTTTCAAAGAGGGGAAGAGAACACGCGTGCACAGCTTCGATCAGCGCTCAAACGCGCGCTCCCGTACCTCTGACTGTGCAGCCGTGCTGTGCATGAAACAGCTCCCGGCCGCCCAGTGCGCCTTAGAGCCTACTATGTGCCAGTGGTGCTTCGGAAACATAGATGTTATCATGTCTCACTGGAAAGTCCGTAAAGGCTGAACTCCATGGGACGAATTATGTGACGAATAACTGGCGAACGCCGCCCGACGCACGCTCGCTTTGCGCGCGACGTAGCAGCCACTGTGTTGGTTCCACGCGCAGAGCAAAAGCCGGCGGCCAAAATTCGTCGGTTATTCGCCGCATATTCGTCCCATGGAGTTCAGCCTTAAGACAGCGAGCGCGTATCCAGTCCGGCAGTGGAGAACACTTGGTCACACGTGCGGCCAAATCACGGCGGAAGGCAACCAGCGTTTGCTGGAGGCGGAGCTTGTGCTGCGTTCTTAACCTATTAAAGACTGGAATAGAGCCGAAGTACTCTGTACGATTACAGGTCATCTTGTAGTGGTATATTCGCATATAGGTAAAAGTTTGTGAAAACGGTATCTTTGTTTTTTTGACACACCGGTGTTACTTGGCGGCTTCGTGAAAGAGGGAGACGACAGTGCGAGGGTTGCACTTGGCGAGCATCTATAGACGCTTTAAACACGCGCCTGACACGCGCTAGAGTGAGCCGCCATTGCCGACCTTCTCCTGTCTTACCGAGATTACTATACACTGAAGCTGACGTTGACGAAACTCCATAAAGGCGTATGCTGGGGAGAAGGACGCAGTAGCAGCTAAAGTGGCAATAACCTGTCCTGCTGTGACAATGGTGAGGCAAAGCGAACGGAATAAGTGGAAACAAAATCTGAAGGTCGGTTGCCAGTAACTGACGTACCCTCGACCTGGTGCATTTTTGGATTGCCCGCTGACACAAGGTACGCAACCGCCAAGGGTATGGGCAAAAAGGCTTAAAAACGGACGTCGTGCATGAGGTAGTCCCAAGTGCTCCTTTTTACCGTGCTGCAATTTCCGAAAATCTACGGTTGTCTGGCTACCACTGCGTGGTCGTCGGATGGATAAATAGTTTTAAAAAGCATAAGAACAATAGCAGAAAGTGTGTCATGAGCACAAGAAGCTGCAGCGCGAGTGTGGCTGCAATGTTATCGAGCTTCGCATTTTCCCCAAGAATCCTTATTAATGAAGTCAGTCGATTGCGAGCTTGAATCGCGAGAGATTCGTATCAGACTCATCGTCATGTTTATACTCACGACCACTTCGTCTACGACAAGAGGACCGATTTTAATTCCCGGTGCAGGTGGTCCAATTAGGTTATCACTGCAAGCCCCATGGTATGTGAAAATTATGAAAAAGTCTACATGCCACCACTCAAGATGGAGCTATCAAATGCCGAGAGCTTACCGGCATAGACTACATTAAACTGCTCATATATTCCTTCGTTGTGGAAACTCAATCAAAACCCCCCACCGTCTTCGTCGTCGTTCTCTCGAGGAGGCAATGTGATGGCCTGTGAGTAGCCAGCTGGATTCAGCCGGACAAGCTCCAACCAAGTTATTGCAGCCCACAATAGCCAAGTCTAGCAAAGTTCCCCTTATACCCACACCGTTGCCTACCCAGATAGCTGTGCTGCCAGAACTAGCCGGTATTTCTTTTTCTAAACCGCTAGACGGCGTCGTCGGCGCCGCAATTCTCAAGATGGCGGCGCCGTTAAAGAAAAGGTCTATAGACTCTTCCAGTGTTTACAAATCCACAGCCCAGAATGCGCGTTTTCGTGGGTTCGGAAAGCTAACGAAGCACGCACCGTACGCACGAATTCGACAAGCGTACTGGGCAATTAAGCTTGGCTCAACAGGTGGCGCCATCTTATGCCCAATTTTTGAAACTCTAAAACAGCCCGCGGCTGCATTAATTGGACCCGATGTCGGGCTTAAATATCCGAGGGTCTTGTCGATCTCTGACGCAGCGCTCGTGTACAATCGTTTGGTAGTTAGCGCTTCTCGAAGTTTTCTTTTTTGGTCACCAGTAGCGCTGACTAGCAGCCCACCAAGCGCCTCCTGTTCACTGCTCTGGAGCTCGCCGGCGCGCTCTATGAAGAACGTGGTGTACTTGTAACTCGCAGAGGAGGCGACGCCACTCAGCGAAAAAGATGTGAAGGAGAGAAGCTGGGCAGCGAAAAGTTGCGTGGAATGTTGGTATAAATGGGAAACAGAAAAGAAGATTAAATACAGGACGTGGGTATGGCCCAGTTAATATTGAGTTTTCGTAGATCGTTTTTCCCTCTCCGCTACTGCGTATGCGCACCGCTAGCCTTGTCTGCAGAGTTCCAGATCTTGTATTGGATTGCGGAGAGCGTTGCGGGACGGCGGGAACGATTTACCAAAACTCTCCGAATAGAGAGTTTTAGTAGATCGTTTCGATAGCCCCGATAACGATACGACGCATGCGCAAAGGCGGCGGCGAAGTATCGAGTTTTGTTATCGGAGTCATCAAAACGATTTACTAAATCTAATATTTTTGCGCCGCCGTTTTTTTCCCAAGCCACCCGCGAGTCACGTGTCTTGTGCATTGGTTGTCATTTATTGCCAGCTATGACCCGGTGCACTCTGGTGTATTTTTTCCAAGACGGTACTTTTGATCCTCTGAGCGCTTATAGACTAAACGAGTTCAGAAAAAAGAATATTAAGTTTAGAGGAACGATAACGAGCTCGCTCGTGTTTCTATTTTGTCTCGTTTGAAAAGACAGAACGATAAAGCTCATTAATATCCTGGCTGGTGGAGGCAAGGCGAGCGAGCAAATTAAACGGGCAGCTGCCTGCTTAAGAGGATCGCTTATACTGCCGGGGCTTTGGCGCAATTAGAACTTGGCACTAAATCAGGTCACAAGATGCGAGATAGCCGGGACACGTGTGCATTTGCGTGGAAGCTGTGCGTCCATTGGCCTCGTTAATTGGGATGCTTGATATGTTCTTCTGGGGGTGCTTTTCCTCCGAACAGGGAGCGACATTTGTTTTTCAAACGGAGTTCCTGACAAGTGGGGGAGGACTTCGACCACCGCTAAAGCACTACGCTTTAAACAAGGCTAAATAAAAACGTGCAGGGAACTTAGGCATGTCGAAAGACTGCATTGTGCCCTATTTGTTTAAGCTGGCCTGTTCGTATTCTTAACTTAATTACGCGTTATTTCTGGCATATGATTAATCAAATCTCCGAAATCAACTAACTATGCAAGGGGGATGTGCTAGGGTCATAAAAAAACGGCTGGTCTGCAGATCATACATTGAATAATTAACAAACGAGTGCTCGGTGCGTTTATCGATACGCCCTTACGTCGAAATGCCAGTGTATACCGAAATGTCCTTGCACCGAAAGTACCTATATATCAAAATATTCCACACAAAAAAAAATCCTACGTCCCTGAAAGTCCTAGGTGCATTTTCGAAGACTTCGCGTGAACAACTGGGCATCGAAAGTCAATCTCTTCGAGTAACGTTTCTGGACCTTTAGAAACTTACTTCGCTACCGGAATTATCATCTTGTCTTCTTACTTTACGATATACGTATATAATGATGAACGAATGAATGAAAGGACTTCATTTGTAGTAGCTCGTAGCCCGGAAGCTATGAACCGAGCTCCTAAAGCCGGCGTCAAACTTCTCATACATTCTTCAATAGAAGTGTGCAAACACGAGTCACCGCAATATCTGTGGTTCTGTGCCAAGTTTCTCCTCGAACTCATTTCCATGCATGCATTCGAAGCACATATGTCGCGGTCTGTATGTTGAATGTTTTTTTGTGTGATGTATGAGCAGTCTTACCCTGTCTTAAGGGCAAAGTCGGTATTTTAACAAAATAGATTGCACGCACATAACGATTATAAACAGTTGATGACTTTAGCAGGTAGTTTTAGAAATTTGGAAGTATTGTTGTCAAGGATTTTAACACAGAATCAGTTCTATGGAATTATGTAACATTTTACTGTAACGGCGGGGTGTAATAGCCAGTTGCAACGAGAAACCGACACCGAAAAGCGTAACGCCCATAGCGAACGATATGGAAAGAAAGTCGCCGACAGGATTCGAACTCGCCACCTTGAGATTGTTAGACAAGTGCTTTGCCGACTGAGTTATCCGGGGTCGGTGGTCGGAACGCTTAAAAGCAAACTCCTTGGCGCGAGGGTGCACGCTTCGCTGTTGAAACGTTTTATTTACGTAAAAATTAAATGAGTCACCGTCTCGATTGACTTTCACGGCGTACAGTAAGAAACAAGAGCGATTCTTCGGTAGGCGGTGCCGTTGACACGCCCTTCTCTTCTTCCCTAAAAGGCATATCGCACATTCTGTGTTTACCAGTCTTTTTTAAGCATAATCAAGCTTGTATTTTTTTATGTCTTTATTCTTTTTTAGCCGATGGTTTTCGAAGCAAGCACCATTTTCCTCGAAGGCTTCCGTTCGTAGTTCGGCTGTATATGAAGGCTGCGAAGTCTTACCTGATTCTGGAGTTTCCCAACTGACTTGGTTAGGCGCCTCTTCCTGCTTTGGTGACTTTCCCAGACAGTGCAGGGAGACCATCCTCTAAAGCACACTGGCACGCTTCACACAGGTTCTTGCTGTTTCCAGATATCGTTAAAAATTACCTAATGCAAGAATTAGCCAACAGCGTGAAGTGAATGTGTCACGTTTCTGTACGGCCCGGTGGCCTTTCGTTCTGCAGAGATTGCGCATTATTAGTGCGTAGCGCATAGGGAATTTTTCAGTTTGAATTGTTTGTACGTCTGTACTTTTGGGCCGAGCTCCAAACAGCGATTTCGAGGCTCCAGTTCATGAACAGTTTAGGCGAAGGGGTCCCGGGAGGTGTATTCGAAGGCCTCCCGGGACCCCTTCGCGTAGTTTGGGGAGTAAGTCAACAAGCCAAACTCGGCACTCTGGTTGGCGCGTTTGATGAACACCACATTGCCATGGATTTTTGGGGAAGAAAGAGGAGGGGGTTTCCGAAATTTAGATAAATAGGCCTCAGTGATGCACAGGCTAGCCTTCACCCGGCTGCCATATTTGCTTACCCGATACGGGTAAGAAGATCTGGCACTGGAGTCGGAAGTATTTCGGAGGGGAGGGGGGGGGGGGGGGGGGGGGCGAATAAAACAGTCCGGAGAATATGGAATTATAAAAACGAAACACTCGCAAACGTTTATATAGTACGAATATATTTTTCCTTCCGGTTTTGGGCTGTGGTGAAATTATTTTTCTCCCATGTGTCCTCAAACAGCGGGAAATAAGGAAGAGCTTAAAATGGCACTAAAGAGCATTCCGCGATCGTCTGTTATTGCTCATAACTGATTCTAAGGACACTAAGCATCACAAATATTCAAAAATTACAATCACGCGACGCCGATTTGCCTAGTAAAAACGTGATGAAAGGTCGGGATACACCACTTTCTGAGCCGATCTTTCCACTCAGGAAAGGCGGGGTAGTGTGGTGACGATGGGTGCTCGTCGGCCAATCGCAGGCCACCTCTCACGGAGAGGCGGCTTGTGATTGGCCTATGAGGCGTATGTCGAAGACTAGTCGATTGACTCACTGTCATACAAAACCCTTTGTCACCTTTTTTCCGAAATATGGCTTGGACAGTAAATGGATCTGTTTTCCTATCTCTCTTCGCGCTTCTTTGTGGTGACCTCGGAGTGAAGGGTAATTTACAATGGGAAAAAACGACTTTTGGGACACCACTATCGAGGTCACTGCAACTCAATGAGTCAACGGGATGTCGCCGACGTGCTACTTGCGGCCAAAAAGCGCTCGTTTTCTAGCCATGTATTCTCAAGCCGAAATTCGGAAAAACGTCTTTTTCCGCGATGACCTAATTTTCGCGAAGTTTGTGATTTTAAAAACTGCAAATATTTGAGGTCTCGAACACTTAATTCTATGGTGATAAATATTTAGCATGTCACTCAGAATCTGAAAAATTCTTTCCCGCGAAATATCTCGAAAACTGGCAATTGAGAAATTTGCAAACTGTCGAGCTCGCGAGTCGCCATTACTAAAAACTGTGGGGGGAGGGGGGGGGGATCTCCCCCCCCTGCTCCCCCTGGTCCGACGCCACTGAGATTTGGGAGCCGGCTAAGGCTAGCGCGAGAATCATTAACGCATGTTTACCTAAACCTGAGACCCCCCCCCTCCGTAAACCCAGGAAAGCGCGTCAATCGGAGTGCCAAAATTGGCCTGTTGACATACTCCACAAGCGTTTCCGAATACGCTCCCGGAAGCGTCCGAAATATGTAGCTGGACGTAGCATTAGACTTAGAGGGACCCTGGGTTTGAAGACGGTTTTAGATTGCTGGTAGACAAGAAAGAGAAAGCCTCTTGTCTATGATGCGCTGCTTGCGATGTTCGCTTACCAGACGTGCGGGTTGCCCGACGAGACACTTCTCGCTCGTTTATCAACCGGGCCGCGAGCATTTAATTTTATTTGCAACGCTAACACACGAAGAGTTATGATCCGATCCCGCAATTACGAACTGCTTGATCTATTTTTGTCGGCCCCGGGTAAGAGCAGTGATTCCTAATCTCATTCATTGACGGCGCGTCGACGTTTTGGCCCATGCATATATGGGGACTCCGTGGGGCCTTGGTAAGACAGGACAGGCGTGGACAAGTGGCCTAAAGCCGTGCGAAAACAGGCAATCCTTGACGTTTTGAAGAGGTCCCGATCCGGGCGTCCATGTCTTTACAGTCCAATGGCCGTAAAACGTTCCGTGCGCAACAAGTGTACGTATAGCTGCGGCACTGAAAGCAGGCTGGTGCACGCGTGTGATGAACAATGTTAAGGCGCTTATTTACAGCTTCCGTTGAGTTGTGAAAGCTGAAGTGCGTCTGTGTGACTTCGAACAATTCAGGTGAAGTCCCCTCTCACCCGTGAAGTGGTCCCATATCCAAGTGGTCTATGATTCCTGATTCTTGAGGCCCTATTCTGGAAGACCCTCGTTCGGGGAACCGGACCACAACATGAACCTTACTCATTCCACCTTTTTCTTCCCATAGTCTCATATTGTGACCTTGCCCCGAATGCCATTGGCCATGCAGATTAATATACTTCTGAACAACCGTCGTCTGTTTTTAACCACATAATCATGATGGCAGGGAACAATATTATTTTAAGACACCTTTAGGAATCTGACCTTGCAAACCGTCATCTCCTACGTTTTTTTTTTTTTTTTAATTACTTTTGGAGGGAAAGGTAGATAATTAGGACAAATTCACACATCAGTGACGATAGGAACTCCACACCACGGCCAATGATCGCCCCTAAATTCGTATACCCACGGCGTATTCAGTTCTTCGAGTGATGCAGTTCGGGGACTGACCCAGGACAGCCGCCTTTTTCCGTTGCCCTGACGGCATGCGCTCGCACGCGAGCGCAAACGTTCCGGGCGCATCGCGCGAACCATTGGGCCAGCAACGATAAGTCTCGCTCCCGTGGCACTTCCATCCATTAGCGGCGCTCTGAACGAGCACTCAGTCCAGATTACCTGAAGGCGGTCACGGGCCCCGCAGCGGCGAAGAGAGGAGGTGCAAACGCGGGGTTCTGTGGAAGGGGCTCGAGACTACGGCCCGGTTCTTGGGCCTTGCTGCTGCTGTATGACGCAGCTCGAGTAAAACGGCCGGCAAGCAATGCTGCTCGCAGGAAATGGAGAAAACGAGCGCTGATTAAGTTACTGAAACGAGAAATGAGATGGGCGCAGCCGTACGCACGCGCATCCCCGTGAGGCTGCGGACGGCGGTTTAGTGCGCCACGAAGGCAGGAGACAATCCAATCAAAACCGTAAACGAAATGAAAGAGGGGCGGAGAAGACGTAAGCGGAAAGAAAATGGAGAAAAAAAAACAATAGTATATATAGATACATACATACACTCGAAAGCAGGGAGTGCCGTAAAAGTCCCCGTTTCAATCGCTTTCAAACAGATTGGCCTACCCGGCTTTGTTTCCTTTCTGTTGATGGTTGTTTGGTGTTTTTCTTTTTTTAGAATTTGTCGTTATGCTTTTTTTTTAATGTTGGTGCCGTCTGTTTGTTTGTTTGTGTGTATTACGTATTTGGAGGTGCGTCAGATGCATCACAAACTGTCAACCGCCTCGATTTTTGAGATTAAAAGTTTTGTCGCGTCCGTCACGAGAAATGCAAAAGCAGAGAAAATGTCGGCGGATCGTTCCATCACTCGGAGAAAGCAGAATGGCGCACCCGTGTCGCCTTCTATAACGTACGGCTAGTGAGAAATCGCCTCCGAACGAAAGAGCACTACCAATCACTTGTATGTTCGTCTGCTTTGACCGGACAATGGTAAATTTGTCGGCAAGCGTGCTGGGTGAGATACAAAAAGTAGGCAGGTGGTACAAAACAAAAAGAAATTAATCGTTGGTTAGTTTAGTCTGCCAGAGCATGGTGTCATTGTTACCCACTGTAGATGAGAAATGTAGTGAGGAAATGTAGTGAGGTCGTGTGAAAACACACGACCTCACGCCGGTACGATGCTCACCTATATCGAAACGGGTAGGTGTGCAAGGGGATTGCATATACAGTGCACTAGAATACGGAGTAATGTTTGGACCGGCGCAGCTCGGCAATGGGGGCTCGTCAGGCTCAACAGTCGTGACGACTGCCGCACCGCGACAACATGACGTCATAATATCACGTATCTGGATAGTTTTACGGTTATGGATGAGTGTGTCACTCTCCGAACAGACATTGGCGATGGTTGCTCCACGTAAGATGCAAGACACACAAGGATACTTTAAGCCGGGGCCACGCTGCTCATGCATCAACCAAAAGACAGTCTGCAAACACAAGCCACCGCAATATCTGTGGTTCGAATGCCGCGTGCCAAGTTATCTCCTTGAACTTATTGCCATGCGGCACTCGAAGTACGGATCTCGCGGTGACTCGCGTTCGAATCTGTATGCAGACTGTCTTTTCTATTATGCATAAGCAGTGTGACCTCGGCTTTAGGGTTCGATAAGGTGTCGTAGCTATTGCTGTAATTGCAGAGGGCTTAGATTGTAAAAAGGGACGTCCATCTCAAGCCATGGGGAGAATTTGCAATTTAAAGGGGCTATGCAACAATTTTTTTACTTTGCGCAAATACCGCTTAGAACGGATCCCTGACGTTAATGACCTATGAAACACGCCTTAGTTTTTCACCCGACGCATTAGAAGTCCCAGAAAAAAATTAAAAAACAACGAGCAGCGTTCACGCCCTCAACTCGCAGCCAGAACAAGCGGCCACGTGATCTGGAGCCGATTATATGCCGCCAATGTTGATCATAGCCACGCGCTGGGGTTGGCAAAGCACAGGACACGCGCTGAGTTCCAGACATTGTTATGGCTCGGCTATTGTCGTCGTTGCAGCGATTGGACACGGGCCACTACTCGAATGCTTCTCGAGCTATCAATTATCACGAGCCTAAATCGAGTGCCCACGCAATGCTCGGGTCCAATCTATGAACCGCATTCAAATATCGTCATACGGGTGTACTGCGATCCCCGCGTTACGTCATCGAATTTTGCAAGGGAGAGATTGAATGAATTAATGACGGAAACCTCCCGCGTCGATTGGTCGGTATACTGCGCATGCGCAGCGTTTTCACGTGGTGAGGAAGAATGCACGAGTAAAGGCGGAGATGCTTGCAGATGACCAACGCCAATATTTGCCAACGCGCTCGTCACCTGTGGCAGTTCAGGTAACTGTAAAAAAAAAACTCTTAACATTGATGTTCCACATCTTAGAAAGCACAAAGTGCTTAAAAAGTTAACAGCACTGATTTTGCCGTATTTAAAGAGGTGACCCTTTCTAGCGTGCCCGGCAAAAGATGACCATGAGGCAAAAGTTTCAGGATTGCAACAGAGAAGTTTGTACGGCCATTTCTGGTCAACATAGGCATGACTATGACAAACAGGGTAGCGCATCGAAAGAAACTGCTCTAGGCCACTGCCTCGCAAAGTACTTCGCGTCTGATCAAAACATTGAAGGCTTGGAATCTGTAAATAAACCAGGTTGGAAGTTGGAATACCGAATAACCCAGGTTGAAACGAGGCTCGAAGTTATAAATAAACCAGAGTTATTTTTCTTCGGACCCCATTGTCTGTTTGAATATCAATTAAGTTACATAACAAGGTGCATAACGGGATGCGGTAGTTTGTGCTACACGTGCCAAAAAGTAGACGTTTACTAGATAACAGCCAACCTTTTGAATTAGTACCTACAATTATCACGAAGTTTATAAAAAAAAAGGCGAAATCATTGCGAGGTGGTCGTACCTCACCGCCTTAATGTTTTTCTTTAAAGCCAGCGTCACACTGATTTTACATCATACAAAAGACAGTCTGAAAACAGATTCGAACGCAAGTCACCACGAGGTCCTGCTTTGCATGCCGCATGGCAACAAGTTCAAGTAGAAACTTGGCACACGGCATTCGAACCACGGATATCGCAATGACTGACATCTGCAGACTGTCTTTTGTATTATGTATAAGCAGTGTGACCCCGGCTTAAATGAGCGTCTAGTACAAGCAAACACCGCAATATGACCCGAGGACTGCACTTTTTGATCGTATGAAACCTCGTGCTCAGGCTCAAAAAGCTACGGCAAATAACGTGCGAAAAAAAAAAAAAAAAGGTACAGCATGATTATTTTTATTCAGGGAAATCCAATTTTTTATATATTTTTTTTTCTGGAACTTTATGAAATTTCGCAAAAGTCGCCTTCTGCGCGCTGCCATCTTTTCCTGCTGGGCTATGGGACGCCTTCTGAGCATGCGCTGTTGCTCTGCCGTGCGCAATATCGAACGCTGCACATGCGTCCACTGCTCAGTGACTCAGCATTTTTCGTCCGGGTGATAAGCGATGCAAAGGTCTATACGCTCTACAGATGGTGATTAAATATATCAAAATGCGCGCTTGTCGTGCCAGCGGCCACATGTCCAGATGAATATTTCAAATTACGTAAGCATCACAAATTGTCTATCCACTTCCTCAGAGCAGCTTTTCACCGTACTACCAAAAATCTGTGAGTAGAAGCTGCAGTAACTCGACGTAACACGACTTTTAGAGCGCAATTAAACTCTTAGGCGCCCGTTTCCGGCTTGAGCGGCGTCGCCGTCGCCGTCGCCGTCGGCGTCGGTGTCGGCGTAACCGCGCGGTGCATTATGGGTAAATTTTCCCGCTAAATTTAGCGGAAAATTTTACCCGCTAAATTTAGCGGAAAAATTTCCCCGCCAAATGTAGCGGAAAATTTGCCCAGCTAAATTTAGCAGAAAAATTTCACCGCCAAATTTAGCGGAAAACATTCCCCGCTAGATTTAGCGGAAAAATTTCCCCGCTAAATTTAACGGAAAAATTTCCCCGCTAAATTTAGCGGGAAAATATTCCCCTAAATGAGAGAAAAGGAGGAAGGGCATAGCCTCCTCTCCATACATTCTCCTCCTCCTCAAGAGCTGCGCTCTATTTCGGCGTTACAGGGGATTGTAAACGTCTTTCATTTTTCTTGGAATCTTCTCCCTTGCACCATGCTGAAACCACCGAAACGGCGAATTCGATGCCTGGGTTGAGACTCAAGAGCGCCCTCTCCGCACGAATGGGATGGCAGGAGAAGCGATCGCGCGCTTCGTGATCTCAGAGGCCATGCTCAGCTCCTATAGGGAGTATTCACTGGCGGCCATAGCTGTGTGCTCGGTTGCAGAGCGCGTGCTGAACGCGAGCTTCCACAGTTCTTTCGCCACGTGCATTCCGCACCACCAAGATTGCCGGTCTTGGCAGCCTATTAATGCGAGCTCGTTCTGAGCATGCGCTCTAAACAGTGACCTCAAATATGGCGGCCAGTGAATACCTCCTATAAACCTTTCCAATGTTTACAAAATCACAGTCCAGCGTGCGATCTTCACAGCCCAGCACGTGCGTGTTCGTCGCTTCGGAAATTGAGCAAAGCACGCGCCATACGCACGAACGCTCAAAATGGCACCGGCCACACGCTCTTTTTTGGAAAGGTCTAAGTGTCGGCTTCTCCATATATGGAGAAGCCGACACGGTCGGCACACCTCCCAGTTCTAGTACACCCTACCATTGTTGCGGAAACGCGCAAGACACGTGCCACGAGTGGTTGCTGCTCCGCCATCCGTTTCCAAGGATCGCTCATTTCAGTGCTGGGCCGCCATTTGCTTCCAAGGGCCGCTCGAGACACTGGCCTTGTGCACTGGCGCATTTGACGCTACTTGCAAGGCAAACGTAAACACATCGAGGTGCTTTAGTAGCGAGCTCCACCGAGGCGCACGAGTCACTAAAATGCGCCAGGCGTTTTAGAAAGCTTGTCAAGTTCAACTGACTTTGATCTCGTTGCTGCGGACTGCGTACTAGTCTGCGGGCGCGCGCTAAATCCGCGCTCAAAGTGGCAGGGCGGGCTCTGGCAATGCAAGTCCCTAATCGAGAATTTTAGGCCTGTTTTGGGTCCTCCGAGTAGCTTGGGTCGTTGCACTGCTCATGCGCAGTGCGAATTGCCCCAAGCTGCTTGAAGAACTCAAAGCGTTGGGGCCCTACAACTCTTTATTGCCAGCTTTCCGCGGTACCCCTTGTTAGCATTGTTGGCAAACAGTATTTCCGTAGTCAGCTGGTGCCTCTCAAGCGTAAAAACAAATGCTTACCATGCATGTACTTTACATGTCTACCAAAAACCAGACAACGTCGGACCACTATTGCTTGTGCGGGAAGCACTTTGGGTTGAATTCACGGATGCTTGGGGTTGTCAGATTTTGTTTTTGATTTTTTTTTTCAAGCTGAACGCGGGAAAACCGTCAAGTTGTCCGGACCACCCCCGGACCACGTTCAGTGCGTCTGGAGCACGTTTAAACGTCCCGCGTGACCGTTCAAAGTGTCGTCTTCTCTTTCGAATTTGTCTGCTTGTTCAAACTGTCGCCTGCTAGTTCAAACAACACCGGCCCGTAGACCAAACGTTGACCCGGTAATCGCGATAAGAAGTGCGGGCCTCAAAAGACTTTTAAGTCTGAAGCTTGTTTGGGGTAAGTATATATACTCGGTGTGAAGTCAAAGGTATGCTGATTATTGTTACCGGTGGCCATCAACGACTTGTTATTCCTGATTCACCTGGTTCGATTCTGCTTGCGGTTTTCAGTATCGACGTCGAGCATCGCAGCTACAGTCCACGCTTTTGCAGCCGGATCGACGTCGCAATTGAAAGTGCGAGCATAATCTTAGCATCTGAATCAGACTTAGCGTTCCTTCTACGCCGTTCACGCGGAATGAATCGCCGCACGCCACATTATTTACACGAAGTTTTACGGTGTAATGAGCCTCGTTAGTTTCGCTCAGGTCACTAAAGTATAGACATTGCTAGGAAGACGTAGAAGCAACAATTCCAGCGCGAAAGAAAGCACGGGGATTCACACCGACGCCGAAAGCATCTCAAGGTTGGTTCACGCACTTGCGTGAGACCGACCGAATGAGGGAATGCTATGGAAACAGCTGTCGGCTCCAAGAAGGCGGGGTAACACCGGCTTTGTAGGAGTCCGCGCAGCTGTTACCATAGCAGCCCGTACGTCGCAAGCCGTTGCAGTTGCACTTGGTGGGACTGGACGTAAGTGTGTGAATCAGCCATCGTTCAATGGTTTGTTGTTGCGGGACGCAGCGCTTGTTGCTCGCACCCTATCGTGCATGCGCCGCGCCGGTGGCGTGCCGCTAGGGGTGCTCAGGTTGGTCTGTAAACTCGAGTAAAGGCTGGTTCACACAGTTGCGTTTGACTGCGTTAAGACTGCTTGCGTCGAGCTGTTGCTATGGCGACCCTTACGACGAGCCAATTGGGAGACGCTGTGCTGCACGACGCGACGCAGTGCAACGCAGTCGTCGCAACTGTATATATGAATGAGCCTTTAGCGTATACCTTGCAGTTACGCTCTGATACCTGAGCCTTCGATAACGCTGCGCCGAACTTTCGAGGACGAGTAGTGCATGCCGTGGTCCCTGATGGAGTGACTAGAGGCCGCCACTTGGCGTGAATATAGGAGTAATCCCGAAATCAATCAGCGTTTTTTTTTTTTTTTTTTTTTTTATAAACTACATTTTCGAGTTACAAACAAGTCCTTGGATGCGGCCTTTCTCTTCGTTTAAACACGGTAAGCCCAGGTCTCAGCGCTGACTGAATAAAATCACTACATTCTTTTTTGACATGAAATTAAAATTCGTGTCTTCTATTTCCTGCACGAAAATTCTGTAAATTCAACGCGTTTAGATTAAAAACAAGAACCGCTGGCGGCGTTGAACCCTCCAACCCCCCCCCCCCCCCCTCTTTCTTTTCTTTCCACTTTTAGACGCGTACATTATTAAGAAAGAAATTGTATTCTCCGTCTAAGATACATGTATGCCGCGGGCGTACTCAAGTCCCTTCAGAACCACAAAAGTAATTTTTCACGCGAAATGTCATTGGCAGCAGCATAGTTTAATCTTCCTCCAATGTCCTCTTTTATACGCGGTAATAAATGGACACTCGCCGAATTAACGGTGGGTTTACGAGCTATCCAGCTTTTTTTCTTTATATCTTTCTGTCGCCACTCTTTCGCTCCCCCGATGGCGGCAAATGAGACGAGAAAAAAAAAAAAAAAGCCACAACACGCAAGCAATCTCTATATTTCGTGCTGGCGCAATGCAGCGCGCCAAAATGGCCACTCCGACAAGACGCCGAACAAAGCGACTCCATATATATATATATATATATATATATATATATATATATATATATATATATATATATATATATATATATATATATATATATATATATATATATATATATATATATATATATTGAACGTCAAAGGCAAGAGCGAGCACCCAAGCAACCACTCTAGAAAACAGTATTGCAAAAGATGCTCTCCTTTCTCCCTGTCTATATAGGCGGGAGGAATCAGCGTATAAACCCCCTCAGCCGAGGTCTACCACCTCATCTTGGGAAATCGGTGTGTATATGCCTCGCCCGCACACCCGAGGGCCATCCGCCTTCGAGCCGACCCCAATCTAGGAATTCACCGCCCGGCCTATACGAGCGGTATAGCCCCCTCCTCACCACTCAAAACCCTTTTCCAAAATTAAGGGCTTGCGTCGAGGCAGGGAAGAGCGAAAGTGGCCGCCGCACACAGCACTTACGCGCGACGGACGCGCGGGACGACCGTAATAATAATTTTTACGTCCATTCCGCAACCTTCCGTTAGGTACCTATTTCACTAATTATTTTTACGAGTAACGAGCAGCCACACAACATGCACTTTTTTTTCTCTCTCTTTCTTTTTTGATTACGTAGAGACGCGCCTTTTCGCTTTTTTTGTGTGTGTTTTGGCCGCGCATGTCGTTCGACGGAATACGTATATGCCATACGGGCGCGCCACTTTCTTTTACGAGTTTTAGTTTGGTTTACGAGAGCGGTCCACGTGCCCTGTACGGCCGTATCGCCCGTTTATAACGCTGCTGCCCAGCGGAAGGCCCGAGCGCGCGCGCGCGCAGCTCACTCTCGCTAATTACAAGATGGCAGCGTCGCTTGAATATTGCACCAAAGCAGCGCGGCATGTGGACGACGGCGCTGCCAAGAGGAGGCAATACGGGTAATTGCCCTAATCAAATATGCATGTTCGACCTAATTTGATTTGTCCGGTTCCCCCGGACCATCGGCGACACATCGGATCCCGGAAATCGTGTTTTGTTTTCTTTTCTTTTTTTGTATCTTTTACGTTTGCAGGCCGCCGTAGAAAAAGAAATGCGCCGAAAAGCGATCCGCATTCATGATTGGCGCTTGATCACTGCATGGTTTCCCGTCCCACAGCCGCTCGAGTCGAGTTCCAGCTCCGCGGGAAACGGCCTGCCCTTGTGCGCTCTTTTTGCCTGGGAACACGAAAGTCCGCAGAGCGGCCGCTGTGAATGGTATCAAGCCTGCTGGCGGTGACCAGCACGGCCACGTCATAGCTGGCGGCGAACGAACGGAAGTGGTGCGAGGACCGAGCAACGCAAAAGCATTGCCCGTGCGGTGGCAATCAGTTCATTGAACGACGTTTCATCGATTGATCGTTTCATCGACACGCGATGTTTCATCGACAGCTCAGATTATCGTTTTTCTGTAGTAAGCTGCATGAGACTCTCGCCGCGAAGCAGCGCATATGGGTCGGTCAGGTGTGTTAACATTTTCATAATGAGCCGCCGCAGACTGTCGCCGCGAAGCGGCGTTAACGCAGGCGGGCGGTGGGTTAACGCACTCCCGAGTGATACACGCGCGTGACGAAATGTCCCTACAGCGTGCAATTCGCGTAACGAGTTTCGATGAAACGGTCGTGTCGGCGAAACGTGTGTCGATGAAACATGAGTCCATGAAACGTTGTCCACGAAACATGATTCCACGAAACGAGTTTCGACGAAATGATAGGGACCCGTGGTGAAGCCGCAGGCCGTATAGCGAGTGAAGTGGCAGTGTTCAAGTGGCCATCATGCCCGTGCAGCCTGAAAGATACCCGTATCTCTACGACCATACGGATAGCCAATCATATTGGCCAAGCTAGAGTCACTAAAGAAGGCTAACGCGCGTTTCACATGCAGCGATTTTGTTCATATAGAGCAGCGCTATTCCCGCCGCCACAGCGCTCTGGCCAGCCGCAGCGGTAGTGAGGAGCTTTCGTAAGCCGTTCTCCCACCTCCGCTACGCTCTCCGTAACGAAGACCCACTACTGCGCATGCACGGCGCTATAGCCTTGCCTGCAGAGTCGCTTGCGGAGAGCGTTGCGGGACAGCGGAAACGATCTACGAAAACTCCCTATTTCTTGCGGCGGCAGAGTGGCAACATCCGCGCTGGCCATTCACAGCGCGGCAGAGAGCCACGTGACACGAAGAGAAGCATGGCGCGAAAGCTTGCGCATATGATGGCATCTTCACTATGATTTTTACGTTTCTCAAGCAGACGACATGCATGAAAATTACGCAAACGAATGGTTTGCGGTTTCCTTTTTTACATTTTCATTGTTGGGTTCGCCTTTTTCTTTTTTTTCTTCGGTTGTCGCATCTGAACTCTTCGGGAAACAGACCCTTTCCGAACTTCCGTCTGGCAACTTCGATAGCTGTCATCATCTTGACGGTGCTCGAAAGTGCGGCTGGCCACATTGTACGAGGGAGATGCCACCATAAGCATGTATGGCATATCGCCAGTATACGAGTACAGTGGCTTAAAGGGGTGGGGTAAGCAGTGGCGTACCAACTTGGTTTTGAGTGGGGTGGCAAACCTGACCCCCCCCCCCCCCTTTTTCGGACCGGGGGGCGGTGCCCTTGGTATCCCTTGGGCGCCGCCGGCCAGTGTTTACCCTGCCCAGTGGCGGCTGTTTCAAAGGGGGGGGGGGGGGGGGCAAAACACATGCCTTGCCCCCCCCCCCCACTCTGAGAACTGGGGGGGGGGGGGGGTAAGCGCCCCCCTTGCCCCCCCGGTTGGTACGCCCATGGGTGTAACGAACGAAGCTGGAGGAACGGCCTCATACCGGAAGACGGCCACGTGGCGGCGCCTGTGCATGCAACACCGCAGCAACACCGTAAAGTGCTGGACAACACCGCGGTTGCCGCGACGGATTCGCAGCAGCCGACGCTGTTAGGAGCGTCATTGCTCTGTATGCGCGCTTTTATACTGCAGATGACGGTGCTCTTTTGATCACCTGTGATCGCGAGTGGAAGCCCTGATCATGATTCTGAGAGGCGGCTTGAGTCCCTTGGTCGTTGTGACAGGTGACAGCGCTCCTCTTGTTTATTCTTCTGTCGTGTCAACAGACGCTAGTTAGGTCTTCGTTGCCGATTGGTTCTTGTAATAAAGGTAGGTGCAACACTTACATAATCTCGTTCTGTACGAATTACCCTCTCTGTGAAATCTTTTTGGCGACCGTACGTGCGACAACTAACGCGCCCCCTGTTTTTTTTTTATAAAAGGTTTTGAGATCACACATTTGAACACTGGTTGCAGTGTATTAACATAATTAGTTTGTTAACTGGCTCCGCACACAGCCTCTGTTGTATCTTGCATCGTACCGAAAAAAAAAAAAAAAAACTTTCAGCCTTTCCACTTTGGTGAAGAAGGAAGAGCAGCGGAGCTGTAGCTTCCGTTCTTGGCGGTGGCTTTCCAGGCGAGCGATCTGCTCTTTTTTCGCAAGGGAACTTGAAGCGCTCGAAGCGGCCTCGCGGCGGTTGCGGAACCATTCGCGCTGCTGCGCACATCGCCTCTCGTTCCGTTCCCGCTCTTCTTCCTATGAAGAAATGTTGCCGCCATCTATGAGCGACGGCAGCAACCAGTTGTCTGGTTGCCGAGGCTGGAAAGGTTGCCGCGATCTATGAGCGACGGCGGCAAGCAGACAACCGGCAAACACAACACTCCGGAGAGCTACCGCCATCTATGAGCGACGGCGGCAACCAGAGTTGTGTCGACCACGGGTGTCGACATTTGTTTGGTACCGGACACGATCCTGGGAAAACAAGCCCTTAACAACTCCGCTCTAAAAAAAATGCGATGGGGAAATTGTTAAATTTCGGAAATTGCACGTTCTTATTCATTATGCCAATTTTATTTATTAAGGTAATAGAATGTCAAGAATGTACGCGTAATTGTTAATAATTACTGTGACAAGATGATAAAACAAACTAAACATACTTACAGATGCTTAACATCACGAGATGAAATGAGCGAAATAAAATAATAAAATTACAATACATATGTCGGGCACGGTACGCTGGCTTAACGGCTAATTTTGGCTAAGATAAAATTAACAAAGTATTTATGTGAAATGAAGTGGTTCAAAACGTAAGAGAAGCGTGATTAGTATTTTTGATTGAAAGAAATACAACCAATAGTTAATGCAAGGAATGGATCGTTACTCGAAACACAGCAAAGCTCTCTAAAGCACGAGCGAAAACCGTTAAATAGCGTATTTTGTTTAGTAGTCATAACCCAAACTAACTTTTTATTTTTATTTGTCGATAACCAGGCCCTGATTAAATCCGAAAACAATTGCCTGTTAGTCGATTTATCATAGCGGCTCGACAGTAAAAACATTTTGGCAGATATTTCCGATAAGAAATCCCACAACGTGGGTTTCTGCCGTACTTTAATTTTTTTGTTAGAATACATGACCTGTGGACGAACCAGCGGTTTGAAAGTGAGGTCATGTCTTGTAAAAGTAAATCGGAATAGATAAAACAATCCCTGAACGATTGACTGCTTTATGTCTATTTTTAGGTTATTTATTGTCGTATCAATACTGCTTTTCTTTTAGCAATCTGCTATCTGAGAGGCTCAAGACGAACAAAAAACGATGATACATTATTTATAGGGCTGGGTATCTGACTCCTCACTAGCGGAGATGAAAACGAGGAACAGAAAGAACTATCGTGCAGTAATAAAGTTATTCTTTTTGCATGAAGAACCAACGCTATAGAAAATTGCGAAAGGGAATAAGCTTCCTTATCACATTAAAATATTCATCTATCGTTGCCCATAAAGCCAGTGAGAAACCCCCCCACGTTTACATAATTTTATTTAACTTTTTTATAAGCCGCTAATAGCTATTCTGTTTTGTTGTTTTTTGAGCTAGTTCTTGCACGATTTTCGTGACCCACAAATGGAGAGAGCAAGCCTAAAAGCACAACGACGCAAAGCAGCAGAGACTGGGATGCAGAATTTTACATGTATCATTTCGGGACAGCACAATTAGTTCACATCTCTCACCCACCTTCAAACAACCTCTCACTCAGTGTATCAAGTAATGAAAAAAAAAATAGAGTAGAAATATTTCCACTTGTGTAGGTGATCAACTTATAAAATATTGTGTCGCGTCGCATGCACCATCTCAATCAAACCCATTTTGAATAGTCCACGAAAATAAAATAATCCGATATCTATCGCGTGAGCACGGACATAGCAAAAGGAGCAGCTACCATCCAGACATTTCCAACTTCGCAGTGTAGCCATTGCTGTCGAGCGAAAATAATAAAAATAAACGAACAGCTGCACTGCGCGAAAAAACGACTCTCACGACCTCCTCAGGGCGCGCGTTTGGAATTTGTGTTTTTTGAGATGGTGCTCAGATATTTATTCCCCACCAATACCAGCCTCGTCATAGTCCGTTCATTGGACTTAAGTTATAACATTTAATAAGGATTTTTTTATAGTGATTTATACGCACTTTTTCTAAGTTGTGAATGCGAAATCATGCATTCTCGGCGCCGAGAGGAGCAAAAGCGGCCGCAGCGCCGGCAGGAAGTGCGGTGGTGCGCCGTGTATTCCAAGACTTGGCAAGGATGGTGGATTTCGCCTACACGCAGCGCATTCTTACAAGCAGCGCGCCAGGTCTTCCTATCGCACAGGGCGCTGCGGCCGTGACATCACACTCCCCCTCTGCGCAGGCGCGCCGATACCCGCCGGCCTCACGACGGCTTCCGTGACGAACCATATGCGTTACTGTGCTTTTCTTTGTTTTATTTATTTCTGGGCGCGTCCGCCTCAGTCACGAAGCATCTGTTATGACGTGTCGCAGCCAATGGGACTTTAGGGGCCGTTTCGCTCAGCCAATGGGAAAATTGAAATTTAGGTGCCGTTTTTTGCGGTTACCGACGCCGCCGGCTTCGCTCCATGGGACAGTTAATGCTTTCGCATTAAAATCTGAAGCACCGTTATTGCGTCCCAAAGCACCCAACAACGAGCTGCTGCTACTACTCGGATGTGGAGTCAAGCTCGCTGGAAACAGCAACGTCGCCTCGGTGGTAAATTCAACATTTGCGTATTTTTCGACAATGCGTAAACTGAACTTTATTTTGATTGAACGCAGAATGGACACACTGGTCGTCGTACGGGTAAAATGCTTCGGAATCCAGAAGAAAACCGGCAAACCGTATACTGCGTGACGAGCTTGGTTGGGGCGGACGGCACCGTTGAGGCCAGCATGCTGTTACGAGTGCGCGGCCAAAGAGAGCTTGTACAAACACGCCTTCGCACTGCTGAGGCTGGTTGTGCTCCTGGAAGCTTCCCCCCGAAGTAAGCTGCACGGAGCTTCCTCAGCAGTGGCGACGTCCCCGTGGCTCCCCCATTGCTGCCGCCACCGTCGACGACGTTGACTGGAGGAGCGTGCGCGAAGGCGGACGCTCGATCTCGATCGGCTTGAGGCTGTACGTCGCGCGGAAGTGTCCGAGGGACGCTGACGAGATGCAGCAGGCGGCGCGGGACCTGGGAAACAACCTCTGCGCCCTCGTGGCCACACCTTTCGCGAAGCACCTGAGATGTGTGCAAGTGTTGAGCACCGACTCTACCTTTGGCAGAGTCCCCGTGGGCAGCACCCGGTGTCATCAGATGAATTCGTCACCCATGTGAGCCCCAACGTTGCCCTGCAGGCGAGGTACGCCTCGTCATCCAAGTCCCCCACCTGGCCCCAACCCTTCTACTCTTCGAGCATCTGTGAGCCATCCACAAGAGGCTTGGCTGGTGCCCAGTTAAGAATTCTTCGCGTATGATCATCATATCAACCGTGTTCTTTATATGTGTACCTAATACAGGCTTGACTTGGTGTGTGGGGGGGGAAGATTTATTTTCCTTTGCTATCTAGGATTCCCAAATACTGTTCATTGGTGTGACACGTAACCATCTCCACCCTTTTACTACCTAGGAGCTTTCTTTGACGCCAGAGGTGGCATCTTTGTGGAGTGGCGCTAGTAACCTGTACTAATATACTCACCTAGATGGCGCCACGTGTTGTTAAGTTTGATGTGTAAATAAAGCAATGAAGCAAGTCGCTTCAGTTCACTACCGGCTGCCTGCCTTGGAGTACGTTTCCTCTACATGGTGTCAGGAGTGGCGGCAGCCCGCGGAACCGCTCGTCTACTCCGATTCCGCCGAGGCGGTCTCGACAGCGGCAACTCGGGAGTTTGCGCTACGCAATGACCGGCAGCAGCGAGTCGGGGAAACCGATGGCGGCCGCACCCCCCAGCTTCGTCGTGCAGCCACCGCAGCAGTTCGACTTCAAGAATGCGGGTCAGTGGCCGCAATGGGTACAACGCTTCGAGGACTATTCGTTCGCATCGGGTCTCTACGCGGCAAAAGACGAAGTGCGCGCACGAACTTTGCTCTACTGCATGGGACCTCAAGCACGAATCATCTTGACTTCACTCGCACTCGGGGAGGACGAGCTCGGCGACTACGCCAAGGTCAAGGAAAAGTTCGACGGCTACTTCGTGCATCCCGTGAATGAGCTGTACGAAAGTGCACGGTTCCTCAGACGCGCTCAGCAGCCCGGTGAGTCAGCGGACGCATTCTACACTGCTCTTTGTAACATGGCGAAGCGGTGCAACTACCGCCCACCCGAAGTTGAGGACCGTCTGATAAGGGATCGCTTCGTCGTCGGTTTGCTTGATACTAAGTTATCGGACCGACTCTGCCGAAGCTCAAAATTGACGCTCGAAGAAGCTCTCGTTCAGGTGCGTCAGCACGAAGATTCTGAAGCGGAACGAAAACTTCGTGATTCAGCGGCAGCGGGGACCACTGCGTTAAACATCGATGCGGCCAAGGTGAAAAAGCACCGCCCACCGAGACAAGCGCAAGCACAGGCGACAGGCGGGTCGGTGACCTCCCTATGCATCTACTGTGGACGGTCTTCCCATTCGCGTTCGGAGTGTCCCGCCAACAGAGCAGCTTGCAATCTGTGTCACAAGAAAGGGCACTTTGCTGCGGTTTGCAGGGCAAGAAAAGGCAAGTTGTCGTCGGTAGAACTCGCGGCTGTCAGCGCAAGGGACGGTACCAGAAGCAAGTTCGTCGTGGTCAAGGTCAACGGACTGGCCCTGAACTTTAAAGTGGACAGCGGTGCCGAGGTTTCTGTCGTACCAAGCACGTTCTCGGGAATCCCAGCGCATCTTCAGCGACCGGGCGGAGAGCTGACTGGACCGGGCGGGCATTCACTGGAGGTTTTGGGGACCTTCACGGCCAGTTTGGCGTGGAAGGACAAGTGTGTGACGCAGGAGTTGTACGTCGTCCGTTCCCAGACTGTGCCTCTTTTGGGTTTTCCTGCAATTCAAGCCCTGGGAGTCGTGAAGTTCGTGGACCACATCCCAGAAGTTCCTCTGCAACAAGCCGGGGTGGTCGTTCCGTCGGAACTGTTTCAAGGCCTTGGTGAGCTTCCTGGCGAATACACAATTCGTCTGCAACCGGAGGCTATTCCATTCTCGTTGCCTGTAGCAAGGCGGATCCCGATTCCACTGCGAGACGTGGTCAAGTCTGAGTTGGACAAGATGGAAAGCAAGGGCGTCATTCGTCGGGTTGTCAACCCGACGCCATGGTGTGCAGGACTTGTGGTGGTGCCGAAATCAGCTGGAGGGTATCGATTGTGCGTGGACCTTACAAAGTTGAACAAGGTCGTCCTCCGGGAACGCCACATCCTGCCCACCGTTGACCAAGTTTTGGGTCTTCTCGGGGACGCACGGGTGTTCTCGAAGCTCGACGCGACGTCAAGCTTTCACCAAGTTAAGTTGACGGAGGGTTGTCAAGAGATGACGACCTTCATAACTCCTTTCGGGCGTTACTGCTTTCGCCGTCTGCATTTTTGGCATCACCTCAGCGCCCGAGTATTTTCAGCGTGTGATGGCCAACATTTTGGAAGGGCAGACTGGCGTCGTCAACATGATTGACGACATCCTTGTGTTCGGTCAAGACCGTGCGGAGCATGACCAGCGCCTGACAGAGGTGTTGCAGCGCCTGAGCAACCCCTCAGGGGGCACCTGTGAAAGCAGGTGTTTGGTGAGTGGCGTCACCACGGACCCCGAGCCATGCGGGCTCGCCCGCCCACGCCTGGCTGTGCGTGGCTTTCCCGTGTCCGGGGAAAAGGGCATCCTGGTGGTTGAGCCGAGCCCGGGGTAGGTTTGGACCCTTCGGGGCCCCCCGGGCGAGGCAATATACCACTTCGGCCCCCGCTTCCCGTAGACGGGTGTCCTGGCTTGGCCCGACCAGGATGATTCAGTCAGTCGCCACTTCTACTATCCCCTCCCTTCTTTCACTCTTATCTTCTCCTCCTTTTCACTCTTCTCATTTCTCTTCTTTCCTTTTTCAACTCCTTTGGCGGCAAGGGCTAACCTTGGGTGGCGACAGACCCCTTGTCCAAAACCACACTTGGTTATAGTACCTGGGCAGTGCTAATAGTGTAACGGTTCCAGCAAATCCCTTTTTGTTATGGTCCGTTAACTATTCCCTTGTTGGGCTCCGTGGTGGGCGGCACACCACAGGTTCTGAACACTTCCCGCCTCTTATGGCTCCCTCTCTCTCTAAACCCGGTTCGAGGCAGGCTTCCAAGAGGCCTCGCCCTGAGCCCCAAGTCATTGGAAAAGCCCCTGAAATGGGAACATTTACAAAGTTTTTTGTGATCCACTCGAACCTTGAAGAGAAACCAGTGTCCAAATTGTCTCCCTTTGTGGTAGCCAAGGTGCTAGAAAACCTCATAGGGTTCTCATACAAAGCAAAAAAACTCCACTCCGGCGATCTTCTCGTTGAAGTAAACACGAAAGTTCAAAGTGAGGCACTCTCCAAGATGACCAGCATAGTGGACGTCGAAGTGTCCGTGAGTCCTCACCGGACGCTCAACACGATCCGTGGAGTCCTTTCCGAAGACGACTTCCTCGACGCTAGCGAGGAAGAAATCTTGGAAGGACTGAAAGATGCCGGTGTTGTCGCCGTTAAACGTATTATGTTCCGGAAGGATGGCAAGGAAACCCCATCAAAGCACGTGATCTTGACTTTTGAAAGACACACCCTCCCTGAAACTGTGAAGGCAGGCTATCTCCAGTGTCGCATCCGTCCCTATGTCCCCAACCCGCAACGGTGCTTCCGCTGCCAACGCTTTGGGCATGGGTCACGCAGTTGCCGAGGGAAGGAAACTTGTGCGAAATGTGGAAGCCAGGAACATGTTGCTGACATCTGCGAGGCAGCGGCCCACTGTAGTAACTGCAGTGGGCCCCACCCAGCTTACTCTCGCACCTGTCCCCTTTGGCGTCAAGAAAAAGAAATTCTTTCCCTAAAGGCAAAGGAGAATATCACCTACTTGGAGGCTAAGAAGAAGCTGTCCTTCCTGTCAAAGGGAGGTTACGCCGAGGTGGTGCGCAGGGGCCCTGCACCACGCTCGGAGACTAGGGCCACCCAGGTCTCTCCTGAGCTCTTGGCGGCTGACCTAGAGGCCCCATTCCCTCAACAGGAGCAGCATGCTGCTCCCCTGGGCAAGGGTGGGCCGGCAATAGCCGTGCCCACCCTGCCCTTTAAGACTGTGGCGCAGGGTCAGCAGGCTTCCTCTTCTCGCAAAGAGGGGGCTTCAGCTGCTTCCTCTGCTAAGAACAGGCCAGCACCGGCTGGACCTGTCAACACTGGCCGCCCTCCTAAGGAGGAGAAGCGAGGCCCTCGGCCTCAGTCCCTGGAGAGGCAGCCAGCAACCAAGGAGCTGCGTGGCTCACACGCAGGTTCCCTTTTGGGAAAAGAGGTGGAACAGATGGACGGGGTAGAGCCCCTCCCCAGTACATCAACCACCTTTCCACCTGGTTCTGGTCGTGGCCGCGGATTGGGACCCCGCGGCACAGACCCTCCTGGGCCAGCAGGCAAGTCTGCCTGTGGGGCTCAGGAGAACACTGGCGCTGCCTTGTCTGCCCCCTCATCGACTCCGGGTTCTGACCAGGACGAGATGGAGTGGCAGACTACAAAGAAACAAAAATCAAAAACACTCGTAACTCCTCCGAAGTGAGGCAACTGACTCACTTTTTCATGTGCTCCGGTTTTTGTCTTTAAAATGGCTTCAGTACTCATACAATGGAACTGTCGGGGCCTTCTAAGAAACCTGGATGATGTAGAGCATCTTCTGGAGGAGTACAAGCCACGAGCGCTGTGCTTGCAAGAGACTCATTTGAGTCCCAGCCGTACCAATTTCCTCAGACGTTACCAGGTTTTCCGGAGGGATCGTCCGGGCTGTGTCACTTCCTCTGGGGGAGTTGCGGTGGTTCTCCCGAGAGAAGTTCCCTGCACAGAGGTTCCACTGTCCACCCCACTTGAAGCAGTGGCTGTTCGGTTCATGCACCATAAGGCTCTTACAGTCTGCTCTTTATATCTGCCACCTTCTTTTACTTTGAAATGTTCAGATTTTAACTCGCTTTTAGACCAGCTTCCTGAGCCTTTCCTTTTGATGGGCGACTTTAATTGTCACAACCCTTTATGGGGGAGCACACGTCAGGATGTCAGAGGAAAAATTGTTGAGTCAGTTTTAACCACACGAAGTCTTTGTCTTTTTAATACGGGCCAGCCAACCTATTTTAGTCCATCATCTTTGTCATCAACTTCCATCGACCTTTCAATTGGTTCTGCTACTTTACTTCCAGACTTTTCCTGGAGGGTGGATTCCAATCCACGTGGAAGCGATCATTTTCCCATTCTTTTAACCTGTAGCGTAGCCCCTCTTTTAATTCGTACACGCCCTCCTCGTTGGAAGCTCGACAAGGCTGATTGGGGCCTTTTCAAGCAGGCATCGCTTTTAGCATATTCTCGTCTCGATAGTCTCACAATTGACGAACTCAATCATCTTTTAACCGAGCGCATCATCACAGCAGCCAAGTTGTCCATCCCGCAGACATCTCAATATCTTCCTAGGAGGCCAAAGCCTTGGTGGAATTCGGAATGTGAAGAGACACGCAAGAAACAAAATCGGGCTTGGAGTATTCTGAGACGATACCCCACTAGAGATAACCTCATATCCTTTCGGAAAATGAAGGCCCGTGCACGCTACGTCCGAAGAAAAGCCAAACGGGAAAGTTGGCAAGGCTATGCTTCTACTATAAATAGCAGTACCTCACCTAAGGAGGTCTGGGATCGAATACACAAGATCAATGGTTCCTATCATGCATTTAAAATCCCCCTGCTTTTTAGGAATGGAACATGCCCAGACACACTAGAAGAACAGGCTGATATTTTTGGAGAACATTTTGAATATATATCCAGTTCACATCATTATTCATCTACTTTCCTTCAACACAAACTGAAGGCTGAGAGCAATCCCTTGAAAACCTCAGGAGGTGAACAGGAGGAATATAATGCTACATTCAGCTTGCACGAGCTTCTTGCAGTTCTTCATAACACAAAGCCCTCAGCTCCTGGACCAGATGGTTTACATTATTCAATGCTACAGCATCTTCATCCTTCTACACTCGACATCATTTTATATCTTTATAACCGCATATGGCAGGAGGGCTATTTCCCTTCATCTTGGAAGGTAGCACATGTCCTTCCACTTTTGAAGGCTGGTAAGGATGCTTCTTGTGTTTCCAGTTATAGGCCCATTGCTCTTACCAGCTGTCTCTGTAAGACACTGGAGCGAATGATTAATCGTAGACTAATGTACTATCTGGAGCATGGTAAGGTGCTTGACAAATTTCAGTGCGGCTATCGTTCATCAAGGTCTACAGTCGACCACTTGGTCCGTCTCGAAACTGTTGTGCGTGAGGCCTTTGCACACGGGCAGCACTGCCTCTCAGTGTTCTTTGATCTCGAGAAAGCGTACGACACGGCTTGGCGCTTTGGCATTTTGAGGGACCTGTTTGACCTCGGACTACGTGGTCGCATGCTTCGTGCAATTCAGAGCTATTTAGACAGGCGCACCTTTCGAGTCCAGTTGGGAAACACACTCTCCCATGAATTTCTGCAGGAAAATGGAGTGCCGCAGGGGGGAGTACTAAGTGTCACCTTGTTTATAGTCAAAATGAACTCCATTGCTTCTGTAATCCCTCCGTCGGTTCAGTATTCACTTTACGTCGATGATTTACAAATTTCAGTTTCCTCCTGTAACCTCTCAGTCTGTGAACGCAGGGTTCAGCTAGGCATCAACAAGCTTACTGAGTGGGCTGACAGTAATGGGTTTAAGTTCTCTCCTGAAAAGACTGCATGTGTTTTCTTCACCCGCAAACGTGGAATCCTTCTTGAGCCATCCCTGACAATCTACAATAGTAATGTTAGTGTCCAACCTCAGCACAAATTTTTGGGTCTTACGTTTGATAGTAAACTGAATTTTAATGCTCATGTAAAAAGCCTAAAACTGAAAGCTCACAAGTCTCTTAATATCCTTAAAGTTCTCTCTCACCGGTCTTGGGGCTCGGATCGATTGTGCCTCCTGCGGATCTATCGCTCTTTGGTACGCTCCCGACTTGACTATGGCTGCTTTGTTTATGGGTCTGCCAGACAGTCTGTGCTGAAGATGTTGGATCCCATTCATCATCTTGGGCTTCGTTTGGCTACAGGTGCATTTCGTACATCCCCTGTGACCAGTTTATATGCAGAGGCTAATGAGTGTTGCCTCGAAAGACGTAGATTCGCATTGGGCATGATGTACTCTCTCCGCATCCGATCTGTCCCCCAGCACCCCACTCGAGAAGTTGTTGAAGAAACGCGCTCGGAACGACTCTTTCTCGCAAAACCTAGCGTGATCCCTCCATTCAGTATGCGATTGAAGACCTTGGCCGAGTCTGTCGGATTAGATGTGGCATCCCAGGTAGTCGAATTCCCTGGCATCATAGCACCCTGGGAGCACCCTGACATACACTGCAATCTGTCTCTTGCACAGTATAAGAAGAAAAACACTCCAAGTGCTGTGCTTCTTCAAGAATTTCATGAACTCGCTCAATTGTATGAAGATTATACGAAGTTTTATACAGATGGAACAAAATCTGATACCTTTGTTGGTTGCTCTGTCATTGGCTCTTCAGTGGAGATTGTAAGGCGAATAAATACTGCTGCTACCATTCTCACAGCAGAGCTGTATGGCCTCCTGTTGGCTACGGAACACATCGCCCGCCACAGGATACCCCTGGCAGTGGTTTTCACTGACTCTCTCAGTGCCTTGCGAGCCATCTCTTCACTGCTGCCTACAAGGAACTCCCTTGTTGTTGAAGTTCAGAAGAAAATTATTGTGGCAGCCAGAAAGCATTGTACTATTGTCTTTTGTTGGATTCCCAGCCATGTTGGTATCCCAGGCAATGAGGCGGCCGACCGTGCTGCCCGCACATGCATCAGCAGAGAGGTAGATATTAAAAGGATCCCTTACATAGACTATCGCCCTTCTGTGAGGTCTCGCTTACGAGCACAATGGCAAGCCGAGTGGAATCAGGCGATCTACAACAAGCTGCATCTCATTAAGCCAAACCTGGGTGAATGGGCGAGCGCCCGGCACCAGGAACGATTTTATGAAGTAATACTGTGTCGGTTGCGCATTGGCCACACGCATCTGACCCATGGCTACCTGCTCCGTGGGGAGGATGCCCCTTTGTGTGAACAGTGTGACCAACCTCTAAGTGTTCTTCATTTTCTGATTGAGTGTCCTTTCTATGAACGGGAACGCCAATCTCACTTCGCACGGTTATACAGGAAGCACATTCCCTTACACCCAATGTTGTTATTGGGTGATGAACCATTCGTGACCTACAGTCAAGTTTTTAAGTTCTTAGATGCTATTGGTCTTCTTCATCGACTGTGAACTTCAAAGCTTTTCACTCATGTCCATTTTTGTTTGCGACATTATCCGGTTCATGTCTTATTCCTTTATTTTTAACCCTGACCACTAGAGTCCTTTCTTCTCGCTTACCCTCAACGCAATAGTTTCCTTCTTTGGCGCTCTTTGGCCTTAGCAGCCCTTGCGCCATAAAAACCCAATCCAACCCAATCCAATCCAGCGCCTGAGCAAGGCGGGCCTGACGCTCAACAGGGAAAAGTGCAAATTCAGCGTGACAACTGTCGACTTCCTGGGGGTTGTCGTCAACGAGCACGGCATCTCGCCAGACCCTAAGAAGTGTGAAGCGGTTCAAGGAATGGAACCACCGGTGGACGTTGGTGGGATCCGGAGGCTTCTCGGGATGGTGAACCACGTGGGCAGGTTCTTACCGCACCTGTCGGACACGACTGCTCCTCTTCGTGCCTTGCTGAGCAAGAACAGTGCCTGGACCTGGGGCCCGGATCAACAGGCTGCGTTCCTGAACCTGAAAAGGCTGCTGTCTTCGGAGGTCTGCATGGCCAGGTACCACCCAGCGCTACCTACTATCGTGTCGGCGGACGCCAGCTCGTTCGGACTCGGTGCGGTACTCTTACAAGATCAGTCTTCGGGAGAGCGGCGGGCGGTGGCTTTTGCTTCCCGCTCCTTAACACCCACCGAACAAAGGTACAGCCAGACGGAGAAGGAGGCTTTGGCGATCACCTGGGCCGTTCAACGATTTGATGAATACGTCCGAGGCCTACAGTTCGTGGTGGAGACCGACCACCTGCCCTTGACGTCTTTATTCGGCAGCATGGACGTAGATATGCTCCCACCAAGGGTTCAACGCCTCCGACTTAAATTGATGAGGTACCAGTTCAAGGTTCTTCACGTTCCCGGCAAGTTGTTGGCGACGGCTGACACTTTGTCCAGGGCGCCGTTGGAGCAGGCATCACCGGCGGTCGGGGCCGTGGAGCTGTTCGTCGAGAGCGTGGTCCAGGGCATCGAGGACAAATCACCAGTGAGACTCGACAGGTTGCGTCAAGAGCAAGCTTCAGACGGCGAGTGCGTCGTTCTCTTGAAGTACTGCGAGCAAGGCTGGCCTGTGAAACCCAAGGTGGCGGTGAATCACCTCAAGTACTGGAAACATAGGGGCGAGTTCACAGTGTGTGACGGGTTGCTCCTCAAGGGGAGTCGCCTAGTCGTCCCAGCGTCACTTCAGGGTGAGGTTCTGGGGTTCATCCATGAGGGTCACCAGGGCGTGAATCGTTGTCGCGCGCGAGCACGTGACTCGGTGTGGTGGCCTGGTGTGAGTAAGCAGATCCAAGTCCATGGTGGAGGACTGCGAACGGTGCGCTACAACAAGGATTCAGCGTGCTGAACCTCTCATCTCATCACCTTCCCCTGAACTCCCCTGACAGCAGCTGGGAATAGATTTGTTCCATTTCAACGGTCAGGACTTTTTGTTGATTGTTGACTACTTTTCGCGGTATCCGGAAGTTATCACACTCAAGAGCACTACGTGTTACTCGGTGATCACTGCTGTGAAGAGCGTGCTTGCGCGTTTTGGCATTCCAGAGGTTGTTCGCAGCGACAACGGCCCGCAGTTTGCAGCTGCTGAGTTTGCCAACTTCGCGCGGGACTATGGTTTTGTAAACACAACAAGCAGCCCACACTACCCGCAGTCCAACGGAGAAGTCGAACGCGCGATCCGGACCGTCAAGGACCTACTCCGAAAGGGCGACGATCCGTTCCTGGCACTCCTAGTCTTCAGGGATACACCGGGGCGATCCGGATTCAGCCCGGCGCAACTTCTGATGGGACGGCGACTGCGGACCAGGATGCTCAAACCACCAGAGAAGTTGAAACCTGAGTGGCCGTTGACGGAGGTGTTCCTCGAGAGGGACAGGCAGGACAAGCGTCGACAGGCGGCGGACTACAATCGTCGGCATGCCACGAAAGAACTGCGTGGGCTCGCTGGGGGCGACAAGGTGTGGGTAAAAGACGCTCGGTGCAGTGCGACGGTGCTGAGTCGAGCACAGCGCCCACGGTCATACATAGTGGAGACGCCACAAGGGGTTCTGCAGCGGAACCGGAAGCACCTGGTTCCATACAGTCCAGAGGAGCCAGCCCAGTCACCTGGCCCGGAACCTTCCGACCGTGAGCAGCATGGTCCTGGCAGTCCGGCGGCCCCTGAGGGGGTGAGCCCAAGACCCCCGGCACCCCGACAGCCTGAGGGAGTCCAGAGGACCCGGTGTGGCCGGGCAGTCATCCCTCCTCGACGTTTGAATTTGTAAATAGGATTTCTATTAGAAGGGGAGATGTGGAGTGGCGCTAGTAACCTCTACTAATATACTCACCTAGATGGCGCCACGTGTTGTTAAGTTTGATGTGTAAATAAAGGAATGAAGCAAGTCGCTTCAGTTCACTACCGGCTGCCTGCCTTGGAGTACGTTTCCTCTACAATCTTGACTCGAGAAGAACAGTCGCCAGTAGTCAAAGTGCAGTTTGGAAGGCTGCCCGCAGGAACCGGCTAACGGCATTCGAATTTGGAGAAGACGCGGCAAGCCTGCAGACAACCGACGGGCTGCGCAACTTGACTTCAGACAAGGATCTTTCTAGGGTTCAAGCGATCAAGTGAGTTGTAAACATATGGGAACCATGTTCCTATCCCTCACAGAACTACTGTTATGCAGCGAACACCTGCTTTGGTCAGTAACTTGTGCTGTGAAAGATAAACTGAGAACTTATGTTCTCAAAGATAAACTGAGAGCCACTTCAACGCAGAATGAGTTCAAGCGCTTGTTTCTATAAGTGGTCTTCTTTACGCTGCCGTTTGATCCGCGCAGCTCAAAAGGAGGCTGCTCCATGCAGCTCATGGCATGCACACCATGACACCACTGGTGTACTCACGGTCAAGGCACGAGGCAGTTTTTCTTCTTTGTCTCTAGAGTAATTTCAACATAACTCGATCCTACAGATTAGGTCGCGAGACACATTATGAGCGGTGCAAGACGTGAAGCTTATAAACCCAACAACACGTCTAGCAATGTGTATTGAACACACTCCATGGATATAGTCGGGAAATGCATCATGAGCATTGTGAGAAGTGGAGCCCAAACATCCCACGACATGTTTTGCACTGCGTGCCGAACACTCTGTAGGATCAAGGTACATTTAAATTGTCTTATGCGGTCCTTCCTTACCTCTCATCTCATGAAAACAGGACATATTCTCCGCCTTTCTTTCTCTCCAAGCATCGCCGAACCAGTGCCTATAAATTTTGAGAGGAGACTAAAAGCACAAGTGACCTGGTGCTGTAAAACCATACTTATGGAGGTCCTGAAACTATCTTGAGTGTCAGTATCGTTGTATTACTAAATCATAAAATTTTCCTGACGGCAGCTACCTTATGCTGGCCGTAGGAAGCTCTTGTGATATCGCAACATGGAATATGAAACACAGTGTTTCGTGTACATATTTTCTCATTAGTGCTAAGATGGGGAGCTTAAAGGAACGGATAAAGGACACAGGCATGAGGAACGCTAAGTTGTTTTGACCGTCCTAGTTATTTTGTCTTTCCGTTATTTTGTCTCTCAGCAAAGCTGAGATCTTTATGTACAATTAGTCTTTTGTTTTGTTTCAAAAAGCGCTAGTGTAACAGCCTATAAACATGCTTCAATATATTCCTCCACCTTTTTAGTTTCTTGACTGCCTTCTTGTCGACTATTCTTATTATTAACATGTTCCCTCGGCGTCTTCGGTATGAAATATCTCCCATTTTCTGCTATAGAAATGAGAAGAAATTCTTTCGAGAAACTACATAAAATAAAAAAAAAACGAAGCTTGCTCAGTTTTTAAGAGTTAAACAGGTTGTACAGTTGGCCAGAATGTTACGGGGGTTACTGCAATATTGTCTTCAAACACCAGCGTCCGCTATTCGCGACTCCAGCGACCTATAGGGGGCGCCACCACCAAACAAACATGGCGGCTGGGTCTAGGTCGCGTCGGCTCGGCCGGGCCGCCTGAACGGGTGGCGCATTCAATTTAACAAATTTGTTTTTTGCTTAATGCCCAATTTTATAGGTACTTCAATTGAGACGGTTAGTGTAGCCGGTGCACATAAACGTGCCGAGCAGAGTTTTGTTTTCCCGGTGTTTTTTGTTCTTTTCATGTCAAACTTTCGTTTCAGAGATTTCGTTCAAAACCGAAACTATGGGCTCCGGAGAGACGGTAATAGACTCTAATCAGTTTTGATAATCTAAGGAAAGCAGCGATGACTAAAGAAGTGTTCCACCGCGAGTAATTTTCAGCTAACTCGCATGCCTCGACCATGCGACTTATCTGTCCGCGAAATCGAGCTTTTGTGCGTATCTGTGTTTAAGAAACAGCTCCAGTCGTCTGCTCGGTCAACGACACAGGCTGCAGGAAAATTACGAAAATTAAGCAAGCGCTTCTTGAGACAAGGAGCATGTTAACCCGCTGGCGCCCCACTAAGCAGCTGCTACTCGTGTTTTAATTCAGGTTTTAGTAGCAATCGAGAAGTCATTTTGACGAGCGGGTTATGTATTATATTACGTACTATGTCCCACTAAAGCGATATTAGTATATTCTTCGGGTTGAAATATGAGCTTAGTTGACTAGCTATTAAGTGAACTGCTGAATAAAAGTATATTTGACAGACAGAGAGATACTACTTAAACTCAGTCAAATAGTTCTAGCCGGTAGCACGGAGACGAATGCGGACAAACTGAAGAGAGTCTTTATCGGAGATTCACGCAGAACCCCTCTGCATTGAACTTGACTTCGAATTCTGAACGGTGAAAATGAGTATTTTTTGTGGCCGGTCAACCTGAGCAATGTAAACCTATATTGCTGCTGGCTTCGACGGGTCTATAATATAAATATTAGAGACGCGATAGATCATAATGCCGTGACAGCTTCTAACTTTGCGAGACGCGTCCCCCACCTTTTGAAAGCAGATAATTTTCCTCATTAATCATATGCAGCGAGCAGGTTTTCCTTAATCAAGTAATTGCGAAATCAGCCCAACTCCTTCAGTGTGGTCTAGAGGCTTTTTCGGCAAAAAGCAGCCAAGATTAATAGTCAACGCACCGACCGGCGTGGGTGGCTCAAACTTGAAGCTAATCGAACACAGCCAAACTCAAGAAAAGCAGCTATCGAACCTTCCCATTCACTTGACTGCAACATTGATGTTCCCTCCAGTGAAACACTTCGTCTGTCGTCCTCAGTCCACTGTTCTGCATCCTTATAGAGGAACCACTTATCAGTTACCAAGTAGTCGTCACTTTGAATGTGATTTGAGACAGACAAGAAATCAAAACATTTTTCCGTGATTCCTCCCCATCCAGAAAATCGAAAGCACGCGACCGAGTGTTTTGGAGTAAACGGGCTTTCAAACACGCGATGGAAGGAAACAATCTACTGAGGCTTCACCACACTAACAAACACTTAGGCAAACTTAAGAAATTTTCGAACCTTCGTCAAATTACATTGTTCGCTACCACGCAGACAACGCGTGTCCGCGAAAGCTGCCAGAGACGCGGAGGGGCGCGGAGCGACCTGGTCCCGCTGGTTCCCGGTTTTCCCGCTTGGTGGCGTCCGTTTTGCTGGAGTCGCGATATCACCCTTAGACTTGAAGCTCCGCCTTCAGCGCACGCTTTCTGCCTTTGCTAACGCAAGTGTGAACGTGCAGGCACGCGCAACCAAAGCACTGCAGAAGCCAGCGAGCTCGCGCTGAAGGCGGAGCTTCTAGTATATGGGTGTCTTGTCTACATTGACAGCCTCAAATGTGTGTCTGCGCTGTATTTTAAAATGTTGAAAAGCTGCAAAGTCCTTTAAATGCCTTGCAAGCTTTTGATACGACTAAGAATGTTTTTCTAGTACGCTCATCATCAAGAGCATCACCCTTTGTAGCGTGCGTCCAGTGCTTTAGAATCCTCTTCCACAGCATGACGATAAGTTTCCAGACCACGGAGATCTAAGGAGTGCATCATTAACTACGTAGACACTGGTGGCTCCAAGCGTTTGGTCGCTTTCATTTGTTCAACAAAGCAAGTTTTACTTGGTCAGTGATGGTTTATGGATCGTTGCAACCAGCAATGCAAAATTGTGCTCGAACAGTGCTTGCGCTTCGCCGTGTTAATGGACTCTGTGGTTATTTTGATTGCACAGCCGTAAAAAAAAAAAAAAAGAAAAGGGCTTTTTTGCCCACAATGTGTTAAGAAGTAAAAGCGACAGCTGTACCATGTGCATGCGATGCTGGCGGAATTTTCTGGGCGTGAAGTGATTAGGCGAGAAGGGCTTGGCCATTGACGTCGTGAATGCCCTCTACTACCGCCACGATTGATCAGTGAAACTAGAACTGCAAAGGCACTGCCTGCAGAGCCGGAACATCGCATTCCTTTTCCTTTCTCCGCTTATTCTGCATTGGTGAAGAGGGGGTCATGTTTGCAAACAACAGCCATAGCTCTGCGGCGTAGCGGGACTTTTCGCTTTTCTTTTGCAAAATATAAATATTGTACTGAAATTGAACGTGCTGGATGTTTCTAAAACCTACCAGCATAATGTGCAGCAACAGAGTACTATGTAGCTGCATTTTGTTACCGCAAACAATGTTTTCAAACACCTGGGGCTAAGTTTTGGAGAGCAGCCAAGACTTGACCGCACGCCAGATTGGTTCGCGGTCGCAGGTTTCTCTCTCTCTCTCTCTCCCCGTACCGTGTGCTAGATCCCTCCCACATCACGAGGAGAGACGAGACGGATTTTTGCTATCTCCGTTACGACATGGGACAGCATCGAAATCCCTGAGGAGTGTCCCCCATGAGGCTATAGATTAAAAACTTTACTTCTGAGCATGCCTAGCTCAGGTGTTCATTGCACATAGTTAGGTGACCACATGCTCTCTCTAAATACCCGCACCACGATCCCCTCCATACATATTACCACATTACCCTGTTTATCGCCGTGACCCATGGGTTGTTTATTCGTGACCCAAATCCCCGTATCCAGCTTTTCACAATCCACGATGACACTAATTTTGACGATAGCCTTTCAGCTGTCATAAAAATCTAGGAAAAAATGAAAGCCGTTTACAACTCCCTGTAACGCCGAATTAGAGCGCAGCTCTTGAGGAGGAGGGGAAGGCACGGGGGGTGGGGGCGGGGGGGGGGGGGCGGTCACGTGGCCTGGGGGTCACGTGACCTCAAGGGGGTGGGGGCGGAGAAAATTTTCCGCTAAATCTATCGGGGAACATTTTCCGCTAAATATAGCGGGAAATATTTTCCGCTAGATTTAGCGGGGAAAATTTTCCGCTAGATTTAGCAGGGAAAATTTTCCGCTAGATTTAGCGGGGAAAATTTTTCCGCTAGATTTAGCGGGGAAAATTTTTTCGCTAAATTTAGCGGGGAAAATTTTCCGCTAGATTTAGCGGGGAAAATTTTCCGCTAGATTTAGCGGGAAAAATTTTTCAGCTAAATTTAGCGGGGAAAATTTTCCGCTAGATTTAGCGGGGAAAATTTTCCGCTAGATTTAGCGGGGAAAATTTTCCGCTAAATTTAGCGGGGAAAATTTTTCGCTAAATTTAGCGGGGAAATTTACCCATCATGCACCGCGCGGTTACGCCGACGGCGACGCCGCTCAAGCCGGAAACGGGCG